>CM065117.1:26114814-26808980 GCA_033026305.1 Cirrhinus molitorella | reverse complement strand
ATCATTCAGCTTTTCTGACTGAGACACATACCTGTAGTAGACTGTCAGACAGAACAGCCCCTATCATGAAATCTCAATAATTCCCTTAAAGGATAGAGGTTGGGAGAACTAATAAGAGAGAGAGAGAGAGAGAGAGAGGGAGAGAGAGAGCGAGAGAGAGAGGTAGACCGGTGGGCCCTGATTAGATCAATGCTAAAGAAACCGCGTATACCACTGGACCCAATGACTCTGTCACCCCATCCCTTCTCTGTTTTTTTTTCTCCCCCTCTCTGGCCTGTTGCTTAGCTACTGCCTAGTGTGCTGGAATTGTGGAATTGTGTTTGAGAGAGAAAGGTAGAGGGATAAGCCACAGTACACCGGCTTGTCTGCGCTATTGTGTGCGTGTGGGTTTTTGCGTTTCAGTTCTCCTGACAATACTTCCTCAATAATCTCCATTACTCACCTGTGACTCTACTTTCATTCATGCACTTTGTGTTTAGAAAGAAATGCCTAAAAGATCGCCGGAGCTCCAGACGCGATCCGGGGGGTCAGCCCGGGCTAATAACACATAATGCCTGTTTGGATTGAGCTCTGCTGGAGAAACTGATCTTTGACCACATGAAGCGAGGGTGTGTGATGTGTTCTCCCAGAAGAGGGCTGATAGGAGACAAAAAAGAAGTAGGAACAATTAATGCAGAAGGTAGAAGGCTGCTGCTGGTGTGTGTGTGTGTGTGTGTGTGTGTGTGTGTGCAGAGCAAGTCTGAACTCTGCAGCAAGAGGTCTCCTCACAGAGTGAGTCTGTCTTCATTAAAGCATCATTATCTGCTGATCTCACTTATACACGCTGCATTCGTGAACTAGACAAAATAACACGTTTGGGATCAGTAAGACTTCTAAGGTTTTTTAAAGAAGTCTCTAATGCTCATCAAGGCTGCATATATTTGACCCAAAATACAGAAAAAACAATAATAATGTTATTACAGTTTAAAGTCATGGTTTCTATTTTAATACATTTTAAAATGTAATTTAATTCTCTGTTCATAGCTGTATTTTCAGCATCATTACTTCGTTATCATTACAGTCTTAAGTGTCACTTTTTCCGACCCTTCATCATTCTAATATGCTGATTTATTACTTTTATTATCAATGTTGGATAACTGCTGTGCTTCCAACCTGTGGAACCCGTGATACTTTTTTCAGAATTCTTTGATGACTAAAACGCTAAAAAGACCAGCATTTATTCAAACTAGTCTTTTCTAACAGTATAAGTTAGGGTTAGGGTTATCACTTTTTATCCTTTTTTTTTAAATCAATTTAACACACAGATTTCTATTTTAAATGAATGCTGTTGTTTTTAACTTTGTACTCATCAAAGAATAAAATAAATAAATAAATAATAATAATAATAATAAGTAGCACAACTGTTTTCAACACTGATAATAAATCAGCACATTACAATGACTTTTTCAAGGAGTTTAAAATATTTGCTATAGATTCTATATAACTTGTTTGTGTATGTGTGCACATATATACATATTTTAATATATTTTATATGGTGAATAGTGTGTGTGTGTGTGTGTGTGTGTGTGTATATACACTACCAGTCAAAAGTTTGGACACACCCTCTAATTTAATGTTTTAAAGAAGTCTCTTATGCCTGTCAAGGCTACATTTATTTGATCAAAAATACAGAAAAAAAGAGTAATATTGCAAACTTTTATTACAATATAAAATAATGTTTTTATTGTAATATTCTTTACAATATAATTTATTCTTGTGATGCAAAGCTGAATTTTCATCAGCTGTCTTAAGTGTCAGTCTTAAGAGTCACGTGATCCTCCAGAAATCATTCTAATGTGATGATTTCTTATTAGAATTATCAATGTTGGAAACAGTTGTGCTGCCAAATATTTTTCTGCAAACTGTGATTCTTTTTTCAGAATACTTTGGTGAATAAAAAGTTAAAAAGAACAGCATTTATCCAAAATATAAATCTAACAATGTCAATCTGTGCTATCACTTTTTATTAATTTAACCTTGGTGAATAAAAGTATTAATTTCTTTCAAAAAAAGAAAGAATAAAAATTTACTGACTCCAAACTTTTGAACAGTAGTGTATTGTTAGAAAACCTTTCTATTTTTAATAAATGCTGTTCTTTTTTTAACCTTTCACTGATCAAAAAATGCTGAAAAAGTATCACAGGGTCCAAAAAAATTTATTAATTAAGCAGCGCAACTGTTTCCAGCACTGATGATAAATCAGCATATTAGAATGATTTTTGATTTTTGTAATGTGCTGATTCATTATCAATGCTGAAAACAAAACACTTTTTTTTTTGAAACCTGTCATAGTTTTTTTCCCCAGGATTTTTTGATGAATAAAGTTAAAAAGAACAGCATTCATTTAAAATAGAAATCTATGTGTTAAATTGATAAAAAAAAAAAAAAAGATAAAAAGTGATAGTAAAAACTTACATTGTTAAAGCCTATTTTGAATAATGCTAGTCTTTTTAAAGGGTACATAACATACATAGTTTCACCTGATCTCATGTTAATCCTGAGTACCTATAGAGTAGTAATGTATCCTTAATATCTCCAAAAAGTCTTTAGTTTTATTATATTTATAAAAGAAAAATACAGCTTTCCGATTTTCTCCGGAAAAAGCCGAACTTCTGGAGGCGCGCCGTGGGCGGAGCTAAGTTTGCCGATCACTTGCGCTGGGGTTGCTAATAAAACAGACATTTGATGGCGTTTCACTTACCATCTGCCGTTCTGAATAATTACCGGGATCTTTTATAGCTGGGACCGCTCCATCTTTCAGTATCAAACAATGTGCAAATCCAGCATCAAACTGGTCCTCGTATATGAAACATTCATCAACAAACACACACTTGCTAAACTCCATTGCTGACCCGGAAAAGGAACTGCATCCACTGTTCACGTAACGCTGGGTTCTTCGGGAAGCTGAGCAAAGTTATCTTTGCCTTACAACCAAAACCACACTTCTTTAGAGACATTCTTCCCGAGCAAATCTCTTGCAGAGTGCAGCTAAATGAAGCACGTTGATAGGTGCGCTCTCTTTCTCACGGTCTAGCCAGCGTGATCTCGGGCACGCTTTTCCGGGAGAAATGCTCATATAAGGAGTTCCGCCACCGATTACGTCATTAATGCCACGATCGAAAAAAAAAAAAACAGCCGAAACTTGTACCAACCCGGAAAGTAAGATTTTCGGCAAAGAAATTCTCTGTCATTTGTCTAGATTATTTTTTTAAACTTTGGCCATGTTTAGTATGAGAATCCAACTCTCTAACACTGTAAACAACTCTGAATACACGAAACACCATTGTACCCCCCCTTTAACATTTTATTCATCTAAGACTCCTGAAAAAAGAATCCTGAAAAATGTGACACTGAAGACTGGAGTAATGATTCTAGAAATTCAACTCTAATTACAGATATAAATTAAATCTGAATGTATATTAATATAGAAAAACACTGATTTACGTCATAATAATATTTCACAATATTAATTTTTTTTTTTCTGTATTTTTGATCAAGTGAAAACAGCCTTGATAAGCATAAGAGACTTCTTTAAAAAACATTAAATGAGAGGGTGTGCCCAAACTTTTGACTCGTAGTGTGTGTGTGTGTGTGTGTGTGTGTGTGTGTGTGTATATATATATATATATATATATATATATATATATTATACATAAAAACAATTGTGTATGTGTATATAAAGCATTTTTCCAAAAGACATTTTGATTTTTGAAGTACATTTGTGACCTGAAACCTGGAAACCAGTTATAATGGTACATTTTTCCACCTTTCCATTGACGTATGGTTTGGACATATGGATAGGACAGTATTTGTCCGAGATACAACATTTGAAAATCTGGAATCTGAGGGTGCAAAAAAATCTGAATATTGAGAAAGTTGCCTTTAAAGTTGTCCAAAAGAAGTTCTTAGTAATGCATATTACTAATCAGAAATTAAGTTTTGATATATTTGCGATAGGAAATTGACAGAATATCTTCATGTAACATGATCTTTACTTACTAACTTAATGATTTTTGGAATAAAAAAATAAAAATACAACATATTTAAAATATATCTCTAAAATATTTAGCCAAAATTCAGTACTTTTTTTGCTGTATGGGTGCCTGCAAATAAACGCACATAGAAACTTGCATAGCTGAATGCCTGCCGATTATGGATAGAGAATCTAATTCTACTTGCTATAACAGTATGATTTTTTTTTAAATAAATGAAGTTAGCGATGCCAAGTCTCTCACACAAACTCACATAAAGTCAGAAACAAATGTGAGCACGTACAGCACCATGCTGCGAGACCTCTCTGGGTCCTCTGGTTAGCGCTAGACTGCTAATGTACTCACTGGGTGAGCTCAGCAAAGTGCCATTTAGATAGAGAGGAGGTTTGAACCCCCCGCAGACAACAAACAGTCGTAACGATGTGGCAAAGAAAGGTTAAACCTTTGTTTTCTTCAGAATCAACTGCAATAATTAAACCAAAAGAACAAACCGAGAACAGTGCGTCCTGTTTAACTGCGCATATTTGAGAGCATGTCTGTGCATTTCTATGTCTGTTGCACTGTTGAACTTCATCGCTTTCTGTGTGGAAGCGTATGCGCCGTAAGAAAAGGGAGTGAAGCCTATTTGGTTGCTAGGGGACATCTTCACTTAAATTTTGTTGCTAGGCTGCCAATTCCCTCAGTTAAGTGGAAACATCTCCCCGCTTTTCTGACCGCTCACCCTGCAACCTTCTCTGTCTCTATCCATGCGTCTCATTCCTTTCCTCTGTCTGTTTTTCCAGCCAAAATAACCAACCATCTGTCACTATGCATAAAGGTTGCCTGTTGCTAAGGAGTGTGAAGACACGTCAGTATCTAAATATGTGAAATACAGTACTTCAGTGATATGCTGGACTCATAGGAATAGCAATGTTGGATTAGTCTGTTCATCTCAGGTTCATCTCAAGTCCAGTAAAACTCTGTGGAAGATATGCAACTTAAGCTTCTTTTATATTAATCCATGCAATAAATGATGAAAAGCACAAGACGAGTAGACAGAAAACATGGCACTGCAGTGTTATTTATAGCAACAACTGGGCTAATTGCATTCTAAACAATGATCTAATTTGACCACATCATAATGCTGAATAGTTTGTAAGTGACCTTGCGCAAATTAATCAATTAACACTTTTGCCAAACCTTTTTTTTTTTTTTTTTTTTAACAAATCATTACTTTTACAGGGAGGCTGCCTGACAGGTAGAAAACAGACATTTGCTTGAAAGAAGAATAATCCTATAATCCTGTTATTACATTTCAGCTCCTCAATTAATTACAATTCATTCTCTCTTTTGGGCATAGAAGGTGCAGAATCAATAGCGTGTGCAGACCGGCTCGACTTTCGCTAAAAAGTTTGTTCTGGTTTTATCGACACTTCGTTTTTTCGTTTCTTAATTTATCCCCGTCTCTTCTCTCCCACGGTTTTCTCTGTCAGTGTGACATTTGCCAGCCACCGCACGCCCACCCGCGCGCTCTCAACAAACTCGCCTGGCAGCATCTCATGCACTGTCCTCACTTTTTCAAATTATTGTCGCAGTTTCACTGGAGAATACTGTACTCTGTGTAAATCAATGTTTGTTTCATAATTTTTGTGATATTTGGAACTGCACTGGCCTTGTCTCTTGGGAAACCAGTTGTCAGTTTATTTTGCTCAGACTCTAATTATGTTTAAGCTGTTTGAAATATATATATATATATATAAATAATAGCATATACAGTGCTTTTCTTAAGAATTCATACCCCTTCATTTTTTGTTTTTATTTTCATGTTTTGTTGTTGCAGCCTTATGTTAAACTGCTTAAAATAATTTTTTTCCACATCTAAAAAGCGAAAAACTGATTTGTGACAACTTTGCAAATTTTATTCAAATTGTAAAAATTAAATATGTAAATTGCATAAGTGTTAATGCGGTACTTACTTGAAGCACCTTTACAGCATCAAGTCTTTTTGGGTATGATGCGACAAGCTTTTCACAGCTGCATTTGTCAAGTTTCTGCCATTGTTCGCCTCACCTCTTCACCTCTCAAGCTCTGTCAGCTTCAATAGAGGCTGGCAGACATTTTCAGGTTTCTCCAAAAATATTTGATTGGGTTCAAGCCCAGGCTGTGGCTGGACCACTCAAGGACATTCACAGAGTTGTCTATAAGCCACTCTTGCTGTGTGCTTAGGGTTATTGTCCTGTTGGAAGGTGAACCTTCTGCTCAGTCTGAGGTTCTGAATGTTCTGGACTAGGTGTTTATTAAGGCTATCTCTATATTTTGCTTCTACTGTGATGAGTCCCTAAGTCCCTGCCGCTGAATAACAGCCCCACAGCATGAGGCTACTAAAACCACACTTTACTGTTGGGATGCTATACTGTACCGGTGATGAGCAGTGCCTGGTTTTCTCCAAACATGTTGCTTGCAATTAAGGTTCATCAGACCAGACAACCTTGTTTCTCACAGTCTGAGGGTCCTTTAGGTGTTATTATTATTATTATTTTTTTTTTTTTTCCAAGTTCCAAGTGTGTTTGCCACACCACCATAAAGACAAGATTGGTGGAGTGTTGCAGTGATGTTTGTCCTTCTGTTCGTTTCTTCTATCTCCATGTATAATCATGAAGCTCAGCTTGAGTGACCATCAGCCTCTTGGTCACCAGTCTAACCAAGACCCTTATCCATTGCTCAGTTTGACCAGCAGGCCAGCTCTAGGAAGAGTCCTGGTTGTTTCAGACTTCTTCCATTAAGGGTAATGGGTAATACATGCTTCTGGGTAATACATAAGGGTAATACATGCTTCTGTGAACCTTCAATGCAGCATAATTTTTTTCTGAACTCAGATGTGTGGCTTTGAAGCAATCCTGTCTCTGAGCTCTAGAGGCAGTTCCCCGTCAGTCCACTTCGAGCTGCGTCGAAACGCTTGGGGAACGCCCCCGGCGAGCCACCGTACTGAAGCGTGTGTAGAACCAAACCAATGAGGAAGTGCCACGTCATGAGCGGGATGACGTAGTCGATCAGGAAGCATAAGACACGCCGGCAACACGCTCACTTTAGCTTTTGCTCTTCAGCGAGCGTGTCTGTTGTGTGTGTGTGTGCTTCAGTTTAAACAAAACTCTGTTAGCCAGCCAAACAAAACTGTGTAATGTCTAAGTGTAAAAGTAAAGTGGCGAGCGAACGGCGTTTCAGACGTTGTGTTCCTCCCTGCCCGCGTTACATTGCAGGCGAGGACACACACGATCTGTGCGTCGTTTGTTTGGGTGCGGAGCATGCACAGTTAGCCCTCGAGCGGGCTGACTGTCACGATTGCGAGCTTTTCCCGCTCCGCGTGCTCCGCTCCCGCCTGGCCGTCTTTGATGAGGGCGGTCAGGTGCGAGCTCCCGCGGGCAGCGGTCCCGCTGCGGCCGAGGCCCAGCGTAGACTGCTCTCGTGGGGCTCGCAGGTGGATTTAGTGGAAGGATCTGAGACGGGCTCGTCCTTATCTCAGTCCTTAACCGCTAGATCCACGGTCCCCTCTCAGGGTTCGGAAGCCCGCGCTGCGGTTTCTTCCCCCCCGAGAGAGGACCCGGCGCTTCATCTGTCTTCCTCTGAGGAGGTTGACGTGATGAGCGTCGACACAGAAGAGACTGTGAGCTCGCCACCACAGTCTTTGGCATATGAGGAGCTCGTGGAGGTTGTAACTCGGGCGGTTTCAAAATTAAATCTGGATTGGCCGTCCGAGAAGCAGGACGTTCGTCCAAAGAGTAAATTGGACGAGCGGTTCCTGCGTGTACGATCGCAACCTTCACGGAGGGGTCTTCCGTTTTTCCCCGACCTTCACACCGAGGTGTCTAGGTCGTGGGGAAAACCATATTCCTCTCGCATTTTCAGCCCCGATGTATCTACATATTCTAATGTGTCGGGGCTGAGCGAGAGGGGATATGGGGCGATGCCAGCAGTGGAGCAGACGCTTGCGAGCTATCTCTCCCCTGCTTCGGCATCGTCTCTGAAGGCCCCTAAGCTTCCCACCAAGGCTCTCAAACAAACATCTTCCTTGGTGGGAAAAGCTTATACGGCGGCAGGTCAGGCTGGAGCTTGCTTGCACACCATGGCGGTGTTGCAGGCATATCAGGCTGACCTGCTTAAGGACCTGGATGCTGGGGAGGAAAGGGAATCCGACACAGTTGCTGAACTGCGTCGGGCCACAGATCTGTCTCTCCGTGCCACTAAAGAGACGGCCCGTGCTATCGGCCGCTCTATGTCTGCCCTTGTGGCTACGGAGAGGCATCTGTGGTTGAACCTGTCCACTATGGAAGATAAGGACAGGTTCTTCCTGCTGGACGCCCCGCTTTCGCCTTCTGGCCTCTTCGGCGACGCAGTAAATACTGTCGTCGAGAGGTTTCAGGAGGCGAAAAAGCAAGCGGCGGCTTTCCAGCGCTTCCTCCCTCGGCGCCAGGTCCCCGGGGCTGCTGAGCGGGAGCAGCCCCGGCCGTCCAGCTCCTCATACCGCCAACAACAGAGGCAGAGCGTCGCTACTCGCGCCCCCCCTAAGAAAGTCCAGGGGGCGGGACGACGCTCTGGGTCTGGGCCTTCTCGTCAGAAGACGGATCTGAGGACCGTCCTTCAGTCTAAGAAGGCCCAGACAAAAAGGCCCTGACGCTATTGGCGCTTTGGGCTCGAGAGCAGCCCCCACTGGGGTAGAAGGGTGCTTACCTCAGTATACGGTACCCCTTCTACCTCAGCGCTCTCGGGGAGTGTTGTTGCAGTCCCTGCCACCTCGTGTGTTTCAGGGCTCAACGAGCTCCCGCGAACGGGCTACCCAGCTGCCGCCCGGTCTCGGTACGGCACGGGGATGCTCGCTCCCCCCAGGAGGGACCCACCCCGAGGGGTTGGTCCTTCCAACTCCTATTACACCAGAGACCAGCCTCGAGCGGCTGGTTCCCTTAGT
The DNA here is from genome assembly GCA_033026305.1 of Cirrhinus molitorella. Lineage (NCBI taxonomy): Eukaryota > Metazoa > Chordata > Actinopteri > Cypriniformes > Cyprinidae > Cirrhinus > Cirrhinus molitorella. The sequence goes on along the minus strand of CM065117.1, from coordinate 26,800,010 downwards.
AGACTTTCTGGCAGCGTGGAAGCTTCTGCCGAACGTCTCATCATGGGTTCTGCGGATAATAGAACAGGGGTATGCAATCCAGTTTGGGTTGCGTCCACCCCGGTTTTCGGGGGTCCTCCACACTCTGGTGGCCCCCCAGCAGGCTCTGGTGCTAGAACAAGAAGTAGCTACTCTCCTAAGGAAGGAAGCCATCGAGGTGGTTCCTCCTCTCGAGAGGGAACTTGGGTTCTACAGCCGCTACTTCATTGTTCCGAAGAAGGATGGGGGGTTGCGTCCCATTATAGATCTGCGTCTTTTGAACCGCGCCATCAAACGGCTTCGGTTCAAGATGCTCACTATTTCTCAGATCGTTACACAGATCAGGTCCGAGGACTGGTTTGTCACTATCGATCTGAAGGACGCATACTTCCACATATCCATCCTTCCTCGTCACAGGAAGTTCCTGAGGTTTGCTTTCGGGGGCGAAGCCTACCAATATCGGGTTCTTCCTTTCGGCCTATCACTCTCTCCCCGCACTTTCACCAAGTGTGTGGATGCTGCCCTGGCTCCTCTTCGACTCCAGGGCATCCGCATACTCAATTATATCGACGACTGGCTGATTTTGGCTCAGTCGCGTCAGGAGGCGATTCGGCATCGAGATGCCGTCCTCGCCCACATGAAAATGCTGGGGTTAAGACTAAACGCCAAGAAAAGTGTGCTTTCTCCATCTCAGAGGACCACTTATCTGGGCGTGGTGTGGGATTCGACGACGATGCAGGCACGTCTGTCTCCTGCTCGTATCGAGTCGATCCTCACAGCAGTCAAGAGCGTGAAAGAAGGCCAGTCACTCACTGTCAAACAGTTTCAGAGACTGTTGGGTCTGATGGCAGCTGCGTCCAACGTAATACCTTTTGGCCTGCTGTACATGAGACCTCTGCAGTGGTGGCTCGGGACCAAAGGGTTTTCCCCGAGAGGAAACCCGTTTCGCATGATCAAGGTCACGCGGCGTTGCTTACGTGCCCTGGACATGTGGAAGAAACCTTGGTTCCTATCTCAAGGCCCGGTGTTGGGGGCTCCTTGTCGTCGCGTAACGCTAACGACGGACGCCTCCCTCACGGGTTGGGGGGCGGTCATGAGTGGCCGCTCAGCCCATGGTCTGTGGGAAGACCGCCATCTCACTTGGCACATCAATTGCCTGGAGATGTTGGCGGTGTTTCGTGCTTTGAAACATTTCCTTCCAGACCTCAGGGGACATCACGTGCTTGTCCGCACAGACAACACATCGGTGGTCTCCTATATCAACCGGCAGGGGGGTCTGAGGTCGCGCCCCCTTTACAGGCTGGCACACCAGATCCTCCTCTGGGCCCAGGGGAAGTTCCTCTCACTGAGAGCGACCTTCATTCCTGGGCATCTCAATCGGGGAGCGGACATCCTGTCGAGACAGGGGCTGAGGCCCGGGGAATGGAGACTCCACCCACATTCGGTGGAGCTCCTATGGAGGGAATTCGGCCTAGCAGAAGTGGATCTGTTTGCGTCTCAGGACACGACGCACTGCCCACTTTGGTTTTCCCTCACGCATCCAGCTCCACTGGGGCTGGATGCTATGGTACAGCCATGGCCGAGGCTGCGGCTGTATGCATTCCCCCCGATTGCTCTGCTCCCGGGAGTTCTGGAGAGAGTACGTCAGGACGGGGTCAGTCTACTCCTGGTAGCCCCGTTCTGGCCGGCCCGAGTTTGGTTCTCGGACCTGGTGGCCCTCCTAGACGGCTCTCCCTTCGAGATTCCGCTCAGGAGGGACCTCCTCTCTCAGGCAGGGGGCACCATTGTGCACCCCCGCCCGGAGTTGTGGAAGCTGTGGGCGTGGCCTCTGAGGGGGCACACCTCATAGCTTCCGGTCTCTCAGCTGAGGTTGTTGAGACCATCCTCCAATCCAGAGCTCCCTCCACGAGGAAGCTGTATGCCTTGAAGTGGAGACTCTTCACTTCTTGGTGCGGTCAGCGGACGCAGGATCCAGTTAACTGCCCGATTGGTACAGTTCTGGAATTTTTGCAGGACCGGTTTGCCGCGGGGCTAGCCCCTTCCACTCTGAAGGTGTACGTGGCGGCCTTGAGTGCTTTCCACGCCTTTCAGGGTGGTCTATCTATTGGGAAACACCCCCTTGTTATCCGCTTCCTCCGTGGTGCTCTCAGGCTGAGGCCAGCACAACGCACTAAGGTGCCCTCGTGGGACCTGGCAGTGGTTCTGGAGGGCCTCTGCGGAGCTCCCTTCGAACCTATCGAGGAGGTCCCAGTCAAGTTCCTGACACTTAAGACTGTGTTCCTCCTCGCCATCTCCTCCCTCAAGCGGGTGGGAGACCTTCAGGCGCTCGCCGTGTCATGCCTTGAGTTCGCTCCCGGTATGGTTAGGGCGTTCCTCTACCCCAGGCCGGGGTATGTTCCTAAGGTGCCTACTTCCGTGCCAGGTCCCATTGTGCTTCAGGCCTTTTGCCCCCCCCCCTTTCAGGAGGCGGGTCAGGAGCGTCTCAATCTGTTGTGTCCAGTTCGAGCACTGGACACATACGTCCACAGCACTTCCCTGTGGCGTAATGCAGATCAGCTCTTTGTGTGCTTTGGTGGTCCGAAGAAGGGCACTCCGGCCACCAAGCAGACCATAAGCAGGTGGGTGGTCGAGGCCATCTCACTTGCCTATGAGTCCTCGGGCCTCCGGTCTCCTCTGGGGGTCCGGGCACATTCGACCCGGAGTATGGCGGCCTCTAAAGCCCTTTTCTTGGGTGTGGCCTTGAGCGACATCTGTGATGCGGCGGGCTGGTCCTCTCCGCACACATTTGTTCGTTTTTATAACTTGGACCTTCCAATTACTCCAGGTTCTCGAGTCCTCTCCTCCTGACCTAACACACACTCAGGTAGGGGTGGGCTCACTCGTATGGCGCAGTGGGTATTCTCGTTCCCCAAGCGTTTCGACGCAGCTCGAAGTGGACTGACGGGGAACGTCCAGGTTACGTCTGTAACCATGGTTCCCCTAAGGGAACGAGACGCTGCGTCTACGTGCCATACTCCTGACACCCCTACACACGCTCGCTTCGCGTCAAGCTAAAGTGAGCGTGTTGCCGGCGTGTCTTATGCTTCCTGATCGACTACGTCATCCCGCTCATGACGTGGCACTTCCTCATTGGTTTGGTTCTACACACGCTTCAGTACGGTGGCTCGCCGGGGGCGTTCCCCAAGCGTTTCGACGCAGCGTCTCGTTCCCTTAGGGGAACCATGGTTACAGACGTAACCTGGACGTTTTTCCTCAGAGCTTGGTTTTTGCTCTGATATGCATTTTCAACTGCTAGACCTTTTAATAAGACATATGTGCCTTTCCAAATCATACCCATTTAATTGAATTTGCCACAGGTCAGCTCCACTCAAATTGTAGTAACATCTACAAGCAATATGAATGCTCCTTTTTCAAGTGACCCAGAAAAGGGTATGAATACTTATGCAGTGGAGTAAATTATTTGTATTAAGTTGTTACAAACTAGTTATTTACTTTGTCATTATGGTGTGTGGAGTGTAGATCGATGTGGTAGTTGTTTAAAGTTATTTAAAGCAGTTTAACATAAGGATGCAACATAACAAAACATGAAAAATGTGGGTTTAAATTGTGGGTTTGAATACTTTCGAAAGGCATTGTATATTAAATATATTTTGTGCTTTATTTCTACTCTAAATGCAACCATTCATTATTCATTAAAACTGCTTGTTGTACAATGTTGTGTTGGACCTCACTGATATTTATTGTATGGTCAAAACAATACTACAACATTCTTCAATTTTTTTTCTTTTGTTTTCTGCTGAAAAAAAAAAAGAAAGTCAAACTGACTTTGAATGACACGAGGGTGAGTAAATAATTTAGTTTTGAGTGACCTGTCCCTTTAAGATGTACACTTCAGAACTGACAGGTGCTGACTGCTTTATTGATTTATTAAGTTAATATATTTTGCAATATTACATTATATTCTGACTTGATTAAACCAGTTAATATAGATGCTATATGAAGCAAGTTTCGGTGACCTAGCAACAAATTTTTTTACAATGACAGCATACCTCTTTTGCAGAAACTGAGACCACCGTCTATTACAATAAATAGAATTTTAAACAAAGTGTATGTCCTGTGTAATAAATTTAACTCAACAGTATGATATTGACTCATTATTACCACTTAGTTTACTTTACAGCTGTATTATTAATATTAGTTTGGTAGCTTTATAAATACTCTAACCCTATGAAGCCTACTGTATCACAATTACTACATGAATTATAAACATGATCAAAACTGCTGCAAAAAAAATTGTTGTATACAATCTCTTGAATGTTCTCTGTTGTTTGATACTTTTTAAGTAAAAGGCTTTGTCTTGGTACACATCTTTCTGCTATGAAATATTTACTGATTTTTATTGTTAGCAATATAAAAAACTGAAACTTTTCTTGATTACCAATACATTTTAACATGATTTGTTTTTTAAATGATGTATCAGAATCTCAAAATAAGTCATCGTTATGTTGCACTGAATCATGTTTTGCCCCCCAAAATAAAAACTACAGCGATGAAATCACAAAACTAAGCATTTACATATCATACTAAGACATATTATTGGGAGATATCAAGTGACAACTGATATTTATATGCATTTTATAAAAATTAGTCTGCTATACTGTTAGAAATATCAGAATTTCGTCTAGCCATATGTGATCCTAGACCACAAAACCAGTTATAAGTAGCACAGGTATATTTGTAGCAATAGCCAAAAATACATTGTATGGGTCAAAATGATAATTTTTTCTTTTATGCCAAGTAAAGATCATGTTCCATTAAGGTATCTTGTCAATTTCCTACCAATATATCAAAACTTAATTTTTGATTAACAATACGCATTGCAAAGAACTTCATTTGGACAATTTTAAAGGCGATTTTCTTAGTATTTTGATTTAGATTTTTTTTTTTTGGCACCCCTTCAGATTGCACATTTTCAAATAGTTGTATCTTGGCCAAATATTGCATCAATATACATCATTGTAAAGTTGATTTATTCAGCTTTTAGGTAAAGTATAAATCTCAGTTTCAGAAAAAAATGATCTTCTGACTGGTTTTGTGGTCCAGGGTTACATTAGTTAACATGAACTAAGAATGAACAATTCTTCCACAGCATTTATTAATCTTAGTTATTTTAAACGTCTACTAATCAAATGCATTGTTAAAATCTCAAGTTATTAACATGAATCACTAGTTTGTTAACATTAGTTAATGCACTGTGAACTAATATGAGCAAACAATGAACGACTCTATTTTTATTAACTAACATTAACAAAGGTTAATAAATAGAATAAGGCATATCGTTTATTCATTAATGTTAACAAACACCTAATATAAAGTGTTTTTTCTCCTCGAGCCAGATGTTTTGTCCAAAGGTGCAATAAACTGTTGCTTTTAAATAGATAATAGTATATAAAAGATGTATGCTTGGCGCTTCAGAAACGCTACAAAAAGCGATGTCCACTGAAATAAACGCTGGGTCTGAATCGGTCAAAATGAGTTTTAAAGCCTTCCAAAAGCACTTTTTTTAAAAAGACCGTAGACGTGCGTCCAGCTCAAGGCGTGGGCTTCTGGTGATTTGGGCTGACATTTTTGACCACTGGATCAAATCCCATTGATTAGAACATCCTCTCGACTCGAGCTGACAGAGAACGGTCTCCCTGGCGACATCCAGGCTGATGGCGCTCTCTCTCTCTCCCGGCCCCCCACCCACTTCCACATGGACCAGGCGCGCACACGAAACCTGCGCGCAGGTCTCAGCTGAGTTGCATTTGTTGTGGAAGTGCCTTGAGCTCTGATCGTGCTTGTAAAGACTTCTTATTGACTGAGAACGCAAGCACTTTTTTATCCAGTTTGCGTGTAGGCTGATGGAATGAACCATCACAAATGATTTTAGCAGATACTTCTATTACTTTTTCTCCTCATGAAACTTCCCCGACTCAACAGGCAGTTGCAGAAAGTGAGTTGATGCCATAAGAGACTCGCTTGTCGTCAGCTTCAGTTACCTGCGTCTCCGCTCAGGATGAACGGAACGTTTTTTAACCACACGATGTTTACGCACGGCGTTCTGCTCAACCGCAGCCAGGAGCTCGCGGGGACACTAGTTGATTGCTGCACGGGGAACGGGAGCGAGGTAACCGCGAACGACGGTGGCGGGTCTTTAGTTCTCGCTCAGGACGAACGAAAGCTGTTCGTTACGCGCGTCGTACAGATCGCGGTGCTGTGCGTTCTTTCACTCACGGTGATGTTCGGGATCTTCTTTCTCGGTTGCAACCTCATGATCAAGTCCGAAAGTATGATCAACTTCCTGGTGAAGGACCGGAGACCATCCAAAGACGTCGAGGCGGTGATGATCGGACTGAGTTAGCCGCAGGTGCCACCTGTAACCGGGCTGCAGGACCGAGTGACAACCGGTTGTCCTCATACTGGGAGCCACGAAGATATGCAACTTACATTTAAACTCCCTTTGTGTCCTAAAAAGAAAAGGCGATGTGGATGAACTGAGGCAAAGATGACAGCTGCACGTTTACGAAACGAGAATGTATTTATCCATGTTTACGTAGCTTTTTGTATTTGAGGTAGTTTTGCTTGTGATTTTTTACAGTGAAGTGTTTACACGTTTTTACCTCAGAAACAAGTCAAAGTATGTATTTATTATTGCAGTATGTTTGTTAAAGTCTGCAAATTATAGCCTACGCTAAGGTGACTTGGGTGAGGGGTCTTTCGAAATGCGAATCGTAGCCTACTTTGGTGCAAGTAACTATTTTAAAAGTTGGTTATCTAAAATAGTTTTAACAAGAGTGATAAACGACAATTAATGCTTTTTCGACAGACCCGCACAAAATTGGTCTTAATATGAAAAGCGCAGGAGGAACGTGTTGTCATGGCGACTTCCTTTGGCGAGCGAAATGTAGCGACGTTAAAATAAACGGTCTAATTTGTGTTATTACTGAAAATCCGGTTGAAACCGATATATGCTTGCATGAAAAACAATACTTTTGTTTAAACCCCCTTTTGGTGGAGGGAGGGTTCAAGCCTTATTATTAGAGATATTCTAACTTAATTCTCAAAGCCACCAACTTGGTTTGTACTAGACAATCACATCCAAAAGCATGTTGTTTTGTGAACGGTGACTTTTGCACCTTGAATTGCAGATGTTTTGATTTCGAAGATGTCAAAATGTATTTTTCTTCAAGTTGAACTTGTGGCCGAAAGCACGTGAGGGGGGAGATGTTTCTCCGGTGGGACACTTGCACGTTTTCAAAGGACTCCTTCCCCGATCACACCGGCTGACATCTCTCCCTCTGCATGCGCGATGCTCGGTGTGTCAGGCACTTTCTAAGTAAAACCTCAATGCTGCATGAAGTATTTTGTAAACTGTATTGACTTGCAAACTTGAAGTTGTGCAGCATGCTTTAAATAAAGTTGATTAGAACATTGCATTGCTTTTGTTGATTTATCAGATTCATTCATTTATCAGATCAAGGTCAGACATTCAAGAGCAGAAATAACTGGCCGATTGTGGGAAATTTAAAAACAATCCATTAAAAGCTTGCATACAAATGCATATCTTGCATATTTGCATCTTCATGTATTCAGTTTTTGTCATTTAATGATGCACTTTTATCTGTGCAAATCCTTTTTTTCTTTTTAATTAAGAATTGAACGCATGGGCATTAGGAAAATTGTGATTTTTAAAAAACAATAGCTTCCATCATGATAGTATGAAAAATCAGTATACATTTTAGAAAATGAATATTTATTAGGATTCCAGAAAATTGTAGTCTATTTTCCTTTGGTAGAAGCATAGCATATAGGTCATATGTAACCAGTGAAACTGTATACGTACATACAGTTGAAGTCAAAAGTTTACATACACCTTGCACAAATGTTACAGTAATTTTGTTAACAAAATAACAGGGATCATAAAAAATGCATGTTTTTTTTTTTTAATTTAGTACTGACCTGAATAAGATATTTCACATATTATGTAGTCCACAAGAGAAAATAACAGTTGATTTTATATTAAAAAAAAATGACCCTGTTCAAAAGTTTACATACCCTTGATTCTTAATACTGTGTTGTTACCGGAATTATCCACAGCTGTGTTTTTTTGTTTAGTGATAATTGTTCATGAGTCCCTTGTTTGTCCTGAACAGTTAAACTGCCCTTCAGGTTCCACCAATTCTTTGGTTTTTCATCATTTTTGTGTATTTGAACCCTAAACAATGACTGTATGATTCTGAGATCCATCTTTTCACACTGAGGACAACTGAGGGACTCATATGCAACTATTACAGAAGGTTCAAATGTTCACTGATACTCCAGAAAGAAAAACAATGCATTAAGAGCCAGGGGTGTAAACTTTTGAAACATCTGTCTTATTTTCCTTAAACATTGTATTTTTTCATTTAGTACTGCCCTTCAGAAGCTACAGAAGATACATGTTTCCCAGAAGACAAAACAAGTTAAATTTACCCTGATCGGTTGTCAGATGCAACAACTTTGACTTAAATATTTTTTCCTTTTGAATCTCTCTCTCTAAAGCAAATAACAAGACTTACTCGGCTTTGATGAGAAAATGTTTTTAAAAAATCTTTAATCATAACTTATTATGCTGCATGCAAAAACATCTCACCATCAAAGCAAGACTCACTGTTCCTTAACACCATTCACAAGAGATGTAAGCAAATCAGATTAAAGCCACTATTTAAATTTTAACCAAATTTTAGTTTAGTGATCATTTTAAACATTTGCATTTTAAAGATGAGTCTTAATTGTTCTCTGATCCATTTGGCTTAACATACACAGATATAAGTGTCACAAGGGCTACCGAACGAGTGATACACAGCATTACACATTGTGAACATAAAGCAATATCTACAACTGTTTAACAAGCAAATGTGAAGGAAGGAAACAGGAAGGCAAGGCATCTAGCATTATATTTCTGTAGAGTAGATCTGAGTACCGTCTCAGACTTCTGTCTCCTGCTCAGCACTGAGATGCGATGATGTGATTTTGACTGCCCTCTTATCCTTGCTTCCATTTCCACTTCTTTTAATGGACTGTAAAAATTGAGATAAGTAGAGAGATGAAAAAAGAGAGATGAAACAAGAGAGATTCACAGAGCTAACCTGTTTCATAAAATATTAAATGGTAAAAGCAGCGATGCTTTGCAGTGTTAGCACTGGATGGTTATATAAAATAATTGGCCAAATAAAAAAAAAATAACAAAATCAGGAGCATGCACACATGAATTAGTGCACAATTAAAACCATCTGTTAAAACAATCTTAAACCCAAATGCCTGTTGGGTCATTTTATTGGGTTATTTTAATTATTTTATTTTTTATTTTTTTGTCCAGGTGCTGGTTTTTCTGTAACTCAGCTTCAGAGTCATTTTTACTGTCAGTTGAGTGTTTGCACAGCACGTCATCAGTTGGTCATATTGGCGAGACTGAACAAAAACAATACCACTGAACTGAGCAAGACTCGCATACTTAGCTGATTATTGCTGCTGAAAATGGCTAATTATTGTCATGTTTTGAGCTGTAGCAATCGGTCAGACCAGGAAAAACATTTGGACTATAGACCGGCCAAAAGTTTTAACAAATCAAGGAGAAGAGTGCAAAAAACTGTTGGAGGGACAAAAGGCATTTGTGGTTGGCCAGACTGCAGGATTCCAGGGCGAGAATCTAGACAACATTTCTGTTTGTTCTTATCATTTCCGGCCAGGTAGGTGAAATATTAGGGTAATATCTTAATTAATACTGCTCATACATATCTTTACCACCTATTAAGTTTCGTTTGTCAAAATATTGCGCCCTTTCCTGCTTCTGATTCTCCATTATGATTTTGCAGCTCCACACATTATTTCCATGGTTTAAACAGCATAAATTAAGAGAACATATTCAGTAGTACATTAACTGTGCAATCCATGCTGTTGTTTACATCCGTAGTATCGCCAATATGGCCGCGCATCCGGGTACCTGACCAAAACGTGACTTATGGTGCGTTCAATGCCGCGTTCCAGACAACCCAATGCCTGTGTTTTTCCAGCCTTCTAGCGGTGAAAGTGCACTAGAATGGCAGTCAAACCAGTGACTTCCCACCCGTTAACTTGTACTAGATCGATGTACTCCCAGTTCTGAGCTCTACACGTCTCTGACCATTTCCTTATTACATTTAATATTCATCTTTCAACCTATGCATCACCAACCCCTTTACCGGTTAATTTTAGACGAAACCTACGCTCCCTCTCACCCTCACACTTTTCCTCTGTACTTTCTTCCTCTCTTCCCTCACCTACCCATTTCTCATCTCTGGATGTGGATGCAGCCACTGACACCTTATGCAACACCTTAAAGTCTTGTCTCGACGATATCTGTCCTCTTTCCACCAGGCCAGCACGGGCTACCCCCTCTAACCCCTGGCTGACTGATGTTCTTCGTGAACATCGGTCCAAACTCAGGCAAGCAGAAAGAAAATGGCGCAAATCTAAACACCCGTCTGACCTGAGTATGTACCAATCGTTGCTTTCTGCTTTTTCTACTCAACTCCACACTGCCAAATCCTCATATTATCATAACAAGATCAATAGTGCTTCTGACGTGCGCAATCTCTTCAAAACATTTAACTCTCTCCTCTGTCCCCCTCCACCACCACCCACCACTACACTAACAGCTAATGATTTCGCACAATTCTTCACAGACAAAACTCGAACAATCAGCAAACAATTCTTAGCCCCTCATACACATGACCTACAACCCACCACACCCACTTCGAACACTCTCACTTTCTCCTTCTGTCCCCTCACTGAGACAGAAGTATCAAAACTTCTCCTCTCCAGCCACCCTACAACATGCCCACTTGATCCAATCCCCTCACACATTCTTCAAGCAATCTCTCCTACTGTCTTACCAGCACTCACACACATCATAAATACATCACTCCTCACAGGCACTTTTCCAACTTCTTTTAAGCAGGCTCGGGTAACCCCACTGCTTAAGAAACCAACACTGAACACCTCACTTCTTGACAGCTACAGACCGGTCTCTCTGCTTCCATTCATAGCAAAAACCCTCGAACGAGTTGTTTTCAACCAGGTATCATTGTTCTTTTCACAGAACAAATTACTGGATCCTAACCAGTCAGGTTTCAAGACTGGCCATTCAACTGAGACTGCGCTACTGTCAGTTACTGAAGCCTTGCGGACAGCAAAAGCTGATTCTAAATCATCAGTTCTAATTCTGCTTGATTTATCCGCTGCTTTTGACACCGTCAATCATCAGATCCTCCTGTCCACCCTCTCATCGCTGGGCATCACAGGAACTCCGCTTCGCTGGTTTGAATCCTATCTCACCGGTAGGTCATTCACGGTAACTTGGGGAGGAGAGGTATCCAAAACACATCAACTGATCACTGGGGTTCCTCAGGGATCAGTTCTTGGTCCTCTCCTCTTCTCCATATACACAACATCACTGGGTCCCATCATAGAGTCACACGGCTTCTCCTACCATTGCTATGCTGATGACACACAACTCCATCTTTCATTTCAACCAGATGATCCAACAGTACCTGCACGGATCTCAGGCTGCTTGGCGGACATCTCAACGTGGATGAAAGAACATCACCTCCAGCTTAACTTGGCAAAAACTGAGCTTCTTGTTTTTCCTTGCACTCCAAACTTACAGCATGGGTTCACCATCCAGCTGGGCTCTTCCACAATCACTTCTTCAAACTCAATCAGGAATCTGGGTGTCATCTTTGATGACCAGCTGTCTTTCAAAGATCATATTGCAAAGACTACTCGATCTTGCAGGTTTGCTTTGCACAACATCAGAAAGATCAGGCCCTTTCTAACAGTGCAGGCTACACAACTTCTTGTCCAGGCCCTTGTCATCTCCAGACTGGACTACTGCAATGCTCTTTTGACTGGTCTTCCATCATGCACAATCAAACCTCTACAAATGATTCAGAATGCAGCAGCACGGCTGGTCTTCAACGAGCCCAAAAGAGCCCATGTTACACCTCTCTTTATCTCATTGCACTGGCTCCCAATTGCGGCTCGTATCAAGTTCAAGACTCTGATGCTTGCATATAGGACAACCACAGCTACTGCACCTGCTTATCTGCACTCGCTATTGCAAATCTACTCCCCCTCCAGAACTCTGAGATCTGCTAGTGAGCGACGCCTTGTGGTACCATCACAGAGAGGTGCAAAATCACTATCCAGAACATTCTCTTTTACTGTTTCTGGCTGGTGGAACGATCTTCCTACCCCTATCCGGAATGCTGATTCCCTGACAAGCTTCAAGCGACAGCTTAAAACTCATCTCTTTCAACTTGATTTGCTGTTACCATAAAAAAAAAAAAAAAATTAATCTCTTTATTCCTTCCCTTTCTAGCTTGTACTTGTCTGAAGCACCACTTGAAATCTGGTATTATAGCACTGCCTGTGTCTGTTTGTCTCCTTAAGAAGAATCGCTCTATGTTCTCCCAACTGTATGTCGCTTTGGACAAAAGCGTCTGCCAAATGCCTAAATGTAAATGTAAATGTAAAAAAGGTTGACAACACCTGCTCTATTGATATCTAGTACATTGTTCTCCGACTTCTTTCTTTCTTTCTTTTTGGTTTGTTTATGCCCACAACCCAAATGATACGGTTCAGAATTGTGTTAATCATCATGAATTTTTTATTAAAATAGTAAGCATATACACATACACACTGGTCTAGTACAATGTAATACTCACCGCTGATCCATCACTCCATGTCCAACTGTCACTGTTCCTGCGGAAAATTCCAATGCACAGCCAGTGCTGCTCATGATCCTCCGCCTCCCTGCCAATCAGAAGGCAGAGCTGTTAGACACTACTATACCTTTAACAATCCCAAATGTAAAATCTTAATTAATTTTAAACATAACAAACATAACCTCAAAATATTCTGACTAGTGCCCACACTAGGTCCTGAAGGGCCAGTGACCTGCAGAGTTTAGCTCCAACCCCAATTAGACACACCTGAACCAGCTAATCAAGCTCTTACTAGGCATGCTAGAAACTTCCAAGCAGGTGTACTTAGGCAAGTTAGAGTTAAACTCTCCAGGGCAACCCTGGATGAGGGGTATTTCAGTGTAAAAACCAATGAATAAAAGAAATTTGATTAATTCTCACAAAAAACACACCCTCATACTTTACAAACACACACAGTGTTGCTTTAGGGTTGGATTTCAGACACTTACCCGAAGGCCTCATGGAGGATCTGGAAGACATAGGCCTCTTCCTCTGGCGTGCTGAAGCTGGCGAGCTGAGCTCCGTGTTTCTGGCAGAACTTGTGAGCTTGAATCCAAGTCAATCTTTTCTCCAGTGCACCTGCATGAAAGACCTGCAAAAGCACAGCGATAAGCTGATCATACAGACAAACACACAGACACCACAGCAGGTCTGGCCAAAATTCAAAATTTAAGAATTTGTTTACTTCTCAAATTCAACTGATACACTCACAGGATGTTGAACTGGAATTATGAATTGGAACTGGAATGAATTTGCAATCATTAATTACAACTTTTTATTCCCTGATATGTAAAACTGATTAAACTTATTTTCTTAACTGATTTCATTATAATATCAAAAAGATACAGCCATCTAGGGGAAAAAAAAGATTGTAATGCATCATTTGCCTTCTTAAAGGAACACTCCACTTTTTTTGAAAATAATTTTCATTTTAAAGTTAAACAGATTAGTTTTTACCTTTTTTAATCCATTCAGCTGATCTCTGGGTCTGCTGGAAGCACTTTCAACATAGCTTAGCATAAATCACTGAATCTGATTAGACCATTAGCATCTCGTTCAAAAATGTCCAAATATATGCAATATTTTTCCTATTTAAAACTTGACTCTTCTGTAGTTACAGCGTGTACTAAGACCGTCAGAAAATGAAAAATTGCTATTTTCTAGGCTGATACAGATAGGAACTAGGGATGTGACGAGATTTCGTGGCATGTGATCTCGCGAGATCCGATGTGTCTGTCTGGTCTTGCAAGAACGTGATATTACCTGCAGTGTTTACATTAGAGATTGCCATCTCTGTCTTATTTCTGTTTTAAAGACATTTAAATAACAAGTACTAGAATAAAAGTTTATAGTTTGGGGATAAACACTTAATGTCTATAATAGCGATCAAAACGAAAGTAACTTAATCTTAACACGTGTATGTACATGTAATGTTTATCCTTTTCCACCAGGAGGTGGCGACAACTGCACGTTTAAAAACGCATTTATCAATGAATCATTCATTCAGTATATTCCAATAGTAAATTAAGACTTTATTAATTAATTTGATCGAATATATATTTTAAAAAAAGACAAGCAATCAATGTTGTGTCAGAATCACTAGTAAATTGTTATTTTGTTTAGATTTCTAATCTAATCTTTTTTTCTTCAGAATCATGAGAGAATCATGATCTCCAATTTTTTTTTTTTTTTTAAATCGTGTTTTTTAATTTATCCAGAATCATGTAGCATAAGTTTACATGTTTATTATTGCATATAATTCATTAAAATAGAAGTTTAATTTCATAAAGTACAAGTTCATATCAAAATGCACCTATATTTTTTGTTTTTCAGTTGAATAAAATAATACTTTCCCCTATATATTTCAGGATTTCTTTAAAAAAGTTTAAAAATTTCATCTCATCATGTTCTCGTGAACCCAGTCTCATGTCTCGTCTTGTCTCATGGGATAAGTGTCTCGTCACACCCCTAATAGAAACTATACTCTTATTCTGGCGTAATAATCAGGGAACTTGCAGTGCCTGAATATAGTCCCCAGTTAGTCCTTGATTATTACACCAGAATGAGAGTATAGTTCCTAGCCATATCAGCTTGGAAAATCGCCAACTTTTCATTTTCTGTCAGTCTTTGTACACAATGTAACTACAAAAGAGTCAAGTTTTAAATAGGAAAAATATCGAAAATATTTGGTCATTTTTGAACGAGTTGCTAATCTTTAAAACATTATTTGGCTATTTTCAAAAAAAGTGGAGTGTTCCTTTAAGCTTCAGTGAATGTTTGCAGCTTTTGAATTAGTTGTGTATGAGTCCCTTAATTGTCTTCAGTGTGAAAAGATGGATTTCAAAATTATACAGCCACAGCTGGAAAGGAGTCAAATATGCAGAAGATGCTGGAAAACCAAAGAATTTGCAGTAACTGGAGAATTTGTTCTGAAGAAAAGCAGGCAGTTGAGCTGCCCAGGACAAACAAGGAACTCATGAACAACTATCACTAAACAACAACAAAAAAAAAACTGTGGATCATTCAGGTAGCAACACAGTATTAAGAATGAAGGGTATGTAAACTTTTGAACAGGGTAATTGTTTATAAATTCAGCAATTATTTTGTTTTGTGGACTATATGTAAACATCTGTTACATGAAGTGGCTTATTCACGACAGTACTTTTTCTTTTTCTTTTTTTTTTTTTTTTTTACATTTTACATAAAACATAAAGGTGAGTACTTAATGACAGAATCACCTTTACCTTTATATACAGAGCTGTGTAATAATATGATTTACATTTTCCCCACAATATTAAATAAATGTAAAATTACAGTTCTGCAAATTCAATTCAAATTGGAATTTAGAAGACATTTTCAATTTTGAATGATGCACAACTCCGACAACGCACCTTGTAGCAGTAGCGAAATGTATTTGTGCTTTTCCATCCCGATGGGCATGATCCTGTTAGGGAGGGTGTAGGCTGAGGAACAGGGGGGCTGGGGATGAGAGAGTCCTGATTCTGTTTGCAAATGTATTTGGAGCGGACACTGGCACAGTCCTTCACCTCCCACAGACCCATGGCCTGCCCCGCCACCATCACCACACATCCTCCCTTTATCTGTGCTGCAACACCACAAGACAAAAGGCAGGTTCCTCATTAGCATTTTAATGGCTTAGCTCCGAATGATAAAATATACAGACACAAACTATTCAGGTGCACACATGGTGGTCTGTACCTGGCTCGTCTCTGTTCCAGTTGGTGTATGTGAGCTCCTCTCCCGTTATCCAGCGGAACGTGCCAGTGCTGTTATCACTGTACAAGCCTAGCCAGAACTTATCGTCGGATCGTCCAAACACCAGGCTGCTCACAAAGGCCTGCTCAAACCTGGAAACACGCACATATGTTCTTACTTCATGTTTCATCGATTTCGGGAAAGAGTATTACAAGCTGAATACAAATCCAGCCCATGTTGCTAGGCTTGTGTCCAGTACCTGTTATTAATAATGACGAGTGTGGCATTGTTGCTAGCGCACATTCCTTTTGCATCATTAAAGGTTAGAGACTCTTCTCCAACCTTGAAACAGGAAGGACTGTGCCATCTCCAACCCTGAGAAGATTCACCAGAGGGAGAGAGAAAGAAGTGTGCTGTGTTATAATGCATTATATTATTCTTGCTTAAAAAATTATTTATAAGTAAAGGTTTCTGAACAGCTGAGGATATTTTTTAAACTAGTAGTTTTTTGCTAAATGTTAAGTACATTGCCAGCTGTAAAACATTTGTGAGGGAAATACTCTGGAAAATTTGTTTCAAATTGTTTTTATAGTTGTAATTTACAAATTAAATGCATTAGGGCTGGGTTTTGACACAAATTTCAAAATTTGATTACATTTCAATTCGGATGTTCATTCATTTTTATTTTGTGCTGTATTAAAGCGGAGGAGATGATCAGTTTCTCTTGAACTGAGTCGCTATGGCGATCTGTCACTCCACATTGAACAGTGGCAAAACACTATTTGTGACCCTGGATGTCACGATCTGTACCGTTGTGGCTCCCTCTACTCTCCCCTAGAGGGAGCCTTCACATGTACTTTTGGACCATTAGCTCACTTCATTTCCCATAACCCCTTTCTCGTAAACTTCCTGTCACCTTTCACCTCTCACCCCTGTCGGCCATCTTGCTTTTCAATGCATAAATAGCCCGGTTCATTCACCATCTCTTTGCGAAGTCTTGATCAGTTATCTGTCATTTCTGAGCGTTTTCCGTGTTTGTTTTTCCCGTGTCGACCCCCCTTGTTCCCTGGCTCCTGTGATTGTTCTCCGCCCGCCTTTTTGACCCTTGCTCGTTTCTGGACTATCCCATTGATCGCTGCCCGCCCCGACTATCTGCCTGGACTATCGTTTGCCCTACTGGATTACCTGTGTTGTACCCGTCTGCTGTTTTGACCACGCCTGTCGACCATGAGTTCGTTTAATAAAGTTTTGCACTTGGATCCACCCGCCTATGACTCCTTTGTGACACTGGACCACAAAACCAGTCATAAAGGTAGTTTTTGGAAATTGAGATGTATACATAATCTAAAAGATGAATAAATAAACTTTCCATTGATGTATGGTTTGTTAGAATAGGACACTATTTGTCAGAGATACAACTATTTGAAAATCTGGAATCAAAATATAAAGAAAATCGCCTTTAAAGTTGTCCAAATGAAGTTCTAGCAATGCATATTACTTATCAAAAATTATGTTTTGATACATTTACGGAAGGAAATTTACAAAATATCAATGTAACATGATCTTTACTTAATATCCTAATGATTTTTGGCATAAAAGAAAAATCACTCATTTTGACCATGAGTTCGTTTAATAAAGTTTTGCACTTGGATCCACCCGCCTATGACTCCTTTGTGACACTGGACCACAAAACCAGTCATAAAGGTAGTTTTTGGAAATTGAGATGTATACATAATCTAAAAGATGAATAAATAATCTTTCCATTGATGTATGGTTTGTTAGAATAGGACACTATTTGTCAGAGATACAACTATTTGAAAATCTGGAATCAAAATATAAAGAAAATCGCCTTTAAAGTTGTCCAAATGAAGTTCTAGCAATGCATATTACTTATCAAAAATTATGTTTTGATACATTTACGGAAGGAAATTTACAAAATATCAATGTAACATGATCTTTACTTAATATCCTAATGATTTTTGGCATAAAAGAAAAATCACTCATTTTGACCCATACAGTGTATTTTTGGATATTGCTACAAATATACCCCAGCGACTTGTGACTGGTTTTGTGGTCCAGGGTCACACTTATTGTTTGAATATTGTAATAAAATGGACAGAATTTGAAATCTGAGACTTTTATATCAAAAGTAAAACAGCACAAAGCTTATTGCGATTTAATGGATGGAGGATGTGCTACATTGTTCTGTTCATTAACTGAAAACAGGATAGAACTCAATTTGTGGGATTTAAATATCAATACTGCTTCACAAAAATGAGAATCGATTAAAATCAAGAAATAATTTTTTTTACCCAGCTCTAAAATGTTTGAACACCAGCATTAACCAGACAAGACCAAAAGGAATTCATACTGGTTCATTCTAAGCTGGTTCTGTTAGTAGGTGAATTTGGCCTATATAAATTAAGTAAAACGATAAAATTGATTAAAAATCATTCTCAAAAAAAATCACAGGAACAAAACATGCACACACACACACACAGTCAGACACCCACATTTGAAGGAATGCATCTAAATTACACGTCAGCACTTAGCAAGAGGCAGTAACTTGACCCGTCAGCCGGCTGTCTGCTCTACTGTTTAAGACATTACAGAGAGTCAGATGTGTTCTCTCATTGTCTGACAATGACAAACTCACTAGGACTCCAAATTTAGCAGCCTGTTCCAAAAATGAAGATTAAATTGTTAAAACTACAGTAGATTTTTATCTGCAGAATGGGCTTATGACACATTGTGTTAATGCCTTATAAAATTAGTGTAATTTCTAAATCCAAACACAGGAAAAAGGGGGAGCGGGGGTAGTCATAACGCTATGCAATGTAGATACAATATCGTTCTCTCTGACAGTTCTAAATGGATAAAGTCTGCTGAAAAAAATCCACACTGTATTAACAACTAACATTAACTCAAACAACCATATGGGTGAACCCAACAAAACTGCTCAAGAACATTTCTGGCTATTCCACAAAATTATACTTTTGTCATGATTGTTTATATGTTTGCAATATTGTCTTGGCAACTAAGCTCATATTGCATCACCTTTCGAAAGTTTGGAATCAGCGAGATTTTTCATGTTCTTGAAAGAGATCTCTTCTGCTTACCAAATCTGCAATTATTTGATCAAAACTACAGTAAAAAGATTAATATTTGTTAATACTATTACAATTTAAAACAACTGCTTTCTTTGTTTTAATATAATTGTATAATATAAATATAATTGTAATGTAATTTATTCCTGTGATATACTGATTTGCTGCTGAAGGAACATTTATTATAGTGGTGTAAATAAATAACCAATAACCAAAAAAATAAATAAATAAAAATAAACACCAATCACAATTCAGTATGCAAATAGCAAATACTATGTTAATGAATTTGGTGACACTTAGCTGTTTTAAGTTTATATTACGTTCTATCAACGTAAGTCAAAAACTCTAAAATATTGAGAAAATCACCTTTAAAGTTGTCCAAATTAAGTTGTTCGCAATGTATATTCCTAATCAGACTGCAAAAACAGCATCTTTTAGTATTTAGTATTAGTATTTATCTTGTTTCTAGTCGAAATATCTAAAAATTCATAAATTAAGATGCATGTACTACATAAGCAAAATGACATACGATGTTTAGTCAAGTTTTGATATATTTACTTTAGGAAATTTAGAAAATATCTTCATGCTCATGATCTTTACTTAATATCCTAACGATTTTTGGCATAAAAGACAAATCAGTCATTTTAACCCATACAATGTATTGTTGGCTATTGCTACAAATATACCCGTGCTACTTAAGACCGGTTTTGGTGTCCCGGGTCACATTTATTCTTTCACTATTTTTTTATTCTCTCTCATTTGTAATTAAAACAATCCCCCAAACTATAATATTCACCCTGGACAAAGTCCTTAACCATTTGCTTTATCTCAAATTGTGTGGCTTACTGAAGAAACGTGTGCTATTACTTTTGTAAGTTGTAAGACCTACATTTAATACAAAAACAATGACAACAAAAATGCATAGACCTACATTAGAGGACCTGAATCTCATCTCTGAAGCAAAGCATCACAAATCAACCACCCCAAATACCCAAGCAACATGCTAAAAACATCAGAACTCAGAACACTTTTACAACTAAACAGCGATGCCCTGGAAACCCACAGCACCCTAGTTTCGCATAGGTGAGAACGGTTTTCTTCAGGTAAAAAAGTAACTGTTTTATAGCTTTAGAGTATCACAAGTAACCTCTGAACTCTGACCTAAGTGATGGCATCCAGGGTCACAGGCCTTATTTAAACAAATGCATTTTACCAGGGTCAGAGCAGGGTAACAGCAAAAGAGCACATGCTCATTTAAAGCTCGGTTTCATGTAGAGGTAGGGTAATGAGAAATGTAGCCAGTGTATGCATATTTTGTTTCTGCGTGCTTGGTCCATGACCTAAAATGTTTTGTCCTCGGTCAGCAAACAGTTCTGAGTTATGAAGACTAGCGTGTGTGAGTCAGACTTCTCTGTTTACTGTATGCTTGTGGCAGGTCTGGGTCTACTGACCACATCTGGAGTTTTAACAGCATGACACAGCAGTAACTGTGAATAGAGTCTTTATGCAGAGAGAAAGAGAGCGACAGAAAGTATGTAGGGGGAGAAATCCAGCTAAATAGAAGTAACAAACAGAGAACTGCAGGAGCTGCAGAGAACAAAACAAGAATGGGTAATTAGAGGATTAAAACTAATGAAAAAGGAAGAATGACAAAGATGAATGAGAAACATAAGGAGAAAGGCAACAGAGTGAAAGACAAGAGCGGTTTACCCGTTTGCAGCCGTGGTCCTCTATCCGGTCGTCAGACTTCTGCGCCGCTTTCTTACAGATGGAAGGCAGCGAGTAATTACATGGGCTATCGTTCCAGCGGCCCTCCTACAAACACACATGCATACTGTATAATGAGGGGGTATCATTATGAAGCTGCTATAAATTTAGACTTTCAGGCTCACTGTCTTAATTATGAGTAAAGAAAAAGAAAGAAAAAAGAAAAGCAGATTCATGTCCATTTACATCATTCTGACAGGGATAATGTTTGCTAACAAAACACATACTGCATTAACTCACTGTATCTTTAACTCACAAATGCTCTGGCTATTTCACACTAAAGTTATAGTTTTGTTATTTTTTTAAATATAAACTGCATTTTTATGCACTATTTTCTTGACAATAAAGCCTGGTCTACACTAACATTTAAAAGTTTGGGGTTTGGCTATGCTTAAATCACTTATGCTTATTTAAGTCTGAGTTGATTTAATAAAACTGTCAAATATTATTACAATTTAAAACAACTGTTTTCCATTTTAATATCTTTTTCAATGTAAGTTATTCCTGTGATGGCAAAGCTGAATTTTCATCAGCCATTATTTCAGTGTTCAATGTTACATGATCCTTCAGAAATCATTCTAATCTGCTGATTTGGTGCTCAAAAAACATTTATTATTAATATCAATGTCGAAATTTAAAAATTTTGCTGAAACCATGAAAATTCATTTCAGGATTCTTTGATGAATAGAAAAGTTCAAAAGAACACAATTTACATATTTTTACTATCATTTTCAATCACTTGAATTTAAATAAATACATTAACTTCTTTCAAGAAAAAATCTTTATGCGTTTCTATAGTTTGCTTCCTAATCTACGCTTTAAAAAATGCTGGGTTTAAATCAGCCCAGCGTTGGGTAAAATATGGAAAAACCCAGCCACTGGCTTGTTTTGACCCAACGGTTGAGTTAAATGTTTAACCCAGCCTTCTGGGTAGTTTTATTTAACTCAACTGTTGTTTAAAAATGACTATATGGCTGGCTTAAAATAAGGCATCAGCAATAATCAAAAGGTGAACATATGCAACTTAACATATTAATACATTTTAATTTTCAACCTATTTTGGTTTGATTTTAAGCAAGGAATATAGTCATTTTTAAGCAATAGTTAAATAAAACTACCCAGAAGGACAAAACAACCAGTTGCTGGGTTTGTCCATATTTTAGTTGTTTTATAGAGTAGTTGTCAAATTGTATTTTTAAAATATTAAAATTAAAAATAAAATATTAAAAATATTTTGGCTTTGTTTTTGTACTTTGCTTTGAATAAAAGTGTCTGCTAAATGCATAAATATAAATTAATGATATCTGAAATTGTGTGACTTACTGAAGAAATGTATGCTATTACAAAAAAAAAACTAAAATTCCAAATTTATTTTATTTTTTATTTTATGATTTTTTAAGTTTTTAAGTCTCTTCTGCTCACCAAGCCTGCATTTATTTGAATTCAATTTGAACTGTTTTCTATTTGAATATATTTTAAAATGTAATTTATTCATGTGACCAAAGCTACATTTTTAGCATCATTACTCACATGATCCTTCAGAAATCATTCTAATATGCTGATTTGCTGTTCAAGAAACATTTTTATTTTTATTACTATTATTATCAATATTTAAAACAGTTGATTACATTTTATTCAGGACTCTTTGATGAATAGAAAGATCCAAAGATCAGCATTTAAATAGAAAACTGTTATTTTAAATAGTAAAAATAAATTTTTGCTGTACTTTAGAAGTCTCTTATGCTTGGTAAGACTTCTTTAAAAACTTTAATCTTAATCAAATACTTTTGACTGGTAGTGTACTTATATTTCTATATACTCACAGGCCCCCAGATAGTGACACAGTCCTCATTAACATTTCGGAAATCGTTAGGTTCAAATGGATGCCAGAAAGTGAAGATGACTGGAGTGCGATCCGTCCATTCAAAGTTCATCTGCATAGCTGTATCATGTAAACCAATCCATAACTCCTCTATATCTAAGAAACGGGAAGATAAAGAGTCTGAAACATCATGGAGATTGTGCCACATTCTATAAAATATTAATTAAGTGTACCTTTACCTCACTGGCAAGTTGCTTTTATATTATTTTTAATGTATAACTGAAAACTTAGTGAGGTTTACACCCAAAAAATAAAAAAGCAGTTTCCTTTTTTACTTGAAAGACAAAAATATTGATGAAGCAAATGTGTTTGTGTATATTTTATGAACAGACATTTGCATATGTGTACCTTTCTTCATATGCTTAGTGATGAATTCAAGCTCTGGGAGGGTGTGGATGCTAACCAGGTTAGCTTCCATCTTTTGACACATTTTGTGGGCAGAGCTCCAGTCCAAGTTGTCTGAGTTTAGCCTATAGCAGCCCGCCTGGAAATTTTGCCAGCCTACATCACACTGATACCTCCCGTCATCTGCCCAGGAGTCTGTGTCACACACAAACACAGGTGAGATCCTCAAGATCGGAGCAGACTTTCAGGTAGATCAGCAGAATCTAAACTAAAAACCTCTCAGCATGCAGAAAAACATGCAATTTTGTGGCAAGATACTCAAATTGCATGGCTGAGCCAGACACGGATTACCACTAAAATAAATCAAGTCATATTTAATCATTTAAAGCATAAGTGTAAGCAGTGGTAACGCTGCTCTGTATGTTTATATGTGAACAGCAAGCCGCAAATGTGCACGCACACACTGCACACATACCTGTGGTGAAGGGGTCGAGTGTGGCGTTGGGTCGTTTCTTGCAAATATAAGGCAGAGCCACTGAACAGTCCCGGTTGTGCCAGCGACCCTGAGCATCGGTGCTGATCACGCCACAGTTTTCCTCCTCATCATAGCTTGGCATTTCTACAACACACACATTCATGAGATAAAAATAATTTCTCCCAAGAGAAATGCAAATGAGCTCTTCTGTGCCAAATAAAATAAAAGCCTTAACGTAAAGAACTGTTTTATACGTAAGAAAAAATGTACAGTCAGCTGGTCATTATTGGTTTATTGTTTGATCACTGGTCATTATCAGATCATATCATTATCAACATATAAATGCACTACCGTTCAAAATACCATAGAAACAATGATACTGTGCAATATTATTACAATTTCAAATAAAAATGCTATTTATTTATGTAATGCAAAGCTGAATTTTCAGCATCATTACTCCAGCCTTCTGTCACATGATCCTTTAGAAATCATTCAGATATGCTGATTTGTTGCTCAAGATTTATTACTTTTATTAACGTTGATTATATTAATGCTGCTGTTCTGTTAATTTTTGTGGAAATTGTGATTTTAAAACATTTATGTATTAATTAACTAACATTTATTTGAAAAATGTTTTGTAAAATTACATTAAAATTTGCTGATTAAAAGTATTAATTTCTGCCAAAAAGAATCTTACTGACATGAAACTTTTGAACAGTAGTGTAAATAAATAAATGAACATGAAATAATGAAAAAAGGCAGGAGACTGATTCAATTCAAATAATTGCACTGCTATATGTCAGAAGAAAATATAAAGTGCTATAAGAGATGTAAAACTACCACCGTTATGAAGATTAAACTTAAAAAGCTGTCATTATAAGAAAATACTAACTGCAGAATGAATTATTCAGCTTTTAATAGCTGAAGCATAAAGTTAGGTAAAGTTTATCAAATTGCTGAGGTTTTCAAATCTCTGTTTTTCTAAAATATACTTATTCAATGTCCGAGTGGGTGTGGTTATATGAGGGTGTGGCTGTAAGGGGTGTGCCTCACCTGTTTCCCAGTTTAGGTATTTGAGAGGGGCGGTGTCAGCCCACTGCCAGCCACCATTGAGATCTAAATCATTCAGGCCCATCCACAGGGTGGCGCTGTACCCAGTTAGCAAACCTACAGTACACACATACTTTATAAACACATTCCACTTAGTTTTAAACAACAATCAGTGTTGCAATTTCTGTCTTGTTTGTTTTGCTTTTACTGGAATCCTTTGGGAAACAAATCATGAATATAACCATGTTTATATCCATCCATCTCTCACCGTTGATAAAGATTTGTTCTTCTACTTTAGCGATGCTGAGCAGGTCGGCTCCCTGCTGTTGGCAGCTGGTCCGTGCTTCACTCCAGGACAGCGTGGCCTGAAGGTTAAACTGGTAACAGTTATCCATCAAAGGGTTTATGTCCCAAAACGTCTCACAGTCAGTACCTTTGGAAAGAGAGAGAGAAGCATTTTAGTGCGCAGGAATCTGTGCGCTATGATGTACAGTAGTCTCACATTCCAGCTTCTAGACAGTGAAAGATCTTTCTTAATTTAACAGGTCAGCTCTATGAATGACGTGAGCAGGATCAGCTGGATTCGCTCACTCTTTACTGGACAGAAGCCCCAGCGCTGGTCCTTTCCATAATCATGGGTTGTGGCACACCAGTGAAAGCCATCTTCTCGGCCCACACTGGTGCAGCTGTGGAACCACTGGCCATCATACAGGAAGGGGAAGTAACATGGGCTGCCGTGAGAGTTTCCTTGGATGGTGTAGATTTCTATGGACAAGAAGAGACAGAGAAACATAAGATGCCTAGCTTCCAGAAAGAATTATGACAGATAATGATAAATACATAGCTTGAACATGGATATAAACTTCTGCTAAATTAATGAATGTGAATGCAGAAGCCAAAAGGGAGTGTTTTATCATGAAGAACATAACAGATGTCCATTTTATTGCTGTCTACTGCTTTTATGCACGTTTTAGTATCAATAGTCCATTCCAACATGAAGCAGTCATTCCAGAGGCAACTATGTAAACGCTACCTGGCAGTTATGGGTGAAAACTGCTTTTCATTTGGTTAGGCTGTGCGGTGGGACATAACTGTGTTAAAATAGGTTCTGAAACCACTACAATTGTGCATTGTCATGCTACTCAAGAAAAAACATGTACAGGTCCTTCTCAAAAAATTAGCATATTGTGATAAAGTTCATTATTTTCTGTAATGTACTGATAAACATTAGACTTTCATATATTTTAGATTCATTACACACAACTGAAGTAGTTCAAGCCTTTTTTTTGTTTTAATATTGATGATTTTGGCATACAGCTCATGAAAACCCAAAATTCCTATCTCAAAAAATTAGCATATCATGAAAAGGTT
This sequence comes from Cirrhinus molitorella, assembly GCA_033026305.1. Taxonomy (NCBI): domain Eukaryota; kingdom Metazoa; phylum Chordata; class Actinopteri; order Cypriniformes; family Cyprinidae; genus Cirrhinus; species Cirrhinus molitorella. Next base: position 26,773,952 of record CM065117.1, on the reverse strand, counting down.
CTCTAAACAAGCTATTAACCTAATCATCTGAATCAACTAATTAACTCTAAATACCTGCAAAAGATTCCTGAGGCTTTTAAAAACTCCCAGCCTGGTTCATTACTCAAAACTGCAATCATGGGTAAGACTGCCGACCTGACTGCTGTCCAGAAGGCCATCATTGACACCCTCAAGCAAGGTAAGACACAGAAAGAAATTTCTGAACGAATAGGCTGTTCCCAGAGTGCTGTATCAAGGCACCTCAGTGGGAAGTCTGTGGGAAGGAAAAAGTGTGGCAGAAAACGCTGCACAACGAGAAGAGGTGACCGGACCATGAGGAAGATTGTGGAGAAGGACCGATTCCAGACCTTGGGGGACCTGCGGAAGCAGTGGACTGAGTCTGGAGTAGAAACATCCAGAGCCACCGTGTACAGGCGTGTGCAGGAAATGGGCTACAGGTGCCGCATTCCCCAGGTCAAGCCACTTTTGAACCAGAAACAGCGGCAGAAGCGCCTGACCTGGGCTACAGAGAAGCAGCACTGGACTGTTGCTCAGTGGTCCAAAGTACTTTTTTCGGATGAAAGCAAATTTTGCATGTCATTCGGAAATCAAGGTGCCAGAGTCTGGAGGAAGACTGGGGAGATTGGTCGGATGAAATATGCTAATTTTTTGAGATAGGAATTTTGGGTTTTCATGAGCTGTATGCCAAAATCATCAATATTAAAACAAAAAAAAGCCTTGAACTACTTCAGTTGTGTGTAATGAATCTAAAATATATGAAAGTCTAATGTTTATCAGTACATTACAGAAAATAATGAACTTTATCACAATATGCTAATTTTTTGAGAAGGACCTGTATATAGTCATTAGACACAAATTTTCACTTACTATACAATGAGAAATGATAGACAGATAGAATAATAGATAAATAGAATAAAAAATGGTATATAGGCATACAGGCATAAAGACAAACAGTCAGAGCCAAATAAAAACTGATAGAAAAAAAAAGAAAGATGTATAGACAGAAAGATAGACAGACAGATAAACAGACAGTCTGACAGACAGACAAACAAACAAACAAACAAACACAAACAAACAGACCGACAGACAAACAAACACAGACAAACAAACAAACAAACAAACAAACAAACAAACAAACAGAGCAACAGACAAACAAACAAACAGACAGACCGATAGACAAACAGACAGATAGAAAAACAGACAGACAGCTAAACAAACAGACAAACAAATAAACTGACAGACTGATAGACAAATTGAGAGACAGACCGATAGACAAACAAACAGACAGACAAACAAACAAACAAACAAACAAACAAACAAACAAACAAACAGACAGACAGACAGACAGACAGACAGACAGACAGACAGACAAATAGAGAGACAGGCAAACAAACATCAGACAGACAAACAGACAGATAGACAAACAGACAGGCAAACAAACAAACAAACAAACAAACAAACAAACAGACAAACAGACAGACAGACAGACCAATAGACAAACAAACAAACAGACAGACAGACAGACAAACAAATACACTGACAGACAGACTGACAGACAAATAGAGAGACAGACCGATAGACAAACAAACAGACAGTGAAACCAAATGACAGACGGACTGATAGACAGACAAACAAACAAACAAACAGACAGACAGACAGACAGACAGACAGACAGACAAACAAACAAACAAACAAACAGACACAGACCAACAGACAGACAGACAGATAGAAAAACAGACAGACAGACAGACAGACAGACAGACAGACAAACAAACAAACAAACAAACAGACACAGACCAACAGACAGACAGACAGATAGAAAAACAGACAGACAGACAGACAGACAGACAGACAGACAGACAGACAGACAAACAAACAAACAAACAGATAGGCCGACAGACAGACAGACAAACAAACAAGCAAACAAATATCAGACAGACAGACAAACAGACAGACAGACAGACAGACAGGCAAACAAACATCAGACAGACAAACAGACAGATAGACAAACAAACAGACAGACAGACAGACAGGCAAACAAACAAACAAACAAACATCAGACAGACAGACAAACAAACAAACAAACAAACAAACAAACAAACAAACAGACAGACAGACAGACAGACAGACAGACAGACAGACAGACAGACAGACAAACAAACAAACAAACAAACACAGACCAACAGACAAACTGACAGATAGAAAAACAGACAGACAGACAGACAGACAGACAGACAGACAGACAGACAGACAAACAAACAAACAGACAGACAGACAGACAGACAGACAGACAGACAAACAAACAAACAAACAAACAAACAAACAAACAAACAAACAAACAAACAGACCGACCGACCGACCGACAGACAGACCGATAGACAAACAAACAGAAAGACAGACAGACCGATAGTCAGACAGACAGTCTGGCAAACAGACAGATTGATAGAAAAACAAACAAACAAACAAACAAACAGACAGACAGACAGTGAGACAGACAGACTGAGAGACAAACAAACAGACAGACAGACAAATAGACAGAGAGACAGACAGAAAGATAGAAAGACCGACAGACAGAGAGAGAGACAGCCAGACAGAATAGATAGATACAGATGCAGTGAAATATATGATACTTGATAGTCAGTTCATGTCTATGTGAAACTTCTGCCTCTCTTCCTGAACTCTGTCACCCCCTCCTCTCTCTTTCCCTCTTTGCATTTTCACACTTTCTTCCTCTCAATTGCCCCTCCGTTGGAATGCAGCTGTTACTATAGAAACCCCTGGGCATTCTGTCTGACTGTACAGATTAGCTCTACACTCTACAAAAAGAGAAAATGTGAGGGGGGGTGAGATATACTAAGACAAAAAGAGAGAAAACTATATAGGAAAAACAGAGAGCACATGTCAGACTGGAGAGAGGGTGTGTAGCTGTGTTATAGTTCTACTGCTGCTGCAGTTCAGAGCTGTGGAAAAGTAGGGCACATACACACTTTCAAAAACTTCACTCTCAGCTGAACTTTCAGAACTTACGCAGTTTCATTCTTGTATACGCAAACACACACACATACACACAAAAGAATAAAAACAGCTCTGTGTTGGCACATATCAGTGGCAACTTTCTGTCAGGAAATCTCCAGAAGCGACTCTCAGTGAGACCATGAAACACAGGGGTGAGAGAAGAAAGGCATAGGGGAAGAATATGTGCTGTGGAGCGTCTGCTTCTAAAAGAGTTTAATAGTTCCAGTTTCAATTAAGCTGCCATTCCACTTAATGATTCTAGTTCCTTAATGAATCCATTGACATTTTCTGCTAGTTCTTTTTAAGCCCCAAATAATGATGTACACTACCAGTCAAAAGTTTTTAGACAGTAAGAGTTTAAATGTTTTTTTAAAGAAGCCTCTTCTACTCACCAAGCCTGCATTTATTTGATCCAAAGTACAGCAAAAACAGTAACATTTAGAAATATTTTTACTACTTAAAATAACTGTTTTGTATTTAAATATATTTTCAAATGCAATTTATTGCTGTGATTTTCATTTAATTGTTTTTAGCATCATTACTACAGTTACATGATCCTTTAGAAATCATTCTAATATTTTGATTTGCTGTTAAAAAAACATTTATTATTAATATTATGTTGAAAACAGACAAGTAGAATTTTGTCAGACTTCTTTGATGAAAAGAACAACATTTATCTGAAATAGAAATCTTTTGTAACATTATAAGGACCACTTTTAGACAAGAAAGAAACTTCCGGAACACTACTAAAAATCTTCACTCACTGTGATCTAACTAAACCACATGTTAACTACTGTAGAGTAATGGCTGTGATTTCAGATCTAAATTAGTCACTATGAGACAGATTGCCTGATGGGACTCTGACAGACGACTGGTGAGACTGAGAGACGACTGGGCAACAGCACCGTATACAAACACTGGCCAGACTTTTTAATTGGCTTCTTTTTGGTGAGTAGCCAATCAGGACAAATTTAGAGTTGCCCTTGGCAAAAACGTCCACACACGGAAAATCCTAGTCTAAATATCACTGAGGTCCAAAATACATGTGGCCTTGTTTAAATGTCCAGACTTACTTCTTTGCCCTTTGTTTCTTTGTATTAAAATCAATTCATTCTCAATCCTTTATTCGTTTCTTCTTTCCAGTTTTTCATTTCTATATTTTCTATAACACTGAATAATAAATATGTGTGACAGGTACAAGCAATAAAAATCAAGTTGCAGAACATTCGGTTGATTGCTTTTTTGTCTCACCCACAATGCAATCTGATTGGTCAAAAAATTTCACTCCACATAGCTGTACTCTACTGTTCAAAAGGTTTTTTTTAAAAAATAAATTAATGCTTTTATTAAGCAAGAACTCAAATTGTTCAAAAGTGACAGTATAGACATTTATCATTTTACAAAATATTTCAACTAAATGCTGCTCTTTTGATCTTTATAGTCTTTCTAAATATTGGTTTCCACAGAAATAATAAGCAGTACAACGGTTTTTAACACTGAAAATAACAATAACTAAGTTTCTTGATCACCAAATCACCATATTAGAATGATTTCTGAAGGATCATGTGATGCTGCAGACTGGAATAAAGATGCTGAAAATTCAGTTTTGCCATCACAGGAACAAATTACATTTTAAAACAGTTTAAAAGCTGTATTTTGATCAAATAAATGCAGTTTTGGTAGGCATAACCCTGATAACACAAGTTCATCTTGGAGATTTTACGTCTACATTTACATCGGCAAGACGTATTTTTTAGGGTTTTTTGCTTATCTGCAATACGTCTATAGGACGTTTCCAATCAGATGTCAAATAGACGTCTATTAGATGCTTTAAGATGTTTATGATTTAGAATGGATGTAAAACTGACATCTTAGAGACATCTGTAAGATGTTTGTGCCCAGAAGATGCTTTCCAGATCAAGTGATCTTTAACAGACATCTTGCAGGCGTACGTGTGCTATCTGGGGAGAGACTTCTTTTTTAAAAACATAAAAAAAAGTTTGACTGGATGCAATTCCCTTTAGTGTGGACAGACAAATTATTGGTTAGAATACTGTGTAACCGTGAGAAGGAGAGAAAGAAGCAACAACTTTTAATGTGCTGACCTCGGTATGACTTGGCGCAAAGGTCTTGATTGTCATAGACTCGCCACAAAGACTTCTGGGAGGGAGATCTTGCAGGCTTGGAGACGCCGACCGAGACATTGCCGGTGTTGAGGAGTACTTTAGGGGAGGGCAAGTAACTTTCAAGTATCTCCAAGAACTTGCTGCAGCTCCAGGTCCAGCGCACTCGCGGAGGCTCGTAGTCGCACCGAAACACGCCTAGTGGTGACTTGTCGCCAAATGAGCTCACGTTGCCCGTGGTGATGCCCAGGCAGAGGGAGGAGCCAATGTTGAAGAGCCGCCCCCTGGTCACCCATTTCCAAAGCTGGGTGTCACCCTTGCAGGATGAAGAGAGGTAGAGCATGTGATCTCGTACCCCCAGGCAGCTCTGCGCACCCTCGTGGAAAAACGCAAAAGTGTCCGATTCATCCGTATGTGCTGTTGCAGCAAGAGAGAGAGACAGAGAAATGTTATTATTAGCCTGACATATTGTACAAGAGACATTTGATAACCCCAAAAGATCATTAATGTTTAATTCCAGCCTAGACATTTACAGAGGTTTTTAATGATTTTACCCACCATTAAACTGAATGGCTGATCCCACAAAGGCAATTTTCAATGTCATGTGACCAAAACGTTTTTTGTCTCACAGCTATTTTCACAGTATATTATTACTGCAGTAGAATAAGCAAACCCCTTTTGATTTTCTTTCACCCACTCATATGTTCAACAAAAACAAGAAGCTCTTATCCAACACAAGCAAAGCACTAATCCTGTTCAAACAATCCCACAAAACGTTTTTATGTGCTTTGACTTGCCTCAATTGTAAAACAGTGATTTAATTACAGGTGAAAAGTAATTGTCTTAGGGAAGTCTGCAGTTCCACGTAATCATATTCTGCGTGTGTGGCTTTCATAACGACTGCTCTTTATGGTATAAAATGGCAAATGGAGCTTTTCATCTGTTTTTATCTCTGCATGCTTTGGTTTTGGAACACATCATATGTCTGACTGCAAATAGATAGTAATTTACAAAAACAAAATGAAAAAGCCCAACAGAAACTGCCCTGAGAGAATGCAGACATTGGCAATATTCCTCTTTTGTGTGAGCACAAACTTTTATAGCTGTTTCATCTAGGGATGTCCCGATAATTTTTTTTTTGCACCCCTGGACTGATCCAAGTAATTGAATATTGAGTATCTGCAGATACCGAGTCTCGATTGGATACTTATATATTTCTAGTGTTTATTTTTTATTTAGTACTGACCTGAATAAGATAGTTCACATTAAAAACATTTACATACAGTCCACAAGAGAAAATAATAGCTGAATTTATAAAAATGACCCTGTTCAAAAGTACACTTGAATTGAATGATACTTATTTCTGTGTTGTTACCTGAATGACCCACAGCTGTTTTTTGTTTAGTGATAATTGTTCATGAGTAACCTACTGTATGATTTTGAGATCCATCTTTTCACACTGAGGACAGCTGAGGGACTCATATGGAACTATTATAGAAGGTTCAAACACTCACTGATGCTCCAGAAAGAAACACAATGCATTAAGAGCCGGTGGTGAAAATTTCTGAATTTGAAGATCAGGGTAATTTTAACTTATTTTGTCTTCTGGGAAACATGTAAGTATCTTCTGTAGCTTCTAAAAGGCAGTACTAAATGAAAAAAACAAGAAAAATGTACACATATTCATTCCGCTCGGCTCTTAATGCATCGGTATTCAGACCATAGAAAATAACAGACCATAGAATGGAGAGAAATCCTGAAATGTTTTCCTCAAAAAACATAATTTCTTTACGACTGAAGAAAGAAAGACATGAACATCTTGAATGACAAGGGGGTGAGTAAATTATCTGTACATTTTTGTTCTGAAAGTGAACCAATCATTTAATAGGAGTGTTGAAAAGAGTGCTTCTTAATATTTTTGTAGAAACAGCTGTGCTTCCTAATTAAGGATTCTTTGATGATTATACAGTTCAAAAGAACTTTATATTCCTTTGTAACATTTAATCAATTCAACATATTCTTGCTGAATAATTATATTAAAACATAACATATCATATCAAATTGTCAAAGTGTATGTTTTTAAACTACATAGTTTTATTACTGTAAGATATAGAAATGAATAACTACTCACAGTTATATCTAAGTGAGTAATTATTCCACCCATGAATAATTAATGATTGCCTCCTTGGAAAAAATTGGACTGACCCTTTCAGATGATTTGTAGACTGCAAACCTAATAGGCTTCATTATCCTGTTTTCAATATAATTACTGGTCTCAGACTTTATTTACTGGTGTCGCTGAGTTTAATCTCATGTTTCATAATATTTGTTTTGGTTTGTACTGTTGATTATTTTTGTATCCAACATTTTTGAGGAGGCACTTCCTTTCCTTGCCTCCTTGGAAAAAATGTGCCATTATAGAGCTGCTATACTGGATACTCACATTACAGTAAGAATAAACACATATATTGGTATTTGACTAGGTAAGGACAGGGAAAAGAGATGGCTAGGAGGAAAGTAGAAGGCAGAAGAGCCAAACCCGACAGAGTTCCCATATGCCAGTCTGGTTTCTTTTTATACTTCCATTCTGCTTTTCTCTCTCTTTATCTGTCTCTCTCGTGCACCCTCTCATTCCTGCAGGGGGGAATGCAAGGTTACAACCACAAAGTCAGAGAGAAAGAAAATCAGAGCGAAAGGAAGAGACATAAGAAAAGAGCCTGAAGAAAGACCCGAGAGAAACACAGCTGTGTTTCCAAACAGAGTAGTTCTAAAGCAGGGAAATGGGAAATGGGATCAATCCAAAAACAAACAGGACCTTCTCTACTTTGAAAACAAAACAGAGGCAGAAAGTTGACTTAGACCCTGGGAGACTTTCTGAAAATCATCAAGCAAAGCTCAAACATATATTTCCATAGAATGCTGTCCAAAATGAGCTTCTGTAACAACATAAAACATAGTAAATCTGTGTTATTTAAAGGCAAATATGCAGACATTTTACCAGGATCTGGCAACAGAACACCTGGAAAATTCCAGATCAAGTTTTTAACTAGTGAGATGTAAAATAACAAAGAGTTGAAAATGTGAACAAATGTAACTAGGACAGTTCTTTCCATGAGGTCCTGATTCCACTTATTAATGGCGTGCAATCCGTGACAAACCGGGATTAAAAAGTCTTTCCATCTTCCTGCAGAACAGCAGAAGAATTTGAGGGCATCATGTGATCTGAGTGAGTCATATAATTGGTGGAGGTAAGACCCTGGGGAGATATATTTCAGGAGGAAGGATGGTACAGACATGCGCTTTCACACAAACATCAAAGAGTTTCTCACCACTTCTGACAGATAAAGGGCAAAGCAGGCTCAGGCATTTCATGAGCATCATCTTAATGCCTTCATTATAAATCAAGGCTTTACTTAAATGACTAATTACGGGCACTTCAATAAAAACAAAAGGATGAAAGAACGTTACTTATTTGTAATTTTTCGTAATTTGAAGTGTCAGAATATCATGTGGTGTGACTGTCCGGCCATAACTTCTGTTTTGAAAACATCTTTGCAATTACACCTAAATTTATTTAGTTTCAATTTCTACACTATTTGGCAAGACTTCCAAAGTGTTATGTAATCCTACATTTAATTGCAAAGCATTTGTATTTATATTTCCATCAAACTTGCTCCCATGATCTCCATTTTATGAAATATCATGTGGTGCGACCATCAAGAAAGTACCATTTTGGAACTTTTATGTTGAAATCAAAACATTTACTTTAGAGCATATCATTTTAGTTTCGTAATTAGTAATGTATTATTTATTTATTAATAACTATTTTAATCTATTTTACCAGATTCCACTGCCAAGCAAAGTAAATAAGCTTTCGTCATAGGCAGCATGGTAATTCTGACTAATTCTACAGTCAAGCACAAACTCCAGATGTCATTTTCTACTGTAAGAAAGATGTTTATGCTGTCATCTCAGAACCTGAGCCAGCAACCTCCCGTTACTTTTAATTGACCCTTCGCAAAGACCCGCCCCCCTTAGTTACTGTTGCTACGTCCAACAAACCATGGCACTTTTATGCCACACATCATGTTCTCATGCAGTGAAAAATATATCACGGAGCAAAGAGGACACTTACAACACACCGACAGACAAGACAGAGCAGGTTACTTTTGGTATGAAACAAAGTCTCAGAGTTCAAATTTTGCCTTTTTTTAAAGAAATTAAAAAATGTGTCCGGACAGATCACTGTAGCGCCTCAGTTCAAGTGGCACGTGAACCAACCATCTAACATCTTTACTAGTTATAGCACAAACAGCAACACATTTCAAATTACAGCAGGAGTCCAAGTCTCTCTTGTTTTCCCTGAACCCATTGAGTTTTAACAGACCCCTAAAGTGTGCAGTCATTTTTGAGAATGAATGGGAAAAAGTCAAATGAGAGGATCACGATATGATTTGATATGACTGGTAATGTTTGGCTATGATTGGTTCAAACGATAAAAAATCCTGCCTCTTGAGTTTGTGCGTGTTCCGCCTTCACAAATCAGCTGAATGAACAATATAAAGGCGTTAAAGGGTTAGTTTACCCGAAAATGAAAATTAGCCCATGATTTATTCACCCTGAAGGCATCCTATAAAGCGCATCTACCCACAATAGATGCCTCACATGGCTCCCGGGGGCTGAATAAAGGCCTCCTGTAGTGAACTGATGCGTTTTTTGTATGCATATTAATAATATAAAATATGCATATTTGAAACGTTATAAACAGTTTTCTCTAGCTTGTGCTAATGGTCGTAAGCCATTCTAGGCGGATGACATAGGAAACATGCACCAGTGAGAATATGCTAGTCTTGCGAGAACCAACATTTGTTTGCAGGAGCAAAATAAGCAAAGTTTCCTTACTTTAGCAAAGGAAAACCAATCTCCTGATGGCTTATATTGAAATCCTCTGACATTTTTCTTTTGTACTTCTAATTCGTGACTGGTGTTTTGGTTCGCGCTCTTCACAGTATGCACAAAGTTGCAAAGCAACTTCACAGTATTAAATAGGACAGCAATGAGTCAGTAACGTAAAACAACAGTAAACAATCAATTTCCAGTAAAAGGCAGTTAATCATTGAATTCAGTGATGTTACCATCCAGCTCAGTTTAGTTTAGTTCAAATAGTAAAATGATATCACTGGAAATTAAGTGTCACCAACTAAGCAAGCCAGAGGCAACAGTGGTAAGGATATGGATATGTTTCTCACAAAAATGTACTCATTCCCTACAGGAGGCCTTTATTCACCCCCCAGAGCCACTTCATTATGGATGGAAGTGCTTTATTGGACTTCTTTTGGACTGTTGAACAAAACAAATTTTTAGAAGTTATATTCAAAAATATTTTTTAATACAACTGACTGCATTTGTCAGAAAAAAGAAAGTCATATACACCTAGGATGCACTGAGGGTGAATAAATCATGGGCTAATTTTAATTTTTGGGTGAACTAACACTTAAATGGGAAGACAAATGAAAAAAGTAAGCAAACGTGTCGTGTCAAAATAAGACTTAAAATGGCATGAACACATGATCTGTGGGAGTTTTTAGTGAGTATTCAGCTTGTTGAAATTTTAAGTAAAACTCTGTGATCAATATTTGATGACTGATGATCTGAAAAAAAAAAAAAAAAGTTAAGTTTAGTTAACTATTAAAAAGAATAGTTGAACATAAGTTCACAAATAAAATATATTGTATAAATTGTTATACTGAGTTGTTATTTTAAAATAAATGTTAAAAAACACTAACTTGCTAAGACTAATACTTATGGCTTTAAGAAACAGAATATTGATTACATTAGGCTTGTTTGAGTTGCGGAAACAGGGAAAAAAAACTTTGAGGACAAGTTGCTGCAAGGGGGGGGGGGGTCGAATAGAAAGTAGACTATACGCATAATATGGATATTTACTTGTAAATATTAAGATGCATTTCTATAGCTCTGACGTATTTAAAAATTTCATTTTGGCACCCCCTGAAATGGATTGTACCGACATGACATGAAGTGGTTGAAGAATATTACAGCGCTCATTGAAAAACATGTTTATTGCTTGGGCAGAACAAGAACACCTTCTAAAATGCGTGTGCAGATTCAGTCGAGAAAAAAAAGTTTACCCTCTTCAACATTAATGCTGTTGAACTGAATTTACGAAGCAAACTATTTGCTAAAATAATCATAACATTAACAGAAACACTGAAATCCAAGCGCGGTTCTATCAGTCAGATGAAAGCTGCAAAAGTTGAATGCGTTACTATAACAAACACTGCGTGTTTTCATTCAGAATCAACATTGGCTAATAGAAAAAAAAAATAGTTTACATAAAAGTTTTTACATAAAAATGAAGATAAGGTAAAGTTGCAAATAATTACTAGCAGTGTTTTACTGAATGAATCAAATCCACGTTTTTAAATGAATTGAGTGAGATTTAGTGAGCAATTCATAAAGGCAGCCACTTGCTTCCTTTCTGAATGAATTAGCCATTTGAACTAATGGATTAAATTAATAATGACTTATTTATTAAGACAGTGATTTGCCACCACCTACTGGTGCTTTTAGTTTTATATGTAGAGTATTTTTTTTTGTATTTTTGTGGGTTGAATTTGCCACCACCTACTGGTGCTTTTAGTTTTACATGTAGAGTATTTCCTTTTGTATTTTTGTGTGTTGAATTTCTTTATAAAGCTACATTTGTAATGTTAATTCAGGGCTTTTCTAATTAAACACAATGATACTTTAAACTTATCCTAAATAATAACTTAATTTTTAATTAATTGGCACAAGATGTGTTAATGTAATTAATTTGATTAATTATTGTCACTGGGCTCTGACCCCCCCCGAAGGTCACTGTATAATTCGCATCCTGGCTGCAAGGGAATCATTGCTTTGAATAAAAGCATCTGCTAAATGACTACTTACTTCCCTAACTACTGCATAACATGAAACAGAAACAAATCCCATGACAACTGCCGCAGGATGTCAGTAAATAATGCATTAAACAGCAAGCAGTGATAAATAAAACAACAACAGTCAGATTGTAATGTAAAGTGTCTGCAGACCAGTAGGGGTTGTGTGATTAAAGAGAAATTAATAGCTATGGGTGACTTGTCTGAAGTACTGTTAGAGCACTGAGAGGCTGAACACCATCCATTAGAAGCTCGTCGGACAGTTATTGAGTAGGCTGACAGCTTACAGGAAGGAACTTTTTTCTGCCTGTGGTTTTGGCATGAATGCTCCTTAACCACCTTCTTCCAGATGGTAGAGATGAGAACATACCATGGCTGCGCAGCTAAATGAATTGTTTTTGCGATCACTGGTTACATAATGCTGATGATGACATTGATATGACTAGTGTGGGCGAAATTCGTCTCTGCATCGGAGACTGTGGAATGTTTCCGATTAATTGTTTTTTTAAGGTTTAAAGTAGGCCCAGGCCCTGTTAAAACAGGCTTGATTCAAAACTTGCCATCTGAAACAATTACCACACAAACACCAATTCAGAGCTGAGGGCTAGCTAACAAAAGAAAGACTGCTGCACTAATGATATTCAGCCTCAGGTAATAACCGGTTGATTGCCTGAGGGAAAATGTTGTTATCTTAGCAATTAGCCATGTTCTGATTAGTGTTGTTCAACTAATATTGGATTTCTAACAGCCAGTGCTAATATACACAGTTTCACTGATGACAAATAAGATATATTTTACATATATTTTAGATACCAAAATAAATGGTTGATTGTTCAAGATATGGTTAACTTAACAGTCAGTTTGTCTACTTTACAGTCGCCATTTGGTTTTCGTAAGCGACAACGGTGTACCAGTTCTAACGCCATGGCGAAAGTTCAAGCAAAGCTTGCTAACTGTTCTGTCGTTGGCTGCACAGACGAGCACAGAACATTATTTAGAGTCCCAGCCTCAGAGGAGACAAGAGAGCAGTGGATTTATTGATTTATTTACTGTATATTACGCTCATACCACACAGATTTAATATAAACATGCAATTTCTTTCCCAGCTGTTTACCTTCACAGACAAATCCAACTGTTTTTGTAACTCATGTGTGTTTTTAACATAAACTTGTGTGTATTTGACAGTTTAAGCACAATAAGACACGAAAGAGAACTTCGTTTAGTACTCACATGCTGTGTGACAGCCGCTTTTTGTGCGCATGCTTCGGATGTGTGCGCTCAGAAAATGATCATGTCAGAAGTTTAAACTGATATGGCTTTAAATCGCATGATTTCAGCAAGATAGACATGCTAATCAACATCAAACAGATGTTTTTGTGGCAGAATATCTGAGGTACGAGCTGTAAAGGCACAGCCCTATTCTGAAAAAGGGGGCAGGGAGCAGCTCATTTGTGTTTAAAGAGACATGCACGAAAACAGCATGTTTCTGCTTCCACTCAAAATAGGCATTTTCAAAATGATATAATCAATGATCTGTGGGGTATTCTGAGCTGAAACTTCACAGACACATTGTGGGGACAACTGAGATTTATATTAAAGTCCTATATTGTAAAAAGTGGCATAATTTTAATTTATTTGACATCTGTGCTTCCATGAAAGGTTCTTAGAGGGAGCAAAATGGTTCTTCTATGGCATCACTGCGAAAACCCCCTTTTTGGAACTTCTTTTCAAATCTTCTATCACCAACGTATTAGAAACTAGTCGATGGCTTTGGAATTTGGTGTGTAAATCCCCATGAAAAATACAAAGGATACTAGAAAATGAAAAAAAGGCAGAAGAAACAGGCGCTCAATGGGGGGGACTCGGCTCCAAGAAAGGGTGTGTGAGCTTAGTCGTGGTGGTATGTGGTTTTCCTGAACCCTGATTCTAAGCTACCAAAGCTAAACGTTTATTATTATGACAGATGTATTTTTGTTTCTCCCTTCCCCATTTTGGAGGAGGGTAATGACTAAGGGATATACAAGAGAGAGAGATGGAGTTAGAGGGAGGAAGGTAACAAGCCAGCTGGGAGACAGAGAGGAAAAAAAGAAGGAGTGAGGGAGCAAAAAGAAGGGTGCAAAGAGAGGTCAGGGTTTTGTGTAGATGATCCTTTTATTCTGTAAACACGGAGATTGACCAACACACAGGAAATTCCGGCCGGTATTTGTTTCTCGGCTCCCGTTACTGAGCCCTTAACCTAGCCAGAGTTGTGACCTGAGACCCAACCCAAACTGTTTCTTCTGACATAGAAACGGATCTAATATAAGGGTCTGCTCCCAATTTTTGAAAAAAAACATTTTGAAAAAAGCCTAAGCAATTAAAAAATCAATAACAGAAACAGCTAAAAAAGGCAAAAACAACAACAACAACACCAATAATGAAAAACCAATAATAAAAAGGACATTTATTTTAAAGTGTCAATGGCCCAAAAAGCATATAATAATTATACAAAAATTACAGTTTACAGTTGCTATCAGAAACAAATATGTGACCCTGGACCACAAAACTAGTCTTAAGTAGCCCGGGTATATTTATAGCAATAGCCAACAATACATTTTATTGGTCAAAATTATTGATTTTTCTTTAATGCCAAAAATCATTAGGATATTAAGTAAAGATTATGTTCCATGAAGATATTTTGTACATTTCCTAAAGTAAATATGTCAAAACGTAATTTTTAATTGGTAATATGCATTGCTAAAAACTTCATTTGGACAACTTTAAAGGTGAATTTCTAAATATTTTTTGCACCTCAGATTCCAGATTTTCATATAGTTGTATCTCGTGAAAATAGTGTCCTATTCGAACAAACCATCAATGGAAACCCTATTTTTTCAGCTTTTAGATGATGTATAAATCTCAATAAAAAAAACTGACCCATGACTGGTTTTGTGGTACACTCATACAAACATATAAATCTAAAGCATTGAATGATTATCGGAAAAAAGAAAAAGGTGCTAAATTGTCATTTTATTTATTTTTTATAAGAGTTTGCAGCCCAGGTTATTAAAATGTGCCTTTGGAAGTTACAAAGTTACATATTAAATGACATATTACCAAACTACATATTAAAGATTATACAAAAATGCAACATTTTGATGATAAAAATATCAAACTTTTAATTAAAGAAGTATTTAAACTATTTAATTTAATTTAAAAAATGACTTAATAGTACAAACTGAAAACCAATTCAGTAGATTAAGTTTATTTAAAACACTCACAACCTTAGTTGACAGTGGCCAAAAAGAAAATAAATAACTAAATAAATATGGGAAAGAGGGTAAAAAACATGCAACTTTTCATGCTAAATATAATTTATTCATATTCCAAATCTGAAACCCATCGGTCAGCAACTACAGCATTTTGCTCTGTCGGGTTTTCGGTGACGTATTAAGCTTGTTCAACAACACTGCTCTGTTCTTCTTAGCTTTTTTTCTTTTTAATAGGGTTGTGACAGTCCCTGACACAGAGGTGCAAAAACCTATCCTGTCTCTGCTGGTCTGTGAAGTTGAGAGGAGCACTAAAAACTATATAAGACCACCGAGACGTAGACAGCTCTCAGCTGCGGCTCGTTATTGTGTAACCGGATATTTAGGGCACATCTGCTTACGGGGTGAGAATCAAGCGCTTGAGAACACAGGTTAACAGAGCAGTGAGAAACCAAGAACATGCATCTGCAAACAAGCACGACTTTCCCTTTATAATGAAAAAATGTCCCTTCGAACACTAAAGTTGCACTATAAAACATAAAAGCTGTCTGGTGATGGTGTTGCGTTTGTGAATGAGCTTTCTGAACGAGTTCTTGAAGTGAATGATTCAAACTTTCATGAACTGACTAGTTCAAAGACTCTCTCTTTTGAAGCAAATCATTTTTTGCCTTCAGTAACTGAACACAGTAGGAGTAAATATGTGACCCTGGACCACATAACCAGTCTTAAGTAGCACAGGTATATTTGTAGCAATAGCCAAAAATACATTGTATGGGTCAAAATTATTGATTTTTCTTTTATGCCAAAAATCCTAAAGATATTACATAAAGATCATGTTCCATAAAGATGTTTTGTAAATTTTCTACCCTAAATATATCAAAACTTAATTTTTGATTAGTAATATGCATTGCTAAGAACTTCATCTGAACAACTTTAAAGGTGATTTCCTCAATCTAAAATTTTTTTTTGCACCCAGATTCCAGATTTTCAAATAGTTGTATCTTTACCAAATATTCTCCTATCCTAACAAACCATAACCCTGTTGAAAAAAACGGCATATGCTGGTTAGGTAGGTTTTAATGCTGGAATGCTGGTTTAAGCTGGCCCTTTGCTGTTTTATGTTGGTCCTTGACCAGCACATGACCAGCCAAGGACCAGCATAAACCAGCTAAAACCAGCATCCCAGCATCAAGACCTACCTAACCAGCATGTGCTGTTTTTATCAAGAGGGAAATTAATGTAAAGCTTATTTATTCAGCTTTTCAGCTTTTTATATAGCTTTTTTATTTAGTCAACAAATGTATCATTGTGACTGGTTTTGTGGTCTAGGGTCACATATCATTAGTCTGTGAACTATAAATGAGAAAAATAATTTGTTGGATATACTAAATGAGTCAAATATTGGACTTAGTTGGACTCTATGAAGCAGCATTTAACAAGACACTTGTTTGGGATGAAAATGAATCAACCAAGTCTTATTTCTATAGTTTGATATAAAGAAGTTATGCCACAAAATGAGGAGAAAATTGCATAAAGGCACTGCTTTGTTGTGCCTAAATACTTTTGTTCAAACAGTTGTTGTTTTTTTTTACCAGTTTCTTCTGTGAACCACTTTCACAGTCATCAACAACTTTCTGTTTACAAGGAATCAGTTGAGTAAACTATTCAGTGAGTCACAAATACCACACCAAAGGACATTCGCTTGTCGCCACCTACTGGCGTAACTAACGTTCAGAAAGCATCAACTAAAGTGAATTCTCTTAGCGAGTCGATTCAAATGATCCGAGTCACTGGAATGAATCAATAGCCCCACCATCAGCGCCCGCACTCCCCTCCCCCGGTCTCCCTTCCTCTTCTCACATCTGGTTCCACTCAGAGTTTGGACTTTCGTGGCATTCCTTCACATCAGTGCAGCCGGAGCCAACATAACACAACAGCACCCCAAATAAAACCCAAGCCTCACATTATTAGTATTATTTTTAAACCACATAACACGTCTGCAACCGTGACAACAAAGCACGCAGAAAAAGGTAAAGGTATAACAAAAAAACAAAGTGATAACGAAGCGCAAATGTCTCTTACCTGAGTGCACGGTGCTCCGCTCCATGCTTAATAGTAGAAATAAATATAAAGTGCATCTGGAAACATTTATCCACGCGCGACACCAACAGCCCTCCCGGTGCCCGCCACCGTGCTGATGCATGCCCGCGGAAAGGTGAAACGCAGAGAGAAACGGTTGATTTTCCTCTTTCCCGTTGGAAGAGAAACAAGAACGGTAAAGAACAGACAGGCTTTTGAGAGTGTCAGTGTCGCTGTGTGCGTGGACTGTGATGAGTCCGGAGTGAATGAGAGAGGCAGACCGCTCACTTTCACTGCACACGCACACACTCACACGTCCCAGGAAAGTGAAGCAGAAGAAGGCGGAGAAATAAGTTTGAATGACTACCCGACACCCGGGATGAGAGTCCAGGACTGAAAATTTACCAGAAGTTCGCAACACTTTGCTGCGAGGGAAGAGAATCACGACACTCTTCATTCTTTGTTTATATTCGCTCACATTCTGCGCTGGTAAGCGATAATTGGGGAAAGAAACAGCGTACTTAAAAATCAAGTACATATTCTACCCTACCTATTTTCCGCACGTGAAGTTAGACTAATGACACATACAATGTATTACAGACCAGTAGTTTTCATATACATTCAAACAAATGCATATGCAGTTGAAGTCAAACGTTTACATACACCTTGTGTTCATTATTTTACCAAAATAAGAAGGATCATAGAAAATGCATGTTATTTTTTTATTTAGTACTGACCTGAAAAGATATTTCATATTAAAGACGTTTACATATAGTCCACAAGAGAAAATAATCATTGAATTTATAAAAAGTTCAAAAGTGAATTTGTTCAAAAGTTTACCTACACTTGATTCTCATTATTGTGTTGTTACCTAAATGACCCACAGCTGTGTTTTGTTTGTTTGTTTGTTTTTTAGTGATAGTTGTTCACAAGTCCTTGTTTGTCCTGAACAGTTAAACTGCCTGATGTTCTTCAGAAAAATCCTTTAGGTCCCACAGATTCTTTTGTTTTTCAGCTTTTCTGTGTATTTGAATCCTTTCCAACAATGACTGCATGATTTTGACTCATATGCAACTATTACAGAGAGTTCAAATGCTCACTGATGCTCCAGAAGGAAAAACAATGCATTAAGAGCCAGGGTGTGAACTTTTGAACAGAATCTTCAAATTCAAAAGTTTTGCTTTTTCGCTCTTAATGCATTGTTTTTGTTTTATCCTGCAGCATCAGTGAGCGTTTGAACCTTCTTTAATAGTTGCATATGAGTCCATCAGTTGTCCTCGGTGTGAAAAGATGGATCCCAGTATTACACAGTCATTGTTGGAAAGGGTTCAAATACACAAAAATGCTGAAAAACCAAATAACTTGTGGGATCTGAAGATTTTTTCTGGGGAAAAAAGCAGGCAGTTTAACTGTTCAGAACAAACAAGGGACTCATGAACAACTATCACTAAACAAACAGCTGTGGATCATTCAGGTAACAACACATTATTAAAAATCAAGTGTATGTAAACTTTTGAACGGTAATTTTTATAAATTAAACTACTATTTTCTCTTGTGGACTATATGTGAAAGTATTTTATGTGAAATATCTTATTCAGATCAGTACTAAATAAAAATAAAAACATGCTTTTGTATGGTCCCTTTTATTTTGCTAAAATAATTAACATTTTGCAGATACTGTGAGGTGTATGTAAACTTTTGACTTCAACTGTAAATATATGACACTTCACAAATAGGGTTTAGGGCCTACAACCCAAATGGTCAACAGATGGTTAGTGGAAGGAAATGCTTAACCCCAGGAGGTCAAACTAAATGTTTATTTATTAAAAAGTGTTCAACATGTCTGTGTCCACACTGTCTTACGAGTCGACATCCCCTCCAGAAACTTGATGTCGGTAAATGAGAGACGTACCATCACAAAGAAGCACAAAATCACTTTACAGAACATTTTTTTTTACTGTTCTTTGCTGGTGCAAATTCAGGATGCTGAATCCCTGACAACATTCAAGAGAGCTGAAAGCTCATCGCGTCCGAGAGCATTTAATCCAACTGAAAAAAAAATCTGTTT
This sequence comes from Cirrhinus molitorella, assembly GCA_033026305.1. Classification (NCBI taxonomy): domain Eukaryota; kingdom Metazoa; phylum Chordata; class Actinopteri; order Cypriniformes; family Cyprinidae; genus Cirrhinus; species Cirrhinus molitorella. The sequence goes on along the minus strand of CM065117.1, from coordinate 26,754,481 downwards.
TCACTTTTCCTTAATCCCTCCCTGCTGTAGCTTGTACTGAAGCCTTGTGTTATGAGCACTTCTCATATTTATTTGCATCCCTTGTTGTATTCCTCATTATTAAGTCTCTTTGGATAAAGGCGTCTGCTAAATGAATACATGTAAATGACAAAAAGTCATTAATATGTATAATTAATATGTATAATTATTAAGGGTGTCACGATTTTGATTTTAAATCGAAATCAATCGAAATTCATGCTCAATCTCGATTATCGAATCAAAAAATGGAATCGTCGATGCTGCCACGCCCCCATGTCACATCAGCTTGGCTTGCCAAGCGAAAAAAAAACACGCTTGTTGAAGTGCTGCGAGTCAGCCTAACAGCTACAACAAACAGCCAAAAGATAGCATGCCAACTGCAGACGCAGAAGACCCGTCGACAGAACTTGAACCCCCTCCTCTTTCACTGAAGTCGCCGGTGTGGAAGTATTTTGGATTTCCAGTGAGTTATGTTGACAACGTTCGTGTTGTCGACTTTTGTGGCCAAAAGTTTTGAGAATGACACAAATATTAGTTTTCACAAAGTTTGCTGCTAAACTGCTTTTAGATCTTTGTTTCAGTTGTTTCTGTGATGTACTGAAATATAATTACAGGCACTTCATATGTTTCAAAGGCTTTTATCGACAATTACATGACATTTATGCAAAGAGTCAGTATTCGCAGTGTTGGCCCTTCTTTTTCAGGACCTCTGCAATTCGACTGGGCATGCTCTCAATCAACTTCTGGGCCAAATCCTGACTGATAGCAACCCATTCTTTCATAATCGCTTCTTGGAGTTTGTCAGAATTAGTGGGTTTTTGTTTGTCCACCCGCCTCTTGAGGATTGACCACAAGTTCTCAATGAGATTAAGATCTGGGGAGTTTCCAGGCCATGGACCCAAAATTTCAACGTTTTGGTCCCCGAGCCACTTAGTTATCACTTTTGCCTTATGGCACGGTGCTCCATCGTGCTGGAAAATGCATTGTTCTTCACCAAACTGTTGTTGGATTGTTGGAAGAAGTTGCTGTTGGAGGGTGTTTTGGTACCATTCTTTATTCATGGCTGTGTTTTTGGGCAAAATTGTGAGTGAGCCCACTCCCTTGGATGAGAAGCAACCCCACACATGAATGGTCTCAGGATGCTTTACTGTTGGCATGACACAGGACTGATGGTAGCGCTCACCTTTTCTTCTCCGGACAAGCCTTTTTCCAGATGCCCCAAACAATCGGAAAGAGGCTTCATCGGAGAATATGACTTTGCCCCAGTCCTCAGCAGTCCATTCGCCATACTTTTTGCAGAAGATCAATCTGTCCCTGATGTTTTTTTTGGAGAGAAGTGGCTTCTTTGCTGCCCTTCTTGACACCAGGCCATCTTCCAAAAGTCTTCGCCTCACTGTGCGTGCAGATGCGCTCACACCTGCCTGCTGCCATTCCTGAGCAAGCTCTGCACTGGTGGCACTCCGATCCCGCAGCTGAATCCTCTTTAGGAGACGATCCTGGCGCTTGCTGGACTTTCTCGGATGCTCTGAAGCCTTCTTAACAAGAATTGAACCTCTTTCCTTGAAGTTCTTTTCGGGATTAAGTTAATTTTCATGGCAAAGAAGGACTATGCAATTCATCTGATCATTCTTCATAACATTCTGGAGTATATGCAAATTGCTATTATAAAAACTTAAGCAGCAACTTTTCCAATTTCCAATATTTATGTAATTCTCAAAACTTTTGGCCACGACTGTACGTATACCACATTATTCCACCGGCAGCAAGACTAACATGGCAGGGCATCTCCGCAGGCACCACAAAAACATAGATTTATCTGTTAAACCGACAAGTGTAACACAAACTACTCTCCCGTCTTCATTTGGAATAAAACTTCCAAGTAACTCAACACGTCCAAAGGCAATTACAAGTGCGTTAGGAGTATTTATAGCCGCGGACATGCGACCTTATTCAGTGGTAGAAAACTCCGGTTTTAGGCATTTAATTAGCGTGCTAGAACCGCGTTACGAAATCCCAAGTAGAACGTAAATGTTTTTAGCAGTTCTCTTTTCATATTCCTCTTTAACAAGAACTTGAAACTGCTTTTTTTTTTTTGTGAACTTGAATGTCGTCATCATCTGATCTCAAATTAGATGCCAGGTTATTTTGTATAAGTTTCCAATTGACTGAAGATATAAGTTATTGTTACATTATATTGTTAATGAACATTTTAAATTTGACAATGTAGTGTGTGGTACATTGCGAAGGTCAGATATTATTATATTGCATAAAAGTCTTAAAATGGCATAGCTTGTGCTTTCAAATTTTTCTTTTTTAAATCGAAAATCGAATCGAACCGTGACTTTAGAATCGAAAATGTAATCGAATCGAGGATTTGGAGGATCGTGACACCCTTAATAATTATACACAAGCTTATAAAAGATGTCACACGCCAAACACATATTTTTCAAGATTTGCTCGTCTAATGCTTTAAAGTAATGTGACCACGTTATCTTTGCTTCATTACAGTTCCTGTAGCTGAAATTTTCAGATTTCAAAAATTCCAATTAAGTGAAAAGGTGAATTAGATTTTGGTGGACTTTACTTTATGTGAAAGCTTACAGAAAAGTGGTTCAAACAGGGAAGCACATGCTGAAAGCACTTTAAAAGTACTAATGTGCTATTGGCATTTTCTGTTTCTTACACTCTCAGAACAAACTGTACAAACACTGTTATAGTACCCCCTCAAAATGTACAAATATGTTCCATTTAAGTACTAATATTTACACTTTAGGTACTAATATGCAGAGCTGGGTAGTAGCTGATTACATGCAATCAGTTCCAAAAAATAAATAGTAGTAATTAGATTAAATTACAATATAAAGTACTTATAATCAAACTACTTTTTATTGATTACATAATTACATATTATTTACAATACAATTACAATAAATTATTCATCATTTCTACCTAATTCCTCTTTCATCTCTTAAACGTTTCTAGTCTACTGCTTGTATACATTCATTCAAGTTTTCCAGTTTTGTGGACATTTACACAAAGACCAGTCAGTTCTCAGGTGGCGACACAGCATTTGACCACTGGATTTACAACAATCAGTTCAGGTTTGAGAAGGGTTTCCATATTTCATCAACTACTGATGAACTTATCATTTTTTATTTTAATGATCACTCAGTCACTCACTTATTTAACCATTTGTTACTGTGTCTTTGGAAGACTTTTGTCTTTCAAACACATTAAAATGCACAAATTCCCTAAGTACCCCTAAGATTTTAAAATAAATATTTGAATCAACTATCACATTTGCATGTTCGTGGTTCTCTGACATTGGTTATGGTCACAAGACATAAGGGTAAAAAAAAAAAAAGTGTTTTATGTTTTATTTCGATGTTATTTTCAAACGATTTATGTAAATTTGACGTTTTTATTTAATTATTAACTTTTAATTACACTCACAACTTTAAAAAGGTCCATGTGACATCAGTGGCTCAACTGTAATGTTCTAAAGCTACAAAAATACTTTTTGTGTGCAAAGAAAACTAAAATAATGACTTTATTCAACAATTTCACAAGAGTACCATGACGCATCGTAGCTTTATGACATTACGGTTTAACTACTGATGGACTATTTCATCCATGTTCTTAATACTTTTCTGGGCCTTAAACGTGTCAGTTGTGTATCTGTCTATGAAGGGTCAGGTATGGAAGGCATTTTCTGCCAATTTTAAATAAATAAATTTAATTCTAAAAATGAAAATGAAAACCAGATTAACAATTTCATTATAAAAAGATATACGCAAAATATGTGCCAAAATTGAAAATTAAATGAAATAATTTGATTTTCATTTTCATTTTCATTGTGACAATGCATTTTCCCTGACAAACTGAAAAATAAAATGCAGTTGGTGATTTGACATATCATTTTCCCTGCAATCTCGAGGCAAAGCTGCCAATCTTAAATTGAAAAGGCAAACGTGAAAAAGAAAATTCAAGTCCAAGTTTTAAGAAGTGTTTCATTAATGCTCATGCAATAATAGTGACTCAAATTAAAATGTAAAGTTTATTTTTCATTTTATTGTCTCTTTTACTTCACAGTGTTCATTTTCGTTTTCATTTTCAGTCAACTTGTATGCAAATGTTGACCAGGGGGCGGGGCTTATTGTTCGAGACATGTACAGAGGCCCGTTCCCACAACAGTTAAGTAAAAAATATGAGATTATGCCAGACATAATAACGAGAAAGACTCTCATATTAATGACATAATAGCTCATAATAATGACTTCTCTTGTATCAGTGAGAACCTGTGAGAAAATGTAATTATCTGCCAGCAGGTGGCGCTTTCGCCATGAATATAGTCGGTTCCTCAGTAAGCGAAGAAAACAAAGAAGAGCGCCTGACTTTCAAACTTGCAGCGCTGATAGTTAATTAAATTATATTCGACCTTGAAATATGTTGAAATGATTACTCATATTGTGAGGTTTGGGCCATACAAATTACAGGAGTTTTACCAGAGGTGAATGTAGGAAACAAAAAATACGCTCAGTGGGATTTTTTATAGAAAGATTAAAAATACGGGAGAAATACAGGAAAATATTTAAACGGGATGGTAGCGGGATAGAATGAAAAAAATTGACAGGTTGACAGGTATGTATTAAGGTATGTATTAAGTCATTAATATGAGAGCCTTGCTCATTATTATAACTTACAGAATCTTATATTTTTTACTTAACTGTTGTGGGAACTGGCCTCTGTACGTATCTCAAACAATAAGCCCCGCCCCCTGATCAACATAGCATTTGCATACAAGTTGACTTTGAAATTGAAAACGAAAATGAACACTGTGAAATAAAAGAGATAATAAAACGAAAGAATAAACTTTACATTTTAATTTGAATTGTGTCACTATTATTGCATGAGCATTAATAAAATGCTTTTTAAAACCTGGATTTGTATTTTCTTTTTCACGTTTGCCTTTTCAATTTAAGATTGGCAGCTTTGCCTCGAGATTGCAGTGAAAATGATATGTCAAATCACCAACTGCATTTTATTTTTCAGTTTGTCAGGGAAAATGCATTGTCACAATGAAAATGAAAATGAAAATCAAATTATTTCATTTAATTTTCAATTTTGGCACATATTTTGGCACATGCAAAATGTATTTTGCATATATCTTTTTATAATGAAATTGTTAATCTGGTTTTCATTTTAATTTTTAGAATTAAATTTATTTATTTAAAATTGGCAGAAAATGCCTTCCATAGTCAGGAAGCTCTCAGATTTCATAAAAAATATCCTAATTTGTGTTCCAAAGATGAAAAAAGGTATTACGGATTTGGAACGACATGAGGGTGAATAATTAATGACAGAATTTTCATTTTTGGGTGAACTATTTCTTTAACTACAACGAATGGAATATATTGGCCCGTTCACACCAAGAACGATAACGATAACTATAAAGATAACGTTCTGAGTTCACAAAACAACTATAAAGATACAGGGCAACGACATCGTTGGACTTCCAGAACGATTTTTTTTACAGCTGATAAACGATAAAACATTGACAGCTAATTAGACTTCATTCAAATTTAAAGGGCTTGCGTATTTGAAATGGCAGGCAACACTGTAGAAAAGCAAACAGACATTGCACAGCAAACTGAGTAACATAAAACATTAAATTACCTCAGGAATACAGCACAGGGTTGGACAACATTGTCTTACCTCCACTGAAGGTGTAGTAGAAAGAGTCGTAATATTATTTTTATTCCACTACATTGACTACGTTAGAGAGCAGACAATTTACAACGATAACTATATTTGCGTCCACACCAGAGAACGATAACTGTTAGTTTTTGTTGCATTTACACGACTTCAACCAGTAGATGTCCTCAGCACGCACGTTTCAAGCGCATATAAACCAGTGTTGCCAAGAATTGGGCTACTTTAACACTGTTGCTGTGGGTTGTTTTTGATGTCCGCGGGTTCAATCGACCCCAATAACGTCATAGTTAGCACCTAAAATGCGAATTTACCAGGGGAATCCTGACAAAAAAAGCGTGTATTTTATTCCCCAGAATGCGATTTTTAATAGGGGAACCTCCCTCGAAACGCAATTGGGCGGGTTTTGTTATAAAAACCTGGCAACCCTGATCTAAACAGTGAATCTGGCCTAAACTATCTGATAACGTAGTCAATGTAGTGGAATAAAAAATAATACGGACTTTTCTACTGCACATTCAAAGGAGGCAAGACAATGTTGTCCAACCCTGCGCTAAATTACTGAGGTAATTTTATGTTTTATGTTACTCTATTTGCTGTGCAACGTCTGTTTGCTTCTCTACAGTTGCCTGCTATTTCAAATGCGCAATCCCTTTACATTTGAATGAATGTATCTGTCAGTGTTTTATCGTTTATCAGCTGTAAACAAACAAAAAAAATCGTTATGAAAGCGATGCCAATGATATTGTTGCCCTGTATCGTTATCGTTATAGTTGTTTTGTGAACTCTGCTATTTTCTTAAATTTGAAACGATTTCTAGAACGTTATCTTTATAATTATCGTTATCGTGCTTGGTGTGAACGGGCCTTTACTCTTTGTATTTTTATATCAGTATGGTACAAGATCATCAATGTAATCAATGTAATAAATTAGGTCAAAAGTAATCAAAAAATAGTCTGATTACATTACCTAAAATGTGTAATGTAATGGATCGCGTTACTTACTACAATTTTTGTCATGTAATTAGGATTCAGTAAGAGACTACAACTCATAAATAAACTTGTATATTCACCCTTTAAAGGTAATTAAGGTACAAAAGGGTACAACATGAGATTTGACAGGGGAATGCTTTAACACAAGCTGTGGATGTTTTTGACTCTCCTTGTACTGTTTGGTAGTGTTGGGTTCGAGTCCACCTAAGTCGAGTCCAAGTCGAGTCCGAGTCCTTGACCAGTCGAGTCCGAGACGAGTCCGAGTCCAAAATGGGCCGAGTCGGACTCAAGTCCGAGTCCCAAAGGGCCGAGTCCGAGTCGAGTCCGAGTCCAATGAAACACTAATGTTTTTCGGTATCTTAACATTGTTTTAACCTTTATAACTAGAAAAAACAGAAGTTGATTTATGTATTGTGACATCTTTCAGAGAGAAACAGCTTACAGAATGTGAAAAATTATAGGGCAGGACATAAATATATAGTTGTTGTTGTTATATAGTGAATGTACATATTTAAGGGTGGGACTGGGGTCTGGGTAGGCAGCTTGGTGAATGGGACCTAAAGAGCAGAAAATGCACCTCATATCTCTGATCATGACTGTGTGTTTTGGGTTTTATATGATGAATGGTTAGACCATAGACAGAGTAGATGGCATTTTACTTTTTTTTTTTTTCTTGGATGAAAATGAGGCCTACATTCTTTCCATAACTCACAGCCGTTTTATTTATATTTATAATTATAATATAATATTTTGTGGGCGGAGCTTATTTTACAGTTTTCAAGTAGAAGTCTAGGAAAGCCATGCATGGAATAAAATAGGGCTGCTCGATTACGGCAAAAATCATAATCAGGATTATTTTGGTCAATATTGTAATCAGGACTATTTAACACGATTATGAGTGGGTCCGGAACTTTATTTGATTGATTAGAGCCCTGCATTTCAGTCCCTTTTTTACGCCTCAAGGACCGGGCTTAGTCACGCAATAGTTCAGATGCGGGCCGGGCATCGCTGTTTTAGGCTTCTCCTTATTTTAATTAGACATCCATCAATTATGGTGATAAAAAAATTGGCACTTTAATATAGTCAGACTTTCGCTTTCTCTTTCGGGAGCGGCTCGGAAGGCGTTTTGTGCCTCAGCCAGCCGCAGTGCCTTCAGTGCAGCTTCGCATTCAATAGGCTGAAACTTGCCACAAAGCACCGGAAAAAATAAATAACAATGAATGTGTCGGAGGGAAATAGTAAGGAGATTTTTCAAATTATTTATGAATAAACTAGTGTATTCTGAATCAGTGTCGCAAAGATCCTGACTCAAAATCTCCTCTTTGACCGCCTTTAGAGAGAAATAAATCTTTCCGGATTATTATTAAACGTTTTTGTTTTTGATTTGGTTTATTTCGTTAAGCAATTATTTAAAGCTTTCTATATATGTATTTATCACGTCTATCATGGAAAATCTTTAATTGTTTCCACTGGAAAAAAAAATGCAAGCAATGGCGCTGGCGCCTCCACTATACCTGCAATATGGCTTTAGCTTCCACTCTCCGCATAAACGGATTTATATCTATAGATTTTATTTTAGTCGTCGTGATGATTTGAGAAGGCAAATTGTTTAAACAGAATATGAAGAGTCATCCGTTGGCGGCTTTGTGCTTAAAAAAACACTTATATTTAACAAACAAAAAAATCCTCACAACAACTTTCCAAATTAACTTGATAAAAAAAAACGAAACAAATTGCCTAATCACATTTTCCATTACATACAAAACTGAACTGTTTAAATAACTGTCCGTGTTCTGTTCTGTCCCTGAATACATACACAGAACAGCGCAAATTCTCTTTTCGTCCCATTTTATGCAAGTCACCTTACATTTTACTGATTTGCATGTGAAATTAGGCTTTTACTGAGGAGCAAATGCGCACCAAAGGGGGCGGAATCGGGAGCAATATGGTTTATCTCGATTGTGGTATTTTCAGAATCGTTAGAATACGAAATCGGAATTCAATTTCGATTAATTGCATAGCCCTAGAATAAAAGAATAAATTAAAAAAAAAAGTTTGTATTTCAATATTTTGAATTTATTTTCGCAGTTCCGAGATTATATCTCACAATTTTGATAAGAAAAATCAACGTGCAATTTTCTTTTTTCTCCTCGGCTTAAATAATTAAAAAATCGAGTTTATATCCCACAATTCTGGCTTTTTCCACTCAGAAATGACAAACTTTATATTGTTCAGTTAAATTGAGATATAAAGTCCGAAATACAACGAAAACTTGCATTTGCGAGGGAAAAAAAATCAGAATTGTGAGATACAAGGCCTAAATGTAAAATGTTATAGGATATAATATTTCATGCTGCAGGGCTAATAAAATACGTTCCCTATGAACTGCATATCGTCGCTGTCGGGCGGAATCCTCGTATCTCCAAAACCGTCATTTTTCAGGAAATGAAAAAAACTGCATATTTTTTGAGTTATTAAATATTTTATCGTTAAAGTTGGTATTATACCATATATTGCTATCATACACTGTTGTGTACCAACATTAAGACAACATTTCCCCAAAATCATGTTTTATCGGAGATACGAGGTTTTATAACTTGGGAGCAGGGAGATACGAGATTACGCCGTCATTGATAAGAATGGCACTGACACAGACTTCGCTGCTGCCAGCAGTTCATCAAAGTCTGCGGTCGCGTTGAGCCTTTTGACAAGAGAAAAGGCTTCAATAGTTAACCAAAGCTAACGACTGTGGTTACATACATCTTCCTAAACTCTATTTTAAACGTTAGAGCTATGAGTGATGCAATACCAAAATAAAGCGATAAACTGTCTAATAGGCGGAAATTAATCTGCAGGCAAACAAAGTCTGCGGTCGCATTGAGCCTTTTGACAAGAGAAAAGGCTTCAATAGTTAACCAAAGCTTACGACTGTGGTTACATACATCTTCCTAAACTCTATTTTAAAGGTTTAAGAGCTATGATGCAATACAAAAAAAACTGAGTCCGTCTTTTTTCCCCTTAATTCTTCCAGAACAGCTTATACTACTGTTTCAGCTATTAACATAGTTACGTTTTGTATGTAATGCCAAAGTGGTTATATTTCGTTTCGTTTTCTTATTAAGTTAATTTAGAAAAACTTTTGGAGAATTTTTTTGTTCGTTAAATATCAGTTTGTTTGTTTGTTTGTTTTTTACGAACAGCGGCCAGCGGAAGACTTTTGCCTTTTAAATCATTACGACTTGCATAAAATAAAATCTATAGATCTAAAACAATTAAAGTAGCTATAGAACAATTTTAGTTTAAACATTAAACCTAGATAAATGTGCGCTATTATGTGAATATTGTTTTTGAAGAGGAGAAGCTGAAATCGCTTTGCAGGACATGAGGAGTCAGCGCGATCACATTTTTCAGCGAATAGGCTACATGCCTCACAAACATGACAAATAAATAAATAAATAAATAGAAAGCTTTAAATTATTACTTAACGAAATAAAACAAATCAGAAAAAAACGCTTTCATTATGTAATCCGGAAAGATGCTTTCCTTCAAAAGTTGCGTCCAAAGAAGAGATTGCGAGTCAGGGTCTTTGCGACATTATCTCAGAATACACTAGTTTATTAATGGATCATTCAGATATCTCCTTACTGTTTCCACCGACACATTCAATGCTAATTATTTTTGCCGGTGCTTTGTGACAAGAAGATGGAAGGGGACATATGCCCCGACGCTCCAGCGGAGTGAAGAAGAGGTGGAGATACGAGCTCTTCTCAGACAGTTGAAGTGTTCAAATGAGTTAAGAGATTTGCTCTCAAGCTATTTTCAACACTTTAGATTGGTTAATAATTTGTAAAAATTACAGATCCACGTGGGCACTGACCAATAGCATCGATTTGTGAAAAAATATGAAATTTACAAAATTTGGACATACGAGGTTTCCGCCCGACAGCGACGATATGTGAAAATTATGTAGACCTATTGTTTAAATCGAATTTATGTTTTAAAAGCAATCAGCAAGTTCATCCATTAATCTGTCCGTTTAAGCGTCTGTGTTCAGCTTCAAACGGCGTCTTTGATAACAGTATTCTATAACATTTTTGTTTGTTTTTTTTGCATTCCGATTCTGGCCAGCTTTTAAGTACTGGAAAGACTTAAAAACAATAAAGAATACTGAATGTCACATTTGTAATAATGCATGAGTCAATTACATTTCCGTATACTGTCCATGGACTCGGTTGGACTCGGCAATATTTTCCGAGTCCGAAAGACTCGAGTCCGAGTCAAGTCCGAGTAAAAATGCGTCCGAGTCCGTGACAAGTCCGAGTCCACTAAAACTTGTACTCGAGACCGGACTCGAGTCCGAGTACAAGTCCGAGTACCCCAACTCTACTGTTTGGCAATCCAGGACAGGTTCTGTAATGTAATCACGCATGAGATCACTACCAGGCCAGAGTAAACAAGTGGGTGGAGAGGTTGGGTTGGAATAGTAAGGTTTGGTTTGGTAAAGCAATCAGCTACAGGTTCTAGCTGCCGCTTGTCTACGCTTGTCCAAAACAATCCCCAAATGACGAGTCGCAGTGACTGGAAGCTGTAAGCTGTAAATGAAAGTTATTTTTTGTACCACAGATACATATTATTAGGGTCTTTCCAGATTGTGGGTGACTATTCAAGTAGTCAGGTTTAAAATAATTATAATCCCTGTAATTGATTTTGACCATGAAGTCAAACAGCTGTTGAACATTGTTAAACGGTCCAAAAGCATTTGGCTCAGCTTCAGACTGAATAGGTCAATGATTCATCCAGCACCCATCCAAACTATCTGTTTCTGATTGAAATCAAAATTACAGGGTTTCAGAGATTTCACAACCCATTCCCAAGAACCACATACTGACACACTTTCTCAACCGTCGAAGTCCACAGCTTTCACAATGAATCTGACTTCGACGCAATCTTTCTGCAAAGGTCATACAGTGCGAGCTGTTGCAGATCTTGACGTACAACTGATAAATACTGCAAATCCAGCTTTTGCTGAAGAGCTGGAAAGAAAAAAACAGACTCAGATACCATGAGGTGAGATGCAACCTGGATTACTGGAGTCTTGTATATGGGTACATCCCGCCCACTGAACCAACGTGTGACAAATAAAAAAAAAAACACTGCACTACCCACATTTGTCAGCATTTCAAAGCAACAAATGACTTACAAGTCTGTTGTGAATTGATCGTGTCTAATAAAAGAACTTGAAAAGTCTGTTTTGTTCATGTGCAAGTACTCTGACACAAAAACACTGTGGTTTTGCGTGTTTATTCAAGTAAACAAACCCAAAAATGCTTTATGTATGTTTAATTACAGACACCATAATTTATTCGGGAGATAAAATGCTATAATGCCTTATTTGAGTTTTTTAAAACTATAATACTAAATTAAGCAGAGCCAAACTACCTATTTCACCTTAATTTTTTTATTTAGTAATTTTAGTGCTTATTTTATGTTTGCCAACATTTTCTAAGCTGTATTTTATAGTATTATATATATATATATATATATATATATATATATAAATATAATTTATGTATTGTTTTATAGTATTGTATTAAGTATTTATATTTAGAATTAGCTTTTATTTTTAGATTTTTTCAACAATTTTATGCTTTTGTTATTTTTATATATTTCTATTTAACCTTATTTTTATTTTGTTTTGTTTTTTTCTGTACTTTAACTTTTATTTAGTTAGTTATTTTGTTAATTTCTAAGATGTATTTTATAGTATAATTTATATACTATTTAGCTATTAATATTTTGAATTAACTTTTATTTTTATATTTTATGCTTTTGTCATTTATATATATTTTTCCATATATTTATTTTGATTTAGTTGTATTTTATTACATAGTATTATTTATATATTATAGCATTTTTTAAATATTTGAAATACCCTTTATTTGTATATTTTCATTGCAATTTGTTGTTTATTTCAAAGTTTAAGTGATTTTATGCTTTTGTGAGTATGTATAGCCTTTTTATTTTGGTTTTAATTTAATTTCATTTTAATTTTAGCATGTCAACTTAATTTATTTCCATTAATTGCCAACATTATGTTTCTAAGCTGTATTTTATAGCATTAATATTTTGAATTAGTTTTTATTTTTATATTTTAGTTTTAACTGAAAAGTTTCAATTTTATGCTTTACATAGGCCTATATATAAAATATTTCTGTTTAGCCTTATGTTTTATTTTGGTTTTAATTTAGTACCTCAACTTAATTTATTTCCATTAGTTGCAAAGGCAGTATATCTAAATGTTAGGTTTCTCAATTTTATAGTATTATTTTTTATAATAGAGTATTAACATTGAATTAGCTTTTATTTTTATATTTTAACTGTGAAGTTTCCATTTTATGCTTATATATATATATACAGGTCCTTCTCAAAAAATTAGCATATTGTGATAAAGTTCATTATTTTCTGTAATGTACTGATAAACATTAGACTTTCATATATTTTAGGTTCATTACACACAACTCGAAGTAGTTCAAGCCTTTTATTGTTTTAATATTGATGATTTTGGCATACAGCTCATGAAAACCCAAAATTCCTATCTCAAAAAATTAGCATATCATGAAAAGGTTCTCTAAACGAGCTATTAACCTAATCATCTGAATCAACTAATTAACTCTAAACACCTGCAAAAGATTCCTGAGGCTTTTAAAAACTCCCAGCCTGGTTCATTACTTAAAACCGCAATCATGGGTAAGACTGCCGACCTGACTGCTGTCCAGAAGGCCGTCATTGACACCCTCAAGCAAGAGGTCTGTGGGAAGGAAAAAGTGTGGCAGAAAACGCTGCACAACGAGAAGAGGTGACCGGACCCTGAGGAAGATTGTGGAGAAGGACCGATTCCAGACCTTGGGGGACCTGCGGAAGCAGTGGACTGAGTCTGGAGTAGAAACATCCAGAGCCACCGTGTACAGGCGTGTGCAGGAAATGGGCTACAGTTGCCGCATTCCCCAGGTCTAGCCACTTTTGAACCAGAAACAGCGGCAGAAGCGCCTGACCTGGGCTACAGAGAAGCAGCACTGGACTGTTGCTCAGTGGTCCAAAGTACTTTTTTCGGATGAAAGCAAATTTTGCATGTCATTCGGAAATCAAGGTGCCAGAGTCTGGAGGAAGACTGGGGAGAGGGAAATGCCAAAATGCCTGAAGTCCAGTGTCAAGTACCCACAGTCAGTGATGGTCTGGGGTGCCATGTCAGCTGCTGGTGTTGGTCCACTGTGTTTTATCAAGGGCAGGGTCAATGCAGCTAGCTATCAGGAGATTTTGGAGCACTTCATGCTTCCATCTGCTGAAAAGCTTTATGGAGATGAAGATTTCATTTTTCAGCACGACCTGGCACCTGCTCACAGTGCCAAAACCACTGGTAAATGGTTTACTGACCATGGTATTACTGTGCTCAATTGGCCTGCCAACTCTCCTGACCTGAACCCCATAGAGAATCTGTGGGATATTGTGAAGAGAAAGTTGAGAGACGCAAGACCCAACACTCTGGATGAGCTTAAGGCCGCTATCGAAGCATCCTGGGCCTCCATAACACCTCAGCAGTGCCACAGGCTGATTGCCTCCATGCCACGCCGCATTGAAGCAGTCATTTCTGCAAAAGGATTCCCGACCAAGTATTGAGTGCATAACTGAACATAATTATTTGAAGGTTGACTTTTTTTGTATTAAAAACACTTTTCTTTTATTGGTTGGATGAAATATGCTAATTTTTTGAGATAGGAATTTTGGGTTTTCATGAGCTGTATGCCAAAATCATCAATATTAAAACAATAAAAGGCTTGAACTACTTCGAGTTGTGTGTAATGAATCTAAAATATATGAAAGTCTAATGTTTATCAGTACATTACAGAAAATAATGAACTTTATCACAATATGCTAATTTTTTGAGAAGGACCTGTATTTCCAAATATACAAATAACGTAAAATAAAAGGTACAACTGTGTTTCTTGTCTTATGCTCCGTTTTCCTCATCCGTTTCCCTAAAATAAGCAAGAGATAAGAACCTTTGGCTATAGAAATGATTTGTAAATGGGCTTAAGCCTGGAACGCTACAAGTGAGTCGTGGTTTGAAGCCTGACTTAAGAGCTCAAAAACCTGCCTGGAACGCAGCACAAGTCATGTCGGATAGATCTTATTTACGAGATGAACGCCACCACAAAGTCCTTATTACGAAATGGAAACTCGAAATTTTCTATAGAGGGTATGCATGTGATGTCACGGTCAGCTGGAGTGAGTGCGGCTCCGCCCACTGAGTGGCAAAAAGAATAAGTGGCAGCATTGGTTTCAGCGTAAATGCTGCGACAGAACACACAAAACACCTCTAAAAACAGAACGAGCTTTGTGATTGACTGTACAAAGAGATTTGACAAGAAACCTGAGGTATATTTTTACAGGCTGACGAAAGCTACAAAAAAGAAAAGCAAATGAATCGCTGCAATTGAAAGAAACAAATGGACTCCAGGCGGTGAAACACGGATTTGCAGTTATCGCTTCATGTTAATTTGTTCAGTTTTGCTGTAAAAGCATGCCCTTGTAAATTGTATTGTCATATCATATTGACAACCCATCAGTTAAATATTTACCATCTTAAATTATGCACACCTGGATGTTTTTTTTTAATAAACACTGACAGAAAACTATATAAACTTTTGGGCTGGACGATATAACCATATATCGTCGCTGTCGGGCGGAAACCTCGTATGTCCAAATTTTGTGAATTTCATATTTTTTCACAAATCGATGCTATTGGTCAGTGCCCACGTGGATCTGTAATTTTTACAAATTATTAACCAATCTAAAGTGTTGAAAATAGCTTGAGAGCAAATCTCTTAACTCATTTGAACACTTCAACTGTCTGAGAAGAGCTCGTATCTCCACCTTTTCTTCACTCCGCTGGAGCGTCGGGGCATATGTCCCCTTCCATCTTCTTGTCACAAAGCACCGGCAAAAATAATTAGCATTGAATGTGTCGGTGGAAACAGTAAGGAGATATTTGAATGATCCATTAATAAACTAGTGTATTCTGAGATAATGTTGCAAAGACCCTGACTCGCAATCTCTTCTTTGGACTCAACTTTTGAAGGAAAGCATCTTTCCGGATTACATAATGAAAGCGTTTTTTTCTGATTTGTTTTATTTCGTTAAGTAATAATTTAAAGCTTTCTATTTATTTATTTATTTATTTGTCATGTTTGTGAGGCATGTAGCCTATTCGCTGAAAAATGTGATCGCGCTGAATCCTCATGTCCTGCAAAGCGATTTCAGCTTCTCCTCTTCAAAAACAATATTCACATAATAGCGCACATTTATCTAGGTTTAATGTTTAAACTAAAATTGTTCTATAGCTACTTTAACTGTTTTAGATCTATAGATTTTATTTTATGCAAGTCGTAATGATTTAAAAGGCAAAAGTCTTCCGCTGGCCGCTGTTCGTAAAAAAAAAACAAACAAACAAAAAAAAAAACAAACAAACTGATATTTAACGAACAAAAAAATGCTCCAAAAGTTTTTCTAAATTAACTTAATAAGAAAACGAAACGAAATATAACCACTTTGGCATTACATACAAAACGTAACTATGTTAATAGCTGAAACAGTAGTATAAGCTGTTCTGGAAGAATTAAGGGGAAAAAAGACGGACTCAGTTTTTTTGTATTGCATCATAGCTCTTAAACCTTTAAAATAGAGTTTAGGAAGATGTATGTAACCACAGTCGTTAGCTTTGGTTAACTATTGAAGCCTTTTCTCTTGTCAAAAGGCTCAATGCGACCGCAGACTTTGTTTGCCTGCAGATTAATTTCCGCCAATTAGACAGTTTATCGCTTTATTTTGGTATTGCATCACTCATAGCTCTAACGTTTAAAATAGAGTTTAGGAAAATGCAACCACAGTCGTTAGCTTTGGTTAACTATTGAAGCCTTTTCTCTTGTCAAAAGGCTCAACGCGACCGCAGACTTTGATGAACTGCTCACAGCAGCGAAGTCTGTGTCTGTACCATTCTTATCAATGACGGCGTAATCTCGTATCTCCCTGCTCCCAAGTCATAAAACCTCGTATCTCCGATAAAACATGATTTTGGGGAAATGTTGTCTTAATGTTGGTACACAACAGTGTATGATGGCAATATATGGTATAATACCAACTTTAACGATAAAATATTTAATAACTCAAAAAATATGCAGTTTTTTTCATTTCCTGAAAAATTACGGTTTTGGAGATACGAGGATTCCGCCCGACAGCAACGATATATAACATTGATATACGTGATCGCCGGGCTTTAGACTAACCTATTTCGTATTTACAACATGTGTTCACGGGCAAATCTGCTTTGTTTATTTCCCCGGCATTGAAATAGGGCACATATAAATGTCAGGAAACACGATTGCTGGCTGCATATCAATATCAATGGACCACTGGATATTTGGTAAGTAAGGAACATTATATCAAGTCCAACAAAAGGATTATCGTTTTGTTTCACTCGCGTTTTCGCAGCTTCCCTATTTAAATCCATTCATCTCTGCTTCTTTTGCCACTCAGTCAGGTTGAAGGGGGCGTGTTCCGGCGGGAAAATTACGTCAATGCATACCCTCTATAAACCCCGAGTTTCCGAGATGGGGGCGTGTCAGTGAAAAAAGTACCGGATGCAATGGACGCAGCCAAAAACAATATAGCCTATGCAACGTATGTATTGACGGTATAAAGGATACTTTTTTTGTAATGTACAATAAAACTGTATAAGTCAGCATACAAAATATTCTATTAATGTATAATTACCATAGAATATATAATGATGCAGTTTACATCACCTTCATATACTGAATAATAACAGAAAAATGCAAAAGCCAATGATGCACATTCTTTATTCGTCATTTTGTAGATCTCGGTTAACACCATCAATTAGAAGTGTCGAATCTCCCTGAAATCACAATATTTACTCTCGTATATATATTAATTATAAATAATTATTTGTTAAAGAGATCGATCAACGGATAGTTCGTTAATATTTAAATTACGCGAGCTGCGGCTTTATGTTAAAGACAGGAGAAAGCGCGTGCTGGAGACGCGCAGAAATGTTTTTCAGACTAACCTTGGCATATTTTTAGCTGTAAAATTTGTATTATATTAATGTGATTCTGGCCACTTTGGCGTCTACACTTTATTAAAAACTTTTTTCAGACATGAAATTCTGCAAAAAATAGTTTGTTTATGATAAAAAAAATATACATTTCAGCATTAGAATAACCAGAAACATCTTCAAAGTTTTAATTACTTTAGCCTACATAGTTATGACAACAAAAAATAACCAGCAGGAAACGTTCTGGGAATGTTCTCTGTAAAAATAAAACCTAAAATAACCTGCAGGGAACGTTCTGGGCAGGTTCTTTTTAGGTTATAAATTAAACCTAAAAATAACCTGCAGGGAACGTTCTTTATAGGTTATTAAAAAGAGAACCTACAGGGAACGTTCCTAGAACGTTCTCGTTTGGTTCCCAAAAAAATAACCAAATGGGGAACCATATGGGAACGTTATGTGTTTGCCGGGCAACTCGTAAGTAAGAACGTCCCAGGAGGACTTGAACGCAGCATTTGTTTATCTTCATTTCGGGTTCTGTCCTGAGAGAAAACTTGACTGGAGGAAAACTTCCTGAATGAAAATAGGGTTTCCCTATCCCTATCAAATTATTACTGTATAAATAGGATAACGTCTCTAACCTCACATTTTCCTTTTTCGGTTTAAATACGTCGCAGCTACCGTCTGCTTGAAACGCTACGCGGCGTTCACCGGATCTCCACTCAAAGCGAACGACGCACCGGCGCCACCGTAGAAGTTTCACCTTCCGCCAAACGAATGCGAGACCTGAAACACGTCTTCGCTGTTATATGTAACAAACTTTCTCAATGACTACAATAGAAGCACTATTGATCTAGTGCGCAATTGTTGCCACTGTGGTCGCGCTTTGATTGACGGGTTGAAACTAATGTCTGACAGACGAGGTAAAGCTGTTTTTGATGTAACTTTTCAAACATAAATATAAGATAAATCATGAATATAAGTCATTTAATGAACTGGAACAGCGCTAGCTGTTGTCTTCTCACAGATCCCCATTGGCTGCTCTTGCTGCTCCTTTCACATCAAAATAACACAGAATGTGTTCTGTCGAATACTTGCCCAGTGCTGGGTTGCCAAACAATCCAGAAATGGTTATATGTAACCCAGCATTTTTTAGACTTTATGGTTCTCTTTTTGTTTACTGACAATTTAGTACTAGGCCCTATTCAGCATTTTCTCTCTATATAAATTGTTTTGTTTGAAGTGTGAATTACATTTTTGCATTGTGACTTTATTTTAAAACTCAGTATACAGCCAAATTATTATTTATTTATGCGTCTATTTACTGCTTTATCTAACAAGTTATGAGCTAAAATCATACAAGTTATTTTCAGTAAAATCTGAGTAAAATTTTATCTAATGCAGGAGTGAAATGCAGAAATTTGCTGTGAATGCATACAACATAGAGGAGGTGAATGTTTGGCATGCTTTTCTACAAAATTAATATGACCACTAGATGGTACCAAACACCTGATTCAATTTTAATATTAATATAAACTTGCTGATACAATAAATGGTTGAATAAATAAAAAAATAAATAGAATAGAATAAATGAGTAATAATATTAAATGGACCACATTTAATATGCTATTGTGCCAAAAGTGATGATTGTGATTCCGATTATTTTTCGTAAGGCAGTGACTTACATAAAAACAGTGGAAGATGTTGAATAAAAGAGCTAGTTGAATTCCATACTGCACCTTTGTCTGCATGTGCACGTAAAATGTATAGGCACCAAGCTATCATTCTGTGTTCATCTGTTGAGTCTCAACTTGCCTGTGGTTACCCATTTCCTTACGTCTTGATGAAACAGATTGCGTTTGCGAAACACTGAAACACATTAGGTCATCTGTCCTTACATGCCTCGGAATGGCAGGTTCCACTCCCAGTTTGTACATCAGAGAACCAGAGTGAAAACAGTGCTGCTATAGCAGGAGGCCTTCAATTGCTTGGATCTATTAAAATGGGACTGAATTTGATAGAAGTTTGGGTGCCAGTTTTACTTCTAGTTTCCATAGCTGCGGGTAAGTTTGCCTTTTATTATTGTTTGTTTAGTTAATGACATTTTTTTTATTATTTCCTGCATTTGATTACTGTTTTACTTGTTTCAACACACTTGAGAGGCTAGAAAAATAGAAGACATTTTTAAAGAGTAGAAAGAAACCACTTAAAGCATATATCTGAATTATTGATGGTCTTGTTTCTAGGCTCTAACATTTGCACTTCCAGAGGAGTGAGTACCTGTAAAGAATGTCTGTCCATACATCCGACCTGTGCCTGGTGCTCTCAGGAGGTAAAAATCAAAATTTCACCCCCATGCATGAATACTCCTGATTAAATGCATAAAAAGCAGCTTGAAATGCTTTTCTCTGATTGTTATCAATGTGTATATCTGTCAGATCTTTGGAAAGGGAGGGTCGAGTTTGTCTCGGTGTGATCTCAGAGACAGTCTCATTCAGTCTGGTTGTGGCGTGAAGTTTATTGAGTTTCCAGTTAGCAGCATGAGGATACTAGAGAACGTACCCCTGAATGACAAGGCAGGGGGTTCAAATGACATCACTCAGATCCAGCCACAAAAAATCCACCTGACCCTCAGGCCAGGTATGACATTACAACAAAACAAACATAATATGTGTTCATTACAGATACTGTGCATACCTAATGAATATATGAACTCATATTTCCAGTGTAATCTCATTACATAGCTTCTTTTCTTTTCTTTTCTTTTCTTTCCTTTTGGAATTCAACCATATATACAACCATATAACTTTGTATTCATCAAAGAATCCTGAAAAACGTATCACAGGTTCCAAAAATATATTTGTTGTATATATAATGTTGGAAACATTAAACATTAAAATCCAACATTAAAATTGTAATAATAAATCAGCATATCAGAATGATTTCTGAAGGATCATGTGACGCTTAAGACTGGAGTAATGGCTGATGAAAATTCAGCGCTGCATCACAGGACTAAATTATATTGTAAAGTATATTAAAATAGAAATCATTATTTTATATTGTAATAACACACTGCAAAAAAGACTTAATACTTAGTATATTTGTCTTGTTTGAAGTCTATATATATATATATAAATTCTTAAATTAAGATGTATTTACTAGATGAGCAAAATGACATAAGATGTTTAGTCTTGTTTCCAGGGAAGACTAAATATCTTACGTCATTTTGCTTATCTAGTAAATGCATCTTAATTAAAGAATTGTTAGATATTTTGATTAGAAAAAAGACACAACATAACATTTTTTTTCCTCTATTTTTTCAGTATATACATATATACAGGTCCTTTTCAAAAAATTAGCATATTGTGATAAAGTTCATTATTTTCTGTAATGTACTGATAAACATTAGACTTTCATATATTTTAGATTCATTACACACAACTGAAGTAGTTCAAGGCTTTTTTTTGTTTTAATATTGATGATTTTGGCATACAGCTCATGAAAACCCAAAATTCCTATCTCAAAAAATTAGCATATCATGAAAAGGTTCTCTAAATGAGCTATTAACCTAATCATCTGAATCAACTAATTAACTCTAAACACCTGCAAAAGATTCCTGAGGCTTTTAAAAACTCCCAGCCTGGTTCATTACTCAAAACCGCAATCATGGGTAAGACTGCCGACCTGACTGCTGTCCAGAAGGCCATCATTGACACCCTCAAGCAAGAGGGTAAGACACAGAAAGAAATTTCTGAACGAATAGGCTGTTCCCAGAGTGCTGTATCAAGGCACCTCAGTGGGAAGTCTGTGGGAAGGAAAAAGTGTGGCAGAAAACGCTGCACAACGAGAGGGGGACCTGCGGAAGCAGTGGACTGAGTCTGGAGTAGAAACATCCAGAGCCACCGTGTACAGGCGTGTGCAGGAAATGGGCTACAGGTGCCGCATTCCCCAGGTCAAGCCACTTTTGAACCAGAAACAGCGGCAGAAGCGCCTGACCTGGGCTACAGAGAAGCAGCACTGGACTGTTGCTCAGTGGTCCAAAGTACTTTTTTCGGATGAAAGCAAATTTTGCATGTCATTCAGAAATCAAGGTGCCAGAGTCTGGAGGAAGACTGGGGAGACGGAAATGCCAAAATGCCTGAAGTCCAGTGTCAAGTACCCACAGTCAGTGATGGTCTGGGGTGCCATGTCAGCTGCTGGTGTTGGTCCACTGTGTTTTATCAAGGGCAGGGTCAATGCAGCTAGCTATCAGGAGATTTTGGAGCACTTCATGCTTCCATCTGCTGAAAAGCTTTATGGAGATGAAGATTTCATTTTTCAGCACGACCTGGCACCTGCTCACAGTGCCAAAACCACTGGTAAATGGTTTACTGACCATGGTATTACTGTGCTCAATTGGCCTGCCAACTCTCCTGACCTGAACCCCATAGAGAATCTGTGGGATATTGTGAAGAGAAAGTTGAGAGACGCAAGACCCAACACTCTGGATGAGCTTAAGGCCGCTATCGAAGCATCCTGGGCCTCCATAACACCTCAGCAGTGCCACAGGCTGATTGCCTCCATGCCACGCCGCATTGAAGCAGTCATTTCTGCAAAAGGATTCCCGACCAAGTATTGAGTGCATAACTGAACATAATTATTTGAAGGTTGACTTTTTTTGTATTAAAAACACTTTTCTTTTATTGGTCGGATGAAATATGCAAATTTTTTGAGATAGGAATTTTGGGTTTTCATGAGCTGTATGCCAAAATCATCAATATTAAAACAAAAAAAAGGCTTGAACTACTTCAGTTGTGTGTAATGAATCTAAAATATATGAAAGTCTAATGTTTATCAGTACATTACAGAAAATAATGAACTTTATCACAATACGCTAATTTTTTGAGAAGGACCTGTATATCACGAGAGTAGAAAAAGTCATGAACTTTAAACCTGAATTGAGCTAGTAAAAGCACCTTGGGATTATTCTGACACTAAACACATCTTGTCCATGTTCATTTCTGCCAAAAGAACTCAAAGAGTTTTGTCTTCACATTTAAATGGTTCTAGCCATTTCTTCTGTCCCATTTCTATTCAAGACGATTCAAAGAAATTCACTGTCACTGTGAAGCAAGTAGCTGATTACCCAGTCGACCTGTACTACCTGATGGACATGACCAATACAATGAAGGACGACCTGCAGAAGCTTTATGCACTGGGCAATGATCTGGCCAGCGCTTTACAGGGCGTCACCAGCAATCTGCGCATGGGATTTGGAGCTTTTGTAGACAAACCAATCTCACCCTACATGTACATTTACCCTGAAGCAATCATCCAGAATCCTTGTTATAGGTAAGCTCAACTTCATTTCACAATAGAAAAGCACATGACAAACAGAGTGAATGAAGTTTAGTGATTTCTCTCTCTCTGCTGTAGGTTTCCTGAACCCTGCCCACCGCAATTTGGCTATCGTAATGTACTGTCTCTGACGGAGCAGGTAGAGAGGTTCACAGAGGAAGTGAAGAAACAGAAAGTGTCCAGAAACAGAGATGCACCTGAGGGTGGATTTGACGCTATCATGCAAGCAGTAGTATGCAAGGTGACACAAAATGAAGAAGAAACCCACTAACAATTTGAGTAAAGCTGTTCTGTACTGAGACTTTGCATTCTGAGCTAAATTCATTTATTAGGAAAAAAAAGTCATACAGCATAAACCCTAGGGGAACATTTGCCTTCTGGGTTGGTTGACTTTACCTTTGCGTGTGACCTCCTGTCACTTCCTTCCAGGACAAAATTGGATGGAGGCCTGATGCATCTCATTTGCTGATTTTCACAAGTGATGACAGAAGTCATTTGGCTTTGGATGCCAGGCTGGCTGGAATCGTCCAGCCCCATGATGGAGAGTGCCATATCAACAACAACAATGAATATGACAAGTCTACTATACTGGTCAGCCAAACATATATTGAGCAAATCTCTCTATCTCTTAAGCAGCACAGTTGTTTTCAGCATCGATAACTGCTTTCTATTTGAATATATTTTAAAATATTTATTATTCCTATGATTTTATAGATTACTTTTTTTATCATCATTAATCCAGTCTTCAGTGCCACATGACGCTTCAGAAACCATTCTAGTATTCTGATTTGCTGCTCAAAACTTATTATTATTATCATTATTATTATTATATAGAAAACGGCTGAGTGTAATTTTTTTCAGGTTTCTTTGATGAATAGAAAGTTCAGAAGAACAGCATTCATATTTTGATCAATTTAAAGCATCTTGCCAAATAAAAACATTAGCTTCTATAATTTCCTAAACATAATTTTTTTACATTACATTTTTTTAAATGTTAAAATGATTATAATTTTAACATTTGCTGACTCCAAGCTTTTGAATGGTATAGTGTATAGTGTTACAAACGCTTTATATTTCAGATAAATGCTAATCTTTGGATCTTTCTGTTCATCGAACAATCCTGAAAAAATGTGCTCAATTGTTTTAAATATTGATGATGATAATAATAATAATAATAAATGTTTCTTGAACAGCAAATCAGCATATTAGAATGATTTCTGAAGGATCATGTGATACTGAAAACTAGAGCAATGATGCTGAAAATTTAGCTTTGATCACAGGAATAAATTACATTTCAAAATATATTCAAACAGAAAGCAGGTATTTTAAATAATAAAAATATTTCACAATATTACTGCTTTTGCTGTATTTTGGTTTCAAATAAATGCAGGCTTGGTGAGCAGAAGAGACTTCTTTAAAAACACAATAAAAACATCTTTTGACTGGGAGTGTGTTACACTAGAATATATTTTTTAAACTTGCAATAATATTTCACCAAACAAGTGTTTTACTATATTTTTTATTCACATAAATGCAGCCTCGGTGAACATTCTCTTAACACTATTGACTATTGGCTATTTGATTCTTATGTGTATTTGTAGGACTATCCTTCACTTGGTATGATTACGGACAAATTATCTGAGAATAACATCAACCTCATCTTTGCTGTAACCAGCTCTGTGGTGCAACTATATCGTGTGAGTTTCTCTATTTTTGTCCAACACATATGTACAATATCTCTCTGTCTGTAACATGCACACATTTATACATGTTAATGGGATGTTGTCTTGTTTCCTGCTTTCTCCTAGAACTACAGCGAGCTGATTCCTGGCTCTGTAGTTGGAACACTCTCTAAAGACTCTGGAAATGTTGTGCAACTCATTTTGGATGCATATGCGGTAAGTCACTTTGCCAGGAATTAATTCAGCTTCTGAGTTGTGAAAACTTGTTGGTTTGGAGAATGTTGTTTGCTTTGAATGTTTTATTTTATATATTTTACTATTTCAAGCCAGTAGGGCTTGAGGGGTCATATGATATTGCTAAAAAGAACATTAGTTTGTGTATTTGGTGTGATGTGTCAAAAAACACATTTTCCACATACTGTACATTATTGTTGCTCCCCTTTTAAAAAGAGAATTCAAAGAGGCTGACCTTTGGTCTCTATGTCATTTGTCTTTATAGAAGATCAGGTCTAAGGTTGAGCTGGAGCTGCAGGGTGTGCCGGATGAGTTATCTCTGTTCATCAACGCAACATGCCTGGAAGGAGAGGTCACTGCAGGCATCCGGTCCTGTGGTGGACTCAAAATTGGAGATATGGTCAGTCCACTTATATATTTAAGATTATTTAATTCATTTGTGTTGCGAGTTGGGACTTCTATCGTTTGTGTACCTATAAGGATACAAATCAGTCATAAGGGTTAATTTCATCTGAAAGCTGAATAAATAAGCTTTCCACTGACGTATGGCTTATTAGGATAGGACAATATTGAGCAGAGATATTTGGAATCTGGAAAAAATAATCTAAATTTACAGTACTTAG
This sequence comes from Cirrhinus molitorella, assembly GCA_033026305.1. Lineage (NCBI taxonomy): Eukaryota > Metazoa > Chordata > Actinopteri > Cypriniformes > Cyprinidae > Cirrhinus > Cirrhinus molitorella. The sequence continues at coordinate 26,728,758 of CM065117.1, read as the reverse complement.
CAATGCAAAATACAAATCAAAAATTAAGTTTTGATATGTTTACCATATAGGAAATTTACAAAATGTCTTCATGAAGCATGATCTTTATTTAATATCCTAATGATTTTTAGCATTAAAAAAATCAATAATTTTGACCCATACAATGTCATCATCATAATCATCATCAACCACTTATCCGGGGCCGGGTCACGGGGGCAGCAGTCTCAACAAAGAGCTCCAGACTTCCCTCTCTCCAGACACATCCTCCAGCTCCTCCGGGGGAACCCCAAGGCGTTGCCAGGCAAGCTGGGAGACATAGTCCCTCCAGCGTGTCCTGGGTATTCCCCAGGGCCATCTCCCGGTGGGACAAGCCCGGGGGCAGGGTAGACGTCCAGGAGGCATCTGGAAAAGATGTCCAGGAGGCATCTGGAAAAGATGTCCAAGCCACCTCAACTGGTTCCTCACGATGTGGAGGAGCAATGGCTCTACTCCGAGCTTCTCCCGTGTGACAGAGCTCCTTGGACAGAGCGCCTCGGACCCCATACTCCCAGAGCACCTCCCAAAGAATGCTATGAGGGACTGGGTTGAACGCCTTTTCCAGATCCACAAAACACATGTGGACTGGTTGGGCAAACTCCCACATACCCTCAAGCACCCTAGTGAGGGTATAAAGCTTCTCCTCTCCAGTACCCTAGCATAGACTTTTCCATGGAGGCTATAATTGGAAAACACTCTTCCCAGTTGCCCAGTCCAGAAGCACTGTCCCCGACCTCCACGCGATGTTACAGAGCTGTGTTAGCCAAGACAGCCCCATCACATCCAGAGACTTGAGGTACTCAGGGCGAATCTCATCCACCCCCGATGCCTTGCCACTGCGGAGCTTTCAGACTACCTCAGTGACTTCAGCCTGAGCAATGGATGAGTCAACCTCTGGGTCCTCTGTCTCTGCTTCCTCAACTGAAGGCAGGTCAGTGGGATTGAGAAGATCCTCAAAGTATTCCTTCCACCGTCAGATAACATCCCCAGTCGAGGTTAGCAGCTCCCCACTTGCACTGTAAACAGTGTTGGTGAAGAACTGCTTCCCCTTCCTGAGACACGGGATGGTTTGCCAGAACCTCTTTGAGGCCGACCTATAGTCCTCTTAGGCTCCGGAGGCGTTACAGTCACAGCTCCTGATGGCCACATCAACAATGGAGGTGGAGAACATGGTCCACTTAGACTCAATATCTCCAGCCTCTCTCGGGATCTGGTCAAAGGTGGGAATTGAATTTCCCTCTGACACATGGATCAGCCAGACGTTCCCAGCAGACCCTCACTATATGTTTTGGCCTGCCAGGTCTGTCCGGCCTCCTCACCTGCCAATGGATCCAACTCACCAACCGAGTGGTGATCAGTTGACAGCTCTGCCCCTCTCTTCACCCGAGTGTCCAAGACATACGGCCGGAGGTCAGATGAAACAACCACAAAGTCGATCATCGACCTCCGGCCTAGGGCGTCCTGATGCCATGTGCACTGATGGACACCCTTATGCTCGAACATGGTATTGGTTATGGATAAGCTGTGACTAGCACAAAAATCCAACAACAGAACACCACTCGGATTTAGATCAGGGAGGCCGTTCCTCCCAATCATACCTCTCCAGGTATCACTGTCGTTGCCCACGTGGACATTGAAGTCCCCCAGGAGAACGACAGAGTCCCTAGTCGGAGCACTTTCCAGCACCCCTCTTAAAGACTCCAAGAAGGCCGGGTACACTGCACTGCCATTTGGGCCATAAGCACAAACAACAGTGACAGACCTATCCCCAACCCGAAGGTGCAAGGAAGCGACCCTCTCGTTCACCGGAGAGCCCTTCCAGGAGCATTTAGCCCCAGACAACATAGCTCCTAGACTCATTCAGGCACTCAAACCCTTCTACCACGGTAATTTGGCGGTCCAAAGAGGGCCCCCCATACAATGTATTTTTGGCTATTGCTACAAAAATACCTGTGCTACTCATGACTGGTTTTGTGGTCCAGGGTCACATATTTACACTTGGCAGATGCTTTTATTCAAAGCAACTTATATTGCATTTCATCTATACAGATGAATTTGATCAGTTCACACATTTACTAGGAATCGAACCAATGCTTTTTATCTCTCTTTTATATTGCTCCTCCATAGGTTTCATTTAGCATTGAGGCGAAACTTCACGGCTGCCCCAAAGAGAAGAGCCGGACCTTTACAGTGAAGCCAATCGGCTTTAAAGACGCCCTTCAAGTGACTGTGGACTTTGCTTGTGAATGTGACTGCCAGCAGTCCTCCGTGCCCGCCAGCCCATCCTGTCACCAAGGCAACGGTACCCTGGAGTGTGGCGTGTGCCTGTGTGACCCGGGCCGACTGGGCTCTCGATGCGAGTGCTCCGAGGGCGAATACAAACCCACCCAACAGGACAAATGTAGCCAGCACCCAGGGGCACCAGTTTGTAGTGAGCGCGGAGACTGTGTGTGCGGCCAGTGTTCCTGTCGTTCAACTGATTTTGGGAAGGTTTGGGGGCCATACTGTGAATGTGATGACTTCAACTGCGTTCGTTCCAAAGGACAAATATGTTCAGGTGAGTCTTGACTCAATGGCCTTGCCTCATATCAGTAGATGTAGCGTTGTGTGTTTGGGAGGATTACACACAGTCTTTTGTTCTTGACTCATCACAGGGACAGTATTTCACCTTATTAGGCAATTTGATCCACATTTAGAACCAAACAACTGTCTGACTCAGATGTGCTGGATTTATTAGATGATCTTCAGTTTTGCATGTCTGTGCGCATTACCTGCTTAGCCTGAAGCCTGTCACGTGATTCGGGTTGCTCACGTCTTATTCTCTCTTCAGTTAAACAAGAAGTTGAATGCATAAAATTCTATATTAGTTTAAAAAGTGAGATTTCAGTAGTATGTGGGAGAGGTACTGTTTAACTGCCTTGTGAAAATTGTTTTCTTATATAATAGCTTATAATCTTAGAGTAGGTGGGTGTTTAAATTAAGAATCAGGGCCAGCAAGTATAGCCTCTGGGTATAAATAACATAAAACATATTTACAGTAAAACACACACACACACACACACACACACACATGCAAGTAGATAAACCAGTCTGAAATCTTCTGGTTATATGCTGTATTCTGTGTGTTGAAATGAATTTGTAGGCTTGTGAAATGTTGATGTTTTAGTTTAATGCTTTGTTGCTTCAGTAACAAACAATAAGTGAACATTGTTACATCATGTTGTATTTCATAATTTAGTTTCCTAATTCATTAGAATTAACACACTCTGTGAAAAAAAAATAATATATACACTACCAGTCAAAAGTTTTTGAACAGTAAGATTTTTAATGGTTTTTAAAGAAACTCTCTTCTGCTCAACAAGCGTGCATTTATTTGATCCAAAGTACAGAAAAACAGTAAAATTTTGAAATATTTTTACTATTTAAAATAACTGTTTTCTATTTAAAGTGTGATTCATTCCTGAGATCAAAGCATCATTAAACCAGTCTTCAGTGAATATAGAAATGAATACTTTTATTTAGCAAGGATGCTTTAAATTAATCAAAAATGATGATAAAGACATTTCTGATGTTACAAAAGATATCTATTTCAGATAAATGCCATTCTTGTGAACTTTCTAACCTGAAACCTGAAAAATTCTACTGTTTTTAACATAATGATAATAATGATATGTTTTTTAGACTTAAACTAGTGCATCAGAAAATTTGAATGATTTCTAAAGGATCATGTGACTGGAGCAATGATGCTAAAAATTCAGCTTTGAAATGACAGGAATAAATTACATTTTAAAAATATTTTAAAAAGTTACTATTTTTGCTGTACTTTGGATCAAATAAATATAGGCTTGGTGAGCAGAAGAGGCTTCTTTAAAAGCATTAAAATCTTGACTGGTAGTGTATTTCCATACACTACTGTTGGAAATTTGGGGGTTTTAAGAAATAAATAGTTTTTTGTTTTTTGCAAATTGCAAAGTTTAAGTGAACTTACATTTTGGGGACACAAAGATACTATATAAATTGAGAAGATGTGGTATATAAAATCATGGATAGTTTTGTATTTGTAGTCAGTATAAGCAGTTGCTGTGTTGCAACAGGTGGTGGTGGTTCTTCAAAAATAGATCTTCTATGTTTCACTGAGCAATGTACAGCATACATTCTTTTTTTTTTTTAATTGTTCATTTTGGCTGAACTTCATGATCACCGTATTTTCCCAATATTCATTAACAGCCCTTCATATGTTTGTTGTCTCCATCAGGTAATGGAGAGTGCAACTGTGGGACCTGTCACTGTAGCCCCGGATGGTCCGGCGAAAGCTGTGACTGTTCGACCCGCACAGACGCCTGCATAGGGAGTGGAGGAATGTTATGTAGTGGGCGTGGCCACTGTGTTTGTGGTGTTTGTGAGTGCACACAGCCAGGAGCCTATGGATCAACCTGTGAGAAGTGCCCCACCTGCCCAAACGCCTGCACCATCAAAAAGTGAGTGCGTGTTGGTTGGTGAGAATGAAAGTTCAGATATTAAAATAATTGCAGAACCTGATAAAACATAATTCACTTTTAATAATTTATAATGATATACAAAAAAAACATAAAATATATATATACAGTTGAAAGAAAACGTATGTGAACCCTTTGGACTTACTTGGATTTCTTCATAAATTGGTCATAAAATGTGTTCTGATCTTCATCTAAGTCACAACAATAGAAAAACACAGTCTGCTTAAACTAATACCGCACAAACATTATATTTTTTCATGTTTTTATTGAACACAACATGTAAACATTCATAGTGCAAGGTGGAAAAAGTATGTGAAACCTAGGCTAATGACTTCTCCAAGAGCTAATTGGAGCCAGGAGTCAGCCAACCTGGGGTCCAATCAGTGTGATGAGATTGGATGTGTTGATTAAAGCTGCCCTGCCCAATAAAAAACACACACCAGTTTTGAGTTTGCTGTTCTGAAGAAGCATTGTCTGATGTGAACCATGCCTTGCACAAAAGAGCTCTCAGAAGACCTACGATCAAGAATTGTTGACTTGCATAAAGCTGGAAAGGGCTACAAAAGTATCTCTAAAAGCCCTGATGTCCATGTGTCCACGGTAAGACAGATTGTCTACAAATGGAGAAAGTTCAGCACTGTTGCTACACTCCCTAGGCGTGGTCGTCCTGTAAAGATGACTGCAAGAGCACAGCGCAGAATGCTCAATGAGGTGAAGAAGAATCCTAGAGTGTCAGCTAAAGACTTACAGAAATCTCTGGCACATGCTAACATTTTTGTTGACAAATCTACAATAAGTAAAACATTAAACAATAATGGACTTCATGGGAGGACACCACGGAGGAAGCCACTACTGTCTAAAAAAAACATTGCAGCACGTTTGAAGTTTGCAAAAGAGCACCTGGATGTTCCACATGCACTACTGGCAAAATATTCTGTGGACAGATGAAACCAAAATTGAGTTGTTTGGAAAGAACACACAATGCTATGTGTGGAGAAAAAAAGGCACAGCACACCAACATCAAAACCTCATCCCAACCGTGAAATATGGTGGAGGGGGCATCATGGTTTGGGGCTGCTTTGCTGCCTTAGGTCCTGGACGGATTGCTGTCATCGACGGAAAAATGAATTCCAAAGTTTATCAAGACATTTTGTAGGAAAACTTAAGACCATCTGTCCGCCAACTGAAGCTTAACAGAGGATGGATGATGCAACAGGACAACGACCCAAAGCATAGAAGTAAATCAACAACAGAATGGCTTCAACAGAAGAAAATACACCTTCTAGAGTGGCCCAGTCAGAGTCCTGACCTCAACCCGATTGAGATGCTGTGGCATGACCTCAAGAGAGTGATTCACACCAGACATCCCAAGAATATTGCTGCACTGAAACAGTTTTGTAAAGAGGAATGGTCCAAAATTTCTCCTGACCGTTGTGCAGGTCTGATCTGCAACTATAGGAAACGTTTGGTTGAGGTTATTGCTGCCAAAGGAGGGTCAACTAGTTATTAGTTATGTGTTATCACATACTTTTTCCACCATGCACTGTGAATGTTTACATGTTGTGTTCAATAAAAACATGAAAATGTATAATGTTTGTGCAGTATTAGTTTAAGCAGACTGTGTTTTTCTATTGTTGTGACTTAGATGAAGATCAGAACACATTTTATGACCAATTTATGAAGAAATCCAAGTAAGCCCAAAGGGTTCACATACTTTTTCTTTCAACTGTATATATATATATATCCACTTTTTTCTTTAACGTGGAAGTAAGCCTGGGTGAGACTTCTGGTTTATTAGCCGCTATAGGGAAATAAGGAGAAGAATAACAATGTGCAGTAAATGGTAAAACTGTTTGCACAATAAACCAGTGTGTTCATAATTATGAATATATTTTTAGAAAAACAATATGATAAGACACAACAATATGCAATATCAAGCAGCAAAACAAGCTGTTTTGTACAGCTAAAAATAGCTGGGTGCGGATGAGACCGGAAGCTAAACCCATAAAAGTTACCAATGGCCATGCCCACTCTTATGGGAAAAAATGGTGGATAGTTTAGATTTATTTATATCTATTTATATATAGAGACAATAAGTATGTTCAGGTGCTTTTTCATATCTTAAATGTTTAAAGTGGATTTATGTGTGTTTCTGCAGGGAGTGTGTGGAGTGTAAACATTATAAGAGAGGGGATCTGTATGAGAAGAACTGCAATCACGTCTGCAGAGATGAGATTGTGGTGGTGGATGAGCTGGGTAATCTCTACCTCCAACCAATCCATAATACATATCTCCTATCTGCAGTATAGCCTATATAAATCCCTTTTAGGGTGTACAGTACCCTAAAAGGGATTTATATTATTTATATTATATATATATATTATATATTATTTATATTATTATTATTACCTTTTTATGTTTTAAAAGATATCTCCAATGCTCACCAAGGCTGCATTTATTTGATTAAAAATGAAGTAAAAACAGTAATGCTGTGAACTTAGGTCTATTTTAATATGTTTTTGAAAGTAATTTATGACTGTGGTGGCAAAGCTGAATTTTCAGAATCATTACTCCAGTCTACTCCAATTCTATAGGAACTAACAGTGACGCATATGTACGCTAATTGGCCAAATGCATATGAAACACTAGCTACTCTGCAAAAAGCCAAGTAAAAATATTTACTCCACGAACATGGAAAACAGCAAAAATGTCATTTAGCCATTTGTTGTCTGCAGCGTTGTCTTCTTTCTCAGCCTCGATGATCTCTAACACTGCTGATGTCAAAAGAGATGTCAAAAGAGATTTAGTAAGACTTTCATGCTCTTTCAGTCACAAAAGAGCATCGTGCGATGCTCTTTCACCCTCATTATCACAAAACACACAACACACAACAAAAACAGCTCAGATCACAGCTTCATTTGTAAATGTTGCATATAAAGATGTCGCTGTTGGTGTAAATGCAACTAGGAAAATGACGGGAAGGGGAAATTTGTTCTCTAGGAAACATGCTGGCTAGTTCCTATAGTTAAGTTCTTAGAATTACGCAGTAAGTTCTGTCATGAAAACTCTAGGTAGTGCTGTCTGTTTTTAACTCAATCTAAAATAATGGGCCCTATTTTAACAATCTGAGCATGTGGTCTGAAGTGCATGGCACAGGTGCATTTTGGGGCGTGTCCAAATCCACTTTTGCTAGTTAAACCACGAAAAAAAACAGCCTGCGCACCAGGCGCATTGTCCAAAAGGGTCGTACCTATTCTCTTAATGAATCAAAGGTGTGTTTTAGGCATAACGTGTGATAAACCAACCAGAATCTCATCTCTGAGATTGGGGGGGTTATTTCATATATACTAAATGTGCAGCAGCAGTATTTCTTACATGCTCACTGCAGCATGTCTGTGGATGCATTGGCAGTAGCAAGTCTCTGTACTTGCTTTGCCATAGCAGCAGCATATAGATCTATTCCACTGAGACCAAACACAGTAAAGTTCCCATGAAATCAAAATGAAAGTTTTTTGGCTTTTAGTATGAATATGTTGTGGCTGAGATCGGTCACACAGAGTTAGTACTTTCTGTATGGTGAATGGCAGGTAGTGCACAATGTACTCAGTAGGGAACAGTGTAAATATGCTTTCCGTCTGGGGAAATGAGGTCTGGTTTCACATTGTGTCACGTGAACCGCGGCAGCACGCAGTCTACTCTGGACTTTGGCTCTGGTCCAGAGACGTGATAACATGGAGCAGATCATATTCGTGAGTCGGCATGCATTAAACTACACAACCTCAGCATGATTTTGATCACTATTTTGTTTTAGTAAGAGTTTCATATTGAATCTATGGGTAATCTGTTAGACTGTGGCTGTCATAAGCTGTCAAATGTGGCTTTACCGAGCTCAACGGCTCTGGCCCGAGCACATATAAATGGAACGCTATTGGCTATTTAAAAAAGTGGGCAGGGCTGCTCGATGTGGCTTGCCCTGTTTTCCTGTTTCCGTTGAAATTACGTCACCACATAGAATAACGCTGCGTGTTTCAAGGCACTTCAGTGGACCTTTAACATGTCACATACATGTCATGTATATTACCATGTTAAACTCACTATTGATCAATTTAATGCAACCTTGCTGAATAAATCTTTACTTAAAACAAATCTTAACCCTACACTTTTGAAAGGTAGCGTATGTTTCTAATCTACACAATCTGTATATCTTCTATATGTTGAAAAATGCATCTACAGGCCACAGACACAGCATAAATCTAATCTACAGTACATTAACTGCAGTGGTATATCCAGGTTCAGTTATGTAGAACTATATAGTTCTTCATGCAGTAGATTTTGTTCAGTTGTTGGTCTTGCTGAGTTAATTATCATCTGCTCTCTCCAGTCTTTCATGAGAAGAACTCAGTGAACTGCAGCTACAAAGATGAGGACGACTGCGTTCAGAACTTCCAGTATTATGAAGATGCCAGTGGAAAATCCTTCCTCTATCTTGTTAAAATACCAGGTGAGAGGAGAGATGTGGCAGAGAGAGACAACGTGTGACATGTAGTTGTCAAACATTTCTCATGCTGATAAACTCTCTGTGCCTGTGTGAGAAAGATACTGGCTGTACTTTCTTTTAAGTTACTAGATACTGAAGAGATCAATTCAAATGGAAACTGAATATACAATATGACTGATTTATGTTCAGACTGTCCTGAGGGTCCTGATGTCCTGGTGGTCGCTCTTTCGGTCGCTGGTGCAATCCTGCTGCTTGGACTGGCTGCGCTCTTGGTGTGGAAGCTTCTGATCACCATTCACGACCATCATGAATTTGCCAAGTTTGAAGAGGAGAAAGCCAGGGCTAAGTGGGAAGCGGTAAGACTCACATCCAGACTGTATGATGCTAACCCAACCACATCCTGTTAAGTGTTATCAGCATTTTTCATGTTTGTCCTACTTCTTCTCAAACTCTCTAATATGCAGAGTTTAGCCATTTTAATCTCAGGCAAAATAACTCCTGTCATGGAAGCCCTAGGTGATATGATTTTGATCAGCATTCAGGATAGATAACATCATTCAACACAATCTCGACACCAAGTGGTCAAAGTGGGAATTACAGATGTGCTGGTGCTTTCATTATTAATGAAAATCTCTTTCATCTTTTAGGCTAATAATCCACTCTACAAAGGAGCTACCAGCACCTTCCAAAATGTAGCGTATCGTGGCAGTTCAGACTGACACCACTTCTGTCAAGCACAACTACCGATCATCTCAACAACGCACGTCTCAGCTAATCACAACTGGGTTCACCCAGGCATGTGACTATCTAGAACTGTGGTGACTATTTTTAGAAATATTATTTGAGATTTAAAACTCACTACTGTTCACAGGTTTGGGGTCAGTATGATTTTTTTTTTTTCATTTATACTTTTGTACAGCAATGATGTGGCAATATTTTCAGAATGGTACAGAAGTGTAATGTTTACATTTCAAATACATGCTGTTCTTTTAAATTTTCTATACGTCAAAAAATCCTGTGAAAAAAAAAAACTATCATGGTTTCAAACATTAAGCACCAGAAACATTTCAACATCAGAATAATCAGCATATTGGAATGATTTCTGAAGGATCATGTAACACTGAAGACTGGAGTAATGGTTGCTAGAACATTTTAAATAGTAATATAGTAATATTCTACCAAACATTTTTGGATTGGAAGCAAAAAAAAAAAAAAAAACTTTCTGACGCAAAACTTTTGAACAGCAGTGTACATTTTGGCCACTGAACCCTTATTAACCTTTTATTTCATTGTTGTAATGTGAAAATTGTAATAACAAGAATAGGCTATCTTATAAAATGAAAAAATACAGGACTGGATTAATAAGAGTGACAATTATAGTTACAGTGTAAACATGTTCAGAAATTACTTGTGAGTTATTTTTCCACTTACAGCACAGGTTTTTTTTTCTCTACATTTTCTGCTTTAATTTTATTCATAATGAAACTTGCTGTAATGCTGTTGTGTGACTTTAAAACTGTTCCATTCTTACTTTACATTCCTGCACTGATTGCTTTGAGTTACACTGCTGGTTTTCATTTGCTGTATTTTAATATATTTTTTTACACTTGCTTATGTTATCGTTTTATTTTTACTCTTCTCCTTGATTAGTTATAACTTTTGGGAGTCCATAGTACTCCAAATGTTTTTCCCGGTCTGACCAATTAGTACAGCCCAAAACATAACAATAAATGACAGCAAAATATGTGAGTTTCATTCGGTTCAGTGGCATTGTTTACACTTAGTGCCGCCAGTATGGCCAACAGTCTAACCACAGTTTTAGTACAAATACCATGGTTAAACTGCTGTTACCATGGTTTTACTATAGTAACTGTAAATGTTTTTATGGTTCATTTTTGTAAGAGGTGCCGTGCTGCAACAGCTGAAGTATGTCAGCATACACTGGACGCGACAAAGCAACTTTTACAAATCATTGGTACTTTGTGTCAATACATCAAATAGAACGGCATCAGTTGATCATAATGTTTTCTGTTGTCAAGTATGAAAGTCTAAAATAAGCCAGCAATGAGATACTTTTATATAAAAAAAAACAAAAAAAAAACTTATCTACAAAACTTTGCTGTTTCCTGTTTTCTGTCTACATTGTGAAAAGAACAAAGCGGAGGGACATACCACTGACTATCTTTCCTAATGACAATTTGCAAATAAATCCCATTTCCTTGAGACAAGATGCAACAGGTATGTGAAATTCTGGAGTGCATACAACTCATCACACATTTCTCTCTGTAGAAATAGCGACCGATTCCATGCCCAGTTTGTTTATCTGTCTAGCAACACACCTAAGTGACTCACAGGAAATATACTTGTGTAAGACACTGCTGTGGTTAGACATCAAATTCTAACTTAATGTTATTAAAAATCATTTTTGTGTGTGTCAGATATTCAGCCCATCTGTCTCTGACTAGCAAATGCAAATCATGGTTCAGAGCTGGGACATATGCTACAAGAAGGAAGTTAGATTTGGTTTCCTATGCCTAAGCATTCAGGAAGTACTAAAGCTGAGTCATAAATGTCTTGAGCCACATAATGGAATGCAATCTTTTACCTCATTTACCTCAACCTTAGATGTTACATTTGTTTTCTAGGTGGTTTTGTTATTGCTATTACCAAATATCTGCACTCCCTGTATGGATGTAACAGCCATTATTAGAGTCAATATTATTTAGGCTAACAGCTTCAATTATCCACCTTTCTTCCTGTAAGAACGGGCCATATATATATATAAATTATATTATGCATATAAATTATATACTATCTATTGTTTTGTGTTGATAAATATTTATAAAATTATATATATATATAAAAAAAACTATCCTAACTTTCAATACAGATTCATTTTATTTGCACTTTTTGTGTTCATTTGAGTTTTTAAAGCTAAACAACATTTTTGTTACTAAAAAATTAAATGAACATTTACTGAATTAGAGCTAATTTACTGAAGAACTTAAACTTTGTTTTAGCTGGCTGCCAAGGTAACATTTCTCATGTTCATCAAGTGCTTCTTGTCTATCATTCATTTTTGTCCAAAATCTAAAATCTGTAAGTTTTCTACATTTGAGGAAGTTGAAAAAATTGCAACATAAAAAACAAACATATTGCTAGACAAATTAACTTCATAAATAACGACATACTGTAAACGGACCAGGCAAGAAGAAGGAAGTGGGTGAGAGATAACCAGCTCATATGGCAGTTTTGAGAAATGATGTTCATTTAGTCTAACCACTGTGTGACCTTATGCACATTCAGTTTTGTTTTGTTTGTTTGTTTGTTTGTTTTTTTTATATAATTTTGCCTGTGTTAATGCTAACTGCATACATTTTGTGTATTTTAATATTACCTTTAATAAATCTATTTTACATTAGGTACAAAAAAATTGTTCCTCTCAGGACCTTAAGGAAAAAAAATGTCCTCATCGAAACTCATTAAAACAGCAATTTATAATCCCAGGGCCATTTAACTATAAAATGGTGCAATTTTTGTTAATAGGCTTTCATTCTGCTGTCAAGGCTTCAAAATTAAACATTTTTACTATTTTTATAAGTTTGGTGAATACTTGGTTTATTCCTGCTTTCTGCTTATGCATATTATAGTCTATTATAGAGTCCGGTGGATAAATTATGCAGCTATTGTGAAGGTGTGTTGGTATGGATGTCAGTGTGGTTTGTATGTGTATCCTAAATAAAATTTTTGTGTGGTTGTTGTTGTCATTATTATCAGATTGTACTGACACCACAAAATCTGCACATTAAATGTGAAAAATGTGTACAGACAGGCTACACCGGAGGAGTTATCCTCTAGATCCTCAAGATGGGAGTAACCATGCATGAGGCAACAATAGCACACACTTCATCTGTGACTTATACAAACAGGTGGTGAGAAAAAAACATTTCAAAACTAAGACACAAATTACATCTTGTGCAACTGAAACCAGCAGTTCCTAATTACAGGGAGCCTGGTTTCTTTAAGTTGGGCTCCTACACTCAGCTGCTCATCTGTGAGAGTTTGGTCATAACTGGATGTCAAAACATTTGGGGAACTATGACTTTGTTCTTCAGGTATGATTATGATGTTTAAATGTAGTGCTAATTGCAAGTCTAGAATGGTCAGCCTATTTTTAAATTTTCTTGAAATATATCAGGTCATCCAAGATGTAGATGAGTTTGTTTTCATGAGATTTGGAGAAATGTAGAATTACATCACTTGCTCATCAATGGATGCTCTGAAGTGAATGGGTGCCATCAAAATAACCAAACAGCAGACAAAAACATCACAATAATAATTCAGTCCATCAATTAACATCTTGTAAAGTCCTCCCAAATATTGCTTTCTCCAGTGAAAAAGCCATCTTCTGAATAGTCAATGGACATTTTCACTGTAGGAAGTGTTATGTATCAAGCAAGGGATTAAAATGTTATTTCTTAAAGATGAATTTGTTAATTATAAACACGCAGCCTTTTGCTTCACAAGACATTACTTGATGGACTGCAGTCGTGTGGATTATTGTGATGTTTGGACATTCTAACGGCACCCATTCACTGCAGAGGATCCATTGGTGAGTAAAAACAAATAAAACAGAAAACGTTTTTGAACATACAGTAAAAAAGTCTGGGAGAGCGAGGTGAGTTTTTGCTTACAGCATGTTTAAAGTGAAAACATGATAGCTTAAATATGTACATACATTTTAGGCCGTGTTGCATAATCACTTTAGATCTAAAATAAACTGCTTTCAGAATATAGCTTTCCAAAAATAAATAAATAAATATAAAGGTGGTATCTTTGTCCAACTTGCCCCCAGTGAGGGGTAAATTGAGCCACATGGAGTTAAACTGTGTCACTGATTATGCTGAAGTAAAACTGAACATTTTCACCTCATGCTATACCATAGGAAGAAAAAAAATCAATAAAAATCTATGTGTGAGCCTTGTGATGGACTGGCCATCCATCGAGGATAAGGACAAAGAAGTCTGGATAATGCAATGGATGGATGAAGTTTTATTAAAAGATACAGTTTACAACTTTGAAGGCATAGTAAATATTAAAACATTTCAGAACAATATAAATTTCAAATTGAAGACTTAACATCCCAGTTATAAATGTTGCTGGGAAATACAATTTCATAAAAACTTCAATGGTCCATTTTCATAAACCAGGCCTATTTAAAAATGTTAAGAACAAAATAAGAAAATCTTTGGTCTAAAATAATACTTCAATAATAATCATAAGAAGGGGTGAGCCACTGGCTCAAAATACCCCACTCCCACCATTTTAACAAACTTGTATCATCCAGCAGTTTAGAAATGGCATCATGCTAACAGTATAGCCTCATATTATAACTTCCTAAAGCACAAACACATGTGATATATTTTCAGCAGTTGTTCCGACGTAAGAAGAATTAGTCCTTGAACATGAAAAAAAAATCCCTTTGAACAGCAAGAAAATGTTTTTTTTAACTTAAATGTAATTACCAATTATCCCATGGGCTTCTCTCCATCACAGGAGGAGTAAAATGGATAAATCTTCATATATTTGTGGTCACATCACCAGTTTTGTTTAAGGTTGCCTAGAAACAAAGGTTGGTTTAACTTCCCCGCAGTCTCAAATCACCCCACTTTTCCCTTTAATCCTTTCTCTACACTGTAAGCGAACCAGGTGAGAGGAAGGAAGGAAGGAAGTGAGAGAGAAGCAGGTTGTGTGGCATGAAGTTGTCAGATATTATTCAGAGGCATTCATAATCCCTCATTCTCGATTCTCATATACGACCCTCTTGTGAACTGCAATATACATCCCAACCTGTCATTCCTGGTCTATTTTTTGTCCTAAGGGTCCTGATGTCCTGGTGGTCTGTCTATTACTGGTGCTGTCCTGTTGCTGGCGCTGCTTTCACTTATGTGGAAGCTCTTCATGACGACTGTGAATATGCCAGGCATGAAGAGGAGAAGCGGAGACTGTCATATCGCAGTCAGGCACAGATAATGATCATATCAACTACATTCCATGTCTCTATCACTCACAGGTGGGTTCATTAATGGATAAAGTGTCAAAGCCCATAGAGAAAATATTTTTAAAGAAAAGATTGTGCTAATAGGAACGCTCTTCGGTTTGGCATGAATATGAGGAATGACCGGCTTGTAATGCGTGAAGTGTCAGCACGAAGTGCAAAGCAAGAAAAATGTAAACACTTTTACATCGCTCCCAGGCTTAGTTTGACACATTCTTGCATATGGACTGCAGCTGCCTCTGAAACTTTTGTTGCCATAGATACAAGACATGCACTTGCTTCTGGAGTTTCACTGAACTCTTCTGAAACTGTTGTTTCCATGGCAGCAGTTGCAAAAGAGGTTTCTCTGTGCTGTGGTGTATTAAACTGTATTAATAGCTTTGTTGGAATATATAAATATACAAAACTGTATATAACTACAGGTGACATTTTATAATAAGTACACACTAATAAAGTAGCTACTTACAAATCATTTGTAAACTGTTTGTTTATTGCTCATTCACAGTTTTCTAAACACTAGTTAATATACTAAAGGGGGCATATCACACACAGTTTCACCCAATCTCATGTTAATCTTGAGTACCTATAGAGTAGTACTGCATCCTTCATGTATCAAAAAAGTCTTTAGTTTTATCATATTTACAAAACAAAGATATAGCTTTACAATTCTCTCCAAAACAGCTGAGCTCCTGGAGGCACTAAAGACTGAGGAGCACTTGAATGGCGATTGCCAATAAAAACACATACATTTGATGCTGTTTCACTTACCACCTGCATTTGCGAATGGTGACCGGGATCTTTTATAGCTGGGACTGCTCCATCTTTCAGTATCAAACGATGTGTAAATCCAGAGTTGAACTGGGCCTCGTTTATTAAACGTTCGTCAACAAACACACTTGCAAAACTCAGTTTCTGCCCTGGAAAAACAAACTGCATCCACTGTTCACTTAACACTGGGTTCTTCTGGAAGCTGAGCAAAGTTATCTTTGCCTTACAACCAAAACCAAACTTCTTTAGAGAAATTCTTCCCTAGTTCCCTAGCTTGCTCTGTTCGATGTGTGCGCAGGCGCGATCTTCTGGAAGAAATGCTCATACAAGGAGTTCCACCCTTCAGGACGTCATGAAGAGCCATGATCAAAAAAAAAACTTTCCGAAACTTGTAAGAAACACGGAAGTGTGTATTTGGCGCAGAAATACTCTATGTCTAAATTGTTTTTTTTGTTTGTTTTTTTTGGATGAAACGATTACCGGTTTAATGATAAATCGTGATAAAAACCCTCCAAGGTTAGTATTATCGTTTCATATTTAATTATCACTAAAACCGTATCTGATTACCGTGATTTGAACAACTGAGGATAAATAAATACTGTGTAGCATTTTTAAGTAACAGTCTGACATGCGCACAGCAAGCAGAGCAGTTTCGTTTTTTGTGAAAACGTGGCGAAAAGATGCAAGGCTTCAAAAGAGTGCTAAGGGAATTATACAAATGTATATGAATGAATTAATTATATAAATTTACCTCTAAAAGTTCTGACTGTTTTTTAGAAAAGACTCAATGGCATTTTGTTTTTATCTTTGCTTTCGCAATACTTGAGATAGTGTTCTTAATCGCAATGCTGCTTTATCCACGGAGGTTACGGGAAACAGCTGTAATTCAGCTTTTCCATAAGCGTCATCTAGTGTCAGGGAGTGGATTTACACAGAGTTACATTTACATTCAGCCTGAGTGCAGTGTTTGACTGGCCAAAAAATGTGACCAATTTTGCATTCCCTGCTGTAAATTTTTGACCGGTTGATGTAAAACAAGCTTATGTGGATTCTATACATTTTAACAATTAAGATAATGTATCTAGAAATATTTATGTAGCAGATAAAATACATATGAGGTTTACCATTTTTTTTTCAAGTTTTATTTGAACATTTTGCACGTGTTATTAGATAAACTGTTGTCAGTTATGTTGGCATTTAAAATCCAGATATCACAGGCAATGTTATTGTTTTAGTGTTTATGCAAAAAGAAAGTATTTTATTTATTTTGGTTAATTTTATATACAAAAGTTGGTGAAATGTTTCATGTGTCAGTACCTTTTGAATATTTCCAGCATATTTTAACAATACCGTGATAATACTGATAACCATGATCATTTAGGTCACTATAATCATGATAAGAAATTTTCATATCGTTACATCCCTAGCTTATAGCCTACCAAGCTTTCAGAAATACGTTCAGGTCAAGCTCAGGCACTTATAATCTTCCTTCACTGTAGTTTGATTATTTACAGAATGGGAAAAAAAATAATTGATCAGCTCTATTACTAATCATGATTTCCACAGACTGTGAAATTATCCAATAGTTATTATACAATAGTTCAACTATTTTCAGAAGAAAACATGTTTTCTTTGAAAAATGTTGATTAGAGTAAAAAGAATAAATAAACATTAATAAACTGCTAGAAGCTGTTTGCTAAAAGGCACCACTGATATCAAAATGGCAAAATAATTTTTGATTTTTAAATTTAAGATTGAAAATTTAAGATAAGTTCATTTGAAATGAGTCAATTTAATTATGGTATTGTGGTAAAAGAAAAATAATATTATTAGTTCATATAGGCTTATGTTCATATGATTCTGTCTTTTAAAGTTTAATGAGTTATGCAATAAATTATGCAATCATTTTACTTTATTTTCGTATGAGCATGATGCTTACGACATATGTTTTATGCCATATGTTTCGGTAGCCTGCTTATTTGAGTTCTCCCTTTGTATCAAAAATATCTTGTGTAAAATATCTCAGAATGGTTGATAGATGGCGATATTTCCTGGCGAGCAGCTGAATTGGGCGGAGAGACTGACACTGAACAACCATGTGCATCCGGTTCGCATGATCATGGCGGCTCCCGTTGTTGCTGCTGGAGCATCCTCCGCAGACAACATGCCAGAAACTGCTAATGGACCCACGGAGAATTCCGCTGAGGCCCAGAAACGACCGCAGTTTGGCACTCGCTTCCTCACAGACCCGAGACAGGTGTTTCAGCACAACGCGTGGTATGTTAGACTGGACACTGACACTGTCTGACCATGCTGTCAGTTTGGCACTCATTTTGCCTTCTTAAATTCTTAAAAAGTTGTCTTTTATCTTAACACCAGAGGAGAAAACATCTGGATATCTTTTTTTTTCTTCTTTTTTAGTATATATTCTTGTAGATGTGTTCAATTAAGAATTCCACTTGCTATTAATTCGTTTAATTTCTATATAAAGTGTATATATAATTATTATGACTACTGTTGTTATTATTATTATTATTATTACTTAAATAAGAAAATAATACTTACCTTATTAGCGCAACGGCTTAATACAATGACATAAAGCATTGATTAGCTGTAGCTTCTGTTTGTGATGTATAACAGAACTGTGCGCTGCTGTAATTTATCAACATATAATTGTTCAATTATATTTGTTTGTAATTTTCTTAGACCTGTTTTGTTTCCTGTGTCACTTACTGTGATGGTGTTTCACCTCCTTTAGGGATAATGTGGAGTGGTCAGCAGAACAAGAGGAGGCCGCCCAGAAAAAGGTGCAGGAAAACAGTCAGCCTCTCCCAGCAGAAAAACAAGGTTCATCTATCACCTGCTTACATTTGCTTTATAAAAAAAAAAAAAAACAATTCAATTAAGTTATAAATATACGTTTGTTCATGATGGAACACTGTATCCAGTGTTATTTTAGTATTACTAATGTACTATTTTAAATGTTTTAAATTATTTATATGCTTTTATTTTTATACTTTCACTTTTCATTTTAATTTTATGTGCTTTTGACATGGTTTCTGTTCAGCTTTAATATTTATTTTGTTTAACTTGTTTCAGTTATTTGCAATGGCAACAGTTTTAATTTAGAAACTTACATTTTCATCTAATATTAATATTTTATTTTTATTTAATCTTTATTTGAGTTGCCGAAAATTGTTTTTAATATATTTAGTTAACAATAACAACTATAACTACATGAGCTGTTTTTTTTACATGCTTACAAAGGCATGCTGTTTAAATTCATTTAAGGTTTTTTTTTTTTTTTTTTGGAGAGTAAATAGTAAATGTTTTCTTTGTTGTATCTTCTTCAGAGGAGTTTGACAACAGGGCCAATGAGTACTGGAACGACTTCTACACCATTCACGAGAACCGCTTCTTCAAGGATCGCCACTGGCTGTTTACAGAGTTTCCTGAGCTGGCCCCCCAACAAAAGCCTCCACAAGACGCTGAGGAGAATCTGTTAAATGGTGAAGATGTTCCCTCGACTCACATTGATACAGAATTTCCTGGAGCCTCTGCATCCTATCGCATCCTGGAGGTGATTTTTTTTTTTTTTTTTTTTAATGCAGTAGATACATTTAAAGGGATTGTTCACCCCAAATTCCTGTCACATTATTCACTCGCCCTCATTTTCATTCTGGTATTTCATACAGTGAAAGTGAATGGGGACCAGTGAACAGTGGCATCTGTACTCACCATTCACTTTCATCATATGGAATAAGAGTGAGTGAAGGATGATGGTTTTAATTTTTGGGGCAACTATTTTGTGATGAATATGTTGAAAATGAAAGCCATGTCAGTCATTTCTCCTGTGTATTTGTCTGTGTGTTTGGGGGTCTTTAGGTGGGCTGTGGAGTAGGCAATACAGTCTTTCCCATCTTAAAAACCAACAAGTGAGTCCAAATATAAACTAGATCTGATTGCAGTGTTTGTCACCCACACAGATTAAATGACTCCTTTTCATTTTTTGCTTTACAGTGACCCAGGACTCTTTGTTTACTGTTGTGATTTCTCCAGCACGGCTGTTGACCTTGTCAAAGTAAGTGACCGGAAGCTTCATTATCTTTTTTTTAAATGAAGAAATCTGCATTCTGCATTTATAGCTGATCTTTATCTTTATGCATTATTTGGTTACTTTTTTTTTTTGCAGTCAAATCCTGAATATGACCCGTTGCGCTGTCATGCGTTCGTCCATGATCTGAGTGATGCGTCTGCAGAGTATCCAATACCAGACCACAGTCTAGATGTCATTGTTCTCATATTTGTGCTGTCCGCCCTGCACCCTGAGAAGTGAGTGTAAATGACACCATGGCTGAGCAATGACAAATTAAATGTACATTGTCACAATCTCACATTATCTGTTTTCATCAAGCACATAACCTTTAAAATAGTGGTCCTCAACTTGAAGGACCTTCCAGCGGGGCCCAATAAGTCTTGAATGATTGAAATGTAGTTATATTTACATAATCTTAATTAAAATAGTAAAAAACACTCAAAAAGATAAACTGACACATTTTTATAGTTATTATTAAATGTATTTATTTATATTCAAACAGAAACACCAAAATACATTTACAGTTTAGATAGGAAGGCATTTAAATATTTTCCTGGACAAAAGGAAGCCTTGGAGTCAGGATGAAAATCACTGCTTTAAAGTGAGTGAAACTGATGATTATGTAATTTTGATTAGTCCGTCACACAGCGTTCTTTTGTCAGTTATTTTTGCTTTGTGACTGTATCACAATAAGAATGATAACTATAAAGATAACTTTGATAAATATATTCGCATCTACACTAGCAAATTATGACATTCTGTTTATTACACGCGTGCCCTGCAGTTTTTTCATCTGCCGCTTTAAATGCTTGAGCTCTTCAAAGTCAGGTGGATTCGATGCAAGCCTGTTTTTGCCACTTAATAAAAATAAAAAGGGTATCTGCGACTTTTTAATCTCACAATTCTGACTTTTTTTAGTTTTAAATTTAGAATTGCAAGGCAGACTCACAATTCTGAGAAATAAAGTCAGAATTGCAAGATATAAACTCACAATTCTAACTGAGTTTATACCTTATATCTTATATCTATATATTTTGTTTACTTTTTTTTAATTGCGAGTTTATTTCACGCACTTGACTTTTCTCAGAATTGTGAGTTTAGATCTTGCAGTTGTGACTTTATAACATGAAAATAACTTTATAAACTCTGAGAACATATCAAACTTTTTTTTCATCTGCCGCTTTAAATGCTTGAGCTCTTTAAAGTCTGGTGGATTCTATGGAAGCCTGTTTTTGCCACTTAATAAAAATTTAAAAAGTGTTAAGGAAAAATGTTTTAGATTTATATCTAAAATATTTATATTTATTTATAATCTAAATTGTATACAGGTATAAATATATATACATATAAAGACTTTGTTTTAATATATACATGTATGTGTGTGTATTTATATGAACATAATAAATATACAAAGTAAACACACATATAGTATGTAAACAAACTTTTTTTATCTCACAATTCTGACTTTTTTTTGTTTTAAATTTAGAATGGCAAGGCAGACTCACAATTCTGTAGGGCTGTCAAACAATTAATTGCATCCAAAATAAAAGTTTGTTTACATACTATATATTTGTGTACTGTGTATATTTATTATGTATATATAAATACACACATGCATGTATATGTTAAGGAAAAATATTTTAGAGTTATATCTAAAATATTTATATTTATTTATAATCTAAATTGTATACAGATATAAATATATATATACATACAAATACTTTGTTTTAATATATACATGTATGTGTGTGTATTTATATAAACATAATAAATATACAAAGTAAACATAAACTTTTATTTTGGATGCGATTAATCACAATTAATTGTTTGACAGCCCTACAATTCTGAGAAATAAAGTCAGAATTGCAAGATATAAACTCATGATTATTTATTTCACGCACTTGACTTTTCTCAGAATTGTGAGTTTAGATTTTGCAATTATGACTTTATAACATGAAAATGACTTTATAAACTCACAATGATCAGACTTTTTTTTTTTCATCTGCCGCTTTAAATGCTTGAGCTCTTTAAAGTCTGGTGGATTCTATGGAAGCCTGTTTCTGCCACTGAATAAAAATAAAAAAAGGTATCTTAGTAACTTTTTTTCTCACAATTCTGACTTTTTTTGTTATAAAGTTAGAATTGCGAGACAGACTCACAATTCTCAGAAATAAAGTCATAATTGCAAGATATATACTCACAATTCTGACCGAGTTTATATCTTGCAATTCTGACTTTATAACTCTCATATCTGAGAACATATCAGACTTTTTTTCCCCTTTTCATTCTGAAAAAAGGTCACAATTGTGAGTTTGTATTATGCAGTTCTAAGAAAAAAAAGTCAGACCTATGAGATAAAGTCTAAACTATAACCTTTTTTATTTAGTGGCCGAAATGGGCTTCCATAGGATTCTGATTCGCTGTCAGTGTTTTTGTTTATCTGCTGGAATAGAAAAACGTTTTGAAAGTATATTGTTCCTCTGTTTTGTTATCATTATAGTTGTGATGTTGACTTCATTATTATCACAGAATTAGAACAATTTTTTAAAACTTTGTTATATTTATTGTCGCAAGTTTGAACAGACTTTCCTACGCTGCTTAATAATTTAATGTCTCTCATATCACTCTTTTTTTTCTTTAAATTTTTTTTAACCTAAGCAACTATTTCATGTCAGTTTATTCAAAAATTGGGTAACTTGTAGTACATTATCACGAAATCTGCATCATCCCTTGAATATTATAGTCTGCCCTCTTGATGTTGACCATAACAATACATAAACTTTTTAATCTGTCTCTTTCAGGATGCAGAATTCTATTAATAGATTAGCACAATTGCTGAAACCTGGAGGTGTGCTGTTATTGAGAGATTATGGCCGCTATGACATGGCACAGCTTCGTTTCAAAAAAGGTAGATGAAAAGTCCATGCCCTTCAAGATAAGTTTTCTAAAGAACTTCTGTAGGTCAATTCTGGATTGCAGTAGGTTTTTCTTGCATTGTGTTCCAAACACTTGAAAATGCACCAAGAAAAATTGTATTTACATATTTTGCTGATCAAAATGTTAATATTGCATTTTTAATCTCATAAGACTTTTGTTGTTACTCTAAAATGTTTGTATTTATTGTATTGTTTGTTTATTGAATGTTTAATTTGTATCTGCCAAGAAATGGTCTGATATGGCAATAATCTCAGATACAACAAAAAAACTAATTGCTACATTTTTTTTCTCCATCAGGAAGGTGCTTGTCTGAAAATTTCTATGTTAGAGGAGATGGAACACGTGTCTACTTTTTCACACAAGGTAAATGCATGTTCAGACTTGCGTTATACACATACAGAAAAAAAAACTATTTGATGAATGCTCTTTGGTTGCACTATTTGTCACAAAAAAGTAATTATGAAAACAATAAATTGATGGCACAAATTTGCAGGGATTTTTGTCTGACTTTGTCATTTTCCTCTAGATGAGCTGCATGATCTGTTCTCCAGTGCCGGACTGGAAAAGGTGCAGAACTTGGTTGACCGGCGCTTACAGGTGAACAGAGGAAAGCAGCTGACAATGTACAGAGTCTGGGTACAGTGCAAGTATCGCAAGGTCCTGGCGCCTCCTTAAGAATCAAGACTTCTTATTTGAAGAGATCGAGAGCATCTGTGCTGAACCATGAAAATATTGTAATATGGTGGTTTTAAAGATGATGGACAGGTTGCTACAACATGGAGGATTGCAGTGCTGACACATGTGATGCTAAAATGCTAAATGCACTGACTGGTGTGAGACATATCATGTGAAGCCTACTTGGGATTGTTGATGGAGGACGAGAGTTCCCATGATGCACCTGAGGACTTTAAACTTTCTGTGTATCTCACAGAGTGATGTTTTTATGGACATTTTTTAATCTTATGAATAAACTACATGATGTATTAAATCAAAGCCTCTCTCTGACTAAGCTTCTCAGTTGCTCTCTATTTTCTCCTTTATCGGCGACAAAGCATAATATTTCATGGGGTCTTTAATGAACTATTATTGTTCGTACTGAGGTCACTAAATTAAACTAGATTCTGGAAAAGCTGGAAATATCAAGAATAATTGCACTCTTGATAAATATAAATAAGTCAAATGTGCACTTCCACTTTTTTTTATTCATCAGACTATTTTATTAAAAGTGACTTACACCTGATTGTAGTGAATAAATTCTTGTTGTACCGTTATTTGAATTTTGCACATGTTTTGAGATGTGATATTAGGGGTGAAAATCATTTCTGTGTTCTTTCATCTATACAATCACAATAATACAGGACAATTTGAATGAGATTTTTATCTTTACGCCCTTTTCCATTTTAGGTTTTATAAGATTTATTTAGTCATTTTTGACTGAAAAGGTGGGCTAAAAACTTCACAGTATTGTTGGCAATATGTTTTTTTTAATAGAGGTGCATGTGCACTGCTTAAACCCCAATATTAAAAACACAGAGACAAAATATTTTATTAATATTTTTTCCTTCATTGATAAGTGTTTGCTAGTGGAAATGGGCGTGGTTGAAAGGTAGAAATGTCTTGCACAATCTCACGAGAAAATATGAGATTTACCGATTATTGTTTACATTGCAAAAAATGAGAACCGAACCGAATCGATTCTGATTTCGTTAATCTGATTGGAAAAAGGATTCTTTCGGCTACATCAACTAATCTTTGTGAAAGGTGTTGCTGAGGTGGAACGGAATTTAAAGAGCCGATTTATCATTCCAGGACTTGATCCCGGTTCGGTGCTGACCCAGAGCTGCGAAGACAAACGAGAAACAAAATCTCTCAAAACAAGACAACGATTGACTAACTTCGAAGCGAATCGCGTAATTTTGGATGGGACATCGTTAGGTGCGGATCTGTAGCGAAATACCACATGCCTCAGATCTGGTAGAAAATAGATATCGCTGAAGGCCAGTGGAGAAAGGCGGGTTCGGGAGATCAAGGCCTCGGAGGTCTCGCAGTGCTCGGACTACGGTAGGACGCGGAGCTGGCGTCCCCTAGCGACACAGCAGGCACCGAGCGCAGGCGAGGGTCGGGGATTCGGCTAAGGCCTAGCGCTGAGATGTCGGGCTGAGACGGGAAGGGCGAGACGGGAGACCCGAGGAGGAGAACGGTCGAAGAAAAGACGTTAAATAAAACGGCAAGAGGGAGAAAAGACCCCAACAAAACAGGTACAAAAGCAAATGTGGCGGTTTAAGGAGGCTTGCAGAAGAATTTGCAGGGCAGTGGAGAAACAACAGACAATAGAAGCAAAACCCAGGGGTAAAGAGATACTGAGACGGTATTTAGATGCAGTTTCTTTTGTTTTGATCATTTGCGAACCTTTTCGTCCTTTAAAACGTTATTTCTTCTGATTTTCTGTAAGTTACCCGTTATTTCAATCAATCGCATAACGTTACATCTAATGATGGAGCCAGAACGATAACTTATTAACCATGCTAATTCATCATGTAATCCTAAAATTCACAACATACATTTTGCTGGAACAAGTGATTACAATTCCATTGAATTAGATGTTTAAATCATGTTGGACGTGCAACGGATGAGAATGAACTAAAATATAAATCGGTGGTTGCTTTAACGTTGTGTAGTTTGGTTACTTAGTTGGTTAGGAAGTATACAGAGTTGTTCAGGTAACATTGTGTATTTATGCGTTTTTTTCTTTCTCCTTAGCCACCTTCTCAGATCATATGAAGTAGAGTGCATGATTTTGCACTGACTGTATTTGTTTTCTAGTCAAAAACAAGTCTTGATTGATTAAAAATCAATGTTCCTTTGTTAAATGCACTGCAGGTCACGTGTTGCATGTGGTTTGACATTAATTGATCTGTGAAGATCTTGCATGACCATGGTGCTTTTCACGTAGGTTATCTATAGGATATGGCTTTAGGTGGGAGTGAGTTAATGAGTGTTGGTAGAGAGGCTGAGTCATGAATCTCAGAATGCTCTCGAAAACATGTATTGGGGACACATGACTCAACATGTCACACACATTACTGTCCCATCAATCTGTCAGCATCACTATGGCTACATAATGTCATGCACACACTCTTCCTCTCTCTTGCAGCCATGATGGAGGAATTGCACAGCTTGGATCCTCGCAGGCAGGAGCTGCTGGAGGCCCGTTTCACAGGAGTCGGAGTTGCCAAGGTCTGTCTGCTCTCAAACTGATATATTTCTATTTGTTTATGATAATCAGTAATTCCTGCACATACCTTCCCCCTTGCATTAGACCTCGTCCATCGGTACTCCTTCTTCGCTCCTTTGTGTGTTTGTCTAGGCACTGGGCCTGTCTGCTTTCATGCATTAAGTTACATGTTAAGTTCACTTTTTTCCTCCTGCTTTTGCCCAGTCGTCTGAATTGAATCAACCTGTTGTTTCAGTCATTTTCCACAAAAGCTCATGCTTGTCATTACAATTAGTCTAAGATGGGCAACTTTTTTTTTTTTTTTAAGGTAGTGTTCTATATAATGATGCAACAAATTTTCATTGAAAGACTGCAAACGGAATTACATTTATCGTTTATCATTTATCCAAAAACTGAAACCAAAAATAGTCATAAATTAATCGCGGCAAAAAGCCTCCTCTTGATATTTCAGACAAAAAAGTGTGTCTACACCGCTAACAAGTTTATCTGTTGTAGCTTGTCGTAATTGTAGAAATGCTAGTGATTATCCACATTCCCATGCACCCAAATAATCTGTTAGTAATCGGATAGATGGCTCAGTCAGATTGAAAAGTCTTAATGTAAACACCTCAGTTTCCATCACCCTGTTTTTATGCGCATTTTGAAGTATTGCCTCAGAAACAAGTGATGGAAACGCCACATTTCGAATAAAAAAAAAATATATTTTTTTTTTATCCTTACTTGAGGTGGTTTTTGACTTGTGCAAAAAAGGTTTAATGCGAATAATGGGAAATAGAAACACATTTGCTAAATAAATTCCTCTGTACGCATAAAAAAAAATCACGTTGCTTTGTGCTATGGGATGGCAAAACCTGACTAACCAGTGGACCAATCTCGTTCCACAGCATCTGAAATGTTGCAACGGTCATTCTGATGTGCCAGAGTATAAAATGTATAATTACCTCCAGGAACTGTCAAAAGCAACGACCGCATTTACTGTGTTTCGTCTGCTCGCTCCGAGGCGCAAGTAATTAATTATATATGAAAATTATTATATTTAGTGGCTTCTCCTACTTTATTAGAAATGTATAGTGCCAGTTTATCAGGAAGTGATGATTTTGTTTTCTTTGACTTGTTGGATGGGAATGGAGCTTACTCGCAAATGTGTTATGCATTATTCCAATTTTACGCTTCCAAAGGTAAATTTGCAACTTTGGATGGAAACCCGGCTAATGTCAACGAGACTGATTCGAATAATGATTAGATTTTTGTTTGCATACTACTTTTTAATTCTTAGCCTTCAAATATTATTTATTTGTCTTATGAACTGGTTGGTGGAATAGTCTGAATATTTGCTAAAAACTTTGTTTATTTGTCAGCTTCCTTTCAGACATTTAATCAGGGCAAAAATTATAATTTATTCTCTTGGTAGCTCTGGCTATGTTATAGCGATGGCTTTCTCCAGTTCTAAACGGTTTGAGCGGGGCTCGTAAGTCAAAATACATAAATGCACATATAAAGAAATATGTGATGCGCAGTGCAGAATTCATGGTTTATGTAAACAGAAATTTCAGAATCTGAAAACTTATTTATTCAAGTTGGTGCAAATTCTGTTACTGTTTCGACTCTCAAAATTTAGCTGAAACGAAATATTTTTTTAATCTGTGTGTTTTAGTTTTTTTACTATTATGGCTAAATATTTTAGGTTTATAAAAAAATCAAGAACATCTAAAAAAGATTTTTAAACGCTCTAAAAAATACAATGTCCATATGAGAACATTCACTTCGAATAGACATCTCTGCGATGTGCATGTGTGTTTATTTTCTTTATTGGACAACTCATTTAAGTGTTGGAAAACTCCAGAAGGTCTTTGGGCATCTATCAGCATTTGCAATGTGTCTTCAAAGAAAAGTTTTGGATGGGTTCTGAGCACAAGGACAATGATTTGTCAGTTTTTCAGTGTTAGATGTTCATTTGTCACTTCCAAGGCCACGAGAGACCACTTCACTGACTAGGCAACACTGGATGTCTTTAGAAGGACCTTTTATTTTGCATCTGTTTGGTTTGGTCTGAGAAATTTCAGCAACTGAATTGATTGAACAAACTGTCGGTAGGTGTGCAGCACGGGGGCGTTTATCGCTGTGTTATTGGATTGTGAAGGGTTTTAGCCTGACCTGACCAGAATGACCAGCATCTGTCGCTCTGTATCTCATTGCATGTTTAGCTCAGAGCAGGACGGCTTTTACCAAAGGCTCATTAATAACATGCATATAAAACTGAGATGATGATGATGATGATGATTCAAAAACTGCTCTGTGCACCTATACAGTCTTTTCTCACAGAACTAGAGCTACATTTGTGGGTATTTTTTGATATTTCTTCACCTAAACAATGAAACCTTTTTCAGTTTTAGATAATTAAATTGCCTCTAGGTCAACGTTCAAAGTTGAGAGAGAATTAGAGACAGAATTAGAAAGGAATTAGTGTTTGAAATTGGAAAAAGACAGACCTCAAATAATAGGTACTGGCATTAATCAGGGGAAAGTCACAATCTCTGCACTTTTTTTTGTGCTGACTTTGTGCTGAAAGTAATGGCTAAAATTGAATAATTAAATGTAATTTCCAATGTGGTTTTCAAAGTAAACAGAATTATTTGGATATTAAAAATGTATTTAAAAATGACATGCACAAGTGAGTAGTTCAAGTATTACATGTATTGTTTATCTCTTTACCGCTTCATACATTATCGGCAATAACTAACACCAGTGACAAAATGGCTTTTATGTGTTTGTTTTATTTCAACAGAACTAAAGACTTGAACATTTTCCTGCTGTTTTTACTGCCTTACTAGCACTGATCCTTCCTTTAGGAAATGCAAATCCTGTTATCTGTTGTCTTCCTCTCTGCAGGGTTCTGGACACAACGAGTCATCTAACCAGAGCTTATGTAGCGTGGGCTCCCTCAGTGACAAAGAGCTGGAGGTTAGTACACATCTGAACCTCAGACAGTTGTTAAGTCACTGAATTTTTTTTGTCTAGAGTAGGTGATGCAATTGTCAACTGACGTATTTTATGTTGACAGTCAGGGAGGTCCAGTTCTGTTGAAGTTGGCGCCATGTTTTATTTATTTCACCTAATAATATTACCCAGGGAGTCTGGTTGGAAAGACTTTGTTTTTTGTTTTTTTTTTGTTTTGTTTTTTTCAACTTCTGGATTTAGTTGCTCCTCTTTTTTTAATATTAAGCATCTGGATTTTGTTAATCAGTGAAATGCACATCTGTAATCCTTTACTTGTGTTGCAGTCAAACAAAGGTTACTTGTGTAATTTCTAGGCAGATGGTATTAAACAATTTTGGGAAATAATGTCCCTGTCTTCCATTGGTCAGTCAAACAGAGAGCACGTCATGAAGACTGGCCTAGAAGAGAAGAAATTGTTGAATCAAGTCTTTTTATTATTATTTTATTTGCGCACAAAGTATTCCTGTAGCTTCATAAAATTAAGGTTGAGCCACTAATGTCACATGGACCGGTTTGATGTCCTTACTACCTTTCTATTCTTTGAACGTCTCAGTTGTGTTGCCGTCTATGCAAGGATTACGGATTTGGAACAACATGACGGAAAGTAATAAATAACGGAATTTTCATTTTTGGGTGAACTGTCACTGTAAATTAGAATTAGACCGATACATAAACTTTATAGATATTGTTCTTGGTGTAAATGGCAAATAGGAAAAGTCTTTTTAGTAGTTTTTAGACCTTATAAAATGAAAAGGAATATGAAGAACAAACCATGTTTTTCGAAAACGGCTTCACTAGACATCGCAATCTAAAACGGATGCAGTTTATATGAAAACGGGCAGAGATTGTTGTGTCTCTGCAGTCTTTGGATGTTGATGTCCAGTCTTTCAGGTTGTATGAGCTTGTAGCCTCTAACATTTCAATGGAAACTTCTGGAATGAATGGGGTTGTGGAATGAGGTGATGTCATGGATTCTTGCGTTTGCCTGGCAGCTCACAAAGTCTCTCTCACTTTCTCTTTCTATCCCTCCCTCTCTATTCCCACTCAGACCCCAGAGAAGAAATCTAATGACCAGAGAACGCGTAAAAGGAAAGGAGACCCTTTTGACAACCAGGGTGAGTTTGAGTAATGCTGTTGATGTGATTGCAGAATGCACTGGTTCTCATAGCAGGTGTTTGTTGCATCTTTTAGAGCGTTGTTTCTCAATTAATGTGTCCAACTTTTTTTTTTTTTCCCCCTAGGCAAAGGAGGAGGGAGAGGACACAAAATTAGTGATTATTTTGAGGTAGGTGCATGTAGTTTATTCTATTACTACTAACCATTTGATCCCCGTTCTGGGTTAAGTTTAGTTTTCATGTGCATTTTCTCTGATTTTAACTTTTTAAGTCCAGTTGTTTGTTTGTAGTTTGCAGGGGGTAGTGGCACTGGTACCAGTCCAGCTCGTGGCATTCCTCCAGTGGCACGGTCCTCTCCGCAGCACTCTCTCTCAAACCCTCCTGCTGCCGTGAGTCTCTTTCTTACTGCCAAACATCTTGTTGATGTACAGTTGAGGTCAAAATTTTACATATACCTTGAAGAATTTGCAAAATCATAATTATTTTGCCAAAATAAGAGGGAGCATACAAAATGCATGCTATTTTTTTTATTTAGTACTGGTACCTGGCTAATATATTTTACATAAAAGATGTTTACATATAGTTTAGAAGAGAAAATAATAGTTGAATTTGTAAAAATGACCCTGTTTACATATACGCTTGCTGTGTACAATACTATGGTGTTACCTGAATGATCCCCTGCTTTTTTTTTGTTTGTTTGTTTTTTGTTTTAGTGATAGTCTTGTTTGTCCTGAACAGTTAAACTGCCTGCTGTTCTTCAGAAAAATCCTTCAGGTCACACAAATTCTTTGTTTTTTCAGCATTTTTGTGTATTTGAGCCCTTTCCAACAATGACTGTTTGATTTTGAGATCCATCTTTTCACACGGAGGACAATTGAGCTACTCATATTCAACTATTACAAAAGGTTTAAATGCTCACTAATGCCTTTGAAGGAAAAATGAACTTTTGAGCAGAATGAGGATTTTTTTTTTTATTTTCTAAATACCTTTTTCTTTTTTTCTTTCTTTTTAGCACTGCCCTACAGAAACTGCAGAATATACTTACATGTTTCAGAGAACAAAATAAGTTACATTTACCCAAATCTTTTTTTTTTTTTAAATGTTCTTCTAAAGCATCAGTGTTTGCACCTTCTGTAAAAGTTGCATATGAGTCCCTCAGTTGTCCTTAGTCATTGTTGAAAAGGGTTCAGATTCACAAAAATTTTGAAATTTGTGGGACCTGAAGGATTTTTGTGAAGAACAGCAGGCAGTTTAACTGTTCAGGACAAACAAGACTATCACTAAACACAAAAACAAACAAAAAACACAGCTGAGGATCATTCAGGAAACAACACAGTATTAAGAATTAAGTGTCTGTCATTTTTATAAATTCACCTATTTTATCTTGTGGACTGTGGACTTGTGGTAAGGTCTTTTGACCTCGACTGTAACTATTAAAGGGATAATTCACCCTAATAGGAAAATTGTGTCTCATACTCACCATTAAGTTGTTTCAAACTCATCAGATCTTGGTTAATCTTATATATTTTTAATGACACCTGAGAGGTTTCTGTCCCTCCAGTGAATGTGTAGTTAACCAAAACTTCCAGAAATGTCATAAAGATGTTGTTAAATTGATCCATATTAATCGAGTGGTTTAATCCTGGTCTTGTAAAGAGAGAAGATTGCTTTATATGATGAACAGATTTTATTTACACATAAACACATGTACATAGAGTGCATCATATATGGTAAACACCATGGTTTTAGTTTTATGACTCCTTTATGAAGTTTTGGTTACCTGGAATTTCCATGGAGGGATAATCTTTAAAACACGAGTTAAAAACTTAAATATTATTGAATTAAGTCTCATGGGTTTGGAGTGACATGAGGTTGAGTAAATGATGACAGAATGTTCATTTTTGGGTGAACTGTTGATGTTGTGTAATTTCAGCCATATATAAATGTACAGTGGAACAAAACATCTTGCGTTTAGACAAAAAACAACAACATCGTGAACAACACTCCGAAACAAAACTAAAGATAATTTTACAAAAATTAAACGGTAGGGATGATCAGAGGTCAAGGATGGATATAGTGTGCATTGCAAATTGTATCCTTCTGCTTAGGAGTAAGATGACAAGTGATTGCTCTAGCTGTGTATAAGCGGTTTAGTACAATCATTATAATCATAGAAGTTATGATTATGTTTGTATTCATAGACTGTCACACTAGCAGTAATTATTATTATAATAAAACATGATTATAGAGCAGCAGTGCAGAGCACTGGCAGAAGTGCAGTGTGACGCTCTTATTAACGGTAACCCTTTTTGCTTGCAATTTGTGTTGATGGAAATATGTTTTTGGTTTTGATTGACAGGTGCAGCAAGGAAGTCCTTCTTCCATCGGCTCAGTAAACGCAGACCACTCCCACTCCTCCTGTTCCCACAAGCCAGCTTCTACACACACTCAGCACCGAGCCACACAGGTAACACACAAACCAAAAACACACACACCTTCACCAACACTTTCAGATTCTCACTCTGACATCCAAATTCATATTTGCTCTTTCTCAGTCTGAGTTGACAATGGAGAAGTTAGCAGCGCTGGAGAGCAGTAAGAGCTCGGATCTGGAGAAGAAAGAGGGACGTATTGACGACTTGCTTAGGGTACGACTTTGTTCACACACAGCATCAAAATTAAAACTAAGTTGTGACTAGTGTGAATGTTTTCACTTAGGGTCAATAAAATGACTCATGAATGTGATATGGTTTATAAAACGTATCCGGTTTTGTACTGCTGAGAATGCATTGTTTATATTGGTGTTTTTGTGTGCTGCAGGTAAACTGTGACCTGCGCAGACAGATCGATGAACAGCAGAAGATGCTGGAACGATGTAAAGAACGACTCAATAAATGCGTGACCATGAGTAAGAAACTGCTTATTGAAAAGGTAAATGTGTGTTGAGAGTATATACAATGGTTAATATGTGGTGGTTTTCTGTGTGTTTGTTTTATATTTATTATAATGATTTTATTTAAACAGTGCATTGATTGTCCACTGTAGTGTTCTCTGTAATTGCTGAATTTTGGGTATGTTTTCAGTCCAAGCAGGAGAAAATTGCATGCAGAGAAAAGAGTATGCAGGACCGACTACGTCTGGGCCATTTCACCACCGTACGGCATGGAGCCTCATTTACCGAGCAGTGGACAGATGGCTACGCCTTTCAGAATCTAGTCAAGTACGTGAGCTGCACATACACACCCTCTCAAACTTCAGAGCCTAGTCAGATGTTGCGCGCACACTTCACACTCGCTGACAGAATATGGTCAGTTTCTCACTTTCAGAGCTGGCCATAAAAGATGCATTCAGGACTATGTCCAGGTCTGATGTTGAATGAATGGGTGCTCTCATGTGCTCACACCTTCAGAGCCTTGTAACGTGGACTTGATACACAAGATTTTTTATGTAGTCCCTTTTATAGTTTTTATAGAAAACAGAACAAACCTTACATGGGTGCCTTTTTTGTGTATTTTAATTTGTTCAGCGTGGAAATAGGCGTTAAAGTGCTAACAAACAACTTGGTAAACGCTGTCCTTTTAAAACCAGGTTAAGGGATGTTTTCTTACAGAACAAGATGAAATCACTCCACTTAAACCAAAATACACACACTTGAGGCCAAGTATAATAGACCACCTAAACCTACCAGCACTTGTTTTGCTGCAGGCAAACAGTCAATTGG
The DNA here is from genome assembly GCA_033026305.1 of Cirrhinus molitorella. Lineage (NCBI taxonomy): Eukaryota > Metazoa > Chordata > Actinopteri > Cypriniformes > Cyprinidae > Cirrhinus > Cirrhinus molitorella. Next base: position 26,694,822 of record CM065117.1, on the reverse strand, counting down.
ATTGAGTAAATTACCACAGGACTACCTTAAGTAATATCTGGATTTAACTTGACGTAGTTATGTCTAGTCACTTGACAAGTCCAGGATGCAGTTGAATGGTGCATTCAGTACCAGAAATGTGTGTGAAAGAGATTTGTTTCGGAATCATAGTAAACGCTTAGTCAACCAAAGTGTGTCCTGTGTTTTGTCTGGATTTAAAGGGTCGATTTCAGCCAAAAATGTCAATTCTGTCATTAATCACTCATCCTCATGTTGATCCAAACCCGAAAGACCTTCATCTTTGGAACACAAATTAAGATATTTTTGATATAATCTGAGCGCTTTCTCACCCTGCATAGATGGCAACACAACTACCACTTTCAAGGCCCAGAAAGTTAGAAAGGACATAATTTAAGTAGTCCATGTGACATCAGTGGTTCAACCTTAATTCGATAAAGCTGTGAGAATACTTTTTGTGCACAAAGAAAACAAAAAGAACAACTTTTTGTTAAATGATTCATATTCTTCTGGTCAATCTCTGCCACCAATCATGAGAGTCTGCAGTTTCTTTATTATTTTTTTGTAATTGCAATAATTGTGACAGTTCAAATTAGGGCTGCTCGATTATGGCAAAAATTATAATCACGGTTATTTTGGCCAATATTATAATCACGATTATTTAACACGATTATGAGTGGGTCCGGAACTTTATATGATAGATTATTAGAGCCCTGCATTTCAGCCCGTTTTTTTTATGCCCCTAAGGCTGGGCTTTGGCCAATTTTCACATAATAGTTCAGACGCAGGCCGGCATCGGGCCTGTTTTATATTTTATATAATTTTTATACTTTAGACATCCATCAATTATGATGATTTTAAAAAAATTGCCACGCTGGTAAGCTTTCACTTTCGAGAATGGCGTTTAGTGTCTCAGCCAGCAGCAGTGCCTTCAGTTCAGCTTTGTGTTCAAGCAATAGGCTCAAACTTGCCACAAAGCACTGGCAAAAATGAATAACAATGAATGTGTAGGGGGTAAATAGTAAGGAGATATTTTAATTATTTATGAATAAACTAGTGTATTCTGAGTAAGTGTCGCAAAGATCCTGACTCGCAGTCTCCTCTTTGACGTGCCTTGAGAGAGAAATGCATCTTTACGGATTACATAATGAAAGAGTTTTTGTTTTGTTTTATTTCATGAAGTAATAATTTAAAGCTTTCTATATATGCATTTATCATGTCTGTAAGGCATGTATTTGCGAGGTTTTTTGTTTTTGATGGATAATTTTAAAGGGTTTCCACTGGGAAAAAATGCAAGTGATAGTGCTGGTGCCTCCATGTCCTGCAAAGCGGCTTTAGCTTCCACTCTCTGCAAGAATGATTGGATATGCACCTTATAGCGCACATTTATCTGGGTTTAACGTTTAAACCAACATTGTTTTATACTTGAACTGTTTTAAATAGATTTTACTATAGTCAAGTCGTGATGATTTGAGAAGGCAAATTGACCAAACAGACTAGCCGCTGGCCGCTGTTCGTTCTTTAAAAATTATATTATTGTTATATTTAATGAACAAAAATATCCTCCGAACAATTTTCCAAATTAACTTAAAAAAAAGAAACCAAATGTAAGCTATTACATACAAAACTTAACTATTTTAATAGCTGAAACAACAGCTAAACCTTCACTTTACTTCTGTTCCCTCTGAACGCATACACAGAACAGCGCAAATTCTCTTTTGTGCTTTTAAAAACACAACATCAAATAAACGTTAATAAATCAAGCACGTCCCATTTTATGCAAGTCACATTACATGATTTTACTGATTTGCATGTGAAACTAGGCTTTTATGGAGGAGCAAAAGCGCACCAAAGGGGGCGGAATCGGGAGCAATAATCGTTTTATTTCAATTGTTGTATTTTCATACATCGTTTGAAGCCGAAATCGAAATTGAATTTCGATTAATTGCACAGCCCTAGTTTAAATAAAAAAGCCATAAAAATGTTTGGTAAAATTCTAAACAATTTTTTTTATTATTATTTTTTTTTTATTATTTTATTTTTTTTCATAGTATGTAGCATTATGAGAGGCTTTTTGCATGCGATTTAAAAATTCACCAGACTGGCTAAATAAAAATGCAGTTTCACTCTCTGACAATTGGTGATGCTTATAGAAAAGTAGAAATACCCCAGTACACAAATCACTGCACAACTATCTGCTTATTGTCAAAAGCCAGTCAAATTGAGTTTACATGTGAACAATTGTTCATGTACATGTATTCTCTGTGGTGTTAACCAAACAACACCAACAGCAGTACAAAGACAAAAAGATTCTCTGCATCTGTTTATGAGCACCACCAAGCCATAGTTTTATGTAACGGCAGTGGCAGCTCTGGGCGTGAACAAAAGCATGAGTCTTATTAGTTGGCCAGGTTTATTCACAGTGCAATGGAAAAGAGTTTGGAACACCTCACCATTTATATAAAAAAAAGAAAGAAAAAGAAATCTGTGGTATTTATGGCGTGCAGATGTTTGTGTCAGCATGAACAGGCACATTAACACCCATTCATTCCAGTTGAAATGTTTAACCTACCAGACATTCATCTTTGTGTGAACAGGCCTTTATTGGTTTATGAAAGTTAAACAAACGTACACCGAGAATGTGTGGAATTTTATGAATGATGATGCTTTGAAACAACATGAAAAGAAACTAGGAAATGTGTTATGTAAAATCAAAATGACTTTGTTTTTGTATAGACAACAGGAGAGAGTTAATGGACAGAGAGAGGACATAGAAAGGCAGAGGAAACTGCTGATGAAGAAGAAACCGCCCAACGCCAGTCAGACTCCTCCCCCGAACCTAGAACCTAACAAACGCAAAAGCAAGAGCAACGGCGCCGAGAACGAGATGTAAGTTCTTCTGTCATGTCAGGCTTTGAGTATTCAACTTAATTGGATTTGTCCTAATTTGTTTATGTCCTCACAGGTTATCTTTAGCAGAATACCATGAGCAAGAAGAAATTTTCAAACTCCGACTCGGACACCTGAAGAAGGTATTCATATTGTCACATTCATAATACGTGTGTGGTTACCTTCATGCTGTCATGGAAACAGGTCTTAATGTAACTGTGTGTCAGGAGGAAGCAGAGATTCAAGTGGAGCTGGAACGGTTGGAGCGTGTGCGTAATCTTCACATCCGAGAGCTCAAAAGAATCCACAATGAAGATAACTCCCAGTATGCACTTTCAAAGTTTATTTCACTACTGAGTTTTTTTTAGAGGGCTTTTGAGGGTTTTTCACATTTCAAACACGTCTGTGGTGGATTTAAATTGTGCAATTGTCTCTACTATTTTCAGGTTTAAAGATCATCCAACGCTAAATGACCGTTACCTGCTTTTGCATTTGCTGGGTAGAGGAGGCTTCAGTGAGGTCTACAAGGTAATAGATCTATGATTGAACAGAATGTGTGTTTAGGGATGTACAAATGTACATATGTGATCATGGTCCACAAAACCAGTCATAAGGGTCTATTCTTCGAAATGAAGATTTATACATCATCTGAAAGCTGAATAAATAAGCTTTCCATTAGGGGTGCAACGGATCGCAGTTGATCCGTGATCCGTGCGGATCACGACCCACGGTTCGGCACGCACATGACCCGCGGATTAATAATACATTTTTTAAATTTATAGATAATCCTAAATTTAATTCTACATTTTTAACAATCACAAAGAAAAAGACAGTTTTTTTTCTGCCGATATTGCTTTTTAAGTAATTAATTACACAGAGAAGTCATGTTCACGTGAACAGGGCATGTTAATCAGTCAACAATGGCTAGCGGAGGAACAGAAGAACTCAAAAAGTATCCCGCGTCATTCAAATCGCATGTATAGGAGCATGTAAAATATAATGATGATGGAAGAAGGGTGGTGGACTAAACTGTTACAGTGTGTAGGCACTGTGGCACGAGAAAGCCGTATGAAAGCGGCAATACATCGAGCATGTGCGCTGTTCTGTGTATGCGCTCAGAGACGGAACAGAACACGGACAAGTAAAGTGAACGTTTAGCTTAAGATGTTACCTAAACGGGCAAATATATGTCAATATGCGGCGTTTGGTGGTTATTCGTGTAATCCTTCATCATTTGTCTCAAATTAATGTAAACAGTTGAGAATTAAAATGCGTCTGTAACAGTAAATTGGATCTGTGCAGCTCTTAAAGCAGCCACAAGTAATATTCGTTCTGCAGTCTTTGCGGTTAATGTTAATCAAACAACAAAAGACAAAATCACTCACTGCTCTTGACAGATGGACTTTTGTAGTTTTTATAAGAAACAAACATGTTTCATTCTTATAGTGAAGACTATGCGGTTTTATTTTCCATTCAGTTAATTACATTAAATTTCCAAAAAAAAAAAATATATATTTTTTGCCATAAACGCGCAGCCCTACTTGTAATAAACGGAAAGCAAATTACATTTGTCTCCTCCCCTTTTTGCTGATCCGAAAAATGGTCCGATCCGTGACTCAAAAACCGCAATGTGATCCGAACCGTGAGTTTTGTGATCTGTTGCACCACTACTTTCCATTGATTTATGGTTTGGTAGGATGGGATAATATTTGGTTGTGATGCGGCTATTTAAAAATCTGGAATCTGAGGGTGCAAAAAAATCTTAATATTGAAAAAGTTGTCCAAATTAAGTTCTTAGCAATGCATTTCCAGAAATTTCCAAAATATCTTCATGGATCATGATCTTTACTTAATATCCTAATGATTTTTGGCATAAAAGAAAAATCGATAATTTTGACCCATAGTATTTTTGGCTATTGCTACAAATATACCTGTGATACTTAAGACTAGTTTTGTGGTCCAGGGTCACATATTTTCATAATAAACGGTGGGTAATAAATGAGATCACTGGAAGACCTGTAAAACTATGACACATTCAAATGGGATGCATTCTTTGTTTTGAAAACAATTGAAGAAAATTGGTCATCTTCACTAAACTACTAGTCAGCCATTCTGGCACACCGCTCATTGTTGCTGGTATTTTAAAGTCTGATTTTTTTTTTTTTTTCCCCTGTTCTTTTCTGTTTCTCTAGGCCTTTGATTTGACTGAGCAGAGGTACGTGGCTGTGAAGATTCACCAGCTTAATAAGAACTGGAGAGATGAGAAGAAAGAGAACTATCACAAGTGAGCGCAAACACCTTTTCCACCTTTGTTTCCTAACAACTAATGCATATTCTAATTCAGTATTAGGAGCCAGGTGTGCTTGTTCTAGAATGCATTATTCTTCCAGAACCAGACTGTGGAAAATTAGCATTAAAGCGCAATTCCATAAACGTGCCAATGGGAGGGGAAAATTCTGCATGTGATTTACTGACAGTGTGCACATTAAAGAACACAGACGCATCCCAGATCATTTCCATAATGACCAGTGCTATCTACCAAGAGCAGTGCGAATTACCACCTGCTTTAAGGCATGCTTTTTTTGGTATTAAATAATGCAGCAAATACCAGTAATTTGACAAGTGCAAGCACTTGTGTGATTAGTTTTAATACTCTCCTCACATAAATTTTCATGTCTGAAAGGGAAACTCCTACAAATGCATATTTAATAAGGTCAGGCACAAAAATAACTGTCCAAGCCCCTTCAGCTAATTCTTCACTGTGCGTCTTTAGTAAATCCTGACAGTACTATTTTAACCCCAAAAGACAGTTTGCATTGGTTAGTAAATCTGTTCTATTATCTTGTTCTCATTATGTTTGAAGATGTACATATCCATCATTTTATTTAAACCTATTTGAAGTCTCCTGTCAATGAGAAAAATTTCAGTGCTTTTTTTTTTTTTAACTGTTCGTTGAATTAAGATTGTTGGTCATGTAATGTTTTATAGGCATGCCTGTCGAGAATATAGGATCCATAAGGAGCTGGACCATCCTAGAATAGTCAAACTATATGACTACTTCTCCCTGGACACAGACTCGTGAGTGAACTTGTACTTGTCCTATTAAAATGTGAACAATTTACAAATGATTGTCTCTGATCCGAAGCCACTTTCAAGCGTTCAGACACTTTCACAAAATTGTATTGTTAATTTGAAAATTTATCGGTCAGCATATTTGTTTGGTGCAGTTTTGTTTTCCATTACTTCACTCCTTAAAGGTTTAGTTCACTCCAGAATTAAAATTTCCTGGTAATTTACTCACCCTATGTCATCCAAGATGTTCATGCCTTTCTTTCTTCAGCCGAAAAGAAATTAAGGTTTTTAGGGAAAGCATTCCAGGATTTTTCATTGGGAGCCAACGGGTTGAAGGTCCAAATTGCAGTTTCAGTGCAGCCTCAAAAAGGCTCTACATGAACCCAGCCAAGGAATAAAGGGTCTAATCTAGTGAAGCAATCAGTCATTTAAATTTTTTTTTTTTTAAATGAATATACTTTTTAACCACAAATTCTGGTCTTGCACTAGGTCTACGTCCACAACTTAACGCATTACGTAATCATGTTGGAAAGGTCACAGGTGTTGTAGGCAAAAGTACTGACTGGGTGTTTACAAAGTGAATGTGCAAAGAAAGTCAAATTGGCCATATTTGCCATGTCCATATTTGAGAGAAGTCGAATAGTTTGGTCAGTTAATTTTTATTGTAAAACTGTTGACTAGCCTAATATTAAATGATTTGCATCTTACCTCGCTCTCTTTCAACATTAAGCATCACGCTCTAATTTTGTGATCAGTGAACCCGCCTACTTCGACTTTTGACTGGCCATTTTGACATTGACGAACGCTGTGAAACCGCTGAGGCATTGGTCTGATGTGCCTAGTATGTGCAGTGGTTACACATCCAAAGACTAGCGCAAGTTAATTCTCACACTTTAACAGTATTTATAAGTCCTAACAGGCTGTGTAACTATGAGAGATTATTACCTCAAAATGTATGTCATTGTGCAATTTTCCCTATATTGTTTGCGTACCAGCGATTATCCCTCTGCGTGCCACTGTTGGCACACGTCATAGGTTGCTGACCCCTGCTCTAGTGGTTAAACATGAGATAAAATTTGTTTTGGTTAAATCTAACGGGTCATTATTTTTTCTTTGGTGTCATAAATCTATTTGTTTCAGGTCACATTTATGTAAATTTATATCAGTGGTGAACAGTAACAAAGTAGTGTTACTTTGTCACTGTACTTAAGTGCATTTAAGTATCTGTACTTTACTGGAGTGGTTTTAATTTGAGTAACTTTTACTTTTATTTCATTACATTCCAAAGCATAAGATCGTACTTCACTACATTTCATAAAACACATCGTTAAATATATCACATGCTCCAAGACGCAGAAGAGGTGTCTGATTCATAAAATTTTTTTCATTTAATTTAACTTCAGACCATATGCACATATCATATATAACTGTGATGTTCTGCAAAACAATTTTTTACTGGTGAAAATTAGATGGTTTTCTCTCAGGTACATCGCATTGTAAGCTTCACATTGAACATTACTACATCACTCTCATCAACGTAGTCCATATCAACTCCATATAGTGGTTATTTTGGGAAAATCCTAAGTGTTTTGAGCAGTATGATTATAAAAATAGCAGTATATTATTTTGTTTCATTGCAGTGCATTTCCTGAACTAAATTTCAGCGGCTATTAATGTTAATGACAACAAAGAGTCAGTGGTGTTTGATATCATTTTTCGTTTTATTGTAATGTGTGTATGTTCCTTGGACTACATTTCTGCAGCTAATGAAGTTTAAGTTGAAAGTGAAAAGAAGCAGTGGTTTTGATATAATATTTTGTCATATTGTAAATACAGTGTGGAAAATTGCAGTAGCTAAGGCGAGCTGACCAAGTACGCTGTTCCATTTGCAGAATTTCTGGACTTGGTGTCATCCCGTTATCGAGAGTTCATACTCCCAAGTCAAACATGCGAAGTCCGAAAATCATGCACAGTCCTATGTCACCATGCTATTTTGCCTTGTCCAAATACCCACACTTGCGGTCTTTGCACTTGACTACTTATATGATGTATCTCCTGTTTTTGGCCCAAGTGTTTAAGGATGAAGACCTCAAGTGTGTGTCAAACATTTCATTACCTGATGGGAAACACTTATAGTGTTGTAAAAATGCAAGTTTTTTTCAGAGCTTTATTTTCAATACTTTTGCATTTTGAAATCAACTAAGTGTCTGTTTAGTATTCCCTGTAACAGATGACTCAATTTAATTTGTGGTGCTTTTAATTAAGTGATAAAAAATGTAGTTGCAAATGTTGTGCAAAAAAAATCACCACTACTCATCTTTGCACCAATAAAACGAGCAACACATTGTTTCTACCAAATTAGTTGTAATATCTAAGTATTATATTAATATTTCAATTACAGTGGAAAGTTTTCCGTGATCTCTCGTGAAATCTTGAACATGATGCATGATGGGATACACTAAGCCCCGAATACCGCTCCAAAGCAGTATACAAGATAGTGTGGGTTTAGTGGGCGTTAATGGCACTGCACTTTGGTGTTTGGACAGCCTTGCGCACTTACTTCCTGTTGCGCGGATGCGCTCTCAAGTGGCCCAAGACCGCAAGTGTGGGTATTTGGACAAGGTATTTGGACCGCAATGGAAACGCGGACAGATGTTTCTGGGAAACAAGTTCCTGGTAAATTTTGGTGGAAAAACTGCTTTGGATGACATGGGGCGGAGTAATGTATCAGGAAATTTCAATTCAGGAGGGAGTGCTTTAAAGTGGAGAAATAAAAGTTCTTGTTTATGTGGTATTGTTTCTAGATTCTGCACTGTTCTGGAGTACTGTGAGGGGAACGATCTGGATTTCTACCTGAAGCAGCACAAACTAATGTCAGAGAAAGAGGCCCGATCCATCATAATGCAGGTCGTCAATGCCCTCAAGTACTTGAATGAGATCCGCCCGCCAATCATCCATTACGACCTCAAACCAGGTATGACATGCACAGACAGCTCAACACTTTTATACCAGACCAAGCATGAGAATTGGCAGCATTTTTAAGAAAGAATGCAAAATGAGACTGTATAACACTTGCCCTTGTGTTTGTCTAGGTAACATCTTGCTGGTGAATGGCACAGCATGTGGAGAAATAAAAATCACAGATTTCGGGCTGTCCAAGATAATGGACGACGACAACTACGGGGTGGATGGCATGGAGCTGACATCACAGGGGGCAGGCACATACTGGTGAGTGGTCTGGTATGACTGGAATTTGTATACTGCTTTAATTTGATTAAATGAACTGAAACTGACTCTTGTTTTAAGGAAGAGTTATGTAGTTTATGGTCTTAAAGTTTAAATGTGCAGCTTAGCTCAAAATGCAAAAACTCTGGTCTTATTGTGCTTCAGGTATCTTCCCCCAGAATGCTTTGTGGTTGGAAAAGAGCCACCTAAGATCTCCAACAAAGTGGACGTTTGGTCTGTTGGGGTCATCTTTTATCAGTGCCTCTATGGGAAGAAGGTAAAAGACACTTTCTTTACATTTTCTAACTCTGGCTGTGTTGTCGCTGTCCACTGATACCTTTCATTTCTCATCTTTTTCTTTCTTTACCACATAGCCGTTTGGTCATAATCAATCCCAGCAGGACATCCTCCAGGAGAACACTATTCTCAAAGCCACAGAGGTGCAGTTTCCACCAAAACCAGGAGTCTCACCTGAAGCTAAGGTTTGTGAGGGCAATTTTTATAATCACCTTGTCATTATAAAAAAAATATGTTGTCTTTAATGTCATACGTAAATTTACCCGATTACTTTAATCAACATTTTTAAACTGTTGTCAATAACTATAGACTGTTTAATATTCTAAATGAGGGGTTTTGAACTCCAGTCCTCGGGCCTCCCCTGACATAATGTTTAAGATGTCTTCCTATTGAACATGTTAATGAGATAATGAAGTGATGATTGAATCATTAATGATCAGCTTTATTGGGACTTTAGTAGCTTGTTTTGTGATGTTGAGAATTAATGTTTATCTGATTAGTTTGTTGATTGGCACCATTGTTGAGATTCATACACTGATTCTTGACATCTGTGTTTGGCCAACTAGTTCAGTGGTGGTTGATCTTGAGAATTTTTTTTTTTTTTTTTTTTTTAGTTCTTCATAATAATTGATCAGCACAACACTGTTTTAGAGCACTAAATTAATTCAACATAGACAAAACACAATACACTGTATCCAAACATAAGCACATAACTAATTTCATCTGAAAGTATTTCGGCTGCGCTTTGCTGTAATACAAAAGCTTTGAAAACATTATTACAGCAGCCTAAAAAAACAGTGTAAAGTCAAGAGGTCAATTAATAGAAACACTAAACACCATTATGTGACTATCATGTTTTCTTCAGTGATTTTGTTTAATCGCAGATGTTCATCTTTAATGATTAAATCATCACTTCATTAGCTCATCAACTTGTTAACATGTTTAATAGGGAAACATCTAACATTATTTCGGGGGAGGCCCGAGGACTGGATTTGAAAACTCCTGTTCTAAATTATACATGTAAAAACAGGAGCTCATAGGGCTGCAATATTATGGCAAAATCATTATTGTAGATTATTGCTCTTTATATTGTAATAATGATTATTAATAATAATAAGTTTCGTTTTGAGAACGTCACATTCTGGCTTCATAGTAGGGGTCGACCGATATGTTTTTTTCAGGGCCGATACAGATTATTACAGATCAAATGCACCGATAAACGATATTTTGAACCGATATGTGTCTGGTGTAAAAATGAAAATTTGTCATAATAATAACAAGAGCTTTGACAAGAACTTTCTTTGAATGCTTTCAAACATATATTTCATTCTGAGAACTGTTAATAATAACAATATAAAATAAACATCAATATTAATAATAACAATAATAACATAAAAAGTGCAGGGAGCCCCCAGCAGCATTCTGTACACATTTGTAAAACATTTGTCAAATTTAAATTATCACGTGAAAAGAGTGAGTCTAGGTGACAGACAAGAAGAGAGATGAGAAAAAGGACTTTCAAAACGAAATGCAAAAGCTCCTGTTTAAAAAATATTTTGGATTTTGAAAAGCCTGTTGACCTCTGCCATTTATCTAAGTGGGATTTTTTTATATTTATTTGGTTCCACAGTGTTTGCTGATTTATTAAAATGGTTTATTTTTATTTTATATTAGCCATCAAGATGTAGGCCTATGCTGTGCCTCCAAGCTTTCTTATTCGTTTTGCTAATAAACGTTCTACGTTTTCATCAGTTATGGTGATTAAAAATTGCCGCTAGTGAGACTTCACTTTAGCTTTTACGTTCGGGAGTGGCTCGGACGGCGTTTAGTGTCTCAGCCAGCCGCAGTGCCTTCAGTGAAGCTTCGCCTTCAAGCAGTAGGCTGAAACTTGCCACAAAGCACGGCAAAAATAAATAACAATGAATGTGTCGAAGGGTAAGGAGATATTTCAATTATTTATGAATAAACTAGTGTATTCTGAATCAGTGTCGCACTCGAAATCTCCTCTTTGAAGAGAAAAATGCAACTTTACAGATTAGCTACATAATGAAAGAGTTTTTGTTTTTGATTTGTTTTATTTCGTTAAGCAATAATTTAAAGTTCTCCATATATGTATTTATCATGTCTGTAAGGCATGTATTGTTTTGATGGAGAATTTTAAATTGTTTCCACTGGAAAAAATGCAAGTGACGGCGCTGGCGCCTCAATGTTCTGCAAAGTAGATTCTTCCACTCTTCGCACAGACGACTGGATATGCGCTTACACATTTATCTAGGTTTAACGTTTAAACCAACACTGTTTTATACTTTAAATGTTTTATATCTATAGATTTTATTTTAGTCCAGTCGTGATGATTTGAGAAGGCAAAATGGTCAAACAGGCTATGAACAGTCTTCCGCTGGTCGCTCTTCGATATGCTACTTAAAAAAAAAAATGTAGGCTATATATATATATTTGACGATCAAAAAATCCCCCGAACAACTTTCCAAATTAACTTAATAAAAAACAGAAACGAAATATGTCTAATCACTTTTCCATTAGGTCCCTACATACAAAACTGAACTGTTTTAATAGCTGAAACAATATCTAAACGTTCACTTGTCCGTGGTATGTTCCGTCTCTGAATGCAACAGAACAGCACAAATTCTCTTTTAAAAACACGACATAAAATAAACACCTGTTACTCGGTTCCACTATTACCCCGTCCAACGCCCCTGCCTATGTACCTATATGATATAACGATAGTTTTACTCAAATGAAACAGTCAAATGCTCATGACGTGATTCTGAGAGCAGTTCTGGGAATGTTGTTAATATATTTACGTCCTCATTTAGTGAGACTGTAGATGCTGAAAACACTGCGAGCGTCGCGCACTTCAGTGTGCATTAAACAAAATCGCGTCTGTGTCATATACAGAGACACGCACAACATGCTGGATTCATATTGAAAGTCTGTTTGCGGCTTATTGTTTAGTCTATAGCATGAGTCAATTTAAGTGTACGGACCTACTTTTGATTAATTCATCCAAACTTTGACAAATTCCGTGACATTTCGTGTTAACGTTATACAGTACATTCCATTTATATGACTAGATTTCGCGATTCCGTCCGCGTTTTCCGCATCGGAGAAATCATAGATAATATGAGGTGTTTTTGCAACTTCAGCGTAGAGGATTGTGATTTACTGAAACACAAGCAACGTCTGCTGCTGACTTCCCTTTGAGCGACAACTGATGGCCGCCGCAGCTCCAGCAAGCGCTTTCTGTGTTAGAGTGCCTTCAGCCTTCGAGTTGATTGGTCGGACTCGTGACTACCAACAAATCAGATGCGCGGTGGGCGGAGACTGCTCTAGGGCACGGAGTGGTGAACCCTGACAGGCTGAGTCGGAGCCAAATAGCGCATTTAAAAATTATTATTTTTATCGGCAAATCGGTTTTGAAAATCACCGATTCCGATAATCGTAAAAATGCTTAATATCGGCGCCAATAATCGGTCGGCCCGATAATCGGTCGACCCCTACTTCATAGACAAACATGTAAGTCCATGACGCTAGTCTAGCACAATGCATATACTGCTGTAATAATCTCTAAAGTTATGGAATTAATAAGCTCTTTATTTCAGATAATCTTTGGATCTTTCTATTCATCAAAAAATCCTGAAAAAATTTACTCGACTGTTTTAAATATTGATGACAATAGTAAAATGTTTTTTTTTTTCTTAATACTTTTATTCAGCAAGGGCACATTAATATATATATATATATATATATATATATATATATATATATATATATATATATATATATATATATATATATATATAAATATAAATATAAATAAAATTTTTAACATTTCCATCAGTGATTTTAAAATTGTACACGTTTCATAATATTACTGTTTTTACAGTATGCTATTTTGGATTGAATAAATGCAGCCTTGGTGTGCATAGGAAACTTTTAAGAAAAAGAAAAAAAAACTTCACCAACCCCAAACTTTTAAATGATAATGTGCATCTCTGCATGGATAATTTGGTAAAAGCCTACCAGTATGTTTTATTATTTTGTTTATTTATTATTATTATTATTATTATTTTTTATTTATTTATTTATTTATTTATTTTGTGGGAGTATTATCAGCTGCTGCTGTTTTTAATAATTGTGACCCTGGACCAGCAATAGCCAACAATACATTGTATGGATCAAAATTATACTTTTTTATACACTTTTTTTTTAATGCCAAAAACCATTAGGATATTAGGTAAAGATCATGTTGCATGAAGATATTTTGTAAATTTCCTACCGTACATGAATCAAAACTTAATTTTTGATTAGTAATATGCATTGCTAAGAACTTCATTTGGACAACTTTAATGGTGGTTTTCTCAGTCTTTTTATTTATTTTTTCCTCCCCAACCCTGAGATTCCAGATTTTCAAATAAGTTGTATCTCGGCAAAATATTATCCTATCCTAACAAACCATACATTAATGGAAGGCTTTATTCCGATTCATTCAGCTTTCGTTTTGTGGTCCAGGATCACAATTGCTCAATTATTTTGATTATTACATGAAACAATTAATGCGTGTCTTGCTCATTGTTTTCCTGCCTTCTGTTGCTCCGTTTGTCCCATGTTAACCTTTTAGCAAGCAACTTGCTCAAAACCAAATGCTGTGCTCAATTTAGTGGCACAAGAGAAGTTGTGGGATTCTGTCATTAATGTGGTTCTGTGTTGCTAGGAGACTTGTCATAATAATGACTATTCGCGCAGTGAGTCAGATTGCCTAATATTTGCTCATGTCTCTAGAACAATAATGTTTACTGTCTGCCTCCTTTTAAATTCAAATGTAGGTTCTGTGTGATTTTTAGATTTATTCATACAAATTTAAAAAACTGCTTCCACACATGGCTGTTGAGGTTTTTCTATTGGAACATGTCATAATAAACTTTTCTTTTGCACTTCAGGCCTTCATTCGCAGATGTTTGGTGTACCGCAAGGAGGATCGCATCGACGTTCACCAGCTGGCCAGTGATCTCTACCTTCTCCCGCACATACGCAAGTCAGTGGCCGCCACCGGTAACTCCAACATGGCTGTCGCCTCCACCTCCAGCTCCTCCAACAGCAGCGCCTCAAATTGAGAGCCCTACCCATCCTTGCTACTTTTGAACGGAGCAGGCGGTGTGGGGCATTAGCATTTTGCCCCGCCCCTCTCTGCAGCGCACTGGAAGGGGTCTCGGACCCCTTACCTGCCAAGCAAGGGAGCGAGAGGAAAGGGTAAGAGAGGGATGGAAACGAAACGCATATCCCTCCACCCTTCTTCCTCTCCCAGGAATCTGGAGGGTTGATTTGTTTCGTTTTATTTTATTTTTCGGATGGGAGGGGACTAAAAAGCGCCCCACGAGCGAGCCAGAGCGAGAGACGGACCGAACTGCGGCCGCTCGGACCGGTGGAAAGACTGGTATATGCCCTGCACCCCACAACACACAAATACACACATATAAACACATTTATAACGAGGTCAGCTTGATTTTTCTTACGTGGCAACACCGTTGATGGGACATACTACATCACATACTAATGTGCATTTAAGTGTACAATATTCCTAAAGAATTTGGAGACGCTCCCTGCTGACACAAAGCCCATCCCGGCCCATCTTCCTCTCTCTCTCTCTCTATCTCTCTCTATCTCTCTCCTATCCTTTTTTTTGCCTCTGGAACGGATCTATGAACTTTTGGAAGCAATACTGTCAGTGGGTTCATTTCGACAATAGTTAACCCTAGTTTAAATGCCTTTCTAAACGTAATAATTGCTGAGGCCAAATCAGCATCAGGACCTCTAGGTTAGCTGATCTTCTATGCTGGGAATCAGTTGTTTGTACTGTGTGAGAGATGTAATGGACAGGTCTAGGCTGATGTTTTGTCTTCATGTCCGGCTCACTTTCACCCCTATTCTATGACCAAAGCTGAGCTCTACCAGTAGGTGGTGCTATTTGACTTGAGTGTTTTAATTTTTCCCCTGCTTTATGCTGTTATGAAAATGCATTTTTAGGAAACCTTTTTTTTTTTTTTATATTTAGTGACACTAACTGATCCCCCCACCCCCCCCAAGTATGTTCTTGTTGCTCATCGTGTCTTTGGACAGAATCTAACGTTGAAAAATGAGATGGAGTTAGATTTTATTTTTCATTGATTTAAAAGTGTTGTGCCTCACATAGAAACACACAGACACACATGCGTTCGAGGATTACACACAGTCATATATGTTTAGGTCTGGTGATGCGGCTAATTGCCTGATCCTATTTTACTGTTTGTGGAAAAGAAATCTCTAGAGGGGGCGGAGCTAGTTCAGGGGTACAGGGCAGAACTTGGAGCGATCATTAAATACTATTGGTTATTAATATATCGTGTTGTCTGCTTTATTTGTCTTCTGTATGGCTTGATGTTTACAGATACTGTCTAAAATGGATTGAATTGGCCATTTGTACTGAATTATAAAAAGTAGAAATATTTAAAAGACCAAAATATAAAAATAAAAGCAAATTAAAAATATGAATACTATAATAGTATATAAATAATACAAAAAATAAATAAATAAAATGACAGCTGAGAAACTTAACATTTAGAAATATTGCCTTTGCCACTAATAGAAATAAATTGAGGTACTAAATGAAAACTACAAAATAAAACGTAAGGCTAAATAGAAATATCAAATAAGGTGCCACTCAAAAAATGTGAATTTTGTTAGTTTTTTATTGTAACTTATTTTACAAAATGAAACTTTCATATATTCTAGATTCATTACATGTAAAGTAAAACATTTCAAAGGTTTTTTTTTTTTTTTTGATGATTGGAGCATACAGCTCATGAAAGTCAGTAATCCAGTATCTCAAAATATTAGAATATTTACATTTGAGTTTCATTAAATGACCATCCCTGCAGTATAAATTCTGGGTATCTCTTGTTATTTGAAACCACAGTAATGGAGAAGACTGCTGACTTGACAATGGTCCAGGAGACAATCATTGACACCCTCCACAAAAAGAGTAAGTCACAGAAGGTCATTCCTGAATGGGGTGGCTGTTTACAGAGTGATGTATCAAAGCATACTAAATGCAAAGTTGACTGAAAGAAATTGGGTAGCTAAAGGTGCACAAGCAACAGGGATGACTGCAAGCTTGAGAATACTGTCAAGTAAAGCCGATTCAAACACTTGGGAGAGCTTTACAATGAGTAGAATGAAGCCACCACCAGCCAAGAGTCACCACACTCAGACGTCTTCAGGAAAAGGCCTACCAAGCCACTTCTGAAACAGAAACAACGTCAGAGGCATCTTACCTGAGCTAAGGAGAAAAAGAACTGGACTGTTGCTCAGTGGTCCAAAGTCCTCCTTTCAGATAAAAGTAAATTTTGCATTTCATGTTGAAATCATGGTCCCAGAGTCTAGAGGAAGACTGGAGAGGCACAGAATCCAAGCTGCTGAAGTCCAGTGTGAAGTTTCCTAAGTCAGTAATGATTTGGGGTGCCATGACGTCTGCTGGTGTTGGTCCATTGTGTTTTATCAAGTGCAAAGTCAATGCAGCCATCTACCAGGAGATTTTGGAGCACTTTCTGCTTCCATCTGCTGACAAGCTTTATGGAGATGGTGATTTCCTTTTCCAGCAGGACTTTAGCACTTGCCAACAGTGCAACAACCACTTGCAAGTGGTTTGCTGACCACGATATTACCGTGCTTTATTGGCCAGCCAACATGCCTGACCTGAATCCCATTGAGAATCTATGGGATATTTTCAAGAGAAAGATGAGAAACTGTCGATCCAACAATAAACAGACGATCTGAAGGCTCAATAGTGCAGTGCCACAGTGCCAGTGCCACAGGCTGATCACTTCCATGCCACACTTCACTGATGCTGTCATTTGTGCTAAGTCAAGTCTTTTGCTGTAATATGTGCTGCCGACCAAGTATTGAGTGCATAAATGAACATATTTTAAAGAACTTTTCTGTTTTGCAAATCCGTTTTTTGATCGATCTTAGGAAATATTCTAATATTTTGAGATACTGGATTTTTGACTTCCATGAGCTGTAAGCTCTAATCATCATCATTAAAAAAAAAAAAAAAAAAAAAAAATCTGAAATATTTTACTTTGCATGTAATAAATCTAGAATATATGAATGTTTCAGTTTTTGAAACAAGTTTCCTTCTGGATGATCAGTGAGTGTTTGAACCTTCTGTAATAGTTGCAAACGAGTCTATCAGTTGTTCTCAGTGTGAAAAGATGGATCTCAAAATACAGTCATTGTTGGAAAGGGTTCAAATACACAAAAATGCTGAAAAACCAAAGACTTTGTGGTATCTGAAAGATTTTTTTCTGAAGAACAGCTGGCATTTTAGGACAAACAAGGGACTCATGAACAACTATCACTAAACAACAACAAAAAGAAAAGGTGTGGATCTTTCAATTAGCAACACAATATTAAGTGTATGTAAACTTTTGAACGTGGCCATTTTTACAAATTCAGCTATTATATTTTCTTGTGTGAACATCTTATTCAGGTCAGTACTAAATAAAAAAATAACATGCATTTTGCATGACCCCTCTTACTTTGCTGAAATAATTAACATTTTGCAGATTCTGAAAGGTGTATGTAAACTTTTGACTTCAACTATATGAAACTTTCAGTTTTTGAAATAAGTTACAATAAAAGAACCTTTTCAAGAACCTTTTCAATACAAGAACCTTTTCATTATTTTTTTTTTGCGATATGTGTGTGTACATATATATGTATATATATATATATATATACACATGTATATATATATATGTATATATGTGTATATATATATATATATATATATACAGGTCCTTCTCAAAAAATTAGCATATTGTGATAAAGTTCATTATTTTCTGCAATGTACTGATAAACATTAGACTTTCATATATTTTAGATTCATTACACACAACTCGAAGTAGTTCAAGCCTTTTATTGTTTTAATATTGATGATTTTGGCATACAGCTCATGAAAACCCAAAATTCCTATCTCAAAAAATTTGCATATTTCATCCGACCAATAAAAGAAAAGTGTTTTTAATACAAAAAAAGTCAACCTTCAAATAATTATGTTCAGTTATGCACTCAATACTTGGTCGGGAATCCTTTTGCAGAAATGACTGCTTCAATGCGGCGTGGCATGGAGGCAATCAGCCTGTGGCACTGCTGAGGTGTTATGGAGGCCCAGGATGCTTCGATAGCGGCCTTAAGCTCATCCAGAGTGTTGGGTCTTGTGTCTCTCAACTTACTCTTCACAATATCCCACAGATTCTCTATGGGGTTCAGGTCAGGAGAGTTGGCAGGCCAATTGAGCACAGTAATACCATGGTCAGTAAACCATTTACCAGTGGTTTTGGCACTGTGAGCAGGTGCCAGGTCGTGCTGAAAAATGAAATCTTCATCTCCATAAAGCTTTTCAGCAGATGGAAGCATGAAGTGCTTAAAATCTCCTGATAGCTAGCTGCATTGACCCTGCCCTTGATAAAACACAGTGGACCAACACCAGCAGCTGACATGGCACCCCAGACCATCACTGACTGTGGGTACTTGACACTGGACTTCAGGCATTTTGGCATTTCCCTCTCCCCAGTCTTCCTCCAGACTCTGGCACCTTGATTTCCGAATGACATGCAAAATTTGCTTTCATCCGAAAAAAGTACTTTGGACCACTGAGCAACAGTCCAGTGCTGCTTCTCTGTAGCCCAGGTCAGGCGCTTCTGCCGCTGTTTCTGGTTCAAAAGTGGCTTGACCTGGGGAATGCGGCACCTGTAGCCCATTTCCTGCACACGCCTGTACACGGTGGCTCTGGATGTTTCTACTCCAGACTCAGTCCACTGCTTCCGCAGGTCCCCCAAGGTCTGGAATCGGTCCTTCTCCACAATCTTTCTCAGGGTCCGGTCACCTCTTCCGTTGTGCAGCGTTTTCTGCCACACTTTTTCCTTCCCACAGACCTCTTGCTTGAGGGTGTCAATGATGGCCTTCTGGACAGCAGTCAGGTCGGCAGTCTTACCCATGATTGCGGTTTTGAGTAATGAACCAGGCTGGGAGTTTTTAAAAGCCTCAGGAATATTTTGCAGGTGTTTAGAGTTAATTAGTTGATTCAGATGATTAGGTTAATAGCTCGTTTAGAGAACCTTTTCATGATATGCTAATTTTTTGAGATAGGAATTTTGGGTTTTCATGAGCTGTATGCCAAAATCATCAATATTAAAACAATAAAAGGCTTGAACTACTTCGAGTTGTGTGTAATGAACCTAAAATATATGAAAGTCTAATGTTTATCAGTACATTACAGAAAATAATGAACTTTATCACAATATGCTAATTTTTTGAGAAGGACCTGTATATATATATATAAGCATAAAATGGAAACTTCACAGTTAAAATATAAAAATAAAAGCTAATTCAATGTTAATACTCTATTATAAAAAATAATACTATAAAATTGAGAAACCTAACATTTAGATATACTGCCTTTGCAACTAATGGAAATAAATTAAGTTGAGGTACTAAATTAAAACCAAAATAAAACATAAGGCTAAACAGAAATATTTTATATATAGGCCTATGTAAAGCATAAAATTGAAACTTTTCAGTTAAAACTAAAATATAAAAATAAAAACTAATTCAAAATATTAATGCTATAAAATACAGCTTAGAAACATAATGTTGGCAATTAATGGAAATAAATTAAGTTGACATGCTAAAATTAAAATGAAATTAAATTAAAACCAAAATAAAAAGGCTATACATACTCACAAAAGCATAAAATCACTTAAACTTTGAAATAAACAACAAATTGCAATGAAAATATACAAATAAAGGGTATTTCAAATATTTAAAAAATGCTATAATATATAAATAATACTATGTAATAAAATACAACTAAATCAAAATAAATATATGGAAAAATATATATAAATGACAAAAGCATAAAATATAAAAATAAAAGTTAATTCAAATATTAATAGCTAAATAGTATATAAATTATACTATAAAATACATCTTAGAAATTAACAAAATAATAACTAACTAAATAAAAGTTAAAGTACAGAAAAAAACAAAACAAAATAAAAATAAGGTTAAATAGAAATATATAAAAATAACAAAAGCATAAAATTGTTGAAAAAATCTAAAAATAAAAGCTAATTCTAAATATAAATACTTAATACAATACTATAAAACAATACATAAATTATATTTATATATATATATATATATATATATATATATAATACTATAAAATACAGCTTAGAAAATGTTGGCAAACATAAAATAAGCACTAAAATTACTAAATAAAAAAATTAAGGTGAAATAGGTAGTTTGGCTCTGCTTAATTTAGTATTATAGTTTTAAAAAACTCAAATAAGGCATTATAGCATTTTATCTCCCGAATAAATTATGGTGTTTGTAATTAAACATACATAAAGCATTTTTGGGTTTGTTTACTTGAATAAACACGCAAAACCACAGTGTTTTTGTGTCAGAGTACTTGCACATGAACAAAACAGACTTTTCAAGTTCTTTTATTAGACACGATCAATTCACAACAGACTTGTAAGTCATTTGTTGCTTTGAAGTGCTGACAAATGTGGGTAGTGCAGTGTTTTTTTTTTTATTTGTCACACGTTGGTTCAGTGGGCGGGATGTACCCATATACAAGACTGCAGTAATCCAGGTTGCATCTCACCTCATGGTATCTGAGTCTGTTTTTTTTTCTTTCCAGCTCTTCAGCAAAAGCTGGATTTGCAGTATTTATCAGTTGTACATCAAGATCTGCAACAGCTCGCACTGTATGACCTTTGCAGAAAGATTGCGTCGAAGTCAGATTCATTGTGAAAGCTGTGGACTTCGACGGTTGAGAAAGTGTGTCAGTATGTGGTTCTTGGGAATGGGTTGTGAAATCTCTGAAACCCTGTAATTTTGATTTCAATCAGAAACAGATAGTTTGGATGGGTGCTGGATGAATCATTGACCTATTCAGTCTGAAGCTGAGCCAAATGCTTTTGGACCGTTTAACAATGTTCAACAGCTGTTTGACTTCATGGTCAAAATCAATTACAGGGATTATAATTATTTTAAACCTGACTACTTGAATAGTCACCCACAATCTGGAAAGACCCTAATAATATGTATCTGTGGTACAAAAAATAACTTTCATTTACAGCTTACAGCTTCCAGTCACTGCGACTCGCCATTTGGGGATTGTTTTGGACAAGCGTAGACAAGCGGCAGCTAGAACCTGTAGCTGATTGCTTTACCAAACCAGGCCTGTCTTACTATTCCAACCCAACCTCTCCACCCACTTGTTTACTCTGGCCTGGTAGTGATCTCATGCGTGATTACATTACAGAACCTGTCCTGGATTGCCAAACAGTACAAGGAGAGTCAAAAACATCCACAGCTTGTGTTAAAGCATTCCCCTGTCAAATCTCATGTTGTACCCTTTTGTACCTTAATTACCTTTAAAGGGTGAATATACAAGTTTATTTATGAGTTGTAGTCTCTTACTGAATCCTAATTACATGACAAAAATTGTAGTAAGTAACGCGATCCATTACATTACACATTTTAGGTTATGTAATCAGACTATTTTTTGATTACTTTTGACCTAATTTATTACATTGATTACATTGATGATCTTGTACCATACTGATATAAAAATACAAAGAGTAAAGGCCCGTTCACACCAAGCACGATAACGATAATTATAAAGATAACGTTCTAGAAATCGTTTCAAATTTAAGAAAATAGCAGAGTTCACAAAACAACTATAACGATAACGATACAGGGCAACAATATCATTGGCATCGCTTTCATAACGATTTTTTTTGTTTGTTTACAGCTGATAAACGATAAAACACTGACAGATACATTCATTCAAATGTAAAGGGATTGCGCATTTGAAATAGCAGGCAACTGTAGAGAAGCAAACAGACGTTGCACAGCAAATAGAGTAACATAAAACATAAAATTACCTCAGTAATTTAGCGCAGGGTTGGACAACATTGTCTTGCCTCCTTTGAATGTGCAGTAGAAAAGTCCGTATTATTTTTTATTCCACTACATTGACTACGTTATCAGATAGTTTAGGCCAGATTCACTGTTTAGATCAGGGTTGCCAGGTTTTTATAGCAAAACCCGCCCAATTGCGTTTCGAGGGAGGTTCCCCTATTAAAAATCGCATTCTGGGGAATAAAATACACGCTTTTTTTGTCAGGATTCCCCTGGTAAATTCGCATTTTAGGTGCCAACTATGACGTTATTGGGGTCGATTGAACCCGCGGACATCAAAAACAACCCACAGCAACAGTGTTAAAGTAGCCCAATTCTTGGCAACACTGGTTTATATGCGCTTGAAACGTGCGTGCTGAGGACATCTACTGGTTGAAGTCGTGTAAATGCAACAAAAACTAACAGTTATCGTTCTCTGGTGTGGACGCAAATATAGTTATCGTTGTAAATTGTCTGCTCTCTAACGTAGTCAATGTAGTGGAATAAAAATATTATTACGACTCTTTCTACTACACCTTCAGTGGAGGTAAGACAATGTTGTCCAACCCTGTGCTGTATTCCTGAGGTAATTTTATGTTTTATGTTACTCAGTTTGCTGTGCAATGTCTGTTTGCTTTTCTACAGTGTTGCCTGCCATTTCAAATACGCAAGCCCTTTAAATTTGAATGAAGTCTAATTAGCTGTCAATGTTTTATCGTTTATCAGCTGTAAAAAAAAATCGTTCTGGAAGTCCAACGATATCGTTGCCCTGTATCGTTATAGTTGTTTTGTGAACTCAGAACGTTATCTTTATAGTTATCGTTATCGTTCTTGGTGTGAACGGGCCAATATATTCCATTCGTTGTAGTTAAAGAAATAGTTCACCCAAAAATGAAAATTCTGTCATTAATTATTCACCCTCATGTCGTTCCAAATCCGTAATACCTTTTTTCATCTTTGGAACACAAATTAGGATATTTTTTATGAAATCTGAGAGCTTCCTGACCCTTCATAGACAGATACACAACTGACACGTTTAAGGCCCAGAAAAGTATTAAGAACATGGATGAAATAGTCCATCAGTAGTTAAACCGTAATGTCATAAAGCTACGATGCGTCATGGTACTCTTGTGAAATTGTTGAATAAAGTCATTATTTTAGTTTTCTTTGCACACAAAAAGTATTTTTGTAGCTTTAGAACATTACAGTTGAGCCACTGATGTCACATGGACCTTTTTAAAGTTGTGAGTGTAATTAAAAGTTAATAATTAAATAAAAACGTCAAATTTACATAAATCGTTTGAAAATAACATCAAAATAAAACATAAAACACTTTTTTTTTTTTTTAACCCTTATGTCTTGTGACCATAACCATTGTCAGAGAACCACGAACATGCAAATGTGATAGTTGATTCAAATATTTATTTTAAAATCTTAGGGGTACTTAGGGAATTTGTGCATTTTAATGTGTTTGAAAGACAAAAGTCTTCCAAAGACACAGTAACAAATGGTTAAATAAGTGAGTGACTGAGTGATCATTAAAATAAAAAATGATAAGTTCATCAGTAGTTGATGAAATATGGAAACCCTTCTCAAACCTGAACTGATTGTTGTAAATCCACTGGTCAAATGCTGTGTCGCCACCTGAGAACTGACTGGTCTTTGTGTAAATGTCCACAAAACTGGAAAACTTGAATGAATGTATACAAGCAGTAGACTAGAAACGTTTAAGAGATGAAAGAGGAATTAGGTAGAAATGATGAATAATTTATTGTAATTGTGTAAATAATATGTAATTATGTAATCAATAGAAAGTAGTTTGATTATAAGTACTTTATATTGTAATTTAATCTAATTACTACTATTTATTTTTTGGAACTGATTGCATGTAATCAGCTACTACCCAGCTCTGCATATTAGTACCTAAAGTGTAAATATTAGTACTTAAATGGAACATATTTGTACATTTTGAGGGGGTACTATAACAGTGTTTGTACAGTTTGTTCTGAGAGTGTAAGAAACAGAAAATGCCAATAGCACATTAGTACTTTTAAAGTGCTTTCAGCATGTGCTTCCCTGTTTGAACCACTTTTCTGTAAGCTTTCACATAAAGTAAAGTCCACCAAAATCTAATTCACCTTTTCACTTAATTGGAATTTTTGAAATCTGAAAATTTCAGCTACAGGAACTGTAATGAAGCAAAGATAACGTGGTCACATTACTTTAAAGCATTAGACGAGCAAATCTTGAAAAATATGTGTTTGGCGTGTGACATCTTTTATAAGCTTGTGTATAATTATTAAGGGTGTCACGATCCTCCAAATCCTCGATTCGATTACATTTTCGATTCTAAAGTCACGGTTCGATTCGATTCTCGATTTAAAAAAGAAAAATTTGAAAGCACAAGCTATGCCATTTTAAGACTTTTATGCAATATAATAATATCTGACCTTCGCAATGTACCACACACTACATTGTCAAATTTAAAATGTTCATTAACAATATAATGTAACAATAACTTATATCTTCAGTCAATTGGAAACTTATACAAAATAACCTGCCATCTAATTTCTCTTTTGTAACTGCAGTTTTCTTCACAGATGATGACGACATTCAAGTTCACAAAAAAAAAAAGCAGTTTCAAGTTCTTGTTAAAGAGGAATATGAAAAGAGAACTGCTAAAAACATTTACGTTCTACTTGGGATTTCGTAACGCGGTTCTAGCACGCTAATTAAATGCCTAAAACCGGAGTTTTCTACCACTGAATAAGGTCGCATGTCCGCGGCTATAAATACTCCTAACGCACTTGTAATTGCCTTTGGACGTGTTGAGTTACTTGGAAGTTTTATTCCAAATGAAGACGGGAGAGTAGTTTGTGTTACACTTGTCGGTTTAACAGATAAATCTATGTTTTTGTGGTGCCTGCGGAGATGCCCTGCCATGTTAGTCTTGCTGCCGGTGGAATAATGTGGTATACGTACAGTCGTGGCCAAAAGTTTTGAGAATTACATAATTGGAAATTGGAAAAGTTGCTGCTTAAGTTTTTATAATAGCAATTTGCATATACTCCAGAATGTTATGAAGAGTGATCAGATGAATTGCATAGTCCTTCTTTGCCATGAAAATTAACTTAATCCCAAAAAGAACTTCAAGGAAAGAGGTTCAATTCTTGTTAAGAAGGCTTCAGGGCGTCTGAGAAAGTCCAGCAAGCGCCAGGATCGTCTCCTAAAGAGGATTCAGCTGCGGGATCGGAGTGCCACCAGTGCAGAGCTTGCTCAGGAATGGCAGCAGGCAGGTGTGAGCGCATCTGCACGCACAGTGAGGCGAAGACTTTTGGAAGATGGCCTGGTGTCAAGAAGGGCAGCAAAGAAGCCACTTCTCTCCAAAAAAAACATCAGGGACAGATTGATCTTCTGCAAAAAGTATGGCGAATGGACTGCTGAGGACTGGGGCAAAGTCATATTCTCCGATGAAGCCTCTTTCCGATTGTTTGGGGCATCTGGAAAAAGGCTTGTCCGGAGAAGAAAAGGTGAGCGCTACCATCAGTCCTGTGTCATGCCAACAGTAAAGCATCCTGAGACCATTCATGTGTGGGGTTGCTTCTCATCCAAGGGAGTGGGCTCACTCACAATTTTGCCCAAAAACACAGCCATGAATAAAGAATGGTACCAAAACACCCTCCAACAGCAACTTCTTCCAACAATCCAACAACAGTTTGGTGAAGAACAATGCATTTTCCAGCACGATGGAGCACCGTGCCATAAGGCAAAAGTGATAACTAAGTGGCTCAGGGACCAAAACGTTGAAATTTTGGGTCCATGGCCTGGAAACTCCCCAGATCTTAATCTCATTGAGAACTTGTGGTCAATCCTCAAGAGGCGGGTGGACAAACAAAAACCCACTAATTCTGACAAACTCCAAGAAGCGATTATGAAAGAATGGGTTGCTATCAGTCAGGATTTGGCCCAGAAGTTGATTGAGAGCATGCCCAGTCGAATTGCAGAGGTCCTGAAAAAGAAGGGCCAACACTGCAAATACTGACTCTTTGCATAAATGTCATGTAATTGTCGATAAAAGCCTTTGAAACATATGAAGTGCTTGTAATTATATTTCAGTACATCACAGAAACAACTGAAACAAAGATCTAAAAGCAGTTTAGCAGCAAACTTTGTGAAAACTAATATTTGTGTCATTCTCAAAACTTTTGGCCACAAAAGTCGACAACACGAACGTTGTCAACATAACTCACTGGAAATCCAAAATACTTCCACACCGGCGACTTCAGTGAAAGAGGAGGGGGTTCAAGTTCTGTCGACGGGTCTTCTGCGTCTGCAGTTGGCATGCTATCTTTTGGCTGTTTGTTGTAGCTGTTAGGCTGACTCGCAGCACTTCAACAAGCGTGTTTTTTTTTTCGCTTGGCAAGCCAAGCTGATGTGACATGGGGGCGTGGCAGCATCGACGATTCCATTTTTTGATTCGATAATCGAGATTGAGCATGAATTTCGATTGATTTCGATTTAAAATCGAAATCGTGACACCCTTAATAATTATACATATTAATTATACATATTAATGACTTTTTGTCATTTACATGTATTCATTTAGCAGACGCCTTTATCCAAAGAGACTTAATAATGAGGAATACAACAAGGGATGCAAATAAATATGAGAAGTGCTCATAACACAAGGCTTCAGTACAAGCTACAACAGGGAGGGATTAAGGAAAAGTGAAAACAGATTTTTTTTTCAGTTGGATTAAATGCTCTCGGACGCGATGAGCTTTCAGCTCTCTTGAATGTTGTCAGGGATTCAGCATCCTGAATTTGCACCAGCAAAGAACAGTAAAAAAAAATGTTCTGTAAAGTGATTTTGTGCTACTTTGTGATGGTACGTCTCTCATTTACCGACATCAAGTTTCTGGAGGGGATGTCGACTCGTAAGACAGTGTGGACACAGACATGTTGAACACTTTTTAATAAATAAACATTTAGTTTGACCTCCTGGGGTTAAGCATTTCCTTCCACTAACCATCTGTTGACCATTTGGGTTGTAGGCCCTAAACCCTATTTGTGAAGTGTCATATATTTACAGTTGAAGTCAAAAGTTTACATACACCTCACAGTATCTGCAAAATGTTAATTATTTTAGCAAAATAAAAGGGACCATACAAAAGCATGTTTTTATTTTTATTTAGTACTGATCTGAATAAGATATTTCACATAAAATACTTTCACATATAGTCCACAAGAGAAAATAGTAGTTTAATTTATAAAAATTACCGTTCAAAAGTTTACATACACTTGATTTTTAATAATGTGTTGTTACCTGAATGATCCACAGCTGTTTGTTTAGTGATAGTTGTTCATGAGTCCCTTGTTTGTTCTGAACAGTTAAACTGCCTGCTTTTTTTCCCAGAAAAAATCTTCAGATCCCACAAGTTATTTGGTTTTTCAGCATTTTTGTGTATTTGAACCCTTTCCAACAATGACTGTGTAATACTGGGATCCATCTTTTCACACCGAGGACAACTGATGGACTCATATGCAACTATTAAAGAAGGTTCAAACGCTCACTGATGCTGCAGGATAAAACAAAAACAATGCATTAAGAGCGAAAAAGCAAAACTTTTGAATTTGAAGAATCTGTTCAAAAGTTCACACCCTGGCTCTTAATGCATTGTTTTTCCTTCTGGAGCATCAGTGAGCATTTGAACTCTCTGTAATAGTTGCATATGAGTCAAAATCATGCAGTCATTGTTGGAAAGGATTCAAATACACAGAAAAGCTGAAAAACAAAAGAATCTGTGGGACCTAAAGGATTTTTCTGAAGAACATCAGGCAGTTTAACTGTTCAGGACAAACAAGGACTTGTGAACAACTATCACTAAAAAACAAACAAACAAACAAAACACAGCTGTGGGTCATTTAGGTAACAACACAATAATGAGAATCAAGTGTAGGTAAACTTTTGAACAAATTCACTTTTGAACTTTTTATAAATTCAATGATTATTTTCTCTTGTGGACTATATGTAAACATCTTTAATATGAAATATCTTTTCAGGTCAGTACTAAATAAAAAAATAACATGCATTTTCTATGATCCTTCTTATTTTGGTAAAATAATGAACACAAGGTGTATGTAAACGTTTGACTTCAACTGCATATGCATTTGTTTGAATGTATATGAAAACTACTGGTCTGTAATACATTGTATGTGTCATTAGTCTAACTTCACGTGCGGAAAATAGGTAGGGTAGAATATGTACTTGATTTTTAAGTACGCTGTTTCTTTCCCCAATTATCGCTTACCAGCGCAGAATGTGAGCGAATATAAACAAAGAATGAAGAGTGTCGTGATTCTCTTCCCTCGCAGCAAAGTGTTGCGAACTTCTGGTAAATTTTCAGTCCTGGACTCTCATCCCGGGTGTCGGGTAGTCATTCAAACTTATTTCTCCGCCTTCTTCTGCTTCACTTTCCTGGGACGTGTGAGTGTGTGCGTGTGCAGTGAAAGTGAGCGGTCTGCCTCTCTCATTCACTCCGGACTCATCACAGTCCACGCACACAGCGACACTGACACTCTCAAAAGCCTGTCTGTTCTTTACCGTTCTTGTTTCTCTTCCAACGGGAAAGAGGAAAATCAACCGTTTCTCTCTGCGTTTCACCTTTCCGCGGGCATGCATCAGCACGGTGGCGGGCACCGGGAGGGCTGTTGGAGTCGCGCGTGGATAAATGTTTCCAGATGCACTTTATATTTATTTCTACTATTAAGCATGGAGCGGAGCACCGTGCACTCAGGTAAGAGACATTTGCGCTTCGTTATCACTTTGTTTTTTTGTTATACCTTTACCTTTTTCTGCGTGCTTTGTTGTCACGGTTGCAGACGTGTTATGTGGTTTAAAAATAATACTAATAATGTGAGGCTTGGGTTTTATTTGGGGTGCTGTTGTGTTATGTTGGCTCCGGCTGCACTGATGTGAAGGAATGCCACGAAAGTCCAAACTCTGAGTGGAACCAGATGTGAGAAGAGGAAGGGAGACCGGGGGAGGGGAGTGCGGGCGCTGATGGTGGGGCTATTGATTCATTCCAGTGACTCGGATCATTTGAATCGACTCGCTAAGAGAATTCACTTTAGTTGATGCTTTCTGAACGTTAGTTACGCCAGTAGGTGGCGACAAGCGAATGTCCTTTGGTGTGGTATTTGTGACTCACTGAATAGTTTACTCAACTGATTCCTTGTAAACAGAAAGTTGTTGATGACTGTGAAAGTGGTTCACAGAAGAAACTGGTAAAAAAAAACAACAACTGTTTGAACAAAAGTATTTAGGCACAACAAAGCAGTGCCTTTATGCAATTTTCTCCTCATTTTGTGGCATAACTTCTTTATATCAAACTATAGAAATAAGACTTGGTTGATTCATTTTCATCCCAAACAAGTGTCTTGTTAAATGCTGCTTTATAGAGTCCAACTAAGTCCAATATTTGACTCATTTAGTATATCCAACAAATTATTTTTCTCATTTATAGTTCACAAACTAATGATATGTGACCCTAGACCACAAAACCAGTCACAATGATACATTTGTTGACTAAATAAAAAAGCTATATAAAAAGCTGAAAAGCTGAATAAATAAGCTTTACATTAATTTCCCTCTTGATAAAAACAGCACATGCTGGTTAGGTAGGTCTTGATGCTGGGATGCTGGTTTTAGCTGGTTTATGCTGGTCCTTGGCTGGTCATGTGCTGGTCAAGGACCAACATAAAACAGCAAAGGGCCAGCTTAAACCAGCATTCCAGCATTAAAACCTACCTAACCAGCATATGCCGTTTTTTTCAACAGGGTTATGGTTTGTTAGGATAGGAGAATATTTGGTAAAGATACAACTATTTGAAAATCTGGAATCTGGGTGCAAAAAAAAATTTTAGATTGAGGAAATCACCTTTAAAGTTGTTCAGATGAAGTTCTTAGCAATGCATATTACTAATCAAAAATTAAGTTTTGATATATTTAGGGTAGAAAATTTACAAAACATCTTCATGGAACATGATCTTTATGTAATATCTTTAGGATTTTTGGCATAAAAGAAAAATCAATAATTTTGACCCATACAATGTATTTTTGGCTATTGCTACAAATATACCTGTGCTACTTAAGACTGGTTATGTGGTCCAGGGTCACATATTTACTCCTACTGTGTTCAGTTACTGAAGGCAAAAAATGATTTGCTTCAAAAGAGAGAGTCTTTGAACTAGTCAGTTCATGAAAGTTTGAATTATTCACTTCAAGGACTCGTTCAGAAAGCTCATTCACAAACGCAACACCATCACCAGACAGCTTTTATGTTTTATAGTGCAACTTTAGTGTTCGAAGGGACATTTTTTCGTTATAAAGGGAAAGTCGTTGTGCTTGTTTGCAGATGCATGTTCTTGGTTTCTCACTGCTCTGTTAACCTGTGTTCTCAAGCGCTTGATTCTCACCCCGTAAGCAGATGTGCCCTAAATATCCGGTTACACAATAACGAGCCGCAGCTGAGAGCTGTCTACGTCTCGGTGGTCTTATATAGTTTTTAGTGCTCCTCTCAACTTCACAGACCAGCAGAGACAGGATAGGTTTTTGCACCTCTGTGTCAGGGACTGTCACAACCCTATTAAAAAGAAAAAAAGCTAAGAAGAACAGAGCAGTGTTGTTGAACAAGCTTAATACGTCACCAAAAACCCGACAGAGCAAAATGCTGTAGTTGCTGACCAATGGGTTTCAGATTTGGAATATGAATAAATTATATTTAGCATGAAAAGTTGCATGTTTTTTACCCTCTTTCCCTTATTTATTTAGTTATTTATTTTCTTTTTGGCCACTGTCAACTAAGGTTGTGAGTGTTTTAAATAAACTTAATCTACTGAATTGGTTTTCAGTTTGTACTATTAAGTCATTTTTTTAATTAAATTAAATAGTTTAAATACTTCTTTAATTAAAAGTTTGATATTTTTATCATCAAAATGTTGCATTTTTGTATAATCTTTAATATGTAGTTTGGTAATATGTCATTTAATATGTAACTTTGTAACTTCCAAAGGCACATTTTAATAACCTGGGCTGCAAACCCTTATAAAAAATAAATAAAATGACAATTTAGCACCTTTTTCTTTTTTCCGATAATCATTCAATGCTTCAGATTTATATGTTTGTATGAGTGTACCACAAAACCAGTCATGGGTCAGTTTTTTTTTATTGAGATTTATACATCATCTAAAAGCTGAATAAATAGGGTTTCCATTGATGGTTTGTTCGAATAGGACACTATTTTCACGAGATACAACTATATGAAAATCTGGAATCTGAGGTGCAAAAAATATTTAGAAATTCACCTTTAAAGTTGTCCAAATGAAGTTTTTAGCAATGCATATTACCAATTAAAAATTACGTTTTGACATATTTACTTTAGGAAATGTACAAAATATCTTCATGGAACATAATCTTTACTTAATATCCTAATGATTTTTGGCATTAAAGAAAAATCAATAATTTTGACCAATAAAATGTATTGTTGGCTATTGCTATAAATATACCCGGGCTACTTAAGACTAGTTTTGTGGTCCAGGGTCACATATTTGTTTCTGATAGCAACTGTAAACTGTAATTTTTGTATAATTATTATATGCTTTTTGGGCCATTGACACTTTAAAATAAATGTACTTTTTATTATTGGTTTTTCATTATTGGTGTTGTTGTTGTTGTTTTTGCCTTTTTTAGCTGTTTCTGTTATTGATTTTTTAATTGCTTAGGCTTTTTTCAAAATGTTTTTTTTCAAAAATTGGGAGCAGACCCTTATATTAGATCCGTTTCTATGTCAGAAGAAACAGTTTGGGTTGGGTCTCAGGTCACAACTCTGGCTAGGTTAAGGGCTCAGTAACGGGAGCCGAGAAACAAATACCGGCCGGAATTTCCTGTGTGTTGGTCAATCTCCGTGTTTACAGAATAAAAGGATCATCTACACAAAACCCTGACCTCTCTTTGCACCCTTCTTTTTGCTCCCTCACTCCTTCTTTTTTTCCTCTCTGTCTCCCAGCTGGCTTGTTACCTTCCTCCCTCTAACTCCATCTCTCTCTCTTGTATATCCCTTAGTCATTACCCTCCTCCAAAATGGGGAAGGGAGAAACAAAAATACATCTGTCATAATAATAAACGTTTAGCTTTGGTAGCTTAGAATCAGGGTTCAGGAAAACCACATACCACCACGACTAAGCTCACACACCCTTTCTTGGAGCCGAGTCCCCCCCATTGAGCGCCTGTTTCTTCTGCCTTTTTTTCATTTTCTAGTATCCTTTGTATTTTTCATGGGGATTTACACACCAAATTCCAAAGCCATCGACTAGTTTCTAATACGTTGGTGATAGAAGATTTGAAAAGAAGTTCCAAAAAGGGGGTTTTCGCAGTGATGCCATAGAAGAACCATTTTGCTCCCTCTAAGAACCTTTCATGGAAGCACAGATGTCAAATAAATTAAAATTATGCCACTTTTTACAATATAGGACTTTAATATAAATCTCAGTTGTCCCCACAATGTGTCTGTGAAGTTTCAGCTCAGAATACCCCACAGATCATTGATTATATCATTTTGAAAATGCCTATTTTGAGTGGAAGCAGAAACATGCTGTTTTCGTGCATGTCTCTTTAAACACAAATGAGCTGCTCCCTGCCCCCTTTTTCAGAATAGGGCTGTGCCTTTACAGCTCGTACCTCAGATATTCTGCCACAAAAACATCTGTTTGATGTTGATTAGCATGTCTATCTTGCTGAAATCATGCGATTTAAAGCCATATCAGTTTAAACTTCTGACATGATCATTTTCTGAGCGCACACATCCGAAGCATGCGCACAAAAAGCGGCTGTCACACAGCATGTGAGTACTAAACGAAGTTCTCTTTCGTGTCTTATTGTGCTTAAACTGTCAAATACACACAAGTTTATGTTAAAAACACACATGAGTTACAAAAACAGTTGGATTTGTCTGTGAAGGTAAACAGCTGGGAAAGAAATTGCATGTTTATATTAAATCTGTGTGGTATGAGCGTAATATACAGTAAATAAATCAATAAATCCACTGCTCTCTTGTCTCCTCTGAGGCTGGGACTCTAAATAATGTTCTGTGCTCGTCTGTGCAGCCAACGACAGAACAGTTAGCAAGCTTTGCTTGAACTTTCGCCATGGCGTTAGAACTGGTACACCGTTGTCGCTTACGAAAACCAAATGGCGACTGTAAAGTAGACAAACTGACTGTTAAGTTAACCATATCTTGAACAATCAACCATTTATTTTGGTATCTAAAATATATGTAAAATATATCTTATTTGTCATCAGTGAAACTGTGTATATTAGCACTGGCTGTTAGAAATCCAATATTAGTTGAACAACACTAATCAGAACATGGCTAATTGCTAAGATAACAACATTTTCCCTCAGGCAATCAACTGGTTATTACCTGAGGCTGAATATCATTAGTGCAGCAGTCTTTCTTTTGTTAGCTAGCCCTCAGCTCTGAATTGGTGTTTGTGTGGTAATTGTTTCAGATGGCAAGTTTTGAATCAAGCCTGTTTTAACAGGGCCTGGGCCTACTTTAAACCTTAAAAAAACAATTAATCGGAAACATTCCACAGTCTCCGATGCAGAGACGAATTTCGCCCACACTAGTCATATCAATGTCATCATCAGCATTATGTAACCAGTGATCGCAAAAACAATTCATTTAGCTGCGCAGCCATGGTATGTTCTCATCTCTACCATCTGGAAGAAGGTGGTTAAGGAGCATTCATGCCAAAACCACAGGCAGAAAAAAGTTCCTTCCTGTAAGCTGTCAGCCTACTCAATAACTGTCCGACGAGCTTCTAATGGATGGTGTTCAGCCTCTCAGTGCTCTAACAGTACTTCAGACAAGTCACCCATAGCTATTAATTTCTCTTTAATCACACAACCCCTACTGGTCTGCAGACACTTTACATTACAATCTGACTGTTGTTGTTTTATTTATCACTGCTTGCTGTTTAATGCATTATTTACTGACATCCTGCGGCAGTTGTCATGGGATTTGTTTCTGTTTCATGTTATGCAGTAGTTAGGGAAGTAAGTAGTCATTTAGCAGATGCTTTTATTCAAAGCAATGATTCCCTTGCAGCCAGGATGCGAATTATACAGTGACCTTCGGGGGGGTCAGAGCCCAGTGACAATAATTAATCAAATTAATTACATTAACACATCTTGTGCCAATTAATTAAAAATTAAGTTATTATTTAGGATAAGTTTAAAGTATCATTGTGTTTAATTAGAAAAGCCCTGAATTAACATTACAAATGTAGCTTTATAAAGAAATTCAACACACAAAAATACAAAAGGAAATACTCTACATGTAAAACTAAAAGCACCAGTAGGTGGTGGCAAATTCAACCCACAAAAATACAAAAAAAAATACTCTACATATAAAACTAAAAGCACCAGTAGGTGGTGGCAAATCACTGTCTTAATAAATAAGTCATTATTAATTTAATCCATTAGTTCAAATGGCTAATTCATTCAGAAAGGAAGCAAGTGGCTGCCTTTATGAATTGCTCACTAAATCTCACTCAATTCATTTAAAAACGTGGATTTGATTCATTCAGTAAAACACTGCTAGTAATTATTTGCAACTTTACCTTATCTTCATTTTTATGTAAAAACTTTTATGTAAACTATTTTTTTTTTCTATTAGCCAATGTTGATTCTGAATGAAAACACGCAGTGTTTGTTATAGTAACGCATTCAACTTTTGCAGCTTTCATCTGACTGATAGAACCGCGCTTGGATTTCAGTGTTTCTGTTAATGTTATGATTATTTTAGCAAATAGTTTGCTTCGTAAATTCAGTTCAACAGCATTAATGTTGAAGAGGGTAAACTTTTTTTTCTCGACTGAATCTGCACACGCATTTTAGAAGGTGTTCTTGTTCTGCCCAAGCAATAAACATGTTTTTCAATGAGCGCTGTAATATTCTTCAACCACTTCATGTCATGTCGGTACAATCCATTTCAGGGGGTGCCAAAATGAAATTTTTAAATACGTCAGAGCTATAGAAATGCATCTTAATATTTACAAGTAAATATCCATATTATGCGTATAGTCTACTTTCTATTCGACCCCCCCCCCCCCCCCCTTGCAGCAACTTGTCCTCAAAGTTTTTTTTCCCTGTTTCCGCAACTCAAACAAGCCTAATGTAATCAATATTCTGTTTCTTAAAGCCATAAGTATTAGTCTTAGCAAGTTAGTGTTTTTTAACATTTATTTTAAAATAACAACTCAGTATAACAATTTATACAATATATTTTATTTGTGAACTTATGTTCAACTATTCTTTTTAATAGTTAACTAAACTTAACTTTTTTTTTTTTTTTTTTCAGATCATCAGTCATCAAATATTGATCACAGAGTTTTACTTAAAATTTCAACAAGCTGAATACTCACTAAAAACTCCCACAGATCATGTGTTCATGCCATTTTAAGTCTTATTTTGACACGACACGTTTGCTTACTTTTTTCATTTGTCTTCCCATTTAAGTGTTAGTTCACCCAAAAATTAAAATTAGCCCATGATTTATTCACCCTCAGTGCATCCTAGGTGTATATGACTTTCTTTTTTCTGACAAATGCAGTCAGTTGTATTAAAAAATATTTTTGAATATAACTTCTAAAAATTTGTTTTGTTCAACAGTCCAAAAGAAGTCCAATAAAGCACTTCCATCCATAATGAAGTGGCTCTGGGGGGTGAATAAAGGCCTCCTGTAGGGAATGAATACATTTTTGTGAGAAACATATCCATATCCTTACCACTGTTGCCTCTGGCTTGCTTAGTTGGTGACACTTAATTTCCAGTGATATCATTTTACTATTTGAACTAAACTAAACTGAGCTGGATGGTAACATCACTGAATTCAATGATTAACTGCCTTTTACTGGAAATTGATTGTTTACTGTTGTTTTACGTTACTGACTCATTGCTGTCCTATTTAATACTGTGAAGTTGCTTTGCAACTTTGTGCATACTGTGAAGAGCGCGAACCAAAACACCAGTCACGAATTAGAAGTACAAAAGAAAAATGTCAGAGGATTTCAATATAAGCCATCAGGAGATTGGTTTTCCTTTGCTAAAGTAAGGAAACTTTGCTTATTTTGCTCCTGCAAACAAATGTTGGTTCTCGCAAGACTAGCATATTCTCACTGGTGCATGTTTCCTATGTCATCCGCCTAGAATGGCTTACGACCGTTAGCACAAGCTAGAGAAAACTGTTTATAACGTTTCAAATATGCATATTTTATATTATTAATATGCATACAAAAAACGCATCAGTTCACTACAGGAGGCCTTTATTCAGCCCCCGGGAGCCATGTGAGGCATCTATTGTGGGTAGATGCGCTTTATAGGATGCCTTCAGGGTGAATAAATCATGGGTTAATTTTCATTTTCGGGTAAACTAACCCTTTAACGCCTTTATATTGTTCATTCAGCTGATTTGTGAAGGCGGAACACGCACAAACTCAAGAGGCAGGATTTTTTATCGTTTGAACCAATCATAGCCAAACATTACCAGTCATATCAAATCATATCGTGATCCTCTCATTTGACTTTTTCCCATTCATTCTCAAAAATGACTGCACACTTTAGGGGTCTGTTAAAACTCAATGGGTTCAGGGAAAACAAGAGAGACTTGGACTCCTGCTGTAATTTGAAATGTGTTGCTGTTTGTGCTATAACTAGTAAAGATGTTAGATGGTTGGTTCACGTGCCACTTGAACTGAGGCGCTACAGTGATCTGTCCGGACACATTTTTTAATTTCTTAAAAAAAAGGCAAAATTTGAACTCTGAGACTTTGTTTCATACCAAAAGTAACCTGCTCTGTCTTGTCTGTCGGTGCGTTGTAAGTGTCCTCTTTGCTCCGTGATATATTTTTCACTGCATGAGAACATGATGTGTGGCATAAAAGTGACATGGTTTGTTGGACGTAGCAACAGTAACTAAGGGGGGCGGGTCTTTGCGAAGGGTCAATTAAAAGTAACGGGAGGTTGCTGGCTCAGGTTCTGAGATGACAGCATAAACATCTTTCTTACAGTAGAAAATGACATCTGGAGTTTGTGCTTGACTGTAGAATTAGTCAGAATTACCATGCTGCCTATGACGAAAGCTTATTTACTTTGCTTGGCAGTGGAATCTGGTAAAATAGATTAAAATAGTTATTAATAAATAAATAATACATTACTAATTACGAAACTAAAATGATATGCTCTAAAGTAAATGTTTTGATTTCAACATAAAAGTTCCAAAATGGTACTTTCTTGATGGTCGCACCACATGATATTTCATAAAATGGAGATCATGGGAGCAAGTTTGATGGAAATATAAATACAAATGCTTTGCAATTAAATGTAGGATTACATAACACTTTGGAAGTCTTGCCAAATAGTGTAGAAATTGAAACTAAATAAATTTAGGTGTAATTGCAAAGATGTTTTCAAAACAGAAGTTATGGCCGGACAGTCACACCACATGATATTCTGACACTTTAAATTACGAAAAATTACAAATAAGTAACGTTCTTTCATCCTTTTGTTTTTATTGAAGTGCCCGTAATTAGTCATTTAAGTAAAGCCTTGATTTATAATGAAGGCATTAAGATGATGCTCATGAAATGCCTGAGCCTGCTTTGCCCTTTATCTGTCAGAAGTGGTGAGAAACTCTTTGATGTTTGTGTGAAAGCGCATGTCTGTACCATCCTTCCTCCTGAAATATATCTCCCCAGGGTCTTACCTCCACCAATTATATGACTCACTCAGATCACATGATGCCCTCAAATTCTTCTGCTGTTCTGCAGGAAGATGGAAAGACTTTTTAATCCCGGTTTGTCACGGATTGCACGCCATTAATAAGTGGAATCAGGACCTCATGGAAAGAACTGTCCTAGTTACACTTGTTCACATTTTCAACTCTTTGTTATTTTACATCTCACTAGTTAAAAACTTGATCTGGAATTTTCCAGGTGTTCTGTTGCCAGATCCTGGTAAAATGTCTGCATATTTGCCTTTAAATAACACAGATTTACTATGTTTTATGTTGTTACAGAAGCTCATTTTGGACAGCATTCTATGGAAATATATGTTTGAGCTTTGCTTGATGATTTTCAGAAAGTCTCCCAGGGTCTAAGTCAACTTTCTGCCTCTGTTTTGTTTTCAAAGTAGAGAAGGTCCTGTTTGTTTTTGGATTGATCCCATTTCCCATTTCCCTGCTTTAGAACTACTCTGTTTGGAAACACAGCTGTGTTTCTCTCGGGTCTTTCTTCAGGCTCTTTTCTTATGTCTCTTCCTTTCGCTCTGATTTTCTTTCTCTCTGACTTTGTGGTTGTAACCTTGCATTCCCCCCTGCAGGAATGAGAGGGTGCACGAGAGAGACAGATAAAGAGAGAGAAAAGCAGAATGGAAGTATAAAAAGAAACCAGACTGGCATATGGGAACTCTGTCGGGTTTGGCTCTTCTGCCTTCTACTTTCCTCCTAGCCATCTCTTTTCCCTGTCCTTACCTAGTCAAATACCAATATATGTGTTTATTCTTACTGTAATGTGAGTATCCAGTATAGCAGCTCTATAATGGCACATTTTTTCCAAGGAGGCAAGGAAAGGAAGTGCCTCCTCAAAAATGTTGGATACAAAAATAATCAACAGTACAAACCAAAACAAATATTATGAAACATGAGATTAAACTCAGCGACACCAGTAAATAAAGTCTGAGACCAGTAATTATATTGAAAACAGGATAATGAAGCCTATTAGGTTTGCAGTCTACAAATCATCTGAAAGGGTCAGTCCAATTTTTTCCAAGGAGGCAATCATTAATTATTCATGGGTGGAATAATTACTCACTTAGATATAACTGTGAGTAGTTATTCATTTCTATATCTTACAGTAATAAAACTATGTAGTTTAAAAACATACACTTTGACAATTTGATATGATATGTTATGTTTTAATATAATTATTCAGCAAGAATATGTTGAATTGATTAAATGTTACAAAGGAATATAAAGTTCTTTTGAACTGTATAATCATCAAAGAATCCTTAATTAGGAAGCACAGCTGTTTCTACAAAAATATTAAGAAGCACTCTTTTCAACACTCCTATTAAATGATTGGTTCACTTTCAGAACAAAAATGTACAGATAATTTACTCACCCCCTTGTCATTCAAGATGTTCATGTCTTTCTTTCTTCAGTCGTAAAGAAATTATGTTTTTTGAGGAAAACATTTCAGGATTTCTCTCCATTCTATGGTCTGTTATTTTCTATGGTCTGAATACCGATGCATTAAGAGCCGAGCGGAATGAATATGTGTACATTTTTCTTGTTTTTTTCATTTAGTACTGCCTTTTAGAAGCTACAGAAGATACTTACATGTTTCCCAGAAGACAAAATAAGTTAAAATTACCCTGATCTTCAAATTCAGAAATTTTCACCACCGGCTCTTAATGCATTGTGTTTCTTTCTGGAGCATCAGTGAGTGTTTGAACCTTCTATAATAGTTCCATATGAGTCCCTCAGCTGTCCTCAGTGTGAAAAGATGGATCTCAAAATCATACAGTAGGTTACTCATGAACAATTATCACTAAACAAAAAACAGCTGTGGGTCATTCAGGTAACAACACAGAAATAAGTATCATTCAATTCAAGTGTACTTTTGAACAGGGTCATTTTTATAAATTCAGCTATTATTTTCTCTTGTGGACTGTATGTAAATGTTTTTAATGTGAACTATCTTATTCAGGTCAGTACTAAATAAAAAATAAACACTAGAAATATATAAGTATCCAATCGAGACTCGGTATCTGCAGATACTCAATATTCAATTACTTGGATCAGTCCAGGGGTGCAAAAAAAAAATTATCGGGACATCCCTAGATGAAACAGCTATAAAAGTTTGTGCTCACACAAAAGAGGAATATTGCCAATGTCTGCATTCTCTCAGGGCAGTTTCTGTTGGGCTTTTTCATTTTGTTTTTGTAAATTACTATCTATTTGCAGTCAGACATATGATGTGTTCCAAAACCAAAGCATGCAGAGATAAAAACAGATGAAAAGCTCCATTTGCCATTTTATACCATAAAGAGCAGTCGTTATGAAAGCCACACACGCAGAATATGATTACGTGGAACTGCAGACTTCCCTAAGACAATTACTTTTCACCTGTAATTAAATCACTGTTTTACAATTGAGGCAAGTCAAAGCACATAAAAACGTTTTGTGGGATTGTTTGAACAGGATTAGTGCTTTGCTTGTGTTGGATAAGAGCTTCTTGTTTTTGTTGAACATATGAGTGGGTGAAAGAAAATCAAAAGGGGTTTGCTTATTCTACTGCAGTAATAATATACTGTGAAAATAGCTGTGAGACAAAAAACGTTTTGGTCACATGACATTGAAAATTGCCTTTGTGGGATCAGCCATTCAGTTTAATGGTGGGTAAAATCATTAAAAACCTCTGTAAATGTCTAGGCTGGAATTAAACATTAATGATCTTTTGGGGTTATCAAATGTCTCTTGTACAATATGTCAGGCTAATAATAACATTTCTCTGTCTCTCTCTCTTGCTGCAACAGCACATACGGATGAATCGGACACTTTTGCGTTTTTCCACGAGGGTGCGCAGAGCTGCCTGGGGGTACGAGATCACATGCTCTACCTCTCTTCATCCTGCAAGGGTGACACCCAGCTTTGGAAATGGGTGACCAGGGGGCGGCTCTTCAACATTGGCTCCTCCCTCTGCCTGGGCATCACCACGGGCAACGTGAGCTCATTTGGCGACAAGTCACCACTAGGCGTGTTTCGGTGCGACTACGAGCCTCCGCGAGTGCGCTGGACCTGGAGCTGCAGCAAGTTCTTGGAGATACTTGAAAGTTACTTGCCCTCCCCTAAAGTACTCCTCAACACCGGCAATGTCTCGGTCGGCGTCTCCAAGCCTGCAAGATCTCCCTCCCAGAAGTCTTTGTGGCGAGTCTATGACAATCAAGACCTTTGCGCCAAGTCATACCGAGGTCAGCACATTAAAAGTTGTTGCTTCTTTCTCTCCTTCTCACGGTTACACAGTATTCTAACCAATAATTTGTCTGTCCACACTAAAGGGAATTGCATCCAGTCAAACTTTTTTTTATGTTTTTAAAAAAGAAGTCTCTCCCCAGATAGCACACGTACGCCTGCAAGATGTCTGTTAAAGATCACTTGATCTGGAAAGCATCTTCTGGGCACAAACATCTTACAGATGTCTCTAAGATGTCAGTTTTACATCCATTCTAAATCATAAACATCTTAAAGCATCTAATAGACGTCTATTTGACATCTGATTGGAAACGTCCTATAGACGTATTGCAGATAAGCAAAAAACCCTAAAAAATACGTCTTGCCGATGTAAATGTAGACGTAAAATCTCCAAGATGAACTTGTGTTATCAGGGTTATGCCTACCAAAACTGCATTTATTTGATCAAAATACAGCTTTTAAACTGTTTTAAAATGTAATTTGTTCCTGTGATGGCAAAACTGAATTTTCAGCATCTTTATTCCAGTCTGCAGCATCACATGATCCTTCAGAAATCATTCTAATATGGTGATTTGGTGATCAAGAAACTTAGTTATTGTTATTTTCAGTGTTAAAAACCGTTGTACTGCTTATTATTTCTGTGGAAACCAATATTTAGAAAGACTATAAAGATCAAAAGAGCAGCATTTAGTTGAAATATTTTGTAAAATGATAAATGTCTATACTGTCACTTTTGAACAATTTGAGTTCTTGCTTAATAAAAGCATTAATTTATTTTTTTAAAAAAACCTTTTGAACAGTAGAGTACAGCTATGTGGAGTGAAATTTTTTGACCAATCAGATTGCATTGTGGGTGAGACCAAAAAAAAAAAAAAGCAAGCAATCAACCGAATGTTCTGCAACTTGATTTTTATTGCTTGTACCTGTCACACATATTTATTATTCAGTGTTATAGAAAATATAGAAATGAAAAACTGGAAAGAAGAAACGAATAAAGGATTGAGAATGAATTGATTTTAATACAAAGAAACAAAGGGCAAAGAAGTAAGTCTGGACATTTAAACAAGGCCACATGTATTTTGGACCTCAGTGATATTTAGACTAGGATTTTCCGTGTGTGGACGTTTTTGCCAAGGGCAACTCTAAATTTGTCCTGATTGGCTACTCACCAAAAAGAAGCCAATTAAAAAGTCTGGCCAGTGTTTGTATACGGTGCTGTTGCCCAGTCGTCTCTCAGTCTCACCAGTCGTCTGTCAGAGTCCCATCAGGCAATCTGTCTCATAGTGACTAATTTAGATCTGAAATCACAGCCATTACTCTACAGTAGTTAACATGTGGTTTAGTTAGATCACAGTGAGTGAAGATTTTTAGTAGTGTTCCGGAAGTTTCTTTCTTGTCTAAAAGTGGTCCTTATAATGTTACAAAAGATTTCTATTTCAGATAAATGTTGTTCTTTTCATCAAAGAAGTCTGACAAAATTCTACTTGTCTGTTTTCAACATAATATTAATAATAAATGTTTTTTTAACAGCAAATCAAAATATTAGAATGATTTCTAAAGGATCATGTAACTGTAGTAATGATGCTAAAAACAATTAAATGAAAATCACAGCAATAAATTGCATTTGAAAATATATTTAAATACAAAACAGTTATTTTAAGTAGTAAAAATATTTCTAAATGTTACTGTTTTTGCTGTACTTTGGATCAAATAAATGCAGGCTTGGTGAGTAGAAGAGGCTTCTTTAAAAAAACATTTAAACTCTTACTGTCTAAAAACTTTTGACTGGTAGTGTACATCATTATTTGGGGCTTAAAAAGAACTAGCAGAAAATGTCAATGGATTCATTAAGGAACTAGAATCATTAAGTGGAATGGCAGCTTAATTGAAACTGGAACTATTAAACTCTTTTAGAAGCAGACGCTCCAC
Organism: Cirrhinus molitorella; assembly: GCA_033026305.1. NCBI lineage: Eukaryota > Metazoa > Chordata > Actinopteri > Cypriniformes > Cyprinidae > Cirrhinus > Cirrhinus molitorella. Next base: position 26,651,284 of record CM065117.1, on the reverse strand, counting down.
AGCACATATTCTTCCCCTATGCCTTTCTTCTCTCACCCCTGTGTTTCATGGTCTCACTGAGAGTCGCTTCTGGAGATTTCCTGACAGAAAGTTGCCACTGATATGTGCCAACACAGAGCTGTTTTTATTCTTTTGTGTGTATGTGTGTGTGTTTGCGTATACAAGAATGAAACTGCGTAAGTTCTGAAAGTTCAGCTGAGAGTGAAGTTTTTGAAAGTGTGTATGTGCCCTACTTTTCCACAGCTCTGAACTGCAGCAGCAGTAGAACTATAACACAGCTACACACCCTCTCTCCAGTCTGACATGTGCTCTCTGTTTTTCCTATATAGTTTTCTCTCTTTTTGTCTTAGTATATCTCACCCCCCCTCACGTTTTCTCTTTTTGTAGAGTGTAGAGCTAATCTGTACAGTCAGACAGAATGCCCAGGGGTTTCTATAGTAACAGCTGCATTCCAACGGAGGGGCAATTGAGAGGAAGAAAGTGTGAAAATGCAAAGAGGGAAAGAGAGAGGAGGGGGTGACAGAGTTCAGGAAGAGAGGCAGAAGTTTCACATAGACATGAACTGACTATCAAGTATCATATATTTCACTGCATCTGTATCTATCTATTCTGTCTGGCTGTCTCTCTCTCTGTCTGTCGGTCTTTCTATCTTTCTGTCTGTCTCTCTGTCTATTTGTCTGTCTGTCTGTTTGTTTGTCTCTCAGTCTGTCTGTCTCACTGTCTGTCTGTCTGTCTGTTTGTTTGTTTGTTTGTTTGTTTTTCTATCAATCTGTCTGTTTGTTTGTTTGTTTGTTTGTTTGTTTGTCTGTCTGTCTGTCTGTCTGTTTGTCTGTCTGTTTGTTTGTCTATCGGTCTGTCTCTCAATTTGTCTATCAGTCTGTCAGTTTATTTGTTTGTCTGTTTGTTTAGCTGTCTGTCTGTTTTTCTATCTGTCTGTTTGTCTATCGGTCTGTCTGTTTGTTTGTTTGTTTGTTTGTTTGTTTGTTTGTTTGTTTGTTTGTCTGTTGCTCTGTTTGTTTGTTTGTTTGTCTGTCTGTCAGACTGTCTGTTTATCTGTCTGTCTATCTTTCTGTCTATACATCTTTCTTTTTTTTTTCTATCAGTTTTTATTTGGCTCTGACTGTTTGTCTTTATGCCTGTATGCCTATATACCATTTTTTATTCTATTTATCTATTATTCTATCTGTCTATCATTTCTCATTGTATAGTAAGTGAAAATTTGTGTCTAATGACTATATACAGGTCCTTCTCAAAAAATTAGCATATTGTGATAAAGTTCATTATTTTCTGTAATGTACTGATAAACATTAGACTTTCATATATTTTAGATTCATTACACACAACTGAAGTAGTTCAAGGCTTTTTTTGTTTTAATATTGATGATTTTGGCATACAGCTCATGAAAACCCAAAATTCCTATCTCAAAAAATTAGCATATTTCATCCGACCAATAAAAGAAAAGTGTTTTTAATACAAAAAAAGTCAACCTTCAAATAATTATGTTCAGTTATGCACTCAATACTTGGTCGGGAATCCTTTTGCAGAAATGGCGTGGCATGGAGGCAATCAGCCTGTGGCACTGCTGAGGTGTTATGGAGGCCCAGGATGCTTCGATAGCGGCCTTAAGCTCATCCAGAGTGTTGGGTCTTGCGTCTCTCAACTTTCTCTTCACAATATCCCACAGATTCTCTATGGGGTTCAGGTCAGGAGAGTTGGCAGGCCAATTGAGCACAGTAATACCATGGTCAGTAAACCATTTACCAGTGGTTTTGGCACTGTGAGCAGGTGCCAGGTCGTGCTGAAAAATGAAATCTTCATCTCCATAAAGCTTTTCAGCAGATGGAAGCATGAAGTGCTCCAAAATCTCCTGATAGCTAGCTGCATTGACCCTGCCCTTGATAAAACACAGTGGACCAACACCAGCAGCTGACATGGCACCCCAGACCATCACCGACTGTGGGTACTTGACACTGGACTTCAGGCATTTTGGCATTTCCCTCTCCCCAGTCTTCCTCCAGACTCTGGCACCTTGATTTCCGAATGACATGCAAAATTTGCTTTCATCCGAAAAAAGTACTTTGGACCACTGAGCAACAGTCCAGTGCTGCTTCTCTGTAGCCCAGGTCAGGCGCTTCTGCCGCTGTTTCTGGTTCAAAAGTGGCTTGACCTGGGGAATGCGGCACCTGTAGCCCATTTCCTGCACACGCCTGTACACGGTGGCTCTGGATGTTTCTACTCCAGACTCAGTCCACTGCTTCCGCAGGTCCCCCTCTCGTTGTGCAGCGTTTTCTGCCACACTTTTTCCTTCCCACAGACTTCCCACTGAGGTGCCTTGATACAGCACTCTGGGAACAGCCTATTCGTTCAGAAATTTCTTTCTGTGTCTTACCTTGCTTGAGGGTGTCAATGATGGCCTTCTGGACAGCAGTCAGGTCGGCAGTCTTACCCATGATTGCGGTTTTGAGTAATGAACCAGGCTGGGAGTTTTTAAAAGCCTCAGGAATCTTTTGCAGGTGTTTAGAGTTAATTAGTTGATTCAGATGATTAGGTTAATAGCTCGTTTAGAGAACCTTTTCATGATATGCTAATTTTTTGAGATAGGAATTTTGGGTTTTCATGAGCTGTATGCCAAAATCATCAATATTAAAACAAAAAAAAGGCTTGAACTACTTCAGTTGTGTGTAATGAATCTAAAATATATGAAAGTCTAATGTTTATCAGTACATTACAGAAAATAATGAACTTTATCACAATATGCTAATTTTTTGAGAAGGACCTGTACATGTTTTTTCTTGAGTAGCATGACAATGCACAATTGTAGTGGTTTCAGAACCTATTTTAACACAGTTATGTCCCACCGCACAGCCTAACCAAATGAAAAGCAGTTTTCACCCATAACTGCCAGGTAGCGTTTACATAGTTGCCTCTGGAATGACTGCTTCATGTTGGAATGGACTATTGATACTAAAACGTGCATAAAAGCAGTAGACAGCAATAAAATGGACATCTGTTATGTTCTTCATGATAAAACACTCCCTTTTGGCTTCTGCATTCACATTCATTAATTTAGCAGAAGTTTATATCCATGTTCAAGCTATGTATTTATCATTATCTGTCATAATTCTTTCTGGAAGCTAGGCATCTTATGTTTCTCTGTCTCTTCTTGTCCATAGAAATCTACACCATCCAAGGAAACTCTCACGGCAGCCCATGTTACTTCCCCTTCCTGTATGATGGCCAGTGGTTCCACAGCTGCACCAGTGTGGGCCGAGAAGATGGCTTTCACTGGTGTGCCACAACCCATGATTATGGAAAGGACCAGCGCTGGGGCTTCTGTCCAGTAAAGAGTGAGCGAATCCAGCTGATCCTGCTCACGTCATTCATAGAGCTGACCTGTTAAATTAAGAAAGCTCTTTCACTGTCTAGAAGCTGGAATGTGAGACTACTGTACATCATAGCGCACAGATTCCTGCGCACTAAAATGCTTCTCTCTCTCTTTCCAAAGGTACTGACTGTGAGACGTTTTGGGAAATAAACCCTTTGATGGATAACTGTTACCAGTTTAACTTTCAGGCCACGCTGTCCTGGAGTGAAGCACGGACCAGCTGCCAACAGCAGGGAGCCGACCTGCTCAGCATCACTAAAGTAGAAGAACAAATCTTTATCAACGGTGAGAGATGGATGGATATAAACATGGTTATATTCATGATTTGTTTCCCAAAGGATTCCAGTAAAAGCAAAACAAACAAGACAGAAATTGCAACACTGATTGTTGTTTAAAACTAAGTGGAATGTGTTTATAAAGTATGTGTGTACTGTAGGTTTGCTAACTGGGTACAGCGCCACCCTGTGGATGGGCCTGAATGATTTAGATCTCAATGGTGGCTGGCAGTGGGCTGACACCGCCCCTCTCAAATACCTAAACTGGGAAACAGGTGAGGCACACCCCTTACAGCCACACCCTCATATAACCACACCCACTCGGACATTGAATAAGTATATTTTAGAAAAACAGAGATTTGAAAACCTCAGCAATTTGATAAACTTTACCTAACTTTATGCTTCAGCTATTAAAAGCTGAATAATTCATTCTGCAGTTAGTATTTTCTTATAATGACAGCTTTTTAAGTTTAATCTTCATAACGGTGGTAGTTTTACATCTCTTATAGCACTTTATATTTTCTTCTGACATATAGCAGTGCAATTATTTGAATTGAATCAGTCTCCTGCCTTTTTTCATTATTTCATGTTCATTTATTTATTTACACTACTGTTCAAAAGTTTCATGTCAGTAAGATTCTTTTTGGCAGAAATTAATACTTTTAATCAGCAAATTTTAATGTAATTTTACAAAACATTTTTCAAATAAATGTTAGTTAATTAATACATAAATGTTTTAAAATCACAATTTCCACAAAAATTAACAGAACAGCAGCATTAATATAATCAACGTTAATAAAAGTAATAAATCTTGAGCAACAAATCAGCATATCTGAATGATTTCTAAAGGATCATGTGTCAGAAGGCTGGAGTAATGATGCTGAAAATTCAGCTTTGCATTACATAAATAAATAGCATTTTTATTTGAAATTGTAATAATATTGCACAGTATCATTGTTTCTATGGTATTTTGAACGGTAGTGCATTTATATGTTGATAATGATATGATCTGGTAATGACCAGTGATCAAACAATAAACCAATAATGACCAGCTGACTGTACATTTTTTCTTACGTATAAAACAGTTCTTTACGTTAAGTTTTTTATTTTATTTGGCACAGAAGAGCTCATTTGCATTTCTCTTGGGAGAAATTATTTTTATCTCATGAATGTGTGTGTTGTAGAAATGCCAAGCTATGATGAGGAGGAAAACTGTGGCGTGATCAGCACCGATGCTCAGGGTCGCTGGCACAACCGGGACTGTTCAGTGGCTCTGCCTTATATTTGCAAGAAACGACCCAACGCCACACTCGACCCCTTCACCACAGGTATGTGTGCAGTGTGTGCGTGCACATTTGCGGCTTGCTGTTCACATATAAACATACAGAGCAGCGTTACCACTGCTTACACTTATGCTTTAAATGATTAAATATGACTTGATTTATTTTAGTGGTAATCCGTGTCTGGCTCAGCCATGCAATTTGAGTATCTTGCCACAAAATTGCATGTTTTTCTGCATGCTGAGAGGTTTTTAGTTTAGATTCTGCTGATCTACCTGAAAGTCTGCTTCGATCTTGAGGATCTCACCTGTGTTTGTGTGTGACACAGACTCCTGGGCAGATGACGGGAGGTATCAGTGTGATGTAGGCTGGCAAAACTTCCAGGCGGGCTGCTATAGGCTAAACTCAGACAACTTGGACTGGAGCTCTGCCCACAAAATGTGTCAAAAGATGGAAGCTAACCTGGTTAGCATCCACACCCTCCCAGAGCTTGAATTCATCACTAAGCATATGAAGAAAGGTACACATATGCAAATGTCTGTTCATAAAATATACACAAACACATTTGCTTCATCAGTATTTTTGTCTTTCAAGTAAAAAAGGAAACTGCTTTTTTATTTTTTGGGTGTAAACCTCACTAAGTTTTCAGTTATACATTAAAAATAATATAAAAGCAACTTGCCAGTGAGGTAAAGGTACACTTAATTAATATTTTATAGAATGTGGCACAATCTCCATGATGTTTCAGACTCTTTATCTTCCCGTTTCTTAGATATAGAGGAGTTATGGATTGGTTTACATGATACAGCTATGCAGATGAACTTTGAATGGACGGATCGCACTCCAGTCATCTTCACTTTCTGGCATCCATTTGAACCTAACAATTTCCGAAATGTTAATGAGGACTGTGTCACTATCTGGGGGCCTGTGAGTATATAGAAATATAAGTACACTACCAGTCAAAAGTATTTGATTAAGATTAAAGTTTTTAAAGAAGTCTTACCAAGCATAAGAGACTTCTAAAGTACAGCAAAAATTTATTTTTACTATTTAAAATAACAGTTTTCTATTTAAATGCTGATCTTTGGATCTTTCTATTCATCAAAGAGTCCTGAATAAAATGTAATCAACTGTTTTAAATATTGATAATAATAGTAATAAAAATAAAAATGTTTCTTGAACAGCAAATCAGCATATTAGAATGATTTCTGAAGGATCATGTGAGTAATGATGCTAAAAATGTAGCTTTGGTCACATGAATAAATTACATTTTAAAATATATTCAAATAGAAAACAGTTCAAATTGAATTCAAATAAATGCAGGCTTGGTGAGCAGAAGAGACTTAAAAACTTAAAAAATCATAAAATAAAAAATAAAATAAATTTGGAATTTTAGTTTTTTTTTTGTAATAGCATACATTTCTTCAGTAAGTCACACAATTTCAGATATCATTAATTTATATTTATGCATTTAGCAGACACTTTTATTCAAAGCAAAGTACAAAAACAAAGCCAAAATATTTTTAATATTTTATTTTTAATTTTAATATTTTAAAAATACAATTTGACAACTACTCTATAAAACAACTAAAATATGGACAAACCCAGCAACTGGTTGTTTTGTCCTTCTGGGTAGTTTTATTTAACTATTGCTTAAAAATGACTATATTCCTTGCTTAAAATCAAACCAAAATAGGTTGAAAATTAAAATGTATTAATATGTTAAGTTGCATATGTTCACCTTTTGATTATTGCTGATGCCTTATTTTAAGCCAGCCGTATAGTCATTTTTAAACAACAGTTGAGTTAAATAAAACTACCCAGAAGGCTGGGTTAAACATTTCACTCAACCGTTGGGTCAAAACAACCCAGTGGCTGGGTTTTTCCATATTTTACCCAACGCTGGGCTGATTTAAACCCAGCATTTTTTAAAGCGTAGATTAGGAAGCAAGCTATAGAAACGCATAAAGATTTTTTCTTGAAAGAAGTTAATGTATTTATTTAAATTCAAGTGATTGAAAATTATAGTAAAATATGTAAATTGTGTTCTTTTGAACTTTTCTATTCATCAAAGAATCCTGAAATGAATTTTCATGGTTTCAGCAAAATTTTTAAATTTCGACATTGATATTAATAATAAATGTTTTTTGAGCACCAAATCAGCAGATTAGAATGATTTCTGAAGGATCATGTAACATTGAACACTGAAATAATGGCTGATGAAAATTCAGCTTTGCCATCACAGGAATAACTTACATTGAAAAAGATATTAAAATGGAAAACAGTTGTTTTAAATTGTAATAATATTTGACAGTTTTATTAAATCAACTCAGACTTAAATAAGCATAAGTGATTTAAGCATAGCCAAACCCCAAACTTTTAAATGTTAGTGTAGACCAGGCTTTATTGTCAAGAAAATAGTGCATAAAAATGCAGTTTATATTTAAAAAAATAACAAAACTATAACTTTAGTGTGAAATAGCCAGAGCATTTGTGAGTTAAAGATACAGTGAGTTAATGCAGTATGTGTTTTGTTAGCAAACATTATCCCTGTCAGAATGATGTAAATGGACATGAATCTGCTTTTCTTTTTTCTTTCTTTTTCTTTACTCATAATTAAGACAGTGAGCCTGAAAGTCTAAATTTATAGCAGCTTCATAATGATACCCCCTCATTATACAGTATGCATGTGTGTTTGTAGGAGGGCCGCTGGAACGATAGCCCATGTAATTACTCGCTGCCTTCCATCTGTAAGAAAGCGGCGCAGAAGTCTGACGACCGGATAGAGGACCACGGCTGCAAACGGGTAAACCGCTCTTGTCTTTCACTCTGTTGCCTTTCTCCTTATGTTTCTCATTCATCTTTGTCATTCTTCCTTTTTCATTAGTTTTAATCCTCTAATTACCCATTCTTGTTTTGTTCTCTGCAGCTCCTGCAGTTCTCTGTTTGTTACTTCTATTTAGCTGGATTTCTCCCCCTACATACTTTCTGTCGCTCTCTTTCTCTCTGCATAAAGACTCTATTCACAGTTACTGCTGTGTCATGCTGTTAAAACTCCAGATGTGGTCAGTAGACCCAGACCTGCCACAAGCATACAGTAAACAGAGAAGTCTGACTCACACACGCTAGTCTTCATAACTCAGAACTGTTTGCTGACCGAGGACAAAACATTTTAGGTCATGGACCAAGCACGCAGAAACAAAATATGCATACACTGGCTACATTTCTCATTACCCTACCTCTACATGAAACCGAGCTTTAAATGAGCATGTGCTCTTTTGCTGTTACCCTGCTCTGACCCTGGTAAAATGCATTTGTTTAAATAAGGCCTGTGACCCTGGATGCCATCACTTAGGTCAGAGTTCAGAGGTTACTTGTGATACTCTAAAGCTATAAAACAGTTACTTTTTTACCTGAAGAAAACCGTTCTCACCTATGCGAAACTAGGGTGCTGTGGGTTTCCAGGGCATCGCTGTTTAGTTGTAAAAGTGTTCTGAGTTCTGATGTTTTTAGCATGTTGCTTGGGTATTTGGGGTGGTTGATTTGTGATGCTTTGCTTCAGAGATGAGATTCAGGTCCTCTAATGTAGGTCTATGCATTTTTGTTGTCATTGTTTTTGTATTAAATGTAGGTCTTACAACTTACAAAAGTAATAGCACACGTTTCTTCAGTAAGCCACACAATTTGAGATAAAGCAAATGGTTAAGGACTTTGTCCAGGGTGAATATTATAGTTTGGGGGATTGTTTTAATTACAAATGAGAGAGAATAAAAAAATAGTGAAAGAATAAATGTGACCCGGGACACCAAAACCGGTCTTAAGTAGCACGGGTATATTTGTAGCAATAGCCAACAATACATTGTATGGGTTAAAATGACTGATTTGTCTTTTATGCCAAAAATCGTTAGGATATTAAGTAAAGATCATGAGCATGAAGATATTTTCTAAATTTCCTAAAGTAAATATATCAAAACTTGACTAAACATCGTATGTCATTTTGCTTATGTAGTACATGCATCTTAATTTATGAATTTTTAGATATTTCGACTAGAAACAAGATAAATACTAATACTAAATACTAAAAGATGCTGTTTTTGCAGTCTGATTAGGAATATACATTGCGAACAACTTAATTTGGACAACTTTAAAGGTGATTTTCTCAATATTTTAGAGTTTTTGACTTACGTTGATAGAACGTAATATAAACTTAAAACAGCTAAGTGTCACCAAATTCATTAACATAGTATTTGCTATTTGCATACTGAATTGTGATTGGTGTTTATTTTTATTTATTTATTTTTTTGGTTATTGGTTATTTATTTACACCACTATAATAAATGTTCCTTCAGCAGCAAATCAGTATATCACAGGAATAAATTACATTACAATTATATTTATATTATACAATTATATTAAAACAAAGAAAGCAGTTGTTTTAAATTGTAATAGTATTAACAAATATTAATCTTTTTACTGTAGTTTTGATCAAATAATTGCAGATTTGGTAAGCAGAAGAGATCTCTTTCAAGAACATGAAAAATCTCGCTGATTCCAAACTTTCGAAAGGTGATGCAATATGAGCTTAGTTGCCAAGACAATATTGCAAACATATAAACAATCATGACAAAAGTATAATTTTGTGGAATAGCCAGAAATGTTCTTGAGCAGTTTTGTTGGGTTCACCCATATGGTTGTTTGAGTTAATGTTAGTTGTTAATACAGTGTGGATTTTTTTCAGCAGACTTTATCCATTTAGAACTGTCAGAGAGAACGATATTGTATCTACATTGCATAGCGTTATGACTACCCCCGCTCCCCCTTTTTCCTGTGTTTGGATTTAGAAATTACACTAATTTTATAAGGCATTAACACAATGTGTCATAAGCCCATTCTGCAGATAAAAATCTACTGTAGTTTTAACAATTTAATCTTCATTTTTGGAACAGGCTGCTAAATTTGGAGTCCTAGTGAGTTTGTCATTGTCAGACAATGAGAGAACACATCTGACTCTCTGTAATGTCTTAAACAGTAGAGCAGACAGCCGGCTGACGGGTCAAGTTACTGCCTCTTGCTAAGTGCTGACGTGTAATTTAGATGCATTCCTTCAAATGTGGGTGTCTGACTGTGTGTGTGTGTGCATGTTTTGTTCCTGTGATTTTTTTTGAGAATGATTTTTAATCAATTTTATCGTTTTACTTAATTTATATAGGCCAAATTCACCTACTAACAGAACCAGCTTAGAATGAACCAGTATGAATTCCTTTTGGTCTTGTCTGGTTAATGCTGGTGTTCAAACATTTTAGAGCTGGGTAAAAAAATTATTTCTTGATTTTAATCGATTCTCATTTTTGTGAAGCAGTATTGATATTTAAATCCCACAAATTGAGTTCTATCCTGTTTTCAGTTAATGAACAGAACAATGTAGCACATCCTCCATCCATTAAATCGCAATAAGCTTTGTGCTGTTTTACTTTTGATATAAAAGTCTCAGATTTCAAATTCTGTCCATTTTATTACAATATTCAAACAATAAGTGTGACCCTGGACCACAAAACCAGTCACAAGTCGCTGGGGTATATTTGTAGCAATATCCAAAAATACACTGTATGGGTCAAAATGAGTGATTTTTCTTTTATGCCAAAAATCATTAGGATATTAAGTAAAGATCATGTTACATTGATATTTTGTAAATTTCCTTCCGTAAATGTATCAAAACATAATTTTTGATAAGTAATATGCATTGCTAGAACTTCATTTGGACAACTTTAAAGGCGATTTTCTTTATATTTTGATTCCAGATTTTCAAATAGTTGTATCTCTGACAAATAGTGTCCTATTCTAACAAACCATACATCAATGGAAAGTTTATTTATTCATCTTTTAGATTATGTATACATCTCAATTTCCAAAAACTACCTTTATGACTGGTTTTGTGGTCCAGTGTCACAAAGGAGTCATAGGCGGGTGGATCCAAGTGCAAAACTTTATTAAACGAACTCATGGTCGACAGGCGTGGTCAAAACAGCAGACGGGTACAACACAGGTAATCCAGTAGGGCAAACGATAGTCCAGGCAGATAGTCGGGGCGGGCAGCGATCAATGGGATAGTCCAGAAACGAGCAAGGGTCAAAAAGGCGGGCGGAGAACAATCACAGGAGCCAGGGAACAAGGGGGGTCGACACGGGAAAAACAAACACGGAAAACGCTCAGAAATGACAGATAACTGATCAAGACTTCGCAAAGAGATGGTGAATGAACCGGGCTATTTATGCATTGAAAAGCAAGATGGCCGACAGGGGTGAGAGGTGAAAGGTGACAGGAAGTTTACGAGAAAGGGGTTATGGGAAATGAAGTGAGCTAATGGTCCAAAAGTACATGTGAAGGCTCCCTCTAGGGGAGAGTAGAGGGAGCCACAACGGTACAGATCGTGACATCCAGGGTCACAAATAGTGTTTTGCCACTGTTCAATGTGGAGTGACAGATCGCCATAGCGACTCAGTTCAAGAGAAACTGATCATCTCCTCCGCTTTAATACAGCACAAAATAAAAATGAATGAACATCCGAATTGAAATGTAATCAAATTTTGAAATTTGTGTCAAAACCCAGCCCTAATGCATTTAATTTGTAAATTACAACTATAAAAACAATTTGAAACAAATTTTCCAGAGTATTTCCCTCACAAATGTTTTACAGCTGGCAATGTACTTAACATTTAGCAAAAAACTACTAGTTTAAAAAATATCCTCAGCTGTTCAGAAACCTTTACTTATAAATAATTTTTTAAGCAAGAATAATATAATGCATTATAACACAGCACACTTCTTTCTCTCTCCCTCTGGTGAATCTTCTCAGGGTTGGAGATGGCACAGTCCTTCCTGTTTCAAGGTTGGAGAAGAGTCTCTAACCTTTAATGATGCAAAAGGAATGTGCGCTAGCAACAATGCCACACTCGTCATTATTAATAACAGGTACTGGACACAAGCCTAGCAACATGGGCTGGATTTGTATTCAGCTTGTAATACTCTTTCCCGAAATCGATGAAACATGAAGTAAGAACATATGTGCGTGTTTCCAGGTTTGAGCAGGCCTTTGTGAGCAGCCTGGTGTTTGGACGATCCGACGATAAGTTCTGGCTAGGCTTGTACAGTGATAACAGCACTGGCACGTTCCGCTGGATAACGGGAGAGGAGCTCACATACACCAACTGGAACAGAGACGAGCCAGGTACAGACCACCATGTGTGCACCTGAATAGTTTGTGTCTGTATATTTTATCATTCGGAGCTAAGCCATTAAAATGCTAATGAGGAACCTGCCTTTTGTCTTGTGGTGTTGCAGCACAGATAAAGGGAGGATGTGTGGTGATGGTGGCGGGGCAGGCCATGGGTCTGTGGGAGGTGAAGGACTGTGCCAGTGTCCGCTCCAAATACATTTGCAAACAGAATCAGGACTCTCTCATCCCCAGCCCCCCTGTTCCTCAGCCTACACCCTCCCTAACAGGATCATGCCCATCGGGATGGAAAAGCACAAATACATTTCGCTACTGCTACAAGGTGCGTTGTCGGAGTTGTGCATCATTCAAAATTGAAAATGTCTTCTAAATTCCAATTTGAATTGAATTTGCAGAACTGTAATTTTACATTTATTTAATATTGTGGGGAAAATGTAAATCATATTATTACACAGCTCTGTATATAAAGGTAAAGGTGATTCTGTCATTAAGTACTCACCTTTATGTTTTATGTAAAATGTAAAAAAAAAAAAAAAAGAAAAAGAAAAAGTACTGTCGTGAATAAGCCACTTCATGTAACAGATGTTTACATATAGTCCACAAAACAAAATAATTGCTGAATTTATAAACAATTACCCTGTTCAAAAGTTTACATACTCTTCATTCTTAATACTGTGTTGCTACCTGAATGATCCACAGCTGTTTTTTTTGTTGTTGTTTAGTGATAGTTGTTCATGAGTTCCTTGTTTGTCCTGGGCAGCTCAACTGCCTGCTTTTCTTCAGAACAAATTCTCCAGTTACTGCAAATTCTTTGGTTTTCCAGCATCTTCTGCATATTTGACTCCTTTCCAGCTGTGGCTGTATAATTTTGAAATCCATCTTTTCACACTGAAGACAATTAAGGGACTCATACACAACTAATTCAAAAGCTGCAAACATTCACTGAAGCTTAAAGGAACACTCCACTTTTTTTGAAAATAGCCAAATAATGTTTTAAAGATTAGCAACTCGTTCAAAAATGACCAAATATTTTCGATATTTTTCCTATTTAAAACTTGACTCTTTTGTAGTTACATTGTGTACAAAGACTGACAGAAAATGAAAAGTTGGCGATTTTCCAAGCTGATATGGCTAGGAACTATACTCTCATTCTGGTGTAATAATCAAGGACTAACTGGGGACTATATTCAGGCACTGCAAGTTCCCTGATTATTACGCCAGAATAAGAGTATAGTTCCTATTAGGGGTGTGACGAGACACTTATCCCATGAGACAAGACGAGACATGAGACTGGGTTCACGAGAACATGATGAGATGAAATTTTTAAACTTTTTTAAAGAAATCCTGAAATATATAGGGGAAAGTATTATTTTATTCAACTGAAAAACAAAAAATATAGGTGCATTTTGATATGAACTTGTACTTTATGAAATTAAACTTCTATTTTAATGAATTATATGCAATAATAAACATGTAAACTTATGCTACATGATTCTGGATAAATTAAAAAACACGATTTAAAAAAAAAAAAAAAAATTGGAGATCATGATTCTCTCATGATTCTGAAGAAAAAAAGATTAGATTAGAAATCTAAACAAAATAACAATTTACTAGTGATTCTGACACAACATTGATTGCTTGTCTTTTTTAAAAGTATATATTCGATCAAATTAATTAATAAAGACTTAATTTACTATTGGAATATACTGAATGAATGATTCATTGATAAATGCGTTTTTAAACGTGCAGTTGTCGCCACCTCCTGGTGGAAAAGGATAAACATTACATGTACATACACGTGTTAAGATTAAGTTACTTTCGTTTTGATCGCTATTATAGACATTAAGTGTTTATCCCCAAACTATAAACTTTTATTCTAGTACTTGTTATTTAAATGTCTTTAAAACAGAAATAAGACAGAGATGGCAATCTCTAATGTAAACACTGCAGGTAATATCACGTTCTTGCAAGACCAGACAGACACATCGGATCTCGCGAGATCACATGCCACGAAATCTCGTCACATCCCTAGTTCCTATCTGTATCAGCCTAGAAAATAGCAATTTTTCATTTTCTGACGGTCTTAGTACACGCTGTAACTACAGAAGAGTCAAGTTTTAAATAGGAAAAATATTGCATATATTTGGACATTTTTGAACGAGATGCTAATGGTCTAATCAGATTCAATGATTTATGCTAAGCTATGTTGAAAGTGCTTCCAGCAGACCCAGAGATCAGCTGAATGGATTAAAAAAGGTAAAAACTAATCTGTTTAACTTTAAAATGAAAATTATTTTCAAAAAAAGTGGAGTGTTCCTTTAAGAAGGCAAATGATGCATTACAATCTTTTTTTTCCCCTAGATGGCTGTATCTTTTTGATATTATAATGAAATCAGTTAAGAAAATAAGTTTAATCAGTTTTACATATCAGGGAATAAAAAGTTGTAATTAATGATTGCAAATTCATTCCAGTTCCAATTCATAATTCCAGTTCAACATCCTGTGAGTGTATCAGTTGAATTTGAGAAGTAAACAAATTCTTAAATTTTGAATTTTGGCCAGACCTGCTGTGGTGTCTGTGTGTTTGTCTGTATGATCAGCTTATCACTGTGCTTTTGCAGGTCTTTCATGCAGGTGCACTGGAGAAAAGATTGACTTGGATTCAAGCTCACACGTTCTGCCAGAAACACGGAGCTCAGCTCGCCAGCTTCAGCACGCCAGAGGAAGAGGCCTATGTCTTCCAGATCCTCCATGAGGCCTTCGGGTAAGTGTCTGAAATCCAACCCTAAAGCAACACTGTGTGTGTTTGTAAAGTATGAGGGTGTGTTTTTTGTGAGAATTAATCAAATTTCTTTTATTCATTGGTTTTTACACTGAAATACCCCTCATCCAGGGTTGCCCTGGAGAGTTTAACTCTAACTTGCCTAAGTACACCTGCTTGGAAGTTTCTAGCATGCCTAGTAAGAGCTTGATTAGCTGGTTCAGGTGTGTCTAATTGGGGTTGGAGCTAAACTCTGCAGGTCACTGGCCCTTCAGGACCTAGTGTGGGCACTAGTCAGAATATTTTGAGGTTATGTTTGTTATGTTTAAAATTAATTAAGATTTTACATTTGGGATTGTTAAAGGTATAGTAGTGTCTAACAGCTCTGCCTTCTGATTGGCAGGGAGGCGGAGGATCATGAGCAGCACTGGCTGTGGATTGGAATTTCCCGCAGGAACAGTGACAGTTGGACATGGAGTGATGGATCAGCGGTGAGTATTACATTGTACTAGACCAGTGTGTATGTGTATATGCTTACTATTTTAATAAAAAATTCATGATGATTAACACAATTCTGAACCGTATCATTTGGGTTGTGGGCATAAACAAACCAAAAAGAAAGAAAGAAAGAAGTCGGAGAACAATGTACTAGATATCAATAGAGCAGGTGTTGTCAACCTTTTTTACATTTACATTTACATTTAGGCATTTGGCAGACGCTTTTGTCCAAAGCGACATACAGTTGGGAGAACATAGAGCGATTCTTCTTAAGGAGACAAACAGACACAGGCAGTGCTATAATACCAGATTTCAAGTGGTGCTTCAGACAAGTACAAGCTAGAAAGGGAAGGAATAAAGAGATTTTTTATTTTTTTTTATGGTAACAGCAAATAGAGTTGAAAGAGATGAGTTTTAAGCTGTCGCTTGAAGCTTGTCAGGGAATCAGCATTCCGGATAGGGGTAGGAAGATCGTTCCACCAGCCAGAAACAGTAAAAGAGAATGTTCTGGATAGTGATTTTGCACCTCTCTGTGATGGTACCACAAGGCGTCGCTCACTAGCAGATCTCAGAGTTCTGGAGGGGGTGTAGATTTGCAATAGCGAGTGCAGATAAGCAGGTGCAGTAGCTGTGGTTGTCCTATATGCAAGCATCAGGGTCTTGAACTTGATACGAGCCGCAATTGGGAGCCAGTGCAAGGAGATAAAGAGAGGTGTAACATGGGCTCTTTTGGGCTCGTTGAAGACCAGCCGTGCTGCTGCATTCTGAATCATTTGTAGAGGTTTGATTGTGCATGATGGAAGACCAGTCAAAAGAGCATTGCAGTAGTCCAGTCTGGAGATGACAAGGGCCTGGACAAGAAGTTGTGTAGCCTGCACTGTTAGAAAGGGCCTGATCTTTCTGATGTTGTGCAAAGCAGACCTGCAAGATCGAGTAGTCTTTGCAATATGATCTTTGAAAGACAACTGGTCATCAAAGATGACACCCAGATTCCTGATTGAGTTTGAAGAAGTGATTGTGGAAGAGCCCAGCTGGATGGTGAACCCATGCTGTAAGTTTGGAGTGCAAGGAAAAACAAGAAGCTCAGTTTTTGCCAAGTTAAGCTGGAGGTGATGTTCTTTCATCCACGTTGAGATGTCCGCCAAGCAGCCTGAGATCCGTGCAGGTACTGTTGGATCATCTGGTTGAAATGAAAGATGGAGTTGTGTGTCATCAGCATAGCAATGGTAGGAGAAGCCGTGTGACTCTATGATGGGACCCAGTGATGTTGTGTATATGGAGAAGAGGAGAGGACCAAGAACTGATCCCTGAGGAACCCCAGTGATCAGTTGATGTGTTTTGGATACCTCTCCTCCCCAAGTTACCGTGAATGACCTACCGGTGAGATAGGATTCAAACCAGCGAAGCGGAGTTCCTGTGATGCCCAGCGATGAGAGGGTGGACAGGAGGATCTGATGATTGACGGTGTCAAAAGCAGCGGATAAATCAAGCAGAATTAGAACTGATGATTTAGAATCAGCTTTTGCTGTCCGCAAGGCTTCAGTAACTGACAGTAGCGCAGTCTCAGTTGAGTGGCCACTCTTGAAACCTGACTGGTTAGGATCCAGTAAGTTGTTCTGTGAAAAGAACAATGATACCTGGTTGAAAACAACTCGTTCGAGGGTTTTTGCAATGAATGGAAGCAGAGAGACCGGTCTGTAGCTGTCAAGAAGTGAGGTGTTCAGTGTTGGTTTCTTAAGCAGTGGGGTTACCCGAGCCTGCTTAAAAGAAGTTGGAAAAGTGCCTGTGAGGAGTGATGTATTTATGATGTGTGTGAGTGCTGGTAAGACAGTAGGAGAGATTGCTTGAAGAATGTGTGAGGGGATGGGATCAAGTGGGCATGTTGTAGGGTGGCTGGAGAGGAGAAGTTTTGATACTTCTGTCTCAGTGAGGGGACAGAAGGAGAAAGTGAGAGTGTTCGAAGTGGGTGTGGTGGGTTGTAAGTCATGCGTATGAGGGGCTAAGAATTGTTTGCTGATTGTTCGAGTTTTGTCTGTGAAGAATTGTGCAAAATCATTAGCTGTTAGTGTAGTGGTGGGTGGTGGTGGAGGGGGACAGAGGAGAGAGTTAAATGTTTTGAAGAGATTGCGCATGTCAGAAGCACTATTGATCTTGTTATGATAATATGAGGATTTGGCAGTGTGGAGTTGAGTAGAAAAAGCAGAAAGCAACGATTGGTACATACTCAGGTCAGACGGGTGTTTAGATTTGCGCCATTTTCTTTCTGCTCGCCTGAGTTTGGACCGATGTTCACGAAGAACATCAGTCAGCCAGGGGTTAGAGGGGGTAGCCCGTGCTGGCCTGGTGGAAAGAGGACAGATATCGTCGAGACAAGACTTTAAGGTGTTGCATAAGGTGTCAGTGGCTGCATCCACATCCAGAGATGAGAAATGGGTAGGTGAGGGAAGAGAGGAGGAAAGTACAGAGGAAAAGTGTGAGGGTGAGAGGGAGCGTAGGTTTCGTCTAAAAGTAACCGGTAAAGGGGTTGGTGATGCATAGGTTGAAAGATGAATATTAAATGTAATAAGGAAATGGTCAGAGACGTGTAGGGGTTTGACCAGGATGTTGTCAGCGATACAATTGCGAGTGTAAATTAAGTCAAGTTGGTTGCCAGATTTGTGAGTGCTCGTAGTGCTCGTTTTTACTCCATGCCCTCATATTAATATTTGAAGGCCCAAAATATATTTTAATCTATGGGCAGTCCTACTTTATTATAGTTATTATAGTTGTAGTATCTAAATTACAAATATATAATTATAATGTGATAACTATATAATTATAATTTAGATTACATTTCAGGAGAATTCCAAAACTGTTAGAAGCTAAATGTCCATGCAATTCTTTAATTTAAAATGATTAAATATAAAAAATAATAACAATTTAGAGCTTTGCATAACTGGTTAAATGTATGTTCTTTATATATATATAAAAAAAAAAACCTATTGAGATTTTTTTCAGGTCTAAAATTAAAAGCAGGCTTTCTCATATATCCAGGTTTTCCAAGACCATGAGAATCCTGGTTCTTCAAAAATAAAAACAGTTTTTGAAGGGGTAAATCAAGATAAGAAAGATCATGATAAAGTTTTTAAGGGTTAAAGCTTGTTTTTGTCTAATTTTAAATTATTTTAAGTAACCTTGAGGGCCCTTTGCAAGTATGCTGATGCCCTCTAGTGGTCCCTGGCCCCCTGGTTGAGAACCAGTGCCATAAAAAAGATCTTTCACTACTATCACAAATGTCAAAGTAACATGGTATTGTCTTTGGCTTCCATTTCTTTAACACTGTAACTCCATAGTACCTTTTTGTTAGCGACCCTTACATGTAAAGTCTATTTTTTTCTCTCTTTCAGGTGTCCTATCAGAACTTTGGCAGGGGGAATTATGGGTCTGCTGAGTGTGGAGCAGCTAACATGGCTGACACCAACTGGCTGGTGTCACACTGCGAGTCTGAGCTAGACTGGATCTGCAAAATACCGAAAGGGAAGGTGGAAGAGGATCCTGAGAGCCATGAAGGTCTGTCGCAGTGCACTCTTTGTTGCCTTTGAGAATGCTTAACAAGTTTGTTTGTGAGCTGAAAAGGATTTTGAATGTAAGTAATGTGACATTATTATACATTTGTGTGTGTAGACACTGGTTTAGAGTGGGTTGATTTTGAAGAGGCCCAGTATAAAATGTTTGAACATCGCTCCACGTGGGACCAGGCTCAGAGGATCTGCTCTTGGTTCGATGCCTCCCTGGTCTCCATGCACTCTCCTAAGGAGAATCAGTTTTTGGTTAGCACTTTACGCAAGGTAAGTACACCACCGCACACTTTCCTCTAAGAATTATACTTATGGCTATTAAAATGAACAGCAGTGAAAGGATTAGTTCACCCAAAAATGGAGGTACAAAAGCTTTGGCGCTACTTTTTTAAAAGGCACATTTTTGTACCTTATTTATCTAGAAACTATGCATATTAGTACATATTAATACCTAAAGAGTACCAATTATTAGTACCAAAATGGTACAAAAAAATTGGTCAGTTTTGAAAGGGTACCACACTGGTGACAGATTTTGTACCTTTCCTCAATAGTTTCATATCATTTTGTGTGTCAAAGAAGTTGGAAATGAAAAAATGGCTATGTGCCCCTAATCTTATTGCTATATGAAATGTATTTGCAGTACTAACCAAGAATTATGTGTTTACTGTGTTCAGATGTCCCGCAAAGAAAATGACCTGTGGTGGATTGGTTTACACACTTTTAAAAACGATGGGAGATTAAGGTGGTCTGATCATTCGGTCCTCAATTATGTGTCCTGGGGACTAGGACAGCCTCGACCAATTAGCAAAGAGCCCAAATGTGTCCAAATCTCTGCCTCAAAAGGTTTGGTTCATTTTTACACGCATGTAGAAACAGAAAATATGTCATATTACCCTTGATTTTGACATGCACTGTTTTGACTGCACATTTAAAAACTTACAAAAAAAACATTCAAACCTAAAAAAGGAGCGCACAGATTTAATGTTCAGAGTTTATGACGTTATTTTGGGGAATGATATGTGATTCAACAACAGTGAGTTTATTGAATTACTTTAATGCTCTCTCAGGTGACTGGTCCGACCAGAGGTGTCATGTCGATCTTCCATATGTGTGTAAGAGGGTGAATGTGACGGGTACAATCCCTCCCACACCCGCTCCTCCTCTCATACCTGCTGGCTGCCCACAGGGTTGGAGTCCTTTTCTACACAAGGTGAAATTTCACTCCCGCAACATGTTTGCTTTTATACATTCCCAGGAGAAAAAACAGTGCACTTTCATTATGTACTTAAAGTGCTCTATTTTCATGTGCAAAAACTTGAACTCACTAGTGTATGAAAGATAGGTTTAAGTGTACTGCAAGTGGTAACTAAATGCATTTTTTAATACAGATAAAGTATGTTAAGCTCATATTAGTTCACATTCATGGTGTTTCAAAAAAGCACATTTTAGTACACTTTTAGTATGAATTAAACCTAAATTTTTCTTCTCCACAATTTTTGCAGTTCAGTTTGCATTCAAATGTAGTTTCTCTATTCTCATCTATTTTTATATACTGTATATACTGTCATTTTTATACTTTTTAAATATTTTTTAAGAAATGTAAGATTACATTAACTTAAAGTAATTGCAATTGTTTGTCTTTAAAAGCCTAACTAAAACTCATTATGAAACAGTTGCACATTTCATTTTTGTAATGTGACATATTTCTATGTGAAATGGAATGTTCATTAAGAAATATGTTAGGGCGCCACTTGTTTTTGTCAGGAATTGATTAGATCATGAAGAGTTATCTATATTGACAGATTTTTTTAGAGGGGAGGTGGTGTAAAAATAAGATTGCTTGGTAACGGCAGCCGGCAGCAAAAAGGAAAATTATTCTTGTGATTTTACAATTTGATTACTTTTTTCACTTGGATTGTTAGAAAGAAAGATATATAAAAAAATATTTTAAAATGACTTAAAATACTTATTTCTTATATCATTAATCTCTGAATTCTGTTTTTTACCTCAATGCAACAGTGTTATAAGGTGTTTGGAGAGGAGCTGTCGAGTCGTAGCACTTGGGAATCTGCCTCCAAGACGTGTCTGACACATAAAGCCACGCTAGTGACAGTGCCAAACCACAGAGTTCAGGGTAAATCAAACTCATACACACAGACTCAGACACACACACACACCCACACCACAGAAGGCAAGCTAGGTTGCATGAAATTGATAGTACAAAAAAAAGTGGAAGTATAAGAATTATGGACAACTTTTATGAATATTGGGACTGACGTGCTTCAATGTCTGATGCTTCAGCCCTCAAGTTGTTTTGTGTTGCAATAAACTTGTGTGAATGGAAATAGCATAAGCTCTGCATCTTTCTTTCTCTCCCTTCAGCGTACCTTGTGACTCTGCTGCCCAACAGTAGTTTCCATGTTTGGGTGGGGCTCACTTCAGAATCACAGGCTCAGTTCAGGTGGTTTGAACCTGGGTTTCTTAGCTACACTAACTGGGCCCCTGGAGAACCAGTGGACAACAGACAACTGAAAAGCCCGGTATGTATGTATGAATTTATGTATGTATGAATGTATCTATCTATCTATCTATCTATCTACAGTTGAGGTCAAATGTTTACATCCCCCTTTCAGAATCTGCAAAATGTTAATTATTTTACCAAATAAGAGGGATCATACAAAATGCATGTTATTGTTTATTTAGTACTGACCTGAATAACATATTTCACATAAAAGATGTTTACATATAGTCCACAAATCCTTTGATCCTTCAGCATTTTTTTTGAATTTGAACCCTTTCCAAGAATGACTGGATGAGTTTGAGGGACATCTTTTATGTCTTTTAAATTATGCATTATGAGCCGGCGGGTGAAAACTTTTGGAATTTGCAGAACAGGGTCAATTTAACTTATTTTGTCTTCTGGGAAACATATCTTCTGTAGCCTCTGAAGGGCAATACTAAATTGAAAAATATGATATTTAAGCAGAAAAAGGAAAACATCTTCATTCTGTTCAAAAGTTTTCACCCCGTCAGTCAGTCAGTCAGTCAGTCATATGTCTGCCTATCTGTCTACAATATGAGTATATGTGTGTCCCATTAGGGTAACTGCATAGTGCTCCTCCATGGTAGTCCTCCCCGAATAATGGGCATGTGGGCGTCTCGCAGGTGTGATGCAGAGAAACACGGCTTCATCTGCATGAAGGATAAAGGTACAGGAATATCTCAAATTCACATGCTCACACAAATACGCGCCGTATTACATGCCCTGAACCACTAAAATATCCTGTGTGCATGTGTTTCCAGACCCTGCCTTGCCGCCTGTAGTGGACCCTCTCCCCCCATCATTAGATGGCCCATTAGAATTTGGTGGCGTGCAATACCGGATCTTGCAGAAGCCTCTAGACTGGCGTGGAGCTCTGGAGTTGTGCGAATCCGTTAATGGAACACTGGCAGCGGTACGGGATCCTCGGCAGCACGCCTACCTCACCCTCCTCCTCAGCACACTCCGCAAACCCGCCTGGATCGGACTACACAATGACGGGGTGAGACATTGTGTGTGAGTTGTGTGTGAGACCTATCTTCTTCTGACATGTCAGAGCTTCAGCAAAAGCTTCCTGTATTCTTCCAGGCTCGGAGCTACACGTGGTTGGGCGAAGAGGAGCTCACATTCAGTGACTGGCGGGATGGAGAGCCTAATCAAATGTATGGATGTGGTCACATGACCATTGAAGGCCAGTGGACTGTGGCTGCTTGTAATACAAAATTAAATGCGGCCATCTGTGAAATTAACACAGGTAAGAAGATGTTAGAGCAAAGCTGGGCAGCTTCGGTATGCAGTATGTATATTTCGCATTTGCAATTAAATTTCCTACAACATTGACCATATTTGACAATGTTTCTATACTATTATAACATTCTTAAAGGGGGCATTGGATGTCTATTTTCCACAAGTTGGTATGATTCTTTGGGGTCTTCATGAAATGTCTGTAACAAGGTTTGGTTAAAATTCCTCAATGTTCGTGTAAAACAACACCCTTTTTACCTTGTCAGAAACAGCTCTGTTTACAGTGAGCCATTTCAGTGTATGTCTTTTTAAATGATAATGATCTACTGTTCATCCCTCTTTTCTGTTTTTTGTGTATTCGGTGGCGCGTTACCATCTAAAACAAAACTAATTCACTGCGTCTTCAGTAACTCTGATGCAGGGTTGCCCAACTGCTTCTCAAAACTAGCCCAAAAATAGTCCAATTGCATTTTGAGGGGGGTCCTTAATAATATTATGTTGTTGAGGCCGCTTAAACCCATGGCAACAGTGTTAAATTAGCCCAAATCCTCAGGAAAACCGTGGACTTGGCAACACTGCTCTGATGTTGGGAGAAAATGAAGACTCTTGTGTTCACTTTTATGTTCACAAGACATTGTTGTCAGCTGCTTGAGCGTGGAGAGAAAATGGCAGGCAGTGTACAACTGGTTGAAAGCGGAAATATGCTAATACGGGACAGTCTGTCAGCAGTTGTGGGCGGGGCCTGAGCAGTATGACATCAGAAAATCAAAACGGCTTTATAATTGAGATTGTTTAGGTTTTTGGGGATAAAAAAATGAGTGATTTTTATCATTGTAGGGTGGTTGTGTCCACACATTTATATGCAAACACCATGTAAAAGTGAATTTTGCATCTGATGTCCACTTTAAACATTATTATAACATTTCTGTAACATATTTAATTTAATTTATTTTAACTTTACTTCAATAACTTAAATAGTGTATACAGTGCAGCATGCTGGTATTCCATTTCAGATGTAACCCGTGTGTGTTTGGATCTGTCTGTGGTGTTATTTTTGCACAAATTTTGCAGGTGTATTCTAATAGCCTTTTGCTTGTTCTGTTTTCTGTGCCAGAGAGAACGATAGAACACAGGTGGATGTATCCGGGTTTATGCCCACAGCCTGTAGGTAATTGGTCCTGGGTTTCCTTCAGAAATCACTGCTACTCATTCATCCTGCACGAGCTACAATTGAAACACGAGGCCATACGCATGTGTAACAAAGGTAACGTCCACACATGGGGAAAAAATTCTAAGAAAATCGGCACATATTGCACACAAACTTAAGCGATCTTGTTTTTCCTTTCTCAGCTGGAGCTAAACTGCTGTCAATATTAGATGAAAACGAGAATAGTTTTGTATGGGAGCACATGCAAAGTTTTCAACAGCAGGCCCACGGCGCTTGGCTCGGGATGATCTTCAACTCCAAAGGCAAGAAGTTTAATGAACAACACTTGTTTCCTTTATTGACCTGGAATTTGGATCTTCTTTATCTAGACTTGTGTGTATGTGTTTGATTCCATAGAAGGCAGTCTGGAGTGGTCAGACAGTCAAGTTGTGGACTACAGTAACTGGGAGCAGCAGGATGCCAATCTGAGCATGCTGTCTGCCAACAGCTGCTTTTGGGTTCAGAGCAACACGGGCCTCTGGAAGCCTGGGTCCTGCAAAAACCGCACACATGGAGTCATCTGTAAACGACCACGAGGTATGGAACGTCACGTACAGTGTCTTGCGAAAGTATTCATTAATTTTTTCACATTTTATGTATCTGCCTTATGTTAAACTGCTTTAAATTACCTTTTTTTCACATCAATGTACACTCCATACACCATAATGACATAGCAAAAACCGAATTGTCACTACTTCATACATTTTACATACATTACATGCTTCCGTGAACTGCAGAATGCAGCAGAAATTTTTCTGAACTCTTCCCCCAATGTGTGGGTTGATGCAATCCTGTCTCTGAGCTCTACAGGCAGTTTTTCTTTTACCTCAGGGCTTGTTTTTTGCTCTGATATGCATTTTCAGCTGTTAAACTTTTTATTAAGATGTGAGTGCCTTTCCAAATCATACCCATTCAATTGAATTTGCAACAGGTTAGCTTCACTCGAAGTGTAGTAACATCTACAAGCAATATGAATGCTCCTGAGCTAAATTTCAACTGCCCCAGATAAGGGTATGAATACTTAGGCAATGGAATCATTTGTTTTTTATTTTTGATAAATTTGCAAAGGTGTTAAAAGCCAGTTTTTTGCTTTGCCATTATGGTGTATGGATTGTGGATTGTTGTAGAAAGAGTAGGCAGCAACGTAACAAAAATGTGAAAAAATGATATGAATACTTTCGCAAGGCACTGTAAACATATGATATATTTGTGTATACAACTAAGGTAAAAGCTACAAAAATGAAATAAAACATTTGTGTGCATACTCAAAATGTCATCTAAACTTTGCAAAGAGGTTATTTAACCTGTTATTTAAGGATGAAGCAAAACAAACCAACCCATAGCTCATGTTTAAGCACAGCAAAGCACTGTTTCTCAAATAAGCAAGCTGAAGTACTAAAATGACTAAAACTAATAAAAATGATATATAAGCTAATAAAAATGACAAAAACAAAATTACTAGAACCTAAACAAATGAATAGCACAGTCTTGCTCTAAGGGTCAATAAGCAGGTGAAAAATGGTCATGGTCATGATCAGAAATGTCAAAAAAAATCTTGACTAATTAAGTTGACTTCAGAAAAAATATAACTGAGAATATGTGGGAGAAATCCTAATATAAATATAATATGCAATAAAATAATTCACTTTTTGAGCCCAATTTTTCTCTTTCTTCTCTTTTTTTAACAGGAGCCACAGCAGAACCTGTAGTTCACTGTAAGTTCCAATCATTTTTTAACCTCATATTTACCTAAAATACACAAGTTGAAAAACATGTATTAAAGGGACAGTTGACCCAAAAATATTCATCCTGGGTGTATATGACTTACTTCATTCAGACAAATACAATCAGAGTTGTATTAAAAAGTGTACTGGCTCTTCCAAGCTTTATAATACCAGTGAATAGCTGTTGAGATTTTTATAGTCCAATAAAGTGCATCCATCACATCGTAGGTGTAGCGCAGGCTCCAGTGGCGAATGCGGAATCACAGAAGAGGGAGCTAAACAAAATGAATTAAAAGTACAAAACAAGGATTTGTAAAGAAAAATGTCAGAGGACTTCGATGTAAGCCAAGAGGAGACTGGTGTTCCTTTTCTGTAAACAAAACTTGCTTCTTGTGAGACTAGCATATTCTCACCGGAGCCTTATATCATACGCTCTTGTAAATGTGTGTACAAGTTAGCGAAAGCTAGAGATTACGGTTTCTAAAGTTTTAAATATTGATATTTTTTAGCACACAAATGCATCAAATCACTTCAGAAAGCCTTTATTAACCCCATGTGGAGCACTTTTTATGATGTGTGGATGCACTTTATTGGGCTTCACAATCAAAATTATAGAGCTTGGAAGACCAGGACATTTTTAATATAACTCTAATTGTATTTCTCTGAAAGGAGATAGTCATATACACCTTGGATGGTTTGAGGGTGAGTAAATAATGGGGTAATTTTCATTCTGGGGTGAATTATTCCTTTACATGAACTTATTTTAAATGTTTTGTTTGAATATCTTTTTTTCTCTTTCTTCCAGCTGGGGTCGACCATCTCCATGTATTAATTCAGGTCCTGGTTGCAGCGCTCGTTCTGATTGCTCTGGTGGTGGGAGGGATTTATCTGTATCGTAGGCGGAGCTTCGGCTCCACGGGCGCCTATGAGAGCGCTCGGTACAGCCGCACTAACTCCACCCCTTCCGAAGAAGCTGAAAAAAACATTCTCGTTTCAGACATGGAGTTAAACGAACAGGGCGAATAATGCTGGATATGTTCGAACTGATTCGAAGCACCTAGGAAAACAAATCTGCTACGGCAGCAACTGACTGAGAGAATTTACGTTTAAGGAAAAAATGAGCTGCGGTTTTGTTTTTGTGTTTATATTTCCAGAGACATTGAAAGAGCTGTGTAGAGCGCAGCAGTTGATCAACCAAAAATCAACAGAGGCAAAATACTTTCACATCCATCTAAGCCTGCCAACCAATCAAATTACACCATCTCAGAGGAGCTGTTTGGATGGGCTTGTGTGGAAGATTGTTTTTTTGTTTGTCTTTATCTGGTTATGCATATTTTGTAAGTCCTTTATGTCATACTTATTCTTTAGTGCCAAAGGGAACAAAGTCCCCCGAAAAAATCACATTGACTTGAGAGCGCACAATCCCAAACTACAAGGTAACACCACAACAGTATTTTTTTTAGACTGTGACTTTTATTTCTTGTGACTTTTTTGTTTCTGTTTTATAAAATTTGTGCAGCTGAATTTGATGTTCTCTGGCTCAGAATTCAGGTCCCTCATGGATCAGTCTGAAAATGATAATCATAATAATTACACATCAAATGAAACGATGCTATGTTTGAACTTCAGTGGTGCGGAACTAAAAAAAAAAAGAGCTACGGACAGAAATAGACAGATGAAAGTGCATGAGAATGAGCCTGTCACAAGCACCGCAGTATCTCTCTCTAATCACATGGTGAACACACAGCTGCCCAACAGGAAGTCTGACCTCACTGTAACGGTCTGCTTGATCTCAGCCGGTATGATGAGCTCATGTAAAAACTGAGTCCAAACAGTACATGGAATGAAACCTAAACTTTGTTCTTTTATCTTTACTTTCTCTCATTCTTTTCAGCTCTTAAATTTTCCCTATTTTCTTGCCTTCAATTTTTTCTTTTTTTTTTTTTCTTCGGCTCTTGGCAAGGCCTCGAGGTGAAACGGTGCTGTGGCCAGCTGTGGAATGTCGAGTCAGCGAGTGGAGCAGATCTGGAACCAATCAGGATGCAGGAATGACGAGGGCAAGGCAGGAGGGAGAGAATAGTGAAGGTTGAATGGGTTTTTCGAAAAGGGTTAAGGAAGGAGAAGATGGCGAGAAGGAGACAGTAAGAGGCGGGATTTGCAGCGGAATGGGACGTTAGGTGAGCAGGAGTTACGGGAAGCGCTGGCGACCGAAAGGGGAGTTACGGTACTGCTCTCTGCTGGATATTTGCACAAATAGCATATCTGAGCGTTTTTAGTGCTGTGGATAGGCTGGCCAAAGAAAAAAAAAGTCGAAATGTTATTGCAAATGGGTCCAGTTGCATAGATTGTTGTCGTTATATTCTTAATACATTTATTTCTCAAGGTTTTTAGGAACAATATACATTATATTTTCTTATAGGAACAGTTCACTCCAAAATAAAAATTTGTTTAAAATGGATCTCATCCTCTGAGGTCAGTTGTTCAAAAAGTTTAATGATCTGGATTTGGAAATCCATTTTACATTTGTGTGTTGTTGTTTTTTTTTTTAAGCAAAATTGGATTGGATCACCCTGATCCAGATATGCAAATCTGAAAAGCTCTACAGACCCCCTAAAGAGACATGGTGATGAAAAAAAAATTAAATGGGGAAAAAAATCTATGTTTTGCATTGCATTTACACAAATAACTTATAAAAATATACTTTTTATATTTTTGTTTGATATTGACAGCTTTATATTTGGGGATATATTACATGTTAAAGTGTTGTATTTTTTGGACTAGTTTTAGAGTTTTATTACATTTTTGTTCCTGAAATCCACCCTTCTGCTGGGATCAGAATAATCCAGTTGTTTTGGATCAGAAGTGTCAGCTGAACAACACAAACTGAGGATTTAGATTAGATTTTGTGATATAATCCGAATTCAGAATCCTTTTTTTTCTTTTTGAACAACCCATTTTCAAGATTTGATCCAATGTGATGGTCAAAATTCGGTCAGATTACTTTTGAATAGCTGGCCCCAGGCCATCCAAGATGTAGATGAACATCTGAGATTTAGCATTGCATCACTTGCTCACCAATCGGCCCTCTGCAGCCGTCAGAATGCGTCCAAAACACTGATAAAAACATCAGTAATCCACATGAATCCAGTCCATCACTGAAGTGAAAAGCTGCATGTTTGTAAGAAACAACAAGACCTTTTTAAGCAGTATTATGGATAGAGGACTTATTTTCAAGTTTCAGTTTAAAGTTAAAAAGTCCTAATGATGAATTTGTTTCTTACAAATACATAGACTTTTGCTTCACAAGAGAATGCTTGATGGATTGGAATTTGTGTGGATTACTTGTGGATTGTTGTGATGTTTTAATCAGCATTCACTGCAGGGGATCCAATGATGAGATTGCTCAATTAAAAGCTAAATTTCTCCAAATCTGTTCCTATGAAGAAACAAACTGATCTACATCTTGGATGGCCTACATCTTGGATGGCCTTAATTTTAAGAATTTTTTTTGCTGAACTATTCTTTGAAAAGTAAGTAGTGCTTGCCAGTGCAAAACTCGTCACAGTGATGACAGGTTTTGTCTGTGTGTCTGTGTGTGTGTGTGTGTGTGTGTGTGTGTGTGTGTGTGTGTTTATTTTTGTTTTTTTTTTCGTGCATTTCTATGCAGTTGCTTACTCAAAAGAGCTTACCTCCAAGTTCCTATGATAGTCTAATAGTTTAATATTTAGGCTTAGGAGTTTGTTCAGATCCCTAAGTATGAGGAATAATAATAATCATTCTTGTTTTAGCAGACACCACTAATATCCATAACCAGTGCTTCCATATATCCATACTAACTTTACTCGCAAGCCTTTGTTTTTAGAGAGCTAGGTGGCACCAGTTCAGCACTTATAAACTATTCTTTACTGTAAACTTTCTTGCTCACTCTTCATTTTTGCTTAGTACTTCAGTTATAACCAGAGGCCTGTAATATCATTATAAGAAATGACCATGCAGTTAATCTGAGCAGAAGTAAAGCGTAATATGCAGTACTACATACAGATGCAGATGGTTGATTCTCAACTTTGAAATAACATGGTTGACTAAGACTATAAAGATCATACAGAGCATCAGATTATGTGATTTGACTATATACATAGGCTGTGATGTCACACACGGCCATCAGGACATTTGCACATGCGCTTATGCAATAATCATTCTTAAGATTTGTGAAACAAGTTTGTATGAGTGGTTCGGATTGAATTAGCCCTCAACAAATGGAGAATGGGAAACACTTTTTTTTGACTGAATGATAGATAGAAAGAAATGAATCATCTTCAGTCCCTGTGAAGACAATGAAACATTTTCTGTTATGTTTATTTTGTTTTATGAATTTGCTTTTAAAAAATAAATAAAGAATATGTTTGCTATGTGACTGCTAGAAAAAAAAATGTCTTGACAGTATCCAGAGTTTCAGAAAATTAAATGATATTTTGTAACTTTACATTAATACTTGTAAAATGTGGATGTCCAAATCTGTTTGCAGCAATTGCACTAAACAGTATATGTCGCTAGGGGGCAGAGATGGCATTTAAATATTCTCATCAATGATGAAGGACGGGATGAAAATGTATCCTTGAGTTTTCGTCAGGGTTTATAAGTATATATACACTACCGTTCAAAAGTTTGTGGTTAGTAAGATTTTTTGAAAGGAAATAAACACTTGTATTCAGAAAGGACGTAATAAATTGATTCAAAGTAACTAGAAAGACATTTACAATGTTACAATATATTTCAATTTCAAATAAATTCTAAACTTTCAATTTAACAAAGAATCTTAAAAAAAAACAATGTTTTCTACATTGATGATAATAAATGTTTTGTGAGCAGCAAATCAGCCTTTTAGAATGATTTCTGAAGTGACACTGAAGACTGGAGTAATGATGCTGAAAATTCAGCTTTGCATCACAGAAATAAATTAGATTTTAAAATATATTCAAATAGAAAAGAGCTGTTTTAAATGTTAATAATATTTCACTATATCACTTTCACTGTATTTTGATCAAATAAATTCGCCTTAGTGTACAAAAGAGACATCCCTAATAACCTACATGGAAAGTGGTTTGGATATATTAGTAAATTGAGTAAACATTTTGTGTGTGACAGTAAAATAGATTATTTCGTCCTGAGTGACAGTTAATTTCAGATTTGTCTTCCTCTACGTGTATGTACCTATGTCTGTGCTAAATTCCCAAATCTCGAAACCAATCAAACAGAAGTGCTTGTTTCAGCACTAGGTTCCAGAAAAAGTGCTGAGCTTCCTTTATTCTCTTTCATTTGGCAGATGTTTTTCATCCAGAGGATCATACAATACCCAGAGTGCATTGATAATATCAGTGGCGCTTTGCACAAGGTCATAGTCCTGCCGACAAAAACCTGTACCTTTGAATGAGCTGCCAAAATGTGTAGAAATTAGCCTCTATGGCATTTAGCATCCAGGGCTACGCTAACCAGCCAAACCTTGACCATTTGGTGAATCTGCGAAGCAGGTAAGGTTATTAGCTGATATGCTCAAATTAGCCAAATATCAATGGCCCAGTTAGTAATTTAGTTCTTTGAACTGACACTTATCACAGAATGAGGCAGAAATTAAATTATTTTATAGTATTGCATTCAGTGATATATGTTGATTATCATGACCTTAATACATATTCTTATGAAAATACCTGAGATGGCTTGAAAAACACAGATAAACCATATACTATTGCAGTCGTGTGTTGACTGTCTTCAGATAAAACATTTCTTTCTGTATAGAGGGTTTGCACTTACCCGGATGCGCGGCCAGATTGGCTATACTCGGATGTCAACAACAGCGTGGATTGCACGGTTAATGTACTACTGAATATGTTGTTCTGATAATTTATGCTGTCTATACCATGTGGAAGCTGCTAAATCATATAGAGAAGGACTTAGTAAGCAGGAAACACACTAAAGTTAATAAGTGGTAAAGATACGTACAAGCAGTATTAAGATATTAGTCTGAAATTTCACCTCAGGTATACCTGACCGGAGATGATAAGAACAAACATGAATGTTGTCAGTTCTTGCTCTGGAAATCCTGGTTCAGTTTGGCCAACCATAAATGCTCTTTTGACAGGTTTTTGCACTCTTCAACTTTATTTGTTATAACTTTTAGCAATCTATATAGTACTCCAAATGTTTTTCCCGGTCCGACTGATTAGTACAGCCCAAAACATAAAAATATTAGACAATTTTTAGCATCAATAATAAGTTAAATATGTGAGTTTCATTTGGTTCAGTTGCATTGTTTACATTTAGTACCGCAAATATGGCA
Organism: Cirrhinus molitorella; assembly: GCA_033026305.1. Lineage (NCBI taxonomy): Eukaryota > Metazoa > Chordata > Actinopteri > Cypriniformes > Cyprinidae > Cirrhinus > Cirrhinus molitorella. Next base: position 26,619,248 of record CM065117.1, on the reverse strand, counting down.
ATTGATGATACCTCATGAAAACACTATTTTACTCGTCTACAGCGATCACTGGATGCCTGGCACGTTATAACGATAACAATATTTAATTATTTAAACACACCGATTATCGTTAATACCAATATAACGTGACACCCCTAATGAAAATTTCTTATCTGATTGTTCTTTGTGAAGCAGGACTGTGTATATGTGGGTGTTTTACAGTCATGGTGTCAAGGGTTAGAGTTCATTTACAGCAAACAAAGAGGAGAATGTGAGCATGAATAGGATAGATTATGTTAATTTCACCCTTCCCTGTGGCGGCTCCTGAGGCGTGTGTGTGTGTCTGTGCTCCAATAAGCTCATTAGCAGTCTATATAGATATGATTACATACATATGCGCCAACACACATCCACAGAGACCTGGACAATGAATGGTGAACGAGAGGGAGAGAGAGGATGAGGAGAGAGAGCTGTTGAACAGAAGTGAATAGAATTCATCAAGTGAAGTGGCGAACAACAGCCCAGCTGAGGGGTTATGAGTGTAAATAGAGACTTGTGTTGAGAGGGACAGAGAGAGCTATCAGCTATTGTCTCTTTCTCTCAACAAACTGGTCTGATATAACTATTGTTCACCTTTTGTGTTAGTATTTAGTTGACCTTAGTTCCTTTAAAGTTGACATATGGAAATTCTGCACTATTAGTGGCAGCAAACAGACTTGGCAAGAAATAACAATGCTAGCTCGTGTTGACCAGTTCTCAAAGTTTGAGAAAAAGTTGGTGCATACAATATGATATGATATAAAATTGTTATTTTAGTTTATTTTAGTTTTAGTACACATACCACACACACAAAGTAATATAATAATAAATTAAATAAATACTTTGTGTGCTGGCATTTTTTTATATGTTTTATATATTTATTTTAAAATGTTTAAAGTACACAATATCAACTTCTTATTTACTGAACTGTTGTATAAAATCACATTTAAACTCGTGATATTCAGGACAAAATCAGCACTTAATAATGCTAAGTGTAATACTGCTCTCCCTGCTCATATGTAATGGCTTATCATATGATATAAATATGAAACAAAAAGTCAGGGGGATTTTGTGCACCAATATCTTGAATTTTAACTGCATTAATGGAGTTGTTGCCCTGCATAATATTTGTCAACAGTCAACTATATGAAATATAAGATGATGTACAGGTCTGGGGCGTGGCCAGTGCATTATCTGCATTAAAATATTTTAATAAAGTTTTTTTAAGAACTAATTAATTAAGTTAACGCGTTAAACTGACAGCCCTAATATAAATGTGTGTGTGTGTGTGTGTGTGTGTGTGTGTGTGTGTGTGTGTGTGTGAGTGTGTGTGTGTGTGTGCACGCGCGCATGTGTGTTTTAAGCCTTTTGTTGCTTTGTGTCTAATATAATATAATATAATATGTGACCCTGGACCACAAAAATAGTCTTAAGTAGCACGGCATATTTGTAGAAATAGCTAAAAAAAAAACATTATATGGGGCAAAATTATTAGGATATTAGGTAAAGATCATGTTCCATGAAGATATTTTGTAAATGTTACTACTTTTTGGTTAGTAATATGCACTGCTAAGAACTTGGACAACTTTAAAGGTGATTTTCTCAATATATAGAATTTTTTTCAAATAGTTGTATCTCTGCCAAATATTGTCCTATCCTAACAAACCATACATTAATAGAAAGCATATTTATTCAGCTTTCATAATGCAATATAACATAACATTTTGGCATATATAAATGCCAACATTTATTTAATTTATGTATGCTTTATTGTGTGTGTGTGTGTGTGCGCGCGCACATGTATCTGGCCTCAGATTCTGATATATATATATATATATATATATGCTTTTTATGTTGGAAACTTTAATAAGTGAAAGTGTATGAGTAAAGAGTAAAGTTAGATTAGATGCTCTGTCAACATAAGCTGCCTTACCAGACCACTGCATTTCACTGAGCACATCTTCTCCTGAGAAAAAAGGGAAGAAAAAGCGCTGTTCAGCTTTTCTTAGAGTGATATCAATTTTTTCTTGTCCCAAAGCAGATAAATGTACATTTGTATTATAGCAGCTGCTGCCCACTGACTGCAGTTGTGGTTGTCAACTCAGCCCTAAAGCCCTGCCGCACAATACTGCACACTGTATGTGTCTCCTTCTGTTTGTCTCAAGGGTGTAATCGAAGGCAAACAGAAGTGAGGCAGAGTGATTGAATTAGAGGCTCGCGCAGGGTAAATATGATTGCGTGTGCAGGTTTGAAGGAGAATGTGCGCATGTGTTTAGAAAGACACTGATATGGGTGATGATTTAGGCTGCGTTCAAGCATAGGTGTGAAGGCTGACTGATTTGCTTTAATTTCCCTGGTGTTTTGCCACTATGAGATTTACAGGCAAATATGTGTGTGTGCGTATGCAGAGAGAGAAGCGGGAGGTGAGAAAACAGCGTAGAGTGAACATAAAATGGGAGGAAGGACTGATGTGTGAATGAGTGTTGTTTTTCTTGCGCTCTCAGAGGAACAGGACGACATATTGTGAAGCAGCAGGTGTCAGCCGACATGGGACCGCGTCTGCACTCCTGCTGCGTCAATCAACTAGAAGAGAGAATCTGATTGGCTCAAAGCCATGATGGGCGGGGCATTCTGCCCAATTACATTCAACCTGTCTCAGTCTCGGGCAAAAACGATTTCACCCAAAACAACTTACCGTATCGCTGTTAATACTGTGCAGTAAATTAACATCTAACCCAAATATTACAATTTAGTTTTTGTTCTAAAAATTTAATTATCCCACTTTTTGGTCATTTTTGGAGCTTAAACGGTTCACATTCAACTTTTTCATTCTCATTGTTCAGAAACGAGCAGCATCAGCTGTTTTAGAAGAAAGAAATTCATACAGGTTTGGAAATAAATGAGTAAATGAAAACAGATTTTACCTTTACTTTTATATTTTCACTTCTGGGTGAACTATTCCTAACATGTCAGCAAAAGCAAACGACAGCAGCAATTAAACACAAAATGTTAATTAGTACTAACATTAGCATCAAGCCCAATAATTATGCAGTCAACAATGTGCACAGTCATTTTTTTTGCTGTAATGTGTGTGTGTTTATCTTGCCTCAGATTCTGTACAATTAGCAGAGACAATATAAGGGAGGAAAAGACAGACCACACTTTTCTTTAGCAAGTATGCATTAAGTTAATCAATAGTGATGATAAAGACATTTATAATGTTACTAAGGATTTCAGATAAATGCTGTTCTTCCGAGCTTTCTATTCATCAAAGAAACCTGAAAAATTCTGCTTAGCTGTTTTCAACTTAATAATAATAATAACAATATCAAATAATTTTTTTTGCAGTAATATCGGAATAAGTAATGATGCTAAAAATTCGTCTTTGAAATCAGAGGAATAATTTATATTTTTAAATATAGTCACATAGAAGAAATTATTTTACATAGTAAACATATTTCAAAATGTTACTGTTTTTGCTGTACTTTAGATCAAATAAATGCAGGCTTGGTGAGCAGAAGAGACTTCTTTAAAAACTTTAAAAATCTTACTGTTCAAATACTTTTGAAAGGTAGTGTGCATGCATGAGCTAATTCTATCAAATCAGTATTCAATTTATTTAAAGCCAAGTATAAATCTAGGTTAGTGTTTTTACGCATTTTACATTTATTCCAAAATGAAAACTCAAGACAGTAGCAGTTTGAACAATATATTTTATTTGTGAACCTATGTTCAGCTATTCTTTTTAATAGTTAACTTTTAACTTTTTTTTTCCTTTAAATTTCACCAAGCTGATTACTCACTAAAAACTCCTACAGATCACATTTTTATGCAATTTTAAGTCTTATTGTGTCACAACAAAGTGGTTATATCTAAATGTGTGAGTTATTTACTTACTTTTGTAATTAATGGGATTTATTGCATGAACCAATCACAGCCGAACATAACGGGTCATATCCAATCATATCACGATAGAAGCATTGTCTCCTCTCACGTGACTTTACCCCATTCATTCTCAATTACCCCCCACCAAACTCACGCTTTAGTTAAAACTCAATGGGCTCAGGGGAGGCGAGCGAAACGCAGGCTAATGCTGTAACTTTACCTGTTGGTGTCGCTGTTGGACAGTGATTCTTTAGAAAAATTTGTGTTTTCTAACTTATTTTTTGTAATATCAGCATTTTTATTTTTGAAGGCTTGTCTGGTTAGCATCAGCAGGTTGCCCTTGCTGGTAGATGCTTTAACTACACTATTATGAGGGAAAAATCATCTTTCTATTGTAAATACTATATTTTACTAAGGATTATTATGTCAGTAATAACATTTTTGGCTCATTTATAATTTATAAATAATGTCTACAGCCTTCACCAATAATCATTTTTGTGACATCATCTCCTGAGTAATTAGTCACATGGCTTTTATGGCTCAGCTGATTTGCTAAAAAAACTGAATCCAAAACTAAACACAGATGGCAAAGATTGCATATTTGCGCTAGTCGAGCAGCTGCCGTTGAGATGAATGTTAATGCTAACTGATCGTTTCCCCCAGGTATTATAAACCTCTGTGGTTTCATCAGACAAAATCAAACAGTGCATTTTAACCCTTGTCTCGTTTTTGACCGGTCTCAGGAGTCAGACAGACTGGTGACAGACTAAAAAGAATCTCCCTGAGCCTTCACCTTTAACCGTTCGCTCGCGCCGCAGAGATAGAGACAGCGAGAGCATCTGTGTGAACCAATCAGTGCCACGGCTGAGAGGGAGAGGACGTCTAAATATTTGCTTGTGAATGTTTGTGCATGTTGACAGTGTTTGTGCATGTCAAGTGTGCATGCCACTCTTCAAAGACTTCATTTTCATCTCTCTCTCTCATGTCTCTTTTCCTCATTTTCTGTTTTCTCTTTCTGCACCAGGTTTGGCCTCTTGCCTGGGCGACACCAATAAACCTTCTTTGCATACTTAAAAAGCAGAAGCAGCAAAACGCATCTGGAAAACACATCAACATTCTCATCCATCATTCGGCTTCTGAACTCCAATGTCAAGGCATGCACACATGCACTCGCACACACAGTACTACAGATAGAAAGTTTCCTAGGCAACACCAAAGCAAGTGTTTCATCAGTATTTATTTACTCTGTAAGTGTGTTTGCGTGTATTTGTGGACACATGCAGAGAGCAAAGAGCGCTTAGAGACTCACTTAGTGTCGATGAAGCTCAGTCTGACCAGCGAGTGCTCCACAAGCTCTGTGTTTATGTGTCAATCAACCAAAACACAAACAGACTGTGCTGACAAAATCAGTCACAGAATCTGTCACGAGTGAACACGCACAAACTCTGCTAAAAAGAACAGCCTAAACCAGCCTACAGTGGTTGGATTGTCTGCTTTGTTGGTTTTATAGGGGGTGTTGGGCACAAGCTGGTGTTTAGCTGGTAGCCAGCTGGTCTCCAAGCCTGACCAGCTGGCTGCCAGTTAAATACCAGTCTGACCAGGATGCTAAACCACCTAAGACTAGTAAACCACTTTAGGCTAGTTAATACACAGTACCTTAAACTTCAATTTTCAGGTAACTTACTTAAGATACAGTCACATGTTAGTAACATTTTGGCAGTTTTTGGCAAAAAACTGTCTATTTTCATTAGTGTAACTGAAGTCACTTTCAACACAGAAATTATGATTGTATGGAATTTTATTGAACTGACTAGATTTCGCTCACAAAAATACGCTAAACAATGATAAATGTGACTGCAACTTTAAGCAGTAAATCAACATCCGTAGGTCACCAGGTCTTTTTTTTATTTCATTAAAATTAAAGGGATAGTTTACCCAAAAATGAAAATTCTGTCACAGAGCATTAGAGTTATAGAGCTGTCCTTGCATTAGAGCTGTGCATGTTGTACTATTCTAAATATAGGATTAATTATACTGATGACCACACCTATTGCATTTTCTGCTATATAATATTATACTAAAATATTATTACGACTGTAAATTTACCTTATCTACATTTACATTTAGTCATTTAGCAGACGCTTTTATCCAAAGCGACTTACAATAGAAGCAATCAGAGCAACAAGAGAGCGACAGTGTATAAGTGCTGTGGCAAATTTCAGTTAGATAAACACGATAAGTCTTGCAAGGGTTTTTTTTTTTTTTTATATAAATATAGAAAACTGAAAAGAGTAGTATATATACCTTTATAACTTGTTCATCTGTTAAAAAACAAACAAAGCACCACTCAGTGGGCATTTCACATTAAATATGTCACAAAATATACATGGCGGTATGTACTTGATGTCTCGTGAAAAAGTTCCCATGGGTACGTTTTTGTCATGAGATCAGGTTGTTTTTGTCAGTTATAATTTTACTCTATCATGACAACCTCTGAAGATTTTAGCATGGTAATAGATATGACAGTGTTTATGTGTTTAGTTTTGGCATAATAGATCTGCTCTGCTGCTGAATTGCTGCTGCTGTTGTAGATTATTCCTGCTGCTTCAAAGCAAGTGCATGAACTTGCTGCTGCCAGTACATATGCTGATACGCACAAGCAGCATATATAACAACCCATAGCAGATCTATACAGGTGGAGCTGGGGAAAGTGGAGGCATTCAGAGGAACTGCTCTAGTGAATGCCAACCAGCCATTTAAATGTAAAGCTGCATATGCAACATGAACCAATCAGCATGTGCCAAGAAGTTTAACACTGTGAATATCATTAGTTTGTATTAACAACCCATCAGCCTTCGCCATCTAGAGTTTCATGACAGAACTTGGCATTAGTGTATTATTGTCAGCCAGTCAACTCACAGACCACTTTTACTAACAGTAACTACTTTACAAGAATGGTTGAAGTTGACATAACTTAAATCATGTGGTGGCAAAACAAACACTCATAAACAATCAGAGCACGGCGAACGACACCTTGTCACAGAGGATTTCATATTTAGCTCTGTGTTTGTTTTGCCTTTCGTCGCACCTGTGAACTCTCAGTTGAAATAGTGAATTTAAGTCTGGAATACTAATGCGAATGCTAATTCAGCTCCTGTTCTCTGTTCATTCGGTTGCCCGCAGACAAAAGGGCATTTTGCCATTGAACAAGCCAGCCACACGCACTCACGCATTTATACTGACTTCTACTGTTGTATACTAATCTAATGATGTTTTCCATCCCCTAACCCTGATGCAAATCAATCAGCATGTTTATATTACATTAACCATTATTTAATATGTTCATTAAGTGATTTTCCTCACGGGAACCATCGATTGTCTGATGGGTTCATGATTTAAGGTTTTACTGTCCTTGTGGGAACATTCGGTCCCCATAATATAGCCAAAGTCTGATGGATACACTCATAAACACCCTCTAGAGACACACTCGATCAGCATCTTTGGCATGTGAATCATTTTAGGACTGTATGCGTTCACATGCTTCTTTAAAGTTCATCGTTTTTGTTTTGCTCAGCAAATGAGCAATTTCGCATTCCAGAGTCAAAACAGTGTTAGGACTTTGAAGGAAAGAATGTGTCTTTGAATATTCAGAGAGCACATGATGACTAACTGTCAGACACACACACATTGACTAATCCTCTTACACTCAGCCTGAGCTGTAGGGCTCGGCTGGTCATGACTGTTGCTGGCAGCCTCAGCTACCTGCTGCTGTCAGGAGCTCATCATGCCACATGTTTCTTTCCTTGTGTGTGTGTGTGTGTGTGTGTGTGTGTCTCTGAGGCATGAGGCGATAAGTGAAAGTGATTGTGTGCATTGTTCAATAATATGGAACATGTAAAATTAATCAAACACGACTAATTCTGACACATTCGTCATTCGGGGTTTGGATACATGACCTCGGTTTGTGTGTGTGTTCAAATGTATTCCTCTGTTTGTTTCGAATAGATGGACTTCTTCATAGACCTTCCAGAAACCACGGCAACAGCATTCCCCTCATGCTAGACTGTGTTGTGATGTCACAAAGGGCTGTACACAGTTGCCTTGGCAATGACTGCATATTTCTGATATGAAGCCCTAGTGGTTTTTTCGTGCATCTAACTGGCTCCAAGAGAATTTGCATACAGAAATAACCACTGTTTGCTGTATCCAAAACATTGTAATGCTGCACACAGCCGGATTTCTTGAGTTGCTTCTCTTTGAGGTTGGATTATGGTTTTATTCCAAATTGGAATAGACATATAAAGCCCAGTGTTCCCTATTTTTCTGGCTGCTACAATATAAATTAGAGTGAAATACATTGAAACAAAATTATAATTGCTACCGCACACTTTTGTAAAACCCACTAGAAGCAATTGTTTATTTTTGGTAAATTCTGCAGAATCACACTTACAATAGAAATCTTTGGGGCAAGATATTGTGAGAGTTTAAAAGCAATTTCTGTTCATATTTTTGGTAAGGCATAAAGCACTTTTTATGAAGTCATGATCATTTTTCTGTACTATACATTATCTCACAAAAGTGAGTACACCCCTCGCATTTCAGCAACCATTTTAGTATATCTTCTCAAAGGACAATTCTATAGAAATGAAATTTGGATATATTTTAGATTAGTCAATGTGCAGCTTGTATAGAAGTTTAGATTTACTGAAACATACAGCCATTATTGTCAGAATAACTCGCAACAAAATTGAGTACACCCTAAGTGAACTGTGTCAATATTTCATGTTAGCACCATTGTTATCTGGCACTGCCTTAATCATCCTGGGCATGGAAATAGCCAGAGCTGCACAGGTTGTTGCTGGGATCCTCTTCCACTCCTTTATAATGACGTCACAGAGGTGCTGGATGTTAGACACCTGGTGCTTCCCCACCTTCCGCTTGAGGATGCTTTATAGGGTTCAGGTCTGGCGACATACTTGGCCACCCCATTTACCTTCAGCTTTCTCAGCAAGGCAGTTATCATCTTGGTGGTGTGTTTGGGTTCGTTATCATGTTGAAAAACTGCCGTTCGACCTTGTTTCTAGAAGGAAGGCATCATGTTCTGCTTCAGCCTGTACAGTTCATAATGGAATCCATGTTTCCCTCAATGAACTGCAGCTCTACAGTACCAGCAGCACTCATGCAGCCCCAGACCATGACGCTACCAGCACCATGCTTGACTGTAGGCAAGACACAATTTTCTTGGTACTCCTCACCAGGGCATCGCCACACATGCTGGACACCATCTGAGCCAAACAAGTTAATCTTAATCTCATCAGACCACAGAACATGGTTCCAGTAATTCATTCTCTTGGACAGGTTGTCTTCAGCAAACTGTTTGTGGGCTTTCTGGTGAGCCAGCTTCAGAAGAGGCTTCCTTCTGGGATGACGCCCATGCAAACCGACCTGTTGCAGTGTGCGGCGTATGGTCTGAGCACTGACAAGCTGACCTTCTACTTCTGCAACATTTAAAGCAATGCTGGCAGCACTCATGCATCTGTTTTTTTTGTTTGTTTTTTTTTTTTGAAGCCAGGTTCTGCACCTGACGCACAGAACGAGTACTCAACTTCGTTTTTTTTTTCCTTTTTCTTTTCGTTTTTTAGTGTGTTACTGAACCACTAATAGCCTTGGCTATCTTTTTGGAGAGCAACAATTCTAAATCTCAAATCCTCATAGAGTTTTTTGCCATGAGGTGCCATGTTGAACATCCAATGGTCAGTATGAGAGAATTGTACTTAAAGCACCAAATTTTAACTGCTCTAATACAAGATACACAACTTTGTATTGCCCTGTCAAGCAGACAAAAACATGATGAATAGAACATGTGGCTTTCCATGGTTAAACATCATACTGATGCTATCACTTAGGGTGTTCACACTTTTGTTGCCAGCTATTTTGACAGTAATTGTGTTGACATGGCTTTTTTCAAGGGCGTAAACGATTACAAAAATCATACTATAGACCTCCTTGTTCCAATCAACTTTGCCTCTAGAACCACTGCTGTCAATCAAACCATTAGGTCAATGCTTGAGAAGATGTTAAAAACCTATTTTAGCAAACTAGTCCCTTTTTTGCTCAGTCTATAAAAAAACACTGCAGTACAATTCTCTAGTCTCACTAGGTCAATAATTGTCAAAAAAAAAAAAAACTTGACATTTACCCTTTGGAAACCTATAACGGATAATTTAGAAAAGGGGCCTGTCCAAATATACCTAAATAAAGCCTAAACAAATACTCAAAACTTCACTAAACCTAGTGAGCACATATAACAGGCGATTCTGAACAAGCATGCAAAGTTTTAGAGAGATCGGAACCACAGATGCCGCAATAAGGGCCATAAACACTGAAAAAAAACTTATTTCTATGGCAAATTACCTATATATGCCAAAAATGCTTTTGAAATCATTGATTTAAGTGGTTACAGGCTTGCTAATTACATTAATTACTCACTTTCATGTTGTTCCAAACCTGTAAGACCTTTGTTCTTCTTCAGAACACAAATTAGGATATTTCTGACCCTGCATAGGCAGAAATACAACTGACACATTCAAGGCCCAGAAAGGTAATAAAGACATTGACTATTTTAACAATGTTCTTACTACCGGTCTATGCAGAGTCAAAAAGCTCTTGGATTTTATCAAAAATATCTTAATTGGTGTTCCGAAGATGAGTTAAGGTGTTACAGGTTTGGAGCAACATGAGGGTGACTAATTAATGACAGAATTTTCATTCTTGGGTGAACTATACCCTTAATGTACTCCAAACTTTTGATTGGTAGTGTGTTTGAGTTGACATTGGACCACAGTGTTCTACAGATAAGTGACTTTATCACAGTAGTATTTTGAAACTGTGTGTATTGTGTTTGCTCCACTAAACTTTCATTGCATGTGTATTGTTCAAAATGACTAAACATTGCTGTAAAGTGTTTTACAAACTGAATGAAATATTACATTTATGGATAATTCACCCAACAATTAAATTTGTCCAAAAAATGTCATCATATACTCACCCTCATATTGTTCCAAATCTTATGATTTTACTTTCTTCAGTGATTTGCATAAGTAAATACGCTGTAAAATGTCCCAGTGCTCTTTAATACATACAGTGAAAGTCATACAGGTTTAGAATGACATGAGGGTGATAAAATAATGACAGATTTTCATTCTGATTTCGCGTAAACTATCCCTTTAACTTGTATGTAACCTAGAAAACTCAAACTTCACACGTTGACTTCAGAAATTCAGGCTCACAGAAATATGTCTATCCTTAGACAGCATTTGCGTTGGTGTTTCACTATAGTGTGAATGAAGTCTTTGTAATGTCACGGAGCATGACTGATGGTGCTGTCACACATGTAAAGGAGCGAACAGCAGAAGTCACAGATGTCTTTGTTCGGCTAACGCTAATGCTAATCATGGCTAATGCTGGGGAAAGATTCTCAGAACTCCAGAATTCCAGGGATTTAGTTCCACACAAATGAGCTCGCCGCAGATCTGCGATCTCTAGAGAAGTATGTCCCAAGAGACACAAAAAGAAGCATCTTTTCCAAAAAGGGTAAATATTAAAGTTGCCCACACGAACAATTCCAAACCCTTTTTTTATTCTTTTTGCATCTGCTTTACACAGTTTGTGACACTTAGATCTGCTAAGCAATACCACAATGATAAAAATAAAAGCAAACTTGAAGTTAATAAATAGAACTCCTCTGTATAATGTATTCACACAGCTGTACAATCCCAGGGGCCATATATGGGACAATATGACTCTCCCATAAATACAGAGAATCTGTCTCTTTTTTTGTGTGCTTTAGTCTACATGATAGTGCAGCTCTTGGCTCTGTCCTCCCTGAGGGTCGGGGTGGGTTCAAGGGGAGTGGCTTGTGAGCTGACTGGCAGCAGAGGCTGATTAGATATGCGCTTGAGAACGCGACGCGAGGAGCTCCTCTTGAGGCTCGGGATGGCCTCACGTCTGACGGACACCAGCGTAGTGATGTGAAACACGTCTCGGACGCTGTTCACGCACATTCGGGACGAACATTCCACGTATGCAACTGCGCCCAACTCGCGTGCTCGTGAACTCCCCTGATAGACAGAAAAAAAACAAGTCAGCTTAATTGTACCGTGTCAGCAATTTACATTTTCATTTCTCAATTTCCTTGTCACTCCTTTCTCTCTCATGCTCTTTAATGGAAACCCTTTCTTGGTGTTCACATGAATTACAGCAAAAGCCAACCAAATGTCAAAGCAAAAATAAACACGCCACTCAACTGTTTTTCCATCCTTTTCCTTCTCACACTTTTTGTTAATGTTAGCTGATGGGTTTGTTTCTCATAGTCCATGAATAGGGTGCACAAATAAGACCTGAAGCTCTTCTAAAATGTCATTTTTTCCCTCACAACAAAAGGTCAGTGAAAGTACATGAACATATCTAATAGGCCTCACAACAAAAACATGTAATTTGTGCTTCTGATGCTTTAAGAAGTAGCAGGACATAGAATTACACCATTTTCATGTGAAGTGGTGTATATTCGTCTCATTACAGAACAGAATTATAGAGAGAACTAGGTGTTTTATAATGAAGCGTTGCTACAGCGAGTTGACCCGCTCAGCGCATTGACGTAATAGAGGGAACTTTTTCTGCCGCTTTCTCTGTAGTTCGGTTTCTGTGTATAATTATAGAGCTTTCTTTTAGTGTCTGTGCGCGCTTAAGAAATGGTTTTAAACACAATATAGGAGTGGCTGTCATGACATTTCAAGCTGTGACATCAGTGAACTGCAGTGTGAGATCCTATAGTTGCATCTAAAAATATTTTAAACATATTTTCATATAGTTACTCAGAAACGCAGTGCTTGAAGTAGTTTACTTCCAGAACAAAAATGTACACATAGATGTCCGTGTCTTTCTTTCATTTTTTCCTCAAAGTTTTTTGAGGAAAACATTCCAGGATTTTTCTCCATATGTGACTTAAGTCTTAAGTCACTGGGGTATATTTGTAGCAATAGCCAAAAATACATTGCATGGGTCAAAATTATTGATTTTTCTTTTATGCCAAAAATCATTAGGATATTATGTAAAGATCATGTTCCATTAAGATTTTTCATACATTTTCTACTGTAAATATATCAAAACTTAATTTTGGTTAGTAATATGAATTGGTAAGAACTTGATTTGGACTTAAAAGGCAATTTTCTCAATATTTTTTTATTTTTTTTGCACCCTCAGATTCCAGATTTTCAAATAGTTGTATCTCTGCCAAATATTCCTATCATAACAGACCATACATCAAAGTTTATTCAACTTTCAGATAATGTGTAAATCTCAGTTTCTAAAAATTGACACTTCTGACTGGTTTTGTGGTCCAGGGTCACATGTAGTTGACTTCAATGGCTAGCTAAACGATTGGTCAAAAAAACGATTGGTAAAACAAATTAAAATGTATATACTTCTTAACCTCAAATGCTCGTCTTGTGTATTCCGATTCAATACAGTTATAGAGTATGAGTATGTTAAAAAAGTCCCATCTCTTTTTCTCCTCCAACTTCAAAATCGTCCTACATCACTGCAGAAATGCCGACCCAGTGTTTACAAAGTGAACGTGCAAAGAAGGTCAAACGCCGCATGTCCTGATTTTGCAGAGTTAGGTGTGTTCCCAGGTCAATATTTTTTTTGACCCTGGAACAACATTTTAATCCAAAAATTTAGTCTTAACCACATGCCTACACCTACCTAACCTTACCCATGAGTAATCCCTAAAATCAGAGGAAATGATAGATGAATGACACTGATGTACAAAGAACCAAAAACTGATTATGAGCCTAAATTTCACAAAAACTTTTTTTTCAAATCTGATTGGTTAATCACAATGTTGTTCCAGGGTCAACAAAGATGTTGATCCAGGAACATGTCGCAGGTTCTGCGTCAAACGCCCTTTACAAAAAAAGTAAAACATTGATGTAGGGCGATTTTGAAGTTGGAGGAGAAAATGAGATGTGAGTTTTTTGACATACCCTAACTTGTCTTGAATGGGACTGCACAGGGTACGCATACACACGGAAGAGCTAGTCAAGACGAGCATTTGAGATTTAAAAGTATGTAAATTATTATTATTTTTTTAGAAAATGACAGTTGCTTCACTAGATTCCTCGGCTGAGATCGTTTAGAGCCCTTTGAAGCTGCATTTAAACAAAGTTCAAACTCGTGGGCACCATAGAAGTCCACTATAGAGGAATAATTCCTGATATGTTTTCCTCAAAAAGCATAATTTCTTTACAACTGAAGAAAGAAGGACATGATTGGATGACAACGGGGTGAGTACATTATCTGTACATTTATGCTCTGGAAGTAAACTACTTCTTTAACCTTAAAAAAACTCTTTTATTCGTACACATGCTCCTAAATACATTTTACAGTTTGCACACATCTATTTTTAATCTTGAATTGACAGTCTACAAGGTATATTTGTACTGGTAACTTGCTAGCAGACTTCCAGACTACACAAAGGCATGTTTGTGTAATACTATGTGTCTTTGTTCTCATGTATGTACAGCAGCAGTTGAATAAACACTAATGTCCTAAAACAATCTCTCTTTTCTCTTCATGTTACAGTCCCCTGTGTGTGTGTGTGTGTGTGTGTGTGTGTGTGTGTGTGTGTGTGTGTGTACACTCACCTGTTCGTGAGTGACAGGTATGAGTCTCTGTTTGGACAGTTCCCGTAAAGTGCTGACGTCTGTTCTCATATCCAACTTACAGCCAACCAACACCAACTTTGCATTAGGACAATACTCTTGAGCCTCCACCTGCCACTGAATGAAAGAAAGAAAGAATCTGTCATATGTAAGTCAGTTTAGGTAAAAGCATCGATCCATCTACTTACCTACCTACTGATCTGCACTACCATTCAAGAGTTTGGGGTCACACTTTTTTTTTTAATTAATGGATTGGATCACTTTCAGAATAAAAAAATTCTGATCTAATCAATTCAAATTTAATTTTGAGGTAAACATTTCAGGATTTTTCTCCATATAGTGGACTTCAATGGGGATTAGTGGGTTGAAGGTCCAAACTGCAGTTTCAATGCAGCTTCAAAGGGCTCTACACGATCCCAGCTGAGGAATAAGGCTCTTATCTAGCAAAACTATATCTATTCGTTATTTTTTAAAACTACTTTTTAACCACTAATGCTCATCTTAAAGACAAGCATTTGTGGTTAAAAATGGTACAGTTTTTTTTTTTTTTTTTTAGGAAAATGACCAATCATTTCACTAGATAAGACCCTTTTTCCTTTGAAGGGCCCTTTGAAGCTGTATTGAAACTGCAATTTGGACCTTCAACCCATTAATCCCCATTGAAGTCCACTATATGGAGAAAAGTCCTGGAATGTTTTCCACAAAAACCTTCATTTATTTTCGATTGATTGAAGAAAGACATAAACATCTTGTTCATGGGGGTGAGTAAATTATCAGGAAATTTAAATTTTAATCCTTTAATACTTTTATTAATTTCTAATCATCCTATTTTGCTACTTTATATATAACTATGTGCAGTAGTTGTTTATGCTGTGATATAGTGAGCCTATGGTACATTGCTTTTGCTCCTTGTAGTTAATGTACGGATAATGAGTGCATAATGTAGTTGTGCGTACATCTGAGAGAGAATTAGGGAAGCAATTCGAGCAGTAATTGTCTGATTACTTACAAACACTCATGCTCATGCACATCCAAATCAAATCGCACAATATTTACACCAGTTTCAACCAATTAACTATATTATAAATCTCCTTTCACACCACTGTAGCTTAAAATGACCC
Source organism: Cirrhinus molitorella (assembly GCA_033026305.1). Lineage (NCBI taxonomy): Eukaryota > Metazoa > Chordata > Actinopteri > Cypriniformes > Cyprinidae > Cirrhinus > Cirrhinus molitorella. Next base: position 26,603,500 of record CM065117.1, on the reverse strand, counting down.
AGACGAGACCCTTTTCAGGAACATTCCTGCTAAAGCAGAACCATCCAAAGCCAGATATGTGTGAGAGGCATGGCGCTTTTGTGTGTGTGTCGTTCAACAGCCGCTGCAAAGGTTCAGCTATCTCAGCTATGGCACCATTTCACAGGTTCTGAATGTGTTCAACCATCCATCAAACAGTGCTGTGATCTTTAACCTTAAATGCCACTGTTAACTGGCCAATGGGAGGTCAACGCCTGCCTCTCAACATTCCACAACAGCCGTTAGCTCCGCCTCTGTGGCCTCAGAGGTGAGCTGCTGAAGTCATTGGTGTAAAGACATTCAGTGTGTCTGCTGTAACAGGGTTAGCAGAAAACAGTGATCATGCTTTAGAGAATAAAATGCTTTTGGAAAAATTTCAGGACACATCACTCTCTTATAATGAAACAATTATATTGTTAGGGCATGTAAGTATGAATTCCTGTTTCCAAAACTGAATAACAATTTTTTTTCCTCATAATTGCAAGTTTACTTCATGCAATTGTGATTATTACATCAGAATTGTGAGATATAAACTCAAAATTGGACTTTTCCCCTCAGAATTGGACTTGTTTACTATATATTGCACAGTTTTGAGATAAAAAGTCAGAATTGTTTGTTTTTATTTCTCAATTCTGACTATTTCTCGCAATTGTAAGTTTACATCACGGAATTCTGATTTTATACCTTGCAATTGCAAGTTTCTGAAGTCAGAATTGTGAGATATAATCTTGCAGTTGCGAGTTAAAAAGTCAGAATTGCGTGATGTAAACTTACAATTGCGAGAAATAGTCAGAATTGAGAAATAAAAAATGCAATTCTGACTTTTTTGTGTGAAAAAGTCACAATAACCTTTTTAAATTTTGTATTCAGTAGCTGAAATGGCCCTCCAATGTTCCAATGTGTAATGTTCACAACTTATTCACAATTTATTTGATCAAAAATACAATATAAACAGTAATATTGTGAAACATTATTACTATTTAAAATAACTTGTCTTCAGTGTCACATTTCTTGTTATTATCAATGCTGCCAATGTTTGTGCTGCTTAACTCTTTAACTGCCATTAACAACCTTCTTGAATAGCTAATGGCAGTTAAAGGGTTAATATTTCTGTGCTGCTTTTAATATGCTGTGATGCATGCTTTTCATGATTCTTTGGTGAACAGAAAGTTCAAAAGAACAGCATTTATTTATAATAGAAACCTTCGTAAAATTGTCACTGTCACTTTTGGTATGCGAGCAAATACAGAATTGCTAGATATAAACTCACGATTCTGACTTTTTCTCCAAATTTCATGATATAAACTCATAATTCTGAGGAAAAAAAAATATATATTTTTGCAATATATAGAATGGCAAGATATGAAAAAATATATATCTTGGACACAATAACTTTTTTCTTAGAATTATGAGAATTCTACAGAATTTCATGATAAAAACTCACAGTTGTGAGAAAACAACTTCATAAAATTTTGTTTTAAATTTTTTTTTTTTTCTCACAATTGCGACTTATCATGCAGTTCTGAGGAAAAAAAAGTCAGAATTACAAAATATAAAGATAAAATTTTTTTTTTTTTAATTCAGCGGTGGAAGCAGGCTTCCATAAGAAAAACATTGATTTCATTGATTGAAAAAAAAATCGCAATTACGAATTATGAAAACAGATTTGCAGGATACAAACTCGGAATTGCGAGAAATAAAATAAGAAATTCTGAGAAAATATCAGTCTTTCCCCCTCACAACTGGACATTATTGCTTGTTTATATCTTACAATTCTGACTTTATAACTCGCAATCGCATGTTATAAGTTCAGAATTCAGTTGCTGAAAAAAACGGATTGACTGACTATTTAACTCACAATTGCGAGTTCATATGTCACAATTCTGAGAAAAAGTCAGAATTGCAAGATGAAAAAAATTACCTTTTTTATTATTCAGTGGCAGAAACAGGCTTCCATAATAGAAGCACTGGTTTCTTAAATAACCTCAGTCTGACCTCAGTCTTCTAAATGTCTAAATAGCTTTTTCTCATCAGACATATTCTAAAAAAGACTTAAAATCGAAAAAGCCCATTGAAACCCTTCAGCGCTAGGTCTCACACCCTCATCACCACATAATTGCTGGCATCTGTGTTTAGGTAAAGCTAGTGTTTTTGTGTAAATCCACAATGCCGTCATCCTCCCACTGCTAAACACCCGCAAACAAAAACTTCTCTTAGTCGACAATAACATTGTGTTTTCGCAGCGAGAGACTAATGCTGCAACTATGTGCGTGTTTACAACTGCAGCTTATAATGTCATTCCAAAATGCACTGTTGCGTTTGTTCCTACCGATAATTTTCTTTTTTAGGATAAGAGAAGAGAAAAAGGCAAATAAGAAGAGATTCTGACCTTCTTAGGGATGCTGTCCAGCGTCTCCGGTCTGCTGATATCAAAACAGATGAGCACAGCATCACAGTCTGGATACGCCAGGGGCCGTACATTATCATAATACGAGGACCCTGCAGAACACAAGCACAGTGAGGGGTCAGGATGAAAACGCTTTATTACGATAAAGCTGATGTTCAAATCAAAGAGGAAACACCGCTAATGGCGCTCGCGAATGCAGCGGCACGTACAAATTATGTACAGTGGGTCATACATCAGGGCAGATGATATAAAAGACTGATGTTTCTAGAGTGGCGAGTGCCTGAACAGGAAGGAGAGGTCAGTTTAATTCCAGCACAGTAAATTCTTTCTTTTTGGCTGTGTTCGGAATAGCATTTTAACATTAGCATCTATACTATCTGCCTAGGAACATTTCAGTTGTGTTTCTGTCTATGCAGAGTCAGAAAGCTCTGGGATTTCATCAAAAATATCTTAATTTGCGTTCTGAAGATGAACGAAGGTCTTACGGGTTTGGAACGACATGAGGGTGAGTAATTAATGACAGAACTTTCATTTTTAGGTGAACTATCCCTAAGTGTAATTGTTCAACAGTGTGAGAAAAAGTACAAAATAAATCGTTATATTGATTCCAGCGATGTTAGAAACAGAGGTCGGTTGAGATGAGCTCATAACTTTGTGGGACACATTCTGAAAATTCACATATTGTGCTCAGTACTTTGAAAGGGGTTGTGAACTGCCACTGTCTAAAATTGGCATACTCTGTCTTTCCTAATCTCCTCTCTCGAACTTTGCATTCATCTCTCACTCTCCTGTCCTTCCCTCGAGTGAGGACACAAATCCAGACATAGACAGAGAGCGATAGGGAAAGAGGGAACGAGAGAGAGAGGAAGTGTGAGAGTGACAATGAGTGTTTGAAGCGCTGATCAAAGCTATCAGTTATTATGGGCTGGCCTCAGGAGTCAGCCTATGTGCTGCATGTCCCACAATCCCCTCTGGCAGGTCTGTCAACCACAGCCAGGGGAAGATGGTCAAATCTCATTTCTTAGATGAGAGTGCAAATAAGGATAAGAGGAAACTAATAAAAGTGTACAAGAGAGACAGACTGGCATGAAAAAAAAAGCAGTTTCTTTCGTCATATTGCTTGTTTGTTGTTTGTCTAAGTTGAGTGTGCTAGCCCTCAGGGACACAGAGGCATTTTTTTCTGTTCTCCCTACAACAGCTTCTAAAATAAACTTGTTTACTTAGCTATTCAAATGAGGACATATCATAGACTATTGTCTATTTTTACATAAACCCCAAAATAATTAAAATTATTTATATATATATATATATATATATAATTTTCTTTTTTTTACTATTTTAATTTTTAGAACTATTTTACAACTATTTCTTATAGTTGCTTGAGTAAAAGAATAAAATACTGCTAAGGTCAATATTATTAGCCCCCTTAAGAAATTATTAGTTTGATTAGCTATAGAACAAACCACTGTTGTCCAATGACTTGCCAAATAGTATATATAGTTATATGTTAATATATATAGTAATACGTTACCCTTTCATAAAAATTTGATTCATGCATTATATTTATATAGAGAGAGTAGTAATAATAAATAATAACAACAAAAAGGAAATTAATATTTATGAACCTGTAATAAAATTACATGTAATAATGTATGAAATTATAATAATATTAATAATTATTAATATTATTGTTATTTTTTGAATAATAATGACAACAATAATAATAATAATATTAATAATTTATTTACTACTACTACTACTAATAATAATTAGTAGTAGTAGTAGTAGTACTAGTTTATATATATATTTTTCATTATCAATGTTCCTTTTATTTCTTACCTATGAGAGGAAAGTCCCCAAAGGAAGCATGATTAAATTTATTAATGTATGAAATAATAGTAATTATTATTATTATTATATATTATAATATATAATAACGATTATAATTATTATAATTAATAATAAAAACAAAAAAAGATTAAATAATTGTAATAAAATGTAATCATGAATAATAATAATAATAATAATAATAATAATATTTTTACTTATTTTATTATTTATTTATTTTATTAATTTTAATCTAGCTCACTTCTCAGGACAGATTTGTCCCTAAAGTATGGTTCAGTAAACCAAAACACACACACACACACACACACACACACACAGAGAGAGAGAGAAACAGTGTTTACTGTACAGCTGCTCTGCATCTTGAATGTGTGTGCTCTTTTTGTAACAGTCTTGTTAAAATTTTTATCTGTTTTCCTATTTATCAATCTGAAGCCCGTCTCATTTATGGTCACTCTCCTCTGCCAATCCAAAAAACATTCACGCCATGTTAAAACCATTTCCTGTCTTGTTTGCAGTGGGTGTTAAATGTCTCCACAGAATTATCGTCCAGTTGTTTTCTTTGTTTTATTTTCGAGACATTATTACTGTGATTACGTCTGTAGTGCAAGACATAATTTGTGTCTGGTTAAAAACAGTGTGTCTGTATGAAACGCTGACCTGAATGTTTGCCAGTAAACATTCTCCTCTTCCAGTCCCTAGATTCACCTCTCGCCAGCTGTGCAGCTGTGTGTGTGTGTGTGGATGAAGCAAAACTCTATGGGATGTCATTACAGATTGTTGAAGATGTAGCCGTAAGCACAGGAGTGTCAGTTAGCTCAGTAGCAGCACACATATGCTCACACAAACATTGACAGACACCTCATTAAGACCCATCAGAGACACAGCGTGATTACCTGTGTGAATGCGTGTTTATGTTTGCATTTTTCTAGATCTAAACAGGCCGAAGGGTAATGCATGAAAAGGTTAAACTGAAAAGAAGGTTGTTATATCGACAGAATGCCTGATGTAGGTTGTATGACTGAAGTGTTGCATTAAAATTTGATTTCCAGTGTGCAAGATTTATCAGTGGTTGGGCCCTATGATTTCTGAGATGCAGAAAATGCATATGGAATCTGGTCATAAAAATGGAATTTACTGTATAACTTGGAATGTCACTTCATGAACATTTTGATGTTTCTTTTTAGAAAATATAGAAATGGAGAAACTTAAAGGTCTTTACATCAACTCAAAATGAAAGTTTGGTTTAACTTGAAGAAACTGTGACAGAAATATATTAATTTAATTATTATGCTGCTACTACTACTAATAAAATTGTTATTAAAACATTATTTTTAAGGAATATTCACCGTAAAAATGATTTACCAGATTTAATATACTTTTATAAAATCAGAGATTTAGAGATGTTTTTGATTATTACAATTGATTAAAACCATTCAAATGGAATCCGGAAAATTTATGAAAAAAAAAAAAAACAGAATTTGGTTAAAAAAAAAAAACTACATTTGAAAAAAAAAAAACATCATATTCAATAGGGCTTTAGAAATGTCATTTTTGTTAACCTTTAATAAATTGCTGTTAAATTGCTATTAAAAAGTTTTATGATTTCAGTTAATTAGTCATGCTTTTTGATTAATAAAACTGAATTTAACCATTAAAATTTAAATGGAAAAAAAAATCTAATCTAGAAAAAAACTTGGAAATGGAATTTTGTGAAAAATAAAACAGATTTCATAGGGCTCTAATCAATGGCCACATACACATTGTAATGTTTCTGTGGTAAATTCCCTAAATTACAGTCTGTGTGTGTACAAAACAGAACTCAGTCTTGAAACTATGATGACTGACACAGTGATAACCATAGCAGTGTTTGCCATCTCATGCATTTTTTTTATTTGCTGTTTTTGCAATATTACAACGAACGACCAAAGACTCCAAAGACAAAGTTGAGAGAGCCATCGTGTTTTGTTTATGTTTGGAAGGTTGCTTTGCAGAGTGTGCTCTTCAAGGGTTGCCATGTCCACTTATTCTAAGTGACACTTGTTATCTTTGGAAGTTAATAAAGTAGGCAGGTACAAGTTGCAGCATTTTGTTATGTGTTTTTTTTCCCCAAGATAAAGCATTTGGATTTGTTTATTGTGGGCTTGTTCTTATTTGCTGTTTTTTACAGCAAGATCTGACAACACTGCAGATGAGAGAAAATAAAGTGTTAGAAGACTTTAAACAGATGGTCTACTAATACTCTAATGACCGGTAGCTGACATGTACTTGCAAAGTTACTTGTAGTTAGTAAAATATTTAAAGCAGACTTGAAAAAACAAAGTGTTATGACTCATTTCAAGTCATACAGCTCTGGAATGATGTGACTAAATGATGATTGTAATTTTCCCTTTAAGCTCTATCAACAACATATGTAGCTTGCTGTCGATTACCATTTTCAACTCATCTCACAGTATCTCAAAACAAACAAAAACAGCATTGACAGATAAGCGAATCCAAAGGAAGTTGTACGATTACAGCCCTATACACTTCCTTGTAAGTGGATTTCTGTCAGCGTGTTATTTGTTTGATAATACAAACTGAGGGACGATTCAAAATGACTGAAAATGCCGAGGAAAAGGCTGAAGAAAGCATATAACAAACAAAACAAATCACACACACTTAAACAAAGGGAGTCTCTCATTACCATTCAGTGTTCTCATTACTCATTTCTCGTTAGTCATCAAATCATTAGTTGCCCTAGTTCTCCAGATGGCTGGGCCAAAACACTCATCCAACTCTCGATTTTTACAACTGCAAATTCACCTTTTACACACATTCATTACAAATCCCTAACAAATCTCGACATTAAGATTTATCCACAGTTACACCATTTTGTAGCTTTCATGTCAAAATGCTTCCTTTTCTCCCACACTCTCAGAAAAAATAGTCCATACACTGCTGGCACGTTACTCTTATTTAGATCTAAAAAGATGCATATTAGTACTGTAAATGTCCATATTTTCCTAAAAAGTGCATTTTAGTGCATATTGGTGCATATTAATACCTTTTGAAAGGGCATTAAGCTTAATGTGGAGAGACAACTATATGTGACCCTGGATCACAAAACAGATTTTTTGCACCCTTGGATTCCAGATTTTCAAATAGTTGTATCTCGGCCAAATATTGTCCTATCCTAACAAACCATACATCAATGGAAAGCTTATTTATTCAGTATAATATACAATATACATATTTATGTACAATGTATAAATAATGTATAAATCTCAATTTAAAAAATTGACCCTTTTGACTGGTTTTGTGGTCCAGGGTCACATATGCAGTTGTTATCATATTACTATCATTGTTATAAATTATGAATGTTTTTTTTTTTTTATAGTATCATAAAAAGGAAATTGATTTTTAAAATCTATTAATCAAAGTAACTTTTTAAAAATCAGATTGTAGTTGTTTAGATGGTTTCATAATTTTGTAGCACTTAAAACTATTTTTTTATGTTAGAATGTGTCTTTTTATCCCAGCTTAATGTGCAGAGACAATAATAAGCAGTTGTTAACTTGGGAATAAAAAAAATCCAAATTTGATTAAAAACAGTACTAACATTTATCAAGAAAAGGATTTTGTAGCTGATTTTATGTCTGGCTCGTTCATCACGCTAGAGATGGAAGGTCAAGTCAAGTTTATTGCATTGTGGGATACAGTATTTCATGCAGTGAGCTCTGTTGTATACTGCACATTTTCTGAAATGTAGAAGGTCATCTGGGTATTCTATGCATGTAAAAATTTGCACAGTATACCGTTGAAGAAAAAGTTTATATTGCATACTCTGCAAAATGTTATGCTATTTTTTATTTAGTACTGACCTGAATAAGATATTTCACATAAAAGATGTTACATATAGTCCACAAGAGAAAATAATGGTTGAATTTATAAAAATGACCCGATTCCAAAGTTTACATCCCCTTGATTCTTAATACTGTGTTGTTACCTGAATGATCCACAGCTGTGTTTTTTTGTTTAGTGATAGTTGTTCATGAGTCCCTTGTTTGTTCTGAACAGTTTTACTTCCGGCTGTTCTTCAGTAAAATCCTTCAGTTCCCACAAATTCTTTGGTTTTTCAGCATTTTTGTGTATTTGAACGCTTTCCAACAATGACTGTATGATTTTGAGATCCATCTTTTCACACTGAGGACAACTGAGGGACTCATATGAGGGACTCCATTTTGCAGATTCTGCAAGGTGTATGTAAACTTTTGACTTCAACTGTATATACTGCAGAAATAGTAAGAGTAGCATGCTAGTTTGCATTTCCAAACATAACTGTTGTTCTTGAAATGCATTTGGGTGTGTGTAAAGAAAGTGTTTAATGTAAGTGGCCATACATTGGGAATTGTTTCAGTTAAGCATTTAAATACTTTGCCTCGAATTTTGTCTGTAAGCCGTTCCAGTAACTTATAAAGTTAATCATTTTAGATGACTTTGCTAAGACAGTATCGGCCAATAAAACAGATATACATATACTTCTGCTCACAAAGCCGCTGGGTGCCTGGCTGTTGTCAAGAGGGCTTACTGACAACGTTTTTAAACAGTGATAAAGTTCATAACCAGCTGAACTTTATTATCACACAGTCCACACTGAAACAGACTCTTGTGTCCCAGACTGTGGTATGAGAGCGCTTACAGTAAAACAAAGATTTACTCCCGACAGGGTTACAGTCTGACCCAGCACAAGCCTACAGACCAACAACAACAGCAGGAGAGGAAAACATTCCCATAGGAACTTAAATATGGAGATGACAAGAAAAGAAATTCCCATAAAGGACTTTTATAGCAGGGTGGGGAAACATGCAGAGGCCTAGAGCGGGGGATTTATGGGTCATGCTTGCTGAGAAACCCCCGAAGTGTATGTCAGGACGAGTGTGTGTCAGCAGTGGTGTAGCTTAACACCAAGTGTGCAAAAATCCACACTGACAGTACTGTCCAAACACGCATACACAGCCCTGAACATATTACGGGAGTTCTGGCTAACTTATTGGCTTGTTTTATAGATGAGAAGCTCGAATCCACACAAAGCCATTTATATTAGAGATTTCACCCACAGATACAGTCCAGAACTCAAGAGCAATATAACAGGATCATCTGTATTCATAAACCCTGCATTGTCTATTGTGTATTGTTAAATCAAAGCAGTAAGAGTTCTGCTTTCTGACTCTTTGTAGTTCAGACATCACATATTATTTGAGGAAATGTTGCTGAAACACTCTTGTGAGCCTCTTCAGACAAACAAAAAGTCATGCTCAATCTTTCTCTTACAAATTCACAAGGGGTCAGCCAGGCCATGGGAGCGGTCAACGGGAATGAACCGTGTCCATGCTTAGACGACACTGGCACCAGGATTTGTTACAGTAGAACTTTTGCTATTGCATCTATCTATTTATCGATTCATGCAGAGGTTTCAAAATTTACACTTTCCAAATCACTGAAGAGCACAGTGCTTGAGTCATAGTACATCACTGGCTGGAATACTAGTATAATACCTTTTGCATACTTTTGCATATATATATAGAGAGAGAGAGAGAGAGAGAGAGAGAGAGCATTACAGGCATGGTGTGAAATTATCATGCACATTTAGCGTTTCAATCCCAATTTGTGTTTTGACTGTGTGAACTGATAATGACGTTTTTAGTGGGCGGAGCATATCTACTAGTTTATATCTTCTAGTTTGGATTTTATAATTCAATTTAACTCAACGATAGCGAGTTTGTCAGTTCTGAGGAAAGTGTGGGCTATAAACTCACACTCCATTCGCTGAAAGTGACTTAATTGTGACGTCTTCTCCAAATTGGTCTATAGTATACAACCATATGCACTGTTGTATACTGCACCTTTGGCGAAAGTACAACTTTCCAAAAATGTGTAAAAGAGGCTTCACTTACTACATACAGTATACAAACTGAAGGAATATTTAGTGTAGTATGGTAGCATGATATTCCAAGCAACTGTTTAATTTTGATGCCAAGCCACATCTTACCTGACGTGTCCCACATGTTCAGCTCAATGCGGTGCTTGTCGATCTCAAAGCTCGCCGTGTAGTTCTCAAACACTGTGGGCACGTAATTCTGCAATGGTATAAAAGTATATTTTTTAGTCCACTATAACAAAACATTAACTATTTCAAATATATGAAAAGTTTTTGGTCATCCCCTTGTTATGTATAAATAATAAAACGATGAATAATAAAGGTGTTTATGTTTTTTCGATTTACCCTCCAATACAAATCATCACACAGCCTACTGTTGCTATGCTTAGCCATTCATGAATGGTTTTTCTGTTTTAGCCACTTTTTTTCCCGTAATAGTGGGCGCAGCCATTTGTGACCCTGGACCACAAAACCAGTCTTAGGTAGCACAGGTATATTTGTAGCAATATCCAAAAATACATTGTATGGGTCAAAATTATAGATTTTTCTTTTATGGCAAAAATCATTAGCATATTAAGTAAAGATCATGTTCCACGAAGATATTTTGCAGGTTTCCTACCATAAATATATCAAAACTTAATTTTTGATTAGTAATATGCATTGCTAAAACTTAATTTTGATAACTTTAAAGGCAATTTTCTCAATATTTAGATTTTTTTTTGCACCCTCAGATTCCAGATATTCAAATAGTTGTATCTCAGCCAAATCCTAACAAACCGTACATCAATAGAAAGTAAAACACATTCAAAAAATGATGACTGGTTTTGTGGTCCAGGGTCAAATGTACATTTTTTTGTAAATTTATTTGGACTTTGGCTTCTGGTCTCATCCACGTCCAGCTATTTTTAGCTGTACAAAACAGTTTTGCTGCTTGACATTGCAAAGTTTGTCTTACCATGTTATTTTAATGTATTACCTTAATTATGAACACGTTGTTGCGCGTTGTTATTCTTCTGGTTATTTTCCTAACTGGAAATCTCGCCCGTAAGCTTAACTTTCCCGTTGAAGAATAAGATAAATAGTGCACTGATTATTATTACAAGTTATATTATTTTTCCTTATTTTGCATTTCTTTTTTAAGTGTCTAATTTGAGAACAAATTTTTTGGCTAACTTGGAGTTGTCAGGCTAGTTCTTACAACATAGTCGCTGTTTATGCTTCTGGCCCTAAAGCCAATAACTTTTATAGTTTTGCAATGAAATGTTATGTAAAAATAATTCGTAAATATTTCGGGGTTTATTTATTTTATTTTTTGAGACCACCTTAATTCGCACCCTGGCAACGTTTCGTGCAGTGAACGCCTCCGTGCCAAGTTAAAAACGCGAGGCTCTTGCTCATCTTTCTGTCCGTTTGCACTCCAGTGTGACCAGTCACAAGCACGGGACATCATGCTGTTTATTAAACTCATAACATAAACTTAAATCACACAACTTTTAATGCAACCTACAGTTATGTTCATAGGTTCACAGTCATACTGTTAGGCTACTTTAACACATGCTCTGACTAATGCTCTGTCATAATTAGTAAGTTATTTTCTTATTTTATATAGTAAGATAGGTATTAAAGATAAACAAATTGATCCGTTCACCTCTGGGTAGCTGTCCTTGGCGAACACATGCAGCAGCGCCGTTTTTCCACACTGAGTGTCACCGACCACCACGATCTTACAGCGGCTGCACTGTCCTTCCATCATCATCACTATCAGCACTGTCCTAGCGCTTAACGAGCACCATCCGCTGCCTGCTAACGGTCCTTTATAACGCCGAATATATGATTCAGAGGAGAGACAGTGTGAGTGTGTCTCTGAGTGGACGGGTATGTGCCAGGGAGAGAGTCCACTCACACATAGTGGCGTGCGCCCCTCCCCTGTCCGCCTGTCAGTCTCCCGGTTCCCACGGTGACACCACGCGCTGAGTCTCACCCCCTCTCGCGCGTCATGAGCCGGGCTTGCGGGTCGTGCTGCCGCCTCTTGACTCACTACCCTTGATTTCTAATGACACGATGTGGTTATCTCGCCTTCCTGCTGTGGTTAGGGCATGGTGTAAATTAAGCGACCCTTCTGGCTCGTGTATGGAAATTGTTTTAACGATGTGATTTAACACATCACTGAGTCCCATATCCAGGGCTCCCAAGGTCATGAAAAATATCAAGAAAGCGTCATTACATTAAAAATCATGCACTTGGAACATTAGTGCAATTTGACAAAATGTCAAAAAGTCGCAATTTCTATACTGCTGGGAAGAAAATGAATTGTTTGTTGTGAGTGCAATCTTTACAAAATAGATTTCAAACTCGTATTTGACATTAAAAATGTTATTTAAATGTATGTCTGTTTCTAAATATTACTGTAAAATGTTCTGTTTTGTGTTTAAGCTACAGAGTGTTGAGAAAGTTCAGGTGAGGTTACCTAGGCTGTAGCCTTTATTAAATTAGGAAAGTTTGCAAATAGGCCTACTGAATCTCTTTATAAGTGGAAAATGGTGGTTTCTGAAAGAATAGCATGAGTCATCTGTAAAACCCTGTTTTATATCTTTGATTAATTTAATTGCTTTTCTTGCACATTTAGACTCTTTGGGTGATAACTTTATCTTCCTAAAACCATAACACTCAAGAAAAAATATAATAAAAAGATAAATTGATAAAAATGTAGAGATGTGGAACTGTTAAATTTTACGAGACATTGAGCTGCTATATTTTTAGTTACTGTTTTACCACTTTAGTTTATTACTGAGAATAATAATGTTAGATAAATTTAGATACATTTAAAAAGAACAATTTTTTTCTCAGCAGTTCTATTTCCTTTAAAACATTTATAAAAAAAAAAAAAAAAAAAAAATTCCCCCTATAAATTGGCAAACCAGTAGCCTATAAGAATAGAATCAAATTAATTATTGTAATAATTAAATATTAATAACATTAATATCCTCTTGACTACCAGCTATGGAGTTTTGTCCTCTGTAGAGGACATTATTTTTTAGTGATTTCTCTGAGACCTCACATTTTTAACACAGTTTTAAGTCTTAATAAAGACGATTCAGGGCTTTTCAGAGATACCAAATGTTTGGATTGGTGATCAAATGTAACACCCTTATGGATGATAATATTTTGTAATGATCATTAAAATCGGACTAAATTTCAAATTGTTTGTCATACATCAACATCTCAGGAAAATGTCATGGGGTTTCAATTCAAAATATGTCTTTCTGTTATGAAACAGCACATCAATTTCATTATTGTCAGCTGTAGAGGACACCAGGACTAAAAGCTTAATGTTTATTAAGCATTTTGGGAGACACAACAAGTGAATAGGGAAATAATTTATATATCATTAGATATTATTATGAAAATCCTGCCAATTATTACTCACATTATTACACTTCTTTTTTCATTACATGTTGCTCCACAAACACATTAATATGCAAATTAGATACAGTTTATTGATACATTGTATTTAATGGGAAAACCTATTTATGACCAATGATTTAATTTATGATCTTTATATAAAGTTGGTATAAAAAATAAAAAATTGATTTGTGATAAAAAAAATGTTTTTGCCTTTTCATGTCTATTCGTGTCTTTTTATAAAAAAAGACTTTTTAAAGATAAAATCACCATCAAAAAAATTTTTTATATATATATATATTAAATGTTCTAACAATGTACATGTAATGACATGAAAAAATTACTAAATTAAAAAAACGTTTTTTTCCTGGTAGTCAGGATATATATATATATATATATATATATATATATATATATATATGGATTATTTTTACATGGTTTTTGCATAATGCACCCTCTGTGTTTAGACCTAATTGAAAATAATACAGAATAAATAAATATTATATTATTGTACTTTTTTTCAACAGCATGTAAAAACCTTTTAATAGCCTTAATTTACATTTATGTTTCTTCCAAACAAGTTTTCAGTGCAAATTTGTCTCTACAACGCTCTTTTTGCATTCATTGTAAATATAATGCCGCCATCTGTTGTTGAATGTCGGTACTGCAGATTTTTCACTGTTGAAAGATGGTTTTAGGATTTATTACATGGTCTGTTGATTTTTTTTTTTTTTTTTTTTTTTTTTTGTGGTGTGGACATGCGCTTACTTATTTGGAAATAGAATAACAAATATTAAATCTGACTGAAGAGGATACATCTGCGTTTGCTCAGTTTAGTTCACTGCCAGGTTTGTACACGAATGCAATAATTATTTCTTATTTGTTTTAATTATCATGTCATGTGAGTTATGGGGCTAATATATTGTGTTTTACGCAAGTGATGTGGTCTTAAGCCTACTTCTAAAATCGTATTAAAATAAAAATGAAATTATAGTAACATTTAATTCAAGTTTTGATCAGGAATTGAAATCGTACTCAGCGATTCTGAATACTTCTGTATTTTGTTTTTTTCTCTCTCTCTCAAGCATTCAGTTCACGCCCTAAATCCAACCACTACATTCAACCATCATCCACAGACAATTTCCATCAGATAGCCACACCCATTGAGCGCTTTCCCGCTTTTACCAACAGGGGGAGACAAATACCACGAGACCAAACACTTGTGTCACGTTAATGCGTAAAGCATTTTATGTTGTTTTATTTAACACTGAGCTGTTGTCACTGAAACCACATAATTGTATTATTTTGTAGTCAAAAGTAATTTTAGAAAGTAAATTATCCATTACTAACCACAGGAAGTTAGCACATTCCTGCTGTCCATGAATGTTTACTTTCACACAATGGATTTATGACCTTCTGAACTGGGTAACTGTGTTGTATTCACAATAGAGGGTTTGCACTTACGTCACGATTTGGTCAGTTAACCGGATATTGTATATTTTAACAGCCATATTGATGATACTTGAATGTAAACAACAGCATGGATTGTATGGTTAATGTACTACTGAATGCAACTAATTGATGCTGTCTAAACCACGGAATAAAAAAAGGGTGGAAACTGCTAGATCCTTTGACAAACTAAAGTTAATAGGTGGTAAAGATACCTATGAGTAGTTTTAATTAAGATATTAGCCTAATATTTCACCTACCTGATTGGAAATGAAAAGAACAAACACGAATGTTGTCGAGATTGTTGCCCTGGAAATCCTGCTTCAGTTTGGCCAACCACAAACGCCTTTTGTTCCTCAGATAGTTTTTGGCACTCTTCTTCTTGATTTGTTAAAACTTTTGGCAGTCTGTAGTATTTCAGAAGTTTTTCCTGGTCTGACCGATTAGTACAGCCCAAACATGACAAAAACTGACCATTTTCAGCAGCAATAATCAGCAAAATATGCAAGTTTCATTTAGTCTAGTGGCATTGTTTGTCATAAAAACACTCCACTTCTTTAGGCATTATTTCTTGTATGATTTGTCTGGTTTATTGTTTGTAAAGCCAGTTGCACCTTGTGGCATGTATCTCGTGATATGCCAGGGTTTCATTATAAAGCCCTGAAAACAAACAAACAAACAAAAAAGCAAGCATAAATAAATACAATGTTGTTGAGTTTCCTTCATGCAGATGTTGCATATATTTGTAGATAAACAGAAATACCCATTACAAGAAAGAAAGAAAGGATTGTTAATCCATCTAAATGTTAATCCATCTAAATCATTACCATCTAGATTACTTAATACTTCACTGTTTGGCACGTAATCCCATTAAAAGCAATCACTTTGCATAATATGATAAATAACTTTGATGTTTGCTTGTTTAAATCAAAATTACAGGTTAAAATTTATATTAATGTATAAAAGAAGGTATAGATTGTATAGAGGTGCTTATACAAGTTCCTCACTATTTTATTTTGGGCTTTCGTTTAAAAGAAGTTCATTTTAATGGTCCTGTGCTGTGACAAATTTGTAATATTTGTGAACATGATGGTACAGTATTATGCTAGGGTGTCATGAATGGTTGTCAGGGCATTGTTTTGCAGTTGATAATGTGTTTTAAGTGTTTCCACTGCATTTTTCTGGGCTTGGGTGTTTTAAGTGATTGTTAGGTGACTCCTTTTGGGATCTGAGGAAGCGTTTGGACCCAATATAATAATCCCCTTTACTAACAGATTATTTTCAAAGAAATGGTTCACCTGAAAAATTTGCTTAACTCTTTAACTGTCACCGTCCTGTCAGCGGGATGCCTAAATTTACTTCACCATATTACAAATAAATCCTAATTTAATCATGACAAACGATATATCGTTGGAAATGTCTAAGACCCCTAAATAGATATTTGACCACTGTTTTGTGTTACAATTTATGTAGGAAAAGTAATAGATTAATTTATGACAAGAGTGCACCTCAACAGAGTTCTGACCTTTATCATAAAATACTTTCTTCATTGCGTTTTTCCCTATCACGCTTTAAAAATCAGAAGAAATTATATATCAATAGAAAACTTAAAATCTCAAAATTCATTCTTTGAAAACCATTTTAAGTTTGGATAGTGCATTTTCACGTCTATGTTCAAAAAAGGGAGTGACAGTTAAAGGGCTAAAATGTTCTCTCCTTCAGATGAGTTTGGCTCTTCATTGGAAAGGATTTGGAGAAATTTAGCATTACATCACTTCCTCACCAATGGATCCTCTGCAGTGGATGGGTGCCGTCAGAATGAGAGTGATAAAAGCTGATAAAAACATTACAATAATCCATAAATATGGATTATGAGCTCGTATTTTGGTCAGAAATTATGAATTTGTTTTTTTATAAACACGGTTTTGTCCTTGACAAAATGCTAACTGATTGCTAATTGTCATCAGTTATGAAAATGTTAATAATTACAGATATTTTCACACACATACAGATTTGATTGATTTCTTTCCAAAGTTGCATTGACTGCTCTAAAATATGAGACACCAATATTTCAGGAGTACAGGATACAGAAAAGAACAAAATGTTTATTTGATAACTGTTTTATTTCCTGTTTGATTTTGTGTATGCTTTATTTTTTCAGTTGCTTATTTTTTTCAAGTGTTTCCTGTCATAGCTATGCAAAGATTTGGTTTTTTAAAACAGTATCATAGCTATTAATCTTGTTATGATTTTTAAATCTGTATTTAACCTCAAAACAATCTCAAAATAAAAAGAAGTGCTAAGGTCTGATTTTCTGGTGGCTGTGCTTTAAAATTAAATGATTACAATCTTAATTTAAATGATGAAGGATTTTGAAAGTCTTAGGCCACGTACACACTGCAGCTAAATTCCGTTGTCAGTTCACCTTTCACTCCTTAATCGTGTTCTGTACACATATAATTCACTCAAATATGGGAGTGACAACCGCATTTGACAACCACCAAAGTCCCTTTAAGGCAAGTCATTCCAGTCGGCGGCCATCTTTAAAACGCCTCTCGGGCATGCAAGTGCAGCTCCTATCTCTTTGAATGGGGAAACATCAAATTCTCCAAAACTGTTCACCAAGTTTATGATTACATTTCATATTTGAAAATCTGACAAGAACCGCCTCATAAATATCGTTCCTTGTGCTTTAATAGTGTTAAAAAATGCTTATTTTTCAGACTAGATCAGCCAGTGCTCATGCGCAGTACTGAGTGCACGTGTTAGAACGCCGATTGTTTCTATAGCAACCGGGACTTCTAACTGCAGCTGCAGTGACGCGCTGACTTTACTATTCAAAGATTGGTTCTTTCATGAAGAAGGCGGGGCTTCGCGGCCATAATGAGCGTTGTATTTTTCCCCATTCAAAACTATACGAGTGACACGTCTTGGGTATTCTATAGTCTTTGCAATCGCATTAACTCCCGAAAAGTACAGGTAGTGACAACCGCATTTAGAAATTCTATGCAGTGTGTACGGAACCGAACTGAACAACTGGTTGCTAATGACGTATCTAAACGCGCATCTGTAGATGCAAGAAAATAACGGTGAAAGAAGTCTTATCCTTAGCTTGGACACAGTGAACTGTCAGGGTTGCCAGACCAAGGACAAGCGCAAAAAACGGTAACACCCAAATGCTTTGTTTAATAACACACACACAAAAAAAAAACATATATCTCATATCCACCACAGACAACCTTATCAGCTCCATAAAGTGCCTAGCTTTATTAGCTAAGACCAAATAACATGCCTAAAAGCGTCTGTAAATACGAGGACATGGCACAACACTGCAAGACACCACTCTCTAAAGCATAAACAAAACACAGCAGGTCTATCAGTGGTAGTTTAGTTAAACTAGCGGGACGAAGAGAGTCTTTAGCCAAAAAATGGCAGATACTAAACGGCTAAATTCTTATTCACTCCTGCAAGACGTCAAAATGTTGCTATGGTTACAAATGCGGGAGTGGCCGTTCCGTACACACGGAACGATAATTTACGGGACTCACTCCCGCATTTAAATGCGGTTGTCACTCCTGAAACTTACATGTTGAGTACTAGTGTAAGTTTAACCCAGATAGCTTTAAATGTTTGGAAATTAGAAACAGTTTAGAAAAATGTAGACATTTAAATTTAGAAAAGTAATCAAATGTAATCAGTTACATTACTTTAATAAAGTAATTGAAATAGTTGCACTACTTATTACATTTTAAACAGGGTAACTTGTAATCTGTAACCTATTACATTTACAAAGTAACCTTCCCAACACTGATTATTGTTAAGTTTTTATCAGCTGTTTGGACTCTCATTCTAACTGCACCCATTTACTGCAGAGGATCCACTGTAATGTACAGTATCATAGCATGTCACACTGGAGGAAACTCCTGTCATTTCAATTTCCTATGCTTTTTTTTTATTTTTGTCCGGTCATGCATTTAATACTTGAGTGTGCTGTGGACCTGGTTACGTAAAAGACTGTCTCCTGAAATATTTTCCTTGTGGACACACAGAAGCCTGTTTGCTGGGCTGTTGGTCTTGTTTAGGGTCAGAAGGACAGCAGTCAGTGGGTATCTTAGTGTTTTACCTCTTATAAACAGTAGCACCATCCTCTTTTTGTTGTGTATGTGAATCTGGCACAAGCCTGAGCAAGTTTAAACAAGTAGCCCACTTAATTTACAACTGTAGTGTATGTGTGAGCATGTACCTCGCGTTTCTGGATCTCAAGGGGCCAAGGAAAGCTAATTTTCATCCAGCACTTCAGCCTCATTCTCTCGGTCTTGCTTTGTGTGCACAACCTATATCAGGCCCAGGATGCATCAGATGCACACAGTCTAACCCACTTACAGCTTAACTAGACTGCAGAGGGTGCTTATTCAAAACAACTGTGGTCTATAGGGTTAACTATGGTCTTGATGCCTCTCTCTGTCTCTATTTCCGTTCAATCTTCTCCATAGCAAATGCCCTTGTAAACTTTTATTACCCCTTATATGTCACCCAAGAAAGAGGTTAAGCTTGAATTCTAATTACCAGAAGGTTACACTGAGAAAATGTTATTACTCAGAGGTTGCACTTTCATGGTTTAGACCATTGTATAGAGGAAATTATGAATATATAAAAGAACACAATTATTTTGCATACAAATAGAATAGTGAAAATTATTATTTTGTATAGATAAATATTAAACAAATTATAATCATAATTTAGAATTAAAATATTAATTTTGCATAGATTTATAGATATTGATAAAGTAAGCACAATTAAAATTATAATCATAATTTGTGATTATATTGATAACAAGAACAATTAAAGTATAATAATATATTTAATAATTATATTTAGGATTAAAACAATCATTTTGCATAGATAGATTGTGATAAAATAATAATAAATAAATCAAAATTTACAGTTACATATAGAATTATACATAATTATATTGTATAATATATATAACTGATACAATTATAACCATAATTCATTATTATATTTACGATTAAACAATTATTTTGCATAGACAAATAAATATTAATGAAGCAATCATGATTAAATGATTATAATTTAGGATTATAACAATTAGTTTGCATAGAAATATATTAATAAAATAAGATTAAACAAATAAATACAATTCTAATAATATTTAATTACATTTAGGATTAAAACAATTATTCTGCATACATAAATATTGACTAAATAAGCATAATGAAATAAAATTATAATCATAATTTACAATTTAGAATTAAAACAGTAATTTTGCATAGATTTATAGAAATGAACAAAATAAGCATGATAAATTCTAATCATCATTTGCACAGGCAAATACATATTCATAAAATGAGTATTATTAAATACAATTATTTATTATTTATAATCAAATGATTATTTTGCATAAATAAATATTATTAAAATAAGCATGATTAAAATGATGATAATAAATTATGATTGTATTCATGATAGATAATAACTTTTAATAAATAAAATAAGCATAATTAAAATGATAAGCATAATGTATATTTATGATTAAAACTATTATATTTATGATTAAAATACAGACAGATACTGATAAAAAAAACTTTAATTAAATAAAAAAATAATATGATCATTTATATAAAAGAATGAATTCAGTCTGAGAGCTCCATTTAGATGTTTATTTTTTCACTGCAATTGACTTTCTTATCATTTGGCGAGCAGGGATTGCCTGCCAGCAGGACTTTGCCCGACTCTTTCGCCATTAGACGATTTATGTCACCATTGGCGGGTAGAGTGAGACAGGCACACAAACACCAGACATTATTTGCAAAGATTTAGGACCAGAGCTCAAGCAGCTAAGCCGCAGTTTGCAAGACATTGGGTGCTTTCCAAGATCACCAGTTTGTAGATTTCCAAAGCGATGTATTCTTTTGTCAGCATTTCTGCTGGCAACGTGATAAAAGGAAACCAAATTCCACTTACTTAATCTTGTCCTATAGCATGATCTGCACAGCTTCTAAACTCGCTCAGCCCCGTGCCCTACAGTTCACTTCCTGTTTCTCTCAAAGCACTTCCTTTGCACTTGTAGATGAGTCAGAGTGCAGTTTCACTGACCTTTACTATTGCAGTGTTTGCCTGTATGTATGTTTGTGTGATTGTGGTGGCTGATTTAGTGTGAAAAAGCAGGTCAGAGTTGTTCCTAACACTGTTATTTTGTGTCAGAGCACTCACAAACACATAAGGCGCAATGCACCGCCTTCAAGTGTTAACAATGGTTGGTGAATTTACTGCAATTTCCAGATCGGTCTTGGAGAATAGAAGGAATAAATAGACATTTCCTCTTGGCCTTCTGGTTGCACACAAACATGTTCATAAGCACGCCTCCAGTGCCACGCGAAGGACGTACACGCCTCTACACACATGCTCGCAGATGCACACATCCGTTCTACTACATTCATGCTAACAAAAACAACACTTGAAACTCACACAGCATAGCTGCTATGAGCGCCTCTTGTATTTTACACAGATACACCCAGGCATTGTGCAGCATATTTTTCTCTCCTCACACTGACAAAAATATGAAAGCGTGATTTGTTTTTCTCCCAAAACCAGTTCAAGTGCAAAACCCGCCCCACAGTCAATGCTACAGATTTCATTGGTCAATCACAGTGCTTGATTAAGCAAATAAAAAAGCCAATAAAAGCTAATAAAAAAATTCATTGGGTTTGGGTTTTAATGGTTTGGAGAAAAATATATATTCAAAATATTCAGTTTGGACTGATGATTGGGGGGAAAAAATTGTTTTAAAATATATTCAAATAAGATTATACAACACTTTGAGCTCCATATACATAAATTGTTCCAGCTTACCTTAAAAATCAAATGGCTTTGGCTTCTCTTGAAACTATTTACATTACCAGAGAAGAAATAAACCAGCTAACTAGGGCTGTCACAATTCTTCGATTCAATTTGAGCACTTAATTTAAAAAAAAAATCCTCAACTGCAATTTGTGTCAAACCGGCAAAATACAGGTTTGGTCAGTTCCCCATCTAAACAACAGAAAAACATGTGGAAGCTGCTAAATCATATAGAGAAAGACTTAGTAAGCAGGAAAAGGCACAATATTTTGAGTAACTAAAATTAAAAGGTGGTAAAGATACGTATGAGCAGTATTAATTAAGATATTAGCCTAATATTTCACCTACATGACTGTAAGTGACAAACATGAATGTTGTCAAGATTCTTGCCCTGGAAATCCTGCTTCAGTTTGGCCAACCACAAACATTTTTTGCACTCTTCTCCTTGATTTGTTATAACTTTTGGCAGTCTATAGTACTCCAAATGTTTTTCTTGGTCCGACCGATTAGTACAGCCCAAAACATTACAATACTTGATCATTTTCAGCAGCAATAATCAGCAAAATATGTGTTTCTTTCGGTTCAATGGCATTGTTTACGTTCTGTGCCGTCAATATGGCCGACTGATGACGTGTCGTGAAAACACTCGATTAGACCGTTTTCCACAGCTGAATGATATATTAAACCCATAAAAATCGTGACAAAGCATACTGTGACTTCACAAACACTACGACTCAATTAAATAAATATATGTGATAAAAAAATAAAAGCTTCAAAATAAAAGCTTAAACCCTCACTCTGAGTTTGCACGTTTTGATGTCCACATATTCAAGAAATTACAGTGGCTGTGGCATTTCTGTCATAAAGAAATGTCCAAATATTAAAGATTCAGTGGACATTTGAACTAGATGTTGTTTAGTCAGTATTAAAATTTTAAAGGCTATTGTTTGCTTAAGTATATTTTTATATAGGGGTTTCTGAAGCATGCTGCAAACTGCTACATCTAGCAGTAGTTATACATTTGAACGTTGAGCAATGAGCTCATTGGCTACTGATACAGGAGAGAACCAATCGGCTGTGCCATGTGATTATGATGTCACGTTGTCAGATTGAGTTAGACCCATCTGACTGCATTCTAGTGTTTCATGCCAAAACTCTGTATTTATATAAAATATAAATTATATGAACTTAAATATATACATGTAAATATTTTCAAAATATATACTGTATGTGTGTGTATTTAAATATACACAGTACACACACATATATGTGACCCTGAACCAGTCATAACGTTACATATTTTTATTTAGATTTATACATCATATGAAAGCTAAATTCATAGGCTTTCCATTGTATGGATGTATGGTTTGTTAGGATAGGAAAATATATAGATAAAAAATTTGGATTAATTTTACTAATCAAAATTTAAGTTTTGATATATTTGCGGTAGGAAATTTACAAAATATCTTCATGGGATCTTTATTTTATATCGTATTGATTTCTGGCATAAAAGAAAAATCGATAATTTTGACCCATACATTGGGTATTTTTGGCTATTGCTACAAATACACCTGTGCTACTTAAGACTGGTTTTGTGGTCCAGGGTCACATTTAAACAAAAAATTTTATTTTGGATTAATTGCGATTAATCGTTGTCAGCACTAGACTTATACGGCCGAATTTTGCTTTTGCTTTTGCTTATCTTTATTTATTTATTTTTATTTTTACGGTTGAAAGATTAGACCAGATTATTTGTAATTTATTTTCTGATTTATTGATAGATCTTTGCAACAAAACACAGTTACTTCTATAAGTTAATTAAAAGCAACAAATCATTATTAAAATGTCATGAAGCATAGATTTAAAAAAAAAAACTGACTGTGCTTGGTTGCACACATTCCAAAAGACGAAAACGATTAATTTGAGAAAGTGTATTTAACACTCAGCCAGAATTCCTCTCATTCTCTTGTGTGAATTTCAGCTGAGTATAGTAAAAACAGCTTTACTGCATTTACTAAATTGAAGTCAGCACAGCTGTCTGTCAGCACACAAACTCCCTCATTGGACTCTTCAATCCATTATTCTCTCCCCCCCTTAAATCCATTTCTCCGGGCTTTGCAGCTCGCCACGCCTCGCCTCGTTTTTCTCTCAATAGTTGTCAGAGCCTCGGGTCACTCACTAGTCGTCGTGAGGCATCTTCCACTCCCTTTCTTTCTCTCTCTCTGTCTCCCTGTCCTCCACCTTCTCAGGCTCCAGCATCCTTTTTGCAAAGGCTGAGAAACCCGTGGACCGCGAAGCCGTTCGTAAATCGTTGGAGCTCTGCATTAGTGAGGCAGGAAAACAAACGCAAGTCCTTTCTCCTCAAAAAGTTCGCGACTCAAACTCCGACCATGTCCGGCGAAGACGCACCTGCCCAGCAGCAAAACGCCGAGGAGCAGAAGCAGCAGCAGGAGACCAAGACGCCCGCCGAGTCCCCAAAAACCGAGAGCAAACCAGACCCACCGCCCACCAGCGCGTCCACCGAGGCCGCCGCCGCCGCTGCAGCCGACGACACCCCAGCGCCCGCCGCGGAGAAAGCCCCAGAGGAGGACACCTTCAGCTACCGGGCTCTGGTGCTCACCGGCTACGGCGGGTATGATAAGGTGAAGCTCCAAGTCAAGAAGGGGAAACCGGCTCTCAAGAGCGGCGAGGTGATGGTGCGCGTAAAAATGTGCGGGCTCAACTTCGCAGACCTGATGGCGAGACAGGGACTGTACGACCGGCTCCCGTCCCCGCCTGTAACCCCGGGCATGGAGTGCTCCGGAATCATCGAGGCTGTCGGTGAAGACGTGACTGACAGAAAAGTGAGTAAACTCATCGCTTAGTTCACCTACACAGCCATTTATTGATTCATATTCGTTTTCATCCTGCACACTTAAAACAAAACGTGCTCTGAAAATGTCTCCCCAGTGTTTACAAATATTTATACTCTTTAAATTCAAAGAGACAACTCCTTCTCAAACTCCTGTCACATTTGCTCGCCACCGGAGACAAAAGAGGAGCGGGAGGGGCACCGATAGCCTCATTTCAGAATCACCGGAGCTCTCTGACCCGAGCTCTGGGCCGGAACGCTAAACGTTCACGGGAGAGCGAGCTTTGCTCGTGTACGCGGCGAGTTGAAAGTAATAAACCGTCTGATGATACTTTTTAGACACAGTTATGCAAACACTCTCCCGCGTCGCGTTCACCGCAGCTCGGTTAGCGTTTAGTTTTATCGCGTCACATTGTGGACCACCGCCCCTCTTTCTCTCTTTCTCGCACCTGAGACGCGCAGCATCCTAGTTAATTCCAGACGGTTCTAACAAGTAGCGAAATAAGCTTTCGACGGTTTTTATTCACTTTTAACGATTTGTGCGAGGCGGTGTCAAGTGGACGCGCAGAAAAAAAGGGCGAGGCGCGCAAGGGGGGAAAATGCTAATCGCACGCGCCCTTTGTCATCAGCCTCGCGCATTGTGACACCGACATACACCCTGACATCATTCATCATTCTAGCCAGATTTTTTTTCTTCTCCTTTTTCTACGTTTTGACCCCTTTAAACAATAATTAAAGTTTTTCTTTCCTTTCATATAAACGTCAACGCCTATTTCTGTAGGCACGGCGCCAATGCAATACAATTTCTTCTTATTACCATATTTGATATAGTTGGCCAGCGGATATCTGTGTGATTAAACAGTATAAATAAATCCAAATCTCGGGTTACTTCATGCAGCCCTAAAGCTCCAGCGGAGTCTTAGTATGACGTGGACTAATTGACTTTCTATGTGCTCCATATGAACAAATCGATGAGTCATGCCTGGTGGTCGCTGCGCTGGTCTCCATGGCAACGTATCATGGCAACGCCATGCACCGGCTCTGTGTGAGAGTTCGTCGAAAGGATTTGATATTTGTGTTACCCAGAATAAACATGTTTAATGAGAACCAGTCGTGGAGGTAAGATGTTCAATAATTGTGTGAAATGCAGATTAAAAGCCTGAGCTCTTGTTAACACGAGAGAAAGAAAGAGGGAGCGAGCACTAGGCGTTGGCTGGTGGGTGATGCGGAGGAGGAAGATAATGGCTCAGCCCTTCCTCAGCCTCGCCTGTCACCGATATTGAATTTAAAGGTCACCGTCCAGCCTATCTCTCTCACTCTCTCTTTTCTCTCTCGGTCTGTGTAATACCATGTCAGCAAGCAAACAATTGCTGCTTCTCACATTGAGAGACCTGATAGTGCTTGGCAAAGCTGACATTGTTTGGTGAGCATGTGAGGTGAGGAATCTGCTGATCGTGGTGTCCGGAAAATGACTCTTTCTTGGAGGAAGCGACCGAAAGACACTATACGCATCTCCATATACACCCTCACGAGCGCTGCTGCTAAAGGCCGTGACATCCTCTCACATGACCCGACAGATGTTATTCCTAAACTGCTCTCTTGTGCCCACTCTCTGTCTATATTAGCATTTTTAGGTCATGAATAATTCATGTAACTTGTTGCTTTATGCGCACACACAATATTTATCAGAGTTCTGCTGTGAGGATCAGATGCATCTGTTCACAATTATCTTCCTCTGGACCACATTGTCAGCCTGGAATTTCCTCTCTCTCGCTCGCTCTCTTTCCCTCCCTCTGTGTCTGTGTGTGTGTGTGTGTGTGTGTGTGTGTGTGATTTGACAGGTCGATGATAAACAGCGATGCAGTGAATATCAGTAAGCGAACAGCAGGGACACAAACCGCTATAGCCCAAATATGATGGTGCTCTGTAACGTTTCTGATCGAGAAAGGTTTTTACATGGAAAGCTGATGTGATTTCAGCTACTCGCATTTAAGAGCAGTTTAACTGCGCCATAAAGGAAGAGTTATGGGTTTATGAGTCGTAGGCTGAGATTTGTTCAGTTAGTGGTATTATAAGAGTGATCAACAAGCTGCATCAATGTGGAAAAATAATAAAAACTTTTACTAAGCCGTAATCTCACAATACAATGAGAGGTAACAGTGTTTCACAATGTGGTCACAGAAGTGGAAACAGTGCTGGCGCTCTGATGGAAGTATGACCTAATTTGACAATTGTAGGGTATAAACAACACGGATGAGGATAAAATGACTCTCTAAGCCCCATTTCATCAGGTGCAGTGTAAAAACAAGCAGTGATCAATGGATAATCTTGACGGGTCAAACTGCGACTGCAGTATGCTGTGCATTTGAAGTACTTTAACTTTTTAACATTGTTTAACAGTATTTTCTAAACATTTAATACTTCTATAGTTTTAAAAGAGTATAAATGTATTATATACTTGTACATGGAAAAAAAGACTTCCAAAAAATAACGAATACATATCATATCTGTGTGAAAGTTATGGTAAAATTGCTGCTGAAGTTAGTAGTTAAAAATTTATATGCAATACGTAATATGCATGTACCATTAATATTAATATATAATAAGGACAGTGGATATCATAAGCCTGGTTTTTGTCCCCATATTTTTAATCGATTTTTGAGACCTATTGCCTTCTCCAACTCATTTTACATTTTGCAGGACTAAAATAAAAAAAAATGAAGAAAAAAAAACATTGAGGGAAGAAGTATACCTTTTTTTGGTATAATATCTCAGTATGAGGTTATTAAGCTGCATTCATAATAATTATAAAATAATCATGTTATTTAAAAGAACGACATGGAGTAAAGCATCTTCATATCACAGGAAATGTCAACTTTCTGAAAGTATTTCTTGTCCGCACAATAAAATAATCATGTTTTATTGGCTTTTGAAAAATTACCGTTCAGCTCTTGGTGGTTGCGAGTTAACATGCCAGTGAAAAAATGTAATTGTTATTTTTAGTTAATATTTAAATAATAGTTTTTAATATAATATTTTAAGCATCAGTTAAAATATATTAGAAATTAAATTATTAAAATGTTAGTTTCTCCATAATTAGTTGCCATTTTCAATGATTACGGTTTTTGAGGAAGACATTCCAGGATTTTTCTCCACTGAACTTCAATAGGAATCAATGGGTTGAAGGTTCAAATTGCAGTTTTATTGCAGTTTTTTTTTTTTTTTTTCTAAAGAAAATAAAAATGTATATGCTTTTTAAGCACACATGCTCGTTTTGCATTAGCCCTACTTTACACGTGACAATTCCAACGTGATTAAGTCGTAGACGCACATCGCAGAGCAAGTGCAAGGCGAGCATACATTTTTTTAAAGCTAGGTTAGACCTTTATTCCTCGACTAGGATTGTGTAGAGCACTTTGAAGCTACATTGAAACTGCAATTTGGACCTTCAACCTGCTGATCCCATTTAAAAATCCTTAAATGTTTTCTTCAAAAATCTCGATTTCTTTTTGACCGAAGAAAGAAAGACAGAAACATCTTGAATGACATGGGGGTGAGTAAATTATCAGGAAATTCTGGAAGTGAAGTAATCCTTTAGAGCAACAGTGTATTTTTGCATGGACTGCGCCCCACCTGGTGCATGCGGGGGCTAAGCGTTTTGCTCAAAGGCACAGTGGTGATAAAACAGGATTGTGATCTCAATATCTCTCCACCCCACGTGGGATTTTGAGCCGCCGTCCTTTGTGTGAGTAGCCCAGAGCCTCAACTGCAGGGCTACTGCCGCCACATACAAAACAAACAGATAAAACAGACAAAATCAGTGCTGGGAGACAGCAAAGCTTTATAAAGCAAAATCCCGCTCATTTCCACAGCAACAAGATTAGAAGTTCGCCGACAGATGTATTGCGTGAGCCAAATGCATTAGAGAGAGCCACTTTACCCTTCAAAGTCTCTGTGCGTGCGTGTGTGTGTGTGTGTGTGTGTATGAGTGTGTGTGTACGTGCATGCATACAGGACAGGAAGAGACAGGAGAGACATGGGAGAGCATCGCAGCCAGTGACAGACATCTCACAAGACCTTCAGCTGGCCTTGAGCCTTGCGATCTCAGCTGAAAAGTGTGTTTGTTTAGCGCAAACACCGAATACAAAGTATGATAACTTTGTGACACAAGTGTGACTGTTTTGCAAGGCTGACGAAGTAAGAGAGAGAGAAAAGGAGGGGGTTGAGGGCTGATTTCCCCGTATGGTGAGTCATGATCACAGTTCCTGGCTGAGGCTTAAATGTCTATTGATCTGTGATGTGCAGAAAGTCCAATTAAAGGAAAAAGAAGTGGAATGACAGAACGCAAGACAGAGATGTGGAAGACATGAAGAGAGAGACAGGAAAGACTGCAAACCGTGAGGAGAAACGAACTGGGGCACAGACGTATCGGCTTGGGAGTAGTCCCGCTCTCTAATTGGACAGTATAGACAAAGATGCCCATGCGTCCCTTGGGCCTATTAGACTATGTGTGTGTCTTCCTGTCTGTGAGGGAAGCGCTGGGTATATTAGTGTTTGCGTCACACAGAAAAGCTTGTGTGTGTGTGTGTGTGTGTTTAGTTTCTGAAGCTCGTTGGACATTTGTGCCAAGTTTGTGTGTCCTCAGAAAGAGAAATAAAGAGAGAGGTGGTTTTCTGGCCTTGTTTGTATGTGTGTGTTGTGAAGCTCTGAAGCTCATTGAGGCTGAAGGATCTGCCTGCCCCCCCGATGAGAGGAACTGATCTTTAGAAATAAAGAAAGACTGAGATACAGGGGGAGATGGGAGATGAAAAGGAATGATAGACGGAGAAAGAGTGGTGGAGGAAGTGGGATGTTTATGATGCCAGTGATTGAGGAAATACACAAGCGGAGGACGGGACATAAGTGTTGAGTGTTTTTGTGCATGTTACAAAGGTCGGATCACTCAGTGTCACTGCTTTTATGAATTCTGAAAACTGCTTAAAGGTGAAGTGTGCCATTTGTTGGCGCTAGAGACAGCAGACAGTTGCAATCTGCTTATTTAAGCGGCATGACTAGGTTGGATATAATAACATTGGTTTAGCCAATGATTTGAAAGCATGGATCATTAGTGGTGCACATATTAGACTGTGCAGTTCCTTTAGAGGTTTATTAATGGTATTTCCTATTGCTCATAGTGTATTCATCCAGAAATGAACATTTAACATGTAATTTACTCAAATTTATATAGTTTCTTCTGTGGAACACAAAGAAAGTTTTAAAGTCCATGTAAAGCAATATTAAATGTGTTCTGAGTTTGTCGCACCACAGAAAAATGTTACTAAATACACAGCCAAATTTGAATGACAAAAAACGGCAAGTAAATAAAATAAGTTATTAAATCTTGGAAAAAATAAGCAGAAGTCCCTGCTCTCAAATGCTGGGGGCGCGTCTGCTGAAACCACACCCACCCACGAGAAAGCTATCTCTAAATCACCTCTCTAAACTGTCAAATATAAATAAATTTAAATAGCTGTTTTGTAAATAATCACAAGCAAGTAATTGTATGCAATGAAGGCATAACGATGGTTATCGTTCTTGGTGTGAACTCATATAGTGAAAGTCCAAAATAATACTAAGTTACAAAAGAGTAACAGACAAAAACAATTAACTATAAAAAGTCAGACTAACACAGATAGATAATACGATTATAGCTTGTCTTCATCCAGCATGTGTACATCTTAAATTTGCAATGTAATCGAATGAACATCTGATTTTTTTCTTCTGCACTGTAATGTACATTCGAAAAGAACAGCTTATTGAGAAAAAAAATAGGCTGGGGATTTGGTTCTATCCATCAGTCATTGATTGAATGGAGGCAGTTCTGAATGCAAGCTTGCATTTGATTGTAAGAAAGGGACAGGGTTTAAAATGCCTGAATGATTGGAAAAGTCCAGCATACTTCACCAGAAAGAAATCTGTCCTTTCACTGGGAGGTTAAGTTATGAAATTTTGATTTAAAGTGTTAGTTCACCCAAAAATTATGTCATTCCTCTTGTCGTTCCAAACCCGGAATTTTGATGAAATACAAAAGCTTTCTGACCCTGCATAGACGGCAACACAACTGAAATGTTCAAGGCCCAGAAAGGTAGTTTAGTTACATTGATAAAATGGTCCATGTGACACCAATGGTTCAACTTTAATTTTATAAAGCAACAAGAATACTTTAGAATAAACCCGGATGTGCTGAGGTTTGTTACCAAAGCAGAGGAAGTCAGTTGTGTCAGTTGCACTGCTGTCTATGCAGGGTCAGAAAGCTCTCGGATTTCATCTTAATTTGTGTTCCGAAGATGAATGAAGGTCTTACGGGTTTGGAACGTAATTAATGACAGAATTTTTTTTTTGTGTGAACTATTCCTTTAAAAATCACAAGCTTCAACATGCTTTGGTAACTCGCTCACAATATCATGCAGGAAATACTGAATTTCCATTTCACAAAATACTAATTACGCATAGTCGGAGATTGTAGGTTTGACTATGCAACAAATCACTGTAGCCCAATTTCAGCTGCACAAACACACTAATGGTGCCTCAGAGTTCTGTGCTACAAATGTGTGTGTGTGTTTGCATTCCTAGTATCTCCTTGTTCCAAAGGAAGTAGTGGAAGTCTGCTCAATGAGTTTTCCTGTATCTGTGTATGTGTGTCTGTGTGTATGTGGGTCGCCAAGGTAATTGAAGGATTTTCAGTTACAACTGATATTATCAAACAACTCTAAATGGAGCACATTTATCCGTTCCAAGATAAAGATTAGCAAAACCGTCCAGCTGGCCAACAGTACAGGTTCAAATATTTCGTTGAGGTATGCTAGCTGTCTTGAAGGGTAATGACTACAAAACATACACAAGAGATCCCCCAGATTTGTGCAGCTGGCCGATTGTCTTGCCAAAAAACAGATTTTTTTTTTTTAACTCCAACGCTACGCAAAACAGCAAATGAACAAATGACCCTACAGATCCAATGAGCATTATCACATCTTCTCGAATGCGGTCTTAATGTTTATTGACGTATACTCAACATTGTAGCAGCGCTGCTGTGGTAACTCTGGCATTAAAACACTGAAAGGCATATTGTTGCTGAAACATTCCAGGGCTGTTTTCCAAATGTTCCTTGAATGTTTCTTTCTCTTTTCTTGTCTGTAGGTGGGTGATAAGGTCCTGGTTCTCAACCGGAGTGGAATGTGGCAGGAAGTAGTAGTGGTGGCCACCACACACACCTTCCTGATGCCTGAGGGCATGAGTTTTGAGGAGGCGGCAGCACTTCCTGTTAATTACATCACCGCCTACTTGATGCTCTTCGACTTTGGGCACCTGCGTCCCAACCAGAGCGTACTCATCCATATGGCTGCAGGTAAACGAGTGTGTGTGTGTGCTGTGGAGATTATGCAAATGTATAACAGGCTTCATAAGAGGAATTACATGCAGCCTAATGCAGTTATGTTTTCATGTGCTGCAACACAATGGACAAATCCATCATGTGCAGGTGTGCGTAAGTGTTTGTGTATACAGTTCTTGCAGCTGGCCACAAAGGGAGCACTGGGGCTTTTTACAGCGGCGAGGGAGTACAGCATCGGTTTACATTTACTTACGCGCTCCCATTGCCATTCGTAGGAGTGGATCAGCGGGTCCCTCGTGGCAATTAACTATTTCCAAGTGTTGTCCCTAAGGGATTTCTGTACGTGTGTGGGGGGGTGGGTTGGGATTCTGTGCTCTCTAAATAATGAACTTTGGGAGACACTAGAAGTGCAGGTGCAGGATTGAGTAGTTTATTAGTTCTCACAGGATATTCCTGTAGGTGTCAAACAAATCTCTTATCGATAAATTCATACGAGCGTGTCCCTTGGCAGCCGTTTAGTTTATAAATGTTTAGACAATGTTCTGTTCGCTCTCTGGTTGTGTTGGAAAACAGTGACAGATTTTGGGATGATAGTTATTTGGTGAAACTGTGATTAGACAATTATTCATTTATTTATGCAACATTTAAAGTGATTATGGGTTTTGTCGGAATAGAACAGCATATGTGGGCTTGTGAGAGTGTGTGTCACAATTCAGTGTGTTGCAGTGTTGGGTTTCTTAATGTGTGCATTTTTATAGTTTTTTTTTTTTTTTTTACTAAACTAAACTGAGAAAAAACTATTTCAGGCTAATGAACATTTTTTTTGGTATCAGCATTTAAAAAACGCTGTTTTTAAAATCACATCAGCCTATGAGAGGGAATGTTAGGGAAACTAGGGGAGTAGCTAGATGCATCAAAATTGCTGATAAAATCTGCAAACTTTGAATAAACTACTCTGGTATGATACGCCCTCCACATACTCAAGAAATACCAGTGTTAAAAATGCCAACATTACAATGAAGAGTACTAGACAGCCTTCTGCCTGAGAGCACTGCTTGGAAACCATACATCCAGTTAAAGCAAGTGTTTTAAAAAATGAAAAATGGCAGGCATTGTTTAGAATTAAATATTTTATGCTAGGTATTATTATGATTATTATTATTATTATTATTATTATTATTATTATTATTTTCTTTTTTTTTTTTTTGCATAGTTTGCAAAAAATCTCATCTTGTTCAGCTTTTGTAAGACAGCTGTTAAAGTATCTTTTTTTTAAGTGTAACTAAAGCTAAGCAACAATGGTCACAGCGCCAGCTACTGGACCCAACGGGTTGAAGGTCCAAACTGCAGTTTCAATGCAGCTTCAAAGGGCTCTACATGATCCCAGCTGAGGAATAAGGGTCTTATCTAACAAAACGATTGGTCAAAGTAAAAAAAAAAAAAACATAAATGCTCGCCTTAACGTAATTATGTTGGAAAGGTCGCATACGGTTAGTTATTCGTCTGTGTACTCGAGTTCAAAAAGGAAGGGTAGGCCGAAAAACTCCATCTCATTTTCTTCTCCAACTTCAAAATCATCCAACGTCATTGTTTTACCTTTTTTTTTTGTAAAGGGCGTTTGACTTTCTTTGCATGTTCGCTTTCTAAACACTGGGTTGGTATTTCCACCTGTGTCACACGTGACCTTTCCAACTTGATTTACATAATACGTGAAGTCATGGACACAGAGCTAGTGCAAGACGAGCATTTGTGGTTGCAAATTATATACATCTTTATTATTTATTAATTATTATTATTTTTTTTATTTATTATCTTTTTGCTAAATAAGACCCTTATTCCTCGGCTGGGATTGGGTAGAACCCTATGAAGCTGCACTGAAACTGCAATTTGAACGTGATTATGTAATGCAAACTAT
Organism: Cirrhinus molitorella; assembly: GCA_033026305.1. Taxonomy (NCBI): domain Eukaryota; kingdom Metazoa; phylum Chordata; class Actinopteri; order Cypriniformes; family Cyprinidae; genus Cirrhinus; species Cirrhinus molitorella. The sequence goes on along the minus strand of CM065117.1, from coordinate 26,569,463 downwards.
CACAGATGATCATTTCAATAGATAAGACCTTTTGTCTTCAGCTGGGATCGTGTAGAGCCCTTTGAAGCTGCATTGAAACTACCAATTTGTAAAGGAAATTTTAATCCTAAAGTAAACTAATCCTTTAATGTTACATGAAGGGGGATATACATCATTCAGCTCTTGCAGCTGCATTTTTGCTAGATTGTGTTTTTTAATGAAAATTAATTTAAAGGAGCCTCCTGAGCCCTGGAAGAGGCTTTCAGTAGTAAAAGCCAGTTTTCAGAAAGCCATTTTTCCCAATTTCAAAGCAATAAAATAGTTTGGTGTAGGTATTACAGTGTTTTGCATGCAGCACTTTTGCATTAGCTGATTAACTTGTCCTGAGAAGTGCCTTCTTGGACTTCTGTCCAACTACACAGGATGTTAGGCATACCATTTAGAAAAGGATATGAGATGCTTTCAGTGTTTCATTGGTTTCTGTGCACTCATGGTGAACAAATGTTACTTTGTGGTATGTTTTTTATAATCACTGATCTCTTGCGATACTCATTCAGTATGTAATGCTGATATGCTTTTTACAAAACACTGAGCAAGAAAAAACACAAAGAAAGCGTATTTGTGTAAACCTTACATAAAACCATTCTGGAATGAATTGCCGCATTCAATTTAGTGGGGCAATTTATGTAAGAATGGATTTATGAATTACATACACAGGAATCAATTCTGCTTGTGTTTCATGAATGAGGCCCAATGAACAGACTGAAATATTCTCATATTCTCTCTCTGGGGTCTGATATGTATCTGATATCCCCTGTCGCTGTGAATACTGGTGGACATATGCATCAGACAGTGTGGGTGTGGATGAAGCTTTGGCTCGGGGTGGAAGGAAACGCTCTCGTCCAACTGGAGTGTTTCAGAAACCAGAATTCTCAAACAATCTCGAGAGCGCCTCATTGAACCGCCACCACACCCTACGAGAGACGAGAGGGAATGTTTTAAGACAAAACTTAGTAGTAGTCACAAATATTTGCAGAGAAATCAAACCAAAACCCCTATAATAAATAGAGGTCTCTGGTCTGTCATTTCTGGAGTGGGGGCGTCAGTCACAGATGAGTAGTCTGTAGTTATGTAGCACGTCATGTTTCTCGTAATTAGAACCATCACTCTTTGTTTCAGCTTGTATGTTTTCTTGTTATTGAAATTGTTTGTGTGTGTGTGAATGCTCAAGTGTGCATGTCTGAGTGTGTGCTCAGGAAGCCCTTGGTATCTCAGTGCACAGGATGTTTTTTGAATTCGCTGTAAAAATGGAAATGTGTTTCCTCTGAGTTTCACTGAGCGTGAGGAATAGCACTGCACCTTCATATAGAGCATTATGCATACATTTAGGTAAATACTGATGTATTTTCTGTGTAAAGCAATATTAATTATGTGTTCTGGGTTTGTCACACCACAGAAAAATGTGTTATTAAACAACCAGCCAAATTTGAATGATTAAAAACCCACCTAGTAAATAAAATAAGGTATCAAAATCTTGGAAAATGAGTATACTCTGCTCTCAAATGCTAAGGGCCTGTCCACTGTCACCTGTTGCCTTTCTTGACTGTCAAATACAAATAAATGTACATAAGGAGACCGAGTTGTTTTGTAAATTATCGCAACTAGGTAATATGCATTTACGTGATGAAGGCAGGGCTAGCAAACTCTGACTGTAGTAACTAACAGTAATGACAGAATGACACTGATGCTAATGCACTCTATTTGTTATAGTGTTAGGGGACAGGCCCAAGCTCAGTGGCCCCAGTGCATCATTGAGACATGATTTTAGGCCGCCCAAAAAATGGTGAAAAACTGTTGAACGGTCTAACTCCACGATTCAGTACTACATAGTTCACAGTCTTTGTAGTATGTTTTCAGCAATACATTTTTATTTTAGAAACATTGTTTCGAAACAATTTTGCCTTTTATGAAAATTGTTCTTAGTTATTAGTTGTTTGTCACTCTTTTCTATTCAGAAACTGCAAGGGAACTGAAGCTGTCTGGTTTTAAGGCTGCATAAAAGTATCCAATCACAAACAGACAGGTGTAAACAGGGTCCAAAATGTTTTGGGATTGGATCAAATAAAGGTATTTGAGCGCATTTGTAGTGTAAACGCTAATCTATCCTGAAGAGTCCCGCACGACAGTGAAGAGCCGCCTATTTGTTATAATAGTTTGTTGTATCTGGAAAACCTTAAAGGATGTCAATGGGCGCTTTGCTTGTAAAATAAAACAAACATTACACTCGAACCAAAAACAGCATTCCAGGATTACAACATCCAGGAAGAGCAGTCGCCATCTGCTACGGTTTATGAAATCGATCTTTTACAGTCCCCATCTCCTGTTATTTTTTTAAAAAGATTAGTTGATCCAAAAATAAATGTTGTCATTTATTTACCCTCAAGTTGCTTCTTCTATAGAAACAAAAAAAGATGTTTTGAGGAATGTTCACTCTGCTCTTTTCCCTGCAGTGAAAGCAGGCAGCGTCCTTTGGCTGTCCAGGTAATCTACACTCCTAAAAATAACGATGCTTCATGATACAATAGAAGAACCTTTTTTGTCTAAATGGTTCTATAAAGAACTTTGTTTCACAAAAGATTCTTTGTGGCGAAAGCAGGTTCTTCATGTTACAAAAAGGTAAGAAAGAGATGGTTCTTTAAAGAACCTTTGACTGAATGTTTTTCTAAGGAACCTTTGAAAGCACCGTTATTTTTAAGCGTGCATATGACTTGTGATTTACATTCTTCTAGTCTTCTAAATCCATGTAGTAGTTTTTTCTGAGTCGTTTGGTAAAATTATTCTCCAAACCACAGCATTATTAAAGGATTAGTTCACTTCCAGAATTAAAATTTCCCGATCATTTACTCACTCCCATGTCATCCAAAATATTCATGTCTTTCTTTCTTCAGTCAAAAAGAAATTAAGGTTTGAGGAAAACATTCCAGGATTTTTCTCCATGTAGTGGACTTCAGTGGTGACCAAGGGGTTGAAGGTCCAAATTGCAGTTTCAATGCAGTTTCAAAGTGCTCTACACAATCCCAGCTGAGGCAATAAGTGTCTAGCAAAACGATTGTTCATTTTCTAAAAAAAATTAATTTATGTACTTTTTAACCACAAATGCTCATCTTGCACTAGCTCGTTAAGTAATCACGTTAAAAAGGTCACACGTAACGAAGGCAGAAGTACCGACCCAGTGTTTACAAAGAGAATGTGTAAAGAAAGTCAAACAAAAAAAGGTTAAACATCAATCTCAGACGATTTTAAAGTTGGAAAAGAAAATGAGATAAGGTTTTTCACTCTACCCTACCTATTACACAGAGAAAGAACTAACCACACATGACCGTTTCTAAGTGATTGCGTGAAGTTTAACTAGAGCAAGACAAGCTTTTGTGGTTAAAAATTAAATTGATCCCCATAGAAGTCCACTATATGGAGAAAAATCCTGGAATGTTTTCCTCAAAAACCTTAGTGAGTGAGTAAATTATCAGGAAATTTTAATTCAGAAGTGAACTAATCCTTTAATTTTAAAAAAAAAATGGCTTTTATTTCTATATTTTCTGTTTTCTTTTAAATTTTAGAATAAGTTTTAGTAATTTTATGTTTTTAGTTTTAGTTCACAATGACCGCATTGCACAGCTGTCAAGTTTTATTTGCACTTAAGTTTTTAAACTTGATGGGACGCTTTCATTTTTGGGTGAAATTTTAACTTTACCTCGTATATTGCGTTTACATATCTAGCATTCCAGTTTCTTGGCTTTAGCTCACTCCCCTATAAGGTTGGACAATAAAATGTGATATAGTAGCTTACTGCTGATTTTATAAACAGCCAGAACAGATCATTGCAGTTTATTATGACACCACCTCATGATGCCAAATGCTACACCATTATCTGTCTGATTCGTGCGTGACTCACTTGAATTCGACTGACCAGTCACTTGTTGCTGGATCTTTGCCTTAAGCTCTGACTTGAGATCCAACAACAATTCAACAGTAAGTTTCAGATATTAGAAGCTGTTTATAGATTAGCACAATTTTGCAGCCTCCACTTTGAATTCTGTCAAACAACTCTCAGTGAAACAAGTCTCCCTCTCTCTGTGTCCTCTATTTGCACTGAGGGTGTGGGCTGAGTGCTCGTATGTTGGGAATCTGCAGAATTCCTCAGTGTTTTGGGGGAAAATTCCCTCTTGCTAGAAGAGGGTGATACTGGGAGGGTAATATTGTTGTGGCCGAGATTGTTAGCTGCCAAGTGTGTGTGTGTGCGTGTATGAATGTGTGGATAGAAGAAAGCATAAAGAGTTCACTGTGCGTGCGTTTCGCCCTCGTATGCCCTTGTGTAAAACGACCTGATGAGATGAACATTGCGCTTAATTTTCTTAAATAAAAAATGCCACACAATCCGAAGCGCAACAAATGGAATTAAACAGGAGAATCTGATTATGTAGCTATACCGATTCTTTATGTGCTCTCGCGCTCTCGCTCTCTCACTCCACAAACCCTCAGTGGGTTTGATCAGTATGCTTATGTTTTATTCAGAAACACTTTGTTTGGATTACTTTTCAATTACAGGGCTGCCGAAGAAGTCTCACTTATAGCCAGACCTTTGACAAAACGACATATGGTGTAGTCCTCGCTGCAGTTTATTCTGGCCAAGAACTGCCCACTTGGACAGAAAGAGACCTCCTGAATCGACCGACTACAGTTTTGGTTTCATCATCTATTTAGAGGCGGGTTTATCTGAAACATAACACAATAATAGATCAGGGGAATTGATTTTTATTTAATTAAATAAAACGCATCCTTACCATTGATGCACTGTTAACACAATTAGTATGGCAAAAAAAATATTACTTAAGTTTTTAATTGTACTTTTATATTGTGATCATTTCACATTCGATTATCAAATTAATGTAGAAATAATACAAAGTTGTTGTTTTTTTTATATTCTAATGCCATCTTTTTTATGACTGTAGGCAAGTATCACTGATACCAACTGATGTCTCTATTCATTTTTGTTCCTAATATTTTAACCATAGACTATAGCCATTCATCATTACAGTGTAATTGAGAGCTATCAATTTAACATTTATTATAATTTGAATAACTTCTTATTTAAGTGAAAAAATTTTTTTTCACATAAACGTTATATATATATATATATATATATATATATATATATATATATATATATATATATATATATATAAAATAATATAGCTACCTGTGCCCTTCAGCAAGAAAATCTAGCCTAATTTAACAAAGTTATGAAACACTAAATTCTAAATTATATCAAGATAAAGCTTAAAACGACATATGTTATTGATTTCTTCTTTTTAATTTTGTTCTTTGATTAATAGACATCACAGCAGCTGGTTATTAGGATATTTTGGCTGCTGTTACTTTAAAGAGAACTTGCTGAACTTGACTTGGATCTGACACTGCTTTAAATGTTAAAATCTGGGGAATGTATAAATAGATGGATTACTCCAGTTTTTAGACATTGGGTCTGTAATTTCCCATGCCTGAAGCCTAGTGTGGCTTTTCTACCTGTGCAGAAATGGTGAAATTCACACAGAAGACTTGGCGAACACTCAAGACTACGTGAGGGAGAGTAAAGTGCGCATATTTTTGGAGATTAGCAGATATGAGCACACATGAAAGAGGTTCATTTTGAGTGTGTGAGGTTCAGGGGATCTCTTGGCAGCTCTACCACAGGTCTTGTGATTGGAGCTCAGTGGTCATGGGGCAGCCTGGCACTGCAAACCCCCCCCCCCCCCCCCAACCCAAACCCCCCACCCACGAGGTCCAGGAGACTAGACGGGAGAGACAGCAGGTTAAAATGCATGATATGAAAGAGACGTGTGTTCTCATGCATTGTGTGCTGTCTGACAGAGAAAATGGCGGCCCCGCTGCTTTCAGAGAAACTAACTCTTCCTGAGTCACCATGGCAACACAAACTTCATTCACTAGCGAGTGAATGAGGGAGAGGAAGAGGGGCCAGTTTAATGAAGTGATGGAACAGAAGAAGATACTGTATATGAGCATGACAGAGATTCAGTGTCGACCCAACTCTGATCTGATTTACTCTGACAGAGTCAAAGCTAATTTAGTTGCAGTGTGTACGTGTACATGGTTTTATTTAGCTATACGTTGTGGGCAAAATAACATCATTTGTGGCCTTTCTACAGCATAGTGGGAAGAGAAGTCAAGATTGTCAATTTCAACATAGACTCTAGTGTTTGACTGTATCAGCGTCAACCATGCAACTGCTATTAGTGTCATTGTACAAATAAGAACTAAAAATCATGTTTTCCTAAACTAAGTAGCCTTTACTGGTTTACAGGGATTTCTATATTATTTTAGGTAAATTTGTATGAGTTTTGTCTTGTATAGGCTATATTTGGACTCTGTTAGTCATTGAGCCTTGGGTTTTTATCAGCACTGGGTATTGACACAGATGTCACGATTCAGTTTGATTTCTATTCACCAGCGTTTCGATTCTGATTTTGATTCAATTCAGTATTGATTGTTTTGGATATATATCAGGTACACCAATTTTCTCAGAGAAAAAAATCTCATGGTACATGGTACTATAATATTAGGGGTCAAGATGAATAGACTTGTTTACAACTACTAACTTCACAATTAAATAATTATGTTTCTACTTCAATTCATTTTTTGAAATGGAAACATTTAAATGGTGGCTGTCTTTAAAAATTGATGGATTTATTTAAACAAAATTTAAATACAGAAGAACAGTAAAAATTATAATAAATATGTTATATGGTGCTATTACTTTTAAGTGCGTCAGGCTCTATTATTTTTTTTTTGTTTCTAGACAAGGCTGTTTTTGCACGCTGTTGCTCATTGAGCCTTGGTATTTATTTTATTTACATCTAAAATTAACTTAAGTGCGTCAGGCTCCATTTTGTATCGTATTCATAATTTTTTTTTTTCAGTTGTTAATAGAATTTGTCTCTTGACTAAGGCTGTTTTTGAACGCTATTTTATTTTATGCCTAAAAATTTACTTTATTGTTAAGAGTGTCAGGCTCTATTTTGTTACATATTCATGGATTTTATTTTCTTAATATTTATAGATTTGGTCTCTTGACTAGGCTCTTTTTGCACGCTGTTGCTCATTCTGGCTGTGGTTTTATCTAATTAAATTTATTTTACTTTTATTTATCTAATAAAAAAATGCTATTTCATTTATAGATCATCATGCTCTATTTTGTATCCTATTCATCTCAAGTGCCAGCTAAGTAAAAGTGTGTTTTCAAGCACTATTCTAAGTCTAGAGCACTTGATGATCACATTTTGTGAGTATCACTGTATGTATGTGCGCTCTATTAATTTTATTAGATAAGCTTTACCCTTTATCGGTTCATGCACTAGTGACCTTTTAAGACACGGCCCTGCCTCTCTCTTCGAAACACACACACACACACACACACACACACACACACACACACACACACACACACACACACACACACACACACATGCACAAAACACGCAGTAAAAATTGAGATTAAATGGATTTGCTCACAATCTATGTCTGATGTAAATGACATCTTTAAGACATTAGACCCCAGACAGAGCTCATGATTGGTGACCTGCTGTCCTGGAGCCTCCCTCAGTCTTGAGGTTAAAGCTTGTCACTAAAAATACTAGGCTTTGAAATGACTTAAAGATGTTTGCTGTTTTTCAGTAGCAGGCCGTGTAAGCAGTAAACAGTTCTCATAAAACGTTCACTATAAACCACCACATTTAAACGTTAAGCTTTTAGATGTTTACGAGTTTCTTTCTTCACAGTAAAAAAACGCATGAGAGTAGATAAACAGGATAATGGGATTGATACAATAGTCCTGATGTTTGTAAATGTGTGGGTGGGTGCTCGTCTTTTAGGTCTTTTATTTTTGTCCTGCCATACCCTCTGCTTACATGGTTCAGTTCTTGTTTTGAGATGGAAAATGCTGAAAATAAGTTGTGTTCAGGCTTGTTCTTGTTTCATAATTTGTTTTGTTTCCTCTCTAGGTGGAGTGGGCATCGCTGCCACTCAGTTGTGTAAAACGGTAAATGATGTCACAGTGTTCGGCACCGCCTCGGCCAGCAAGCACGAGGTCATCAGCCAGGGCGGAGTCACGCACGCCATCGACTACCGGACACGTGATTATGTGGAGGAGGTCCGTAAAATCAGCCCCAAAGGTGAGCAATGACAGTACACCAGCTGTAAGAATGCAACCTACCATTCCAAAGTTTGGGGTCTGTGCGTTTTTTTTTTTTTTGTTTTTTTTTAATTCAGCAATGACAAATGAAATTAATCAAACGCTAATCTAACGTTACTTTGTATTGAACTTTGTATTTACCAAAGAATCCTGGAACAACATGTATCATAGTTCCCACTAAAATGAGCAGCATAATACGCTGATAATATAAAATAAATTTTATTGCACATCAAATCAATATATTAGAATGATGTCTGAAGGATCATGTGACACTAGAGTAATGATGCTGAAAATTCAGCTTTGCCATCACTGGAATAAATTACATTCTAAAATATGTTCTAATAGAATGAAGTTCTTTTAAATATTAATAATATCTTACAATATTGCAGTTCTTACTGCATTTATGATCAAATAAATGTAGCCTTAGTGAGCATAAAAGACTCTCGTTAACATTAAAAAATCTTATCTACTCCAAACATTTGAACAGTAGTGCATTCACGGTTAATAAACTTGTTTTAAGACCACATGTTAATAATTAAACATCATTTTAAATGCAACATGTTCCCCCGCTGACTGATCACCACAAGTGAATCTACGTAAATTGTTTCACTTTGTTGTTTTTGCTTTGGGTGCTATGTGTGCAAACAGCCTAATAAATATACTGCAATTAAACCCATAATGGAAATCTAACATAAGACGTCCCCTAAGAAGTCTTTAATAAGGCTTTCTGCTTTGCTTTTAGCAGACTGTTTGTGTATACTAAACCTTGAAGATGATCTGTCCACTCTGCCTTTTGCATTTTTGTTTTTGGTTGTGTATTTGATGTGTATATTGAGGTTTTGGTGTGTGTGTGTGTGTGTGTGTGTGTGTGTGTGTGTGTGTGTGTGTGTGTGTGTTGGGTCAGCTGTAACTCTTAACATTTTGTCTGATAAAATGTTGTTTACTCTCACCTTATCACAGAAATGTACAAAACAAATTCCGTTCTTTTTGTTTAGCTCTTTTCCATGACCGAACATTTTATTTGATGTACTCCTCTGACCGTAACAGTCTTAGAAATGTAGAAACACAGTATCACATCGATGACATTCCACTCCGGTCAACACGAGAGCAGCTTAACCCATAAAGAACTGCTGGATAAGGAAGTTCAGAAATACACTGATGTGCTAAACTTGCCTTAATGAGGAAGAACTTGTATTTTACAGTGCAAATTATCTAAAAGCTAAAGCACAGCATAATCAACATGCACTGTTAAAAACATCAAAATAATGAAATAAACAAATAAACAAGAGTCTCTCATGCTCACTTATGCTGTATTCATTTGATAAAAATTGAGTAAAAACAGTAATATTATCGAATATTGCAATTTAACCCTTTAACTCTCACCTGGCTAAGTTTTCTTCACCATATTACAAATAAACCCTAATCTAATCATGACAAACCTTATATTGTTGGAAAGGTCTAAGACTCCTAAATAGATATTTGGCCACTGTTTTGTGTTACAAATTATGTAGGAAAAGTAATGGATTAGATTAATTTTTGACAAGAGTGCACCCCAAAAAATCTATATCATAACAGGAGTTCTGACCTTTATCACAATAAGACTTTCTTCGTTGCCTTTTTCCCTTTAGAAATCATTATCAAGGAATTGTATATCACTTGAAAACTTAAAATCTCAAAATTCATCCTTTGAAAACCATTATCAAATCAAACATTGCATTACCATAGAAAATGTACATCAAAATCATATAACAAAATGTTTTCATTCATGAATTACAAAAATGTACGTTTGGATCGTGTCACAGTGCATTTTCATGTCGATGTTAAAAAAAGGGAGTGACAGTTAAAGGGTTAAAGCAACTGTTTCTATCTTAATGTATTTTTAAAATGTAACTTATTCTAATCTACAATGTCACATGTAACATGTAGCTTTTGTAACAATTCACAAATCTTTACTGTTGTTGTTGTTGTTTTTTATGAACTTAATGCATCCTTTCGAAATAAAAGTACTGATTTCTTTTACAGAATCATACTTTTTACAGCATTAATGAAAGCCACAAAATTGCTAAAATTAAATTTAAATTACACAATATTCACTTATACAGTCAAACCAAAATTAATTCAGACAGCTTAAACATTTCTCACATGATCACAGTTTATTCACTGTAGTTTAGAAAATTTTAATAAGTTCAAACTGATGATGTCAGATAACTTTGATAGAAAGGTATGTGATGGATTACAATCAGCCATTCAGACAACTGTTAGTATGACCATATTTACACAACTATGAATACTTGTAATTGTTGACCAATTACCGAGCAATGCTTAATTTTGTTCCGTCTGTGGTGTAAAAAGTTAGCAATTAAAGAAAAAATGCTTAAGCAAAACATGGTCAGGATCAGAGTGACTGAATAATTATTGGGCCCAAATTTTACTGGTAGTCCACTGTATGAAGAGTTTTTGGGTATAGTATGTCACACTTATAATACTTTATTTTGCTGTCCTCACTTACTTAAATGAACTATAGTGTTCTGCACCCACTAGTAAAAAATATAAAAATATATATATATATATCTGTGTCTGTAATTCACACAAAAGTATGTTTAAGGAGGCATCGGTTGCCCATTTTCCACAATTTGGTATGAAACGAAATGTCTTCACGAAATGTCTGCAAAATACTTTGGTTAAAACTCCTCAATGGTAGTGTAAAATGACACCTTTTTACCTTGTCAAAAACAGAAAAACATCCAAATACAAAACACCAGGATTTCTTACCATACATTGTTGTCACTACAGCTGCTGTCAGTGGTCGTGGGTGAAGCCTGAGTAATATGATGCATCTTATGTAGCAATATGAATATCTTACTGCTCAGAAAATCGAAATGCTTCGATAATTGAGACTGTTTAGGTTTTTTTGGGGAAAACACCATGTAGAAGTGAATTTTGCTTCTGATGGCCCTTTAAAATTGGCCAAGCAGTGTATATAAATAAATTCAGGAACAACATTAATTTGGTCATTCACCATCTGTGTCTTTCTGCCTGTGTGTTTTAGGCTTGGACATTGTTCTGGATCCTCTGGGAGGCTCTGACACCCATAAGGGCTACAACCTACTGAAACCAATGGGGAAGCTCGTCAGCTACGGTGAGCCACGACGGACGCTCTGAACATCAGCTCAGAGCTTACATTCCACTTGTCATGTCTTTTTATGCCACTTCGACCAAATGCTAGAGTTTCAATCTGTAGGGCTGAGGTTTTGCTGGTTAAACCCCAGCAGAGAAGTCTGAATAGCTTGACAGTGACGTGTTACAGTAAATCAACTTCAGAAACACAATACCCGGAACAAGACCCCTTAAACAACATGGCGTCCTGAAGTCCCACCCTACTGTCTTTGTCCTTCTGTCTCTTTCTCTCTTCCTCTATCCTGCTTTATCAGAACAATGGCTCCTCTATCTGACACAGAACCCAGAATGTGTCCGAATGTAGCAGACTGGGTCAGGTCCAAATCACAGGCCAACTCAGAGCTCGCTTTGTGCAAATATGTGTGTGTGAGAAAGGGAGGCAGAGAGAGACAGAGAGGGTTGTCATTGCTTTATGTGTACATTTCCCCCTCTCTAATGGTACGATAGAGTGTAATTTACTCTAATATCCTTTGTCTTCCCAATATGCAGCGTTTTTATCTTATTTCATGCTAATAAGCCACCTTTGAAGTGGACGGAGAGAGTGATGGTCAGACTGTTAGAAAATGAAAGAGAGGACGTGTGCGAAACGAAGAGGATAATTGTGTGGAGAGACACTAAAACGAGAGGGAGAAAACAAGCAAGGGAGTGACAGACATGGGAAGCGACGCGAGAGGATGTGCGGACAGTGAGCGAATGAAGACGGGTCAAAGAGTGCAGTGTTGGAAAAGGGAAAAAGAGAGCGAGAAGGAGAGCCAGAGAGGCATGTCATTCCTCTGTAAATGAAGAACACTCACTGTGGGAGCCATTAAGCAGTAATTCACCCGTCGGTCAACCGCACACACATTTTACATACAGAAAACTCACACAAATACCTATTCATGCTCGAGGAACATGCTCACAGTTCAAACGCCTCGCACACGCACAAAGACATTTTTACATGCTATAGGACGTAGGAATGGGTGGCATGATGCAGAAATGTGTTGACTGGTCAAGATTTTGTGAAACCGCTTATCTTGCTTTATGTTTGGCTATTTTTATGTGAGGCCAGTGAAGGCCCATGGAAAAATATGAAGATATAGACTAGGATATACACAAGGAAGAGCTTGTCGTTAATTAGTGCTTAACTGTTTTGGATTGTTAACTAGTGTAGCAAGTAAACGAGTTTTATATAAATAAATAAGCATTTCACTGATGTATGGTTTGTAAGAATAGAACAATATTTGGCCGAGATACAACTATTTGAAAATCGTGAGTCTGAGGGTGCAAAAAAATCTAAATATTGAGAAAATTGCCTTTAACGTTGTCCAAATTAAGTTCTTAGCAATGCATATTACTAATCAAAAATTATTATTTGCGGTTGGACATTTACAAAATATCTTCATGGAACATGATCTTTTCTTAATATCCTAATGATCTAAAGAAAAATCCATGATTTTGACCCATACAATGTATTTTGGCTGTTGCTACAAATTTATGACATACAACTGGTTAAGTGTTAATTGAGAGGAGATCCCTTTAAACTGCATATACTTCTGTTCTGACTAATGGTTGGAAAACCTTTAGAACTATTAATAACACACAACTAATTTCTTAACTGGGCAAATAAACCAACTGTAAATGACCATTAACAGAATCCAGAGAAACAGAATGTAGAAGGCGGAGCAAAGCTCACTGTCCTAAATCCTAAATACTGAATTTGGGGTGGGGGTTTATATGAATGTGTAAACATAAAATAAAATGGTATGTTTGTAGGTATTTATGAAACATGCTATAGCCAGTATGCTGGCAATATTACATACTGCACAATGATCTATGAGCAGAGGAACATTTAAAACACAGTTAATCAACTTAGCAAATTACATTGCAAGGCTTGTCGGGTGTCCTCAATCTGGCAAACCCACGTGAGCGATGAGTCTAAATAGGATGAAGCGGGAGAAGCGGTTCTCTCCAATATTTCAAATTTGGACTGCAGTACCCATTTCAACCACTAGCTGTCAATCTTACATACTGCATCTTTAAAGTCCCCATGAAATCAGTTTAAGTTTGAATATGTTAGCCTGGATCAACGATTTAGATGACCTTACCCTGCACTTCAGCTTCTCATCAAACTTTCTGTTCAATCAAATCACACCAGTGTCAAGAATTGAGCTACTTTAACACTGTTGCCGCAGGTTGTTTTTGATGTCCACGGATTGAATCTACCCCAATATCGGTTTTGTTGTGAACCTGGCAACCCTGCCCTACACTATAAATAAACACTGAATCTGTGGATGAAATCGGTCACTTGTTCATAGAATTAGATTTTTTTTTTTTTTTTTGAATGATGAATGGCACATAGTGCACTATATATGGGATAGGGAACATGGATCAGATAGTGTAAATATGCTTTCCATTGAGGCAAAATGTTCTCCCTGCATTCGCACAGTGTCATGTGAACCCTCGCAGCGCGCATGCAGTCTGCTCCTGTCCAGAAAAACTATAGCACAGAGTGGAGTTTAGACTATAAAACATTGGACCCATTTGAATTCTACACAGAATGGTATATTTTATACTGATATGGATGAGATTGTGGCTGTCATACTCTGTCAAACACGGCTTTACTGAGCTTGATAGCTCTGGCCCAAGCTGTGATAAACAAAACGCTATTAGCTATTTAAAAAAGGGAGCTCGATGTGTCCCGCCCTGACTTCCTGGTTCTGTTGAAATTATGTCAGCATGTGCTTTATTTACAGCAGCAACCAAGAAAACACTATTGCTGCTGATCCATAAGCGCCTCCTGCTGTCAGAGAGTATATTTGCGACTTATTCCGCTTGTCTGATTCTTTTGTTTCGTACAGATGTTTTAAGAAACATAAATTTACAAAGATAAGGTCAGAGCATTCTGTTTTTGCTTTAAGTCTTGAAATGATGCAATCTAATTTGCATAAAAAATGCTTATGCTACATGTGATTAAAATGCTATGGTTCTACAGCTGTTTCATGCATTCTGATTCATTTAAAGGCACAGTCAGCGGGGAAAAAAACGTGAAAAAAAAAAAGATTTTTAGTCAAACCGCCCAACACTAGCTAATGTATGTGTTTATGTTTGGACCATGCAGGTGCCGCTAACATGTTGTCAGGTCAGAAGAAAAACCTGTTTGCGGTGGCCAAGACCTGGTACCAGCAGTTCTCCGTACACACCCTGAGCCTGATCCAAGGAAACCGCTCGGTGTGTGGATTTCACCTGGGGTACCTGGACTCTGAGACCGAGCTCATCGCTCAGGCCATGGCAGCTGTTATGGACCTGTACAGACAGGGCAAGATCAAGCCCCGAATTGACTCTACCTACCACCTAGAACAGGTGAATGAATGTCTGATGGGGGTAGTTTGAACTCATTTGTGTGTGGGGGGGGGGGAAAACATGAGTGTAATTATATTTTGGAGTGTATTTATGCCAGGAAGCTCAAATCCATGCATGGGTGTTCTTTCACGATCATCACTTCAACCACCATCCACGCCTTGTACTCCTTCCACCCTTTGATCAGTCATTCTTGCCTTGTCCCTCACTTGTTCTTTCATCCATCTTTCCCTATTATTTCTTCTCCTTTCTTATCTCTCCTGTTGCTATGGAGACGTCTCTTCCTGCTTACAGTAAGTGACTGCGACTACGAGCTGATGCTTTTATGACGATCCAGGCTTTTATCAGCCTCGTCAGACTTTGGTGCTATTGAAGATTCGTAAAAAGAATTATGAAGTGCTTTCGCATTCAGCTGAAACGAATATTTCGCAAGACTT
Organism: Cirrhinus molitorella; assembly: GCA_033026305.1. Taxonomy (NCBI): domain Eukaryota; kingdom Metazoa; phylum Chordata; class Actinopteri; order Cypriniformes; family Cyprinidae; genus Cirrhinus; species Cirrhinus molitorella. Next base: position 26,554,268 of record CM065117.1, on the reverse strand, counting down.
CGGCTGATGAGAAGAAGAGCTGTTTTAAGCGCTCTCTGTATGGCAGTAACTCTATCTCCCTGTCCTTCACTCTCATTTCCTGTCTCATTCTCTTTCCTCAATCTGTCCACAAGTCAATCGTCAGGGCCAGGTTGCTTTTTTCCCCCGTTGCTAGGAGATGGCTCGCTGTTGCCGTGGCGCTGGTTGTTAGGTAGAGTGGTAAAGGAGAGGTGAACTGGGGGGAAAAAAAAACTGAAAAAAACAGGTGGACTGACCAGGAACTGGCTGATATGCTGAATGCTAGAAGAGGAAGAAAACAAATTCATCTTCATTTTAGCATTATATGATTGTAAACTTAGGCGGATATATTGACATAACCAACATCAAACTATAGTTGCTTAACTGAATAACAGTTGTGTATATATACAATTAAAAAATAAATAAAAAATGTTATTACTACTATTATAATTTTACTAACATCATAATAATAATTAGTAAATCAATTAAAATTACGTTAACAATATAGAAGTAGTTTTAATTCATACATAATTTTCCATGTTCGTCAAAAAAAAAAAACGCACTAAAAAAATTTAACAAATGATGTTATTAACTGGTATTTTTTTTCGACTCAAACCAGTTTTGGAACGTTAATTACACCTTGATTTTCCTGGTTAAATAAAGGTGTAATTATACCGAAGGGACGCATGAACAGGAATGTTTAAATGCAGATTCTGCTCGGCGTGAACCGTTTTAAGCACTCCTGAAGCCTGGAGTAATAATGCTGAAAATTCAGCTTTGCATCACAGGAATAAATTCTGTTTTAATTATATTAAAATAGACAAGCAATATTTTAAATTACAATAATATTTCACAATATTATGTTTTTTTCTGTATTTTTAATCAAATAAACAGCCTTGATGAGCAGAAAAGACTTCTTTAAAACATTTAAAAATCTTAGATCTTAGAATACATTAATATAATCCTAGAATATAAGAAATAAGCAATCTTTTATTTATTATTATTATTATTATTATTATTATTATTATTATTATTACATAAGTATACATATTAAGTATATTAAATAGTATTAAATAAGCAAAAATTGTACATTTTATATATAAAACAATATTAGCTGATATTCAGCCATTTCAACATTATTGGTATTTGTAAATAAATGTGTCTGATTAGCCAACAGAAATAAAAAAAAAAAATTATTTTGCCTGTTTTCATTTCTGAAATAAACTGATAGCCTTGCCAGTAAATAATGTATTTTTGTTATTTTACAGTAATTATGTGACCCTGGACCACATTTATGAAGAATAAATAAGCTTTCAATTGATGTATGTTTTGTTATGTTAAGACAATTATTTGAATATCTGGATTCTGAGGGTGCAAAAAAATCTAAATATTGATAAAATCGCCTTTAAAGTTGTCCAAATGAAGTTATTAGCTATGCATATTACTAATCAAATTTTTTATATATATATATATTTACGGTAGGAAATTGATAAAATATCTTCATGAAACATGATTTTTACTTAATAACCTAATGATTTTTGGCATAAAAGATAAATATATAATTTTGATCCATACAATGATTTTTGGCTATCACTACAAATATACCCATGTTCAAGACTGATTTTGTGGTCCAGGGTCACATACGGTCCATGAATTCAGAATTGGAGTTTTGTGTGTTTTTTCCATGTTTGTTAAGTTACAGGGATAGTTCACCCAAAAATTTAAATTCTGCCATCAATTACTCATTCTCATGTCACTCGAAACCCGTGAGACCTTTGTTCAACTTCAGAACAAATTAAGATATTTTGGATGAAATCCAAGAGCCTTTTGACCCTGGATAGACAGCAATGCAACTTCCACGTTCAAGACCCAGAAAGGTAGTAAGGACATTGTTAAAATAGTCCATTAGATGTCAGTAGTTCAACTGTAATGTTATGAAGCTACAAGAAATACTTTTTGTGCGCAAAGAAAATAAAAATATAGACTTTATTCAACAATTTCTTTTGTCCTCAACACAAGAGAAAGCTCTCTGATTTCATCAAAAATATCTTAATTTGTGTTCCGAAAATTAAAGAAGGTCCTACAGGTTTGGAACGACACGCAGGTGAGTAATTAATGACAGAATTTTCGTTTTTGGGTGAACTATCCCTTTAAAGGCCGTCTGGACTACTTGTACTCGGGGGCATTTCCAAATTTTTATTCAATAAAATGCTCTTTTAGCAAATCTTAGTTCACACTGGTGAAAATCCAAAGGCTTGTGGCTAGAGGTCATCCGCCACTTCACTCTCTGCAGTAAGAGCAAGGCCACTAAATTGGAGACATAAAGAATCTCATAAAGGGTGTTTGCGTGCGCGTGAAGTTCAGTATTAGATCAACTGTCAACAGCTTGTTAGATATTCTTACCACAACAGATGGCCAGTCAAGCTGCTCTCTCTGCCGTTCCTTGTCCGCACCCTCACCAACCTCTCTCTCCGTCTCTCTCTCTCCCGCTCAGGTTGGTGATGCCATGCGTAGGATGCAGGAAAGGAACAACATCGGTAAAATCATCCTCACCACCGAGCCCATGAAGGAAGAGGAAAAGAAAGAGGAGGCCAAGAAGGACGAGGAGAAGAAGAAAGACGACAAGAAAAAGGATGACAAGAAGAAGGACGACAAGAAGAAGGACGACGCCAAGAAGGAAGAGAAAAAGGAGGAGAAGAAGAAGGAAGAGGCCAAGAAGGACGACAAGAAGGCGGAAGAAAAGAAGGAAGAGGCCAAGAAAGAGGAGAACTGAGTGGAGAGAAACATTGTGGATGTGCTTTGTGTCTGTGTCAGCGGTTTGGGAGTGGTCTGAGTGTGTGTGTGTGTTATATGTATGTATGTGTGTGTGTGTGTGTGTGTGTGTGTGTGTGTGTGTGTGTGTGTGTGCGCGTGTATGGAGGGGTGTATAGTGTAATTAGCTTAACCCCAGGTGATTCCTGACATTAGACCTGCACTTCTGCAATCATTCAATCAGAAACCGATTTCACACCCACACACACACTTTATACACCAAGGGAACACACCACTTTATTGTTCTGTTGTAACCCGGTAGTATTTATTCCCGGTTCTGCTGCGTCCTTTCTAACTATTTCGTATGACTGCATGCCACCGAGGCGTGTTAGGGCAGTATTATCCTTTTTATAAATATCACCTCAGTGTTTACTCAACCGACGTCTTTAATTATGTAACAAAGTAACCTTATTCTGCACCCTTTAAAACGTACTACCATATCCTCTAACGTTATTCCTGCCAAACTAATGCACTATACAATTATTGTATTCCTTTGTAGACGCAAACCAAAAACCACCTCGTCCGCTCTCTACACCCCTCCGTGTGTTTGCGTATCCACCGTGAGATTGGGTTTTTTCTGTTCCCTAAAGTGGGTGCACTTGTTTGATTCGTCACATGTCATCAAAAGTGAAAGAGCTTTCTTTTTTTGCCCCTCTTGGCACACGAAAACAAGAGCACCCACCTACACTCCTATTGTTTATGTTGTTTTCACCTCATTGGACCAGACTCACTGACATGCACTCAAGCCCTGCCCTCACGGAGGAGTCAGGGTGGTTTCTGATTGGCCGAGAGGGACAACAAGCTTCTTTCATGCGCACACATGTGCGCTAAACACGTCGCCGACGTTACCCCAAAAACTAACAAGGGTGTTTTAGGCTTCAGCTGATCACGGGGCAAGCGCCAGGGTTTTAATGAGCCCAGCTTGGCAAGCAGGACCAATTATAGAGAACATTCTCCCAGCCTTTTTTCCCATCGTTTCGCTTCTATCAGATGTGGACTCATAAAGACAGGAGTGGCCTTTCATTCCAGAACCTCCTCCAGGATTCCTCAAGATCCTGACGCTTTCCGCCCCGGCTCACCACACGATCATGCGGACCTGCAGCTCGCATTTAAATATGATCTCCACTCCGTCTGGCTTTTCTAACTCCGCTCTCCCTCAGCTTTCACTTACCCTTTTCGTCATTGTGGTTGGCATAGCAACTGCACTTAGGGATGACAGTTAGGTCTCACCCCCACATCCTAGACGGACGCAAACACACAAGTGCTCACAGCGGCTTCTTTTATACCATAAACTTCGGTGGTTTTATTTTAATGCGTTTAGGAATGTGGCTACACCCTCTCTTAGACATGTCAATCAAACCCTCTGGCTCCTCCCTCTCCCCTGTTCTCAGAGAGCAGTGATCCACTGCCTCCGCTGGTGATTTATATGCATTGCAGTGCTATCATTCAAATAATCAAGACACCTGCTGACCGCTCTCTTTCGTCTCACACTGTGAGTCTGGTTCATTTCAGTGAGTGTTTATGTGAAGCCAGATCCCCTCTTTTATATGTGCGTTTGTTGGGTGCAAGAGTGTGTGTGTGTGTTTCTGTATTTGACCGTCTGTCCTCAGGTTTGTTGTCGGATTTAGATTCAAATGTTCTTTCTTTCTGTCTCTCTACCTCCCTCATGCTACCTTATGCTACCGTCTGGCATTTTAACAGTCTCTTTCTCTCCTCCTCCGTCAGTTTCTAACTCTTGAATATTCCGGCCCCCGTGAACGGCCTGCATTGGTTTGCTATCGTTTGCACTCAGCTTGCACTTATAGAGGCCATTCCACACCCGATCCACCGCATCTCTGGTTCCCATCCGGGTTTTCACTCAGACCTTCCACTTCAGTTGCATTCTCGTTCTCCCACCAACACACTCGCTCTTTATGCGCCCGTAAAACCAGTGTCTGAACATGCATGGAGATGCTCAGAAGGCTGCATTGTTTAATGCATGCTCGTGTTTACATAATCACTACGAGTGTAGATAACCGTTTAAGACCAGAATGCACTGGGGGCGGGTGTGGAACAGCCAAACTATAGTCTGAAGAGTCACCGTGTTCCAACTTACTGAATCCCGATCTGGATTTTAGTTCTGGATCCGAGGGATTGAGTTTCAATTTCTTGTTGTGTTCCGCTGGTTCTCTTCCTGTGTTCCTGTGGATGGTGACTCAGAGCACCAAGTGACCCTAACTAACACTTCAGTGAAAAATATCCGTCCTCTTTGTGTTTTGTTTTGATTTCCTTTTTTTTTTGTATGTTTGTTTGTTTTTGTGGTCTGCATTTCAGTAGTTTGAGTTCAAAAGGCTTTGCTGCAGTTCCTCTAAAATGTGATGAATCATGTGATTTTGTTGGTCCTGACCGAGTGTGCCAAACTTTTTCGTGAAGGCGTGACCTTCGCTATAACTGTGCTTACTGTACTGAAGAAGAAGAAAAAAAACAAAGAATGAAAGATGAAGAAAAAAAAAAACTAACCGTCTGTGGTTTTTGTCAAAATGACCTTGCAGTAAAAGATCTTGAAAAGATTCAGAATTCGCTCCTGTCGTGTGTGGTCGACTACGCCCTGAATATTATTGGTGCTGACTGATTTCCGACTTTTTTTGTTTTCCGCTAACGTTTGAATCCATGCAAAACCTCTCGTTCTCACTGTGCCTCAGTCGTAGACCAACACCAGATTGCCTCCACGCATGTTTACACGCGAATGCATTTACACGCACGTAGACAGTAGTTCGTTCCCAACGCCTACGTCTCAGCTCTGCTGTCCTGAAGGGCTGGAAACTCATTCCCACTGATCTGAAACCCCCCAGATCAGGTGTACTGTTGTTTACGGATGCACTGTTGTGTATCATGTGGGTGTTTGTAGGAAATGAGGCGGATTTTCTAACCTATGACCCGAGGTAACCCAACAAAAAGATCCAGCAGCAGTCAGTACAAACAAATGATTCATGTCTAGTTTTCAAGCCTTTTCAGGCCACAAGCATTTGCTGGCTTTTCGTTGCGCATCGCTTTTTTGTTTCTCAGTGAATGTACAGTTACAATTACAATTAATCACGATCCCGAAAGAGTAGTTCACCAAAAAATGAAAAACTCACCCTCATGTTGTTTCAGACCTGTGTGACGACAACTTCTGTGTTTGTCTATCGAATAGATATCAATAGACAACGATATCTTTTTTTTTTTTTTTTTTTTGCCAGAAGAAAGAGTCGTACAGGTTTGGAACGACATGAGGGTGAGTAAATAATCATTGATTTTTCATTTTTGGGTGAACTATGCCTCCAGAACCAAAATGTACAGATAATTTACTCACCCCTTTGTCTTTCTTCAGTCGATAAGAAATTGTGTTTGAGGAAAACATTTCAAGATTTCTCTTCATATAGTGGACTTCTATGACTTCTATATTCTAAATGCAGCTTCATAGTGCTCTAAACAATCCCAGCTGAGAAATAAGGGTCTTATCTAGTGAAACGATTGGTCTTTTTTTTTTTTTTTTTTTTTTTAAACAAATTTATCAACTTTTTAACTTCAAATGCTCATTTTGTCTAGCTCTGCGTCAACTGTGTGTATTACAGTTCAGTACAGTTAGGGTATGTCGGAAAACTTCCATTTAATTTCCTTCTCCAAATTTCGCCCTACATCGCTGCAGAAGTACCGACCCAGAGTTTTTACAAAGTGAACACGCAAAGAGGATTGTTTAGGTAGAAATGACCCTTCTTCCGGGGTTGGGATTGTTTAGAGCCCTTTGAAGCTGCATTGAAACAGCATTTTGGAAGTTTAAACTTGCGGGCCCCATAGAAGTCCACTATACGGAGAGAAATCCTGAAATGTTTTCCTCAAAAAACATAATTTCTTTACCACTGAAGAAAGAAAGACATCTTGGATGACAAGGGGGTGAGTAAATTATCAGTAAATTTTTGTTCTGGAAGTGAACGTCTCCTTTAACATATAGTCCCAGAGCCCCGTTCGCAAGCAAATCCTGCTATGTTTTCATTTCCAGATGATCCAGCAGCGGCATTCCGGTTCTGGAAGTCATCTCGACCGCTTATGACATCAGAGCGGCTGTCGATTCGGTTTCGTCCATAGTTCTATCTGCATTGGCTGAAGTTAAGCGCCGCTGGGTCCGTTGAGAGACCGTTCGAAGCACCCACACCCCAAAAACAATGACATCTGGGTTGGAATGCTCGCTTTAAATCTCTCAAGGTTTATAGCGTGATAGTTTGGAGCATTCTTCCTCTTCCTTTTTTTTTTTTTTTTTTTTTTTGGAGCCCGCAACGGCTCCACAATGAGCTCAGCCGCAGGTGCGAGTGTCTCTCGTGGATATGGAATTGTGCGACTGGGAGACAGAAAGAGAGTCAGATCGAGCCAAGCTGCTTCCTTCCTCAGTCTCTCAATCCAATAGCTTTCCCAGAACAGGAAACGCCCCTCAGGTTTGCAGAGTGCAGAATTCCTGCTGCAAATGCAGCCTGAACCAGCGCTGAATCGCATCACGCCTAGACTTTATTTACAGTGTTCGATACAAACGTAGTGCAATTTGCCTACGGTGAAATGTATTTATTAATTGATGCATTAATGAAGCCACTAATGAAATGGAGCTTTGAAAGGCTTTTAGCTCTAAATTCATACGGCAGATGTATTTGCCTTCTCTTTGTCTGGCACGTATGACAAACAGTGAGTCATTGTGGACTGTTTCCCACACATGCTCAGCGTAACAGGTCTATCTTTGTCTCTGCACACATCACACTGTCTTCATGATGCACTTTTTATGTGCATTCGGATGCGTACTTGCGCTAACACAGATCTTGCGTCACGAAAGGCTCCGTTTGCACACTGTGCATTATGGTTTTAACTTTCCTGCTTGGCTTTTTGACTGAAGAGCCAATCGGAGGCACCAGCTTACAGTCCTGTTCACTGATTGGTTCTAAATTTAAACCACGCCCCTATCCGTCAGCATTAATGCTCCTCCCCCCCTCCACACACGTCAGAGAAGCACCACGGGTTGTTTGTGTTGTTGTTTGTTTCTTGAAACCCTCCATGAAAACGTTCTTCATTTGTTTTTGAGAATCTGAAGTGCTGCTGTTTCTGTGCTTGACTCTGGGTTGGTTGGACTGCGTGTGGTCATGAGGACCGTAGAGTTCATAACGCTTCTGTGTGTGATGTGACCATTTTGCCTTACATGTTTTCCAGGACTAATTAAAGAGCATAACTAAAAGCAGTGTTTATGGAGTCGTTATTAAACATGCTTCAGCCACATTATTTAGGTTTATCAAAGAGGATTTTATTTCAATGTAGAAATAAATGTAGGATTTTATTTCAATGGGTAATGTAGAAAGAGTAATCAAAGATCAGATCTGATCTGCTTTGCAAATGTTTTTTACAACAGTAAACATCATGTTTTCACTGGGTAGTTTAATATTTGTGTTTTAAGTTTTCCAGTGTTGACTATTACATTAATTGTGGAGGGGGGAAAAGCACAAGATATTTGCCTAGCCTTTTACTATACATATCTTAACATTCTTAAAACAAGATTCATTTACTTCAAGATAAATCTAACAACAGATGAGGTTTGTTTAACCAAATATATTTTTTCCTGTTTACTGATGTGGTAAGAACTTGACATAGATGAAAATGGAAATAGATGTCACATGTGGTTTTACTTGTTTTAAAATATTTCTAAATTTCTTTGAAATAACAAATTAATATACACTGCCGTTCAAAAGTTTGGGATCAGTAAGACTAATGTTGTGTTTTTTTTTTTGTTTTTTTTGTGATCATCAAGGCTGCTTTATTTGTTAAAATAATAATAATAATAATAATAATGAATAATAGTTTATATTTCAATATGATTTAAATTATATTTTATTACTGTGATGCAATGCTGAATTTTTATCAGGCATTACTCCAGTTTTACGTGTCACATGATCCTTCAGAAATCTTTCTAATATGCTGATTTATTACTTGTATAATCAATGCTGGGAAAAGGTGTGTGGCTTAATATTTTATTTAGAACCTGTGATGAATAAAAAGTTAAAAAGAACATCATTTATTGAAAATATATATTTTTTTAAACAATACAAGTCTTTATTTAAAAAAAAAAAAAAAGGTAAGAATAAAAATGTACTGACCATAAACTTTTGAACAGTAGTGTAAATTGTTAGAAAAGATTTATATTTAAGCAGCACAACTGTTTTCATCATTGATTATAAATCGGCATATTAGAGAGATTTCTGAAGGATCATGTAACACTGAAGACTGGAGTAATGATCAACATCATGCTAAAAATTCAACTTTGATCACAGGAATAAGACAAGGTCTATTAGGTATATTAAAATAGAAAAATGTTATTCCACATAGTAATAATATTTCAAATATTTTTTTTCTGTATTTTTGATCAAATAAACATCCTTGATGAGCATAAGAAACTTTAAAAACATAAAACCTTACTGATCTCAAACTTTTAATGGCAGCGTGTTACTGGTATGTCATTTTCTTATCATTTTACTGGAAACATGACAAAGATACTTTTTTTTTTTTTTTTTTTTTTTTTTTTTTTTTTAATTATTCATTTAGATTTTTTTTTTTTTTTTTTTTTTTGTAGAGTGTAGTGAAAAACAACAGGAAGGAACAATCTAAACTGAAGTAAATAATTCACAGTTAATTCACAAAAAAAAAAACTGGAAATATCAGGGAATTTCAAAGGAAATGTAATGGAAATTTCCTTACCCAGTATTATTTTTCTCAAGTTCTCTCAAATCTAAATACTGAGAAAATTACCTTTAAAGTTGTCCAAATGAAGTTCTTAGCAATGCATATTACTAAAATTATCATATTATCAAAAAATAAGTTTTGATATATTTACTGTATCAAATTTACAAAATATCTTAATGGAACATGATCTTTACTTAATATCCTAATGATTTTGGCATAAAAGAAAATTAGATTTAGATTATGACCCAAACAATGTATTGTTGGCTATTGCTACAAATACACCTGTGCTACTTACGACTGGTTTTGTGGTCCAGGGTCACATTTCATTTGAAATCAAGTCACAAAATCAAACAATCACAAAATTTTTGTAATTAAGCAGCTGCAAAGAATAACATCATTTATACATGTGTAGTTAAAAAAAAAAAAAAAAAACCTTAATATGTAATCTAAGTGTACAAATTTATTGTAGGTGTGTCAGGTTTTTCTAGCTGTTGAACACTGAATTGTTGAGAATAACAAACAGCATCAAACAATCATGCTAATTAATACTATTCAGTAATATAATACAATGAACTTTCAATGGATTGCTGTGACTCACAAAAGAAATGACGCGATCTTTCAGTCAATGCCCGAATCCAGTAAGCAACATTCCTCTAGAAAACAACATGGCATCTGCAACACTGTGCTCAAAAATCAAGATTCAAAGTGTTGTAATGTTCTTCTAGTGCCAGGTCCTGTCATGACCATGACTCCCAGTCGTCTCTCTCTGTGTCCAGCACCATGACTGTGCCCATGCGAATGACTTCTGTGTCCACCACTTTTACGCCGGTGTGTTTCATGCCCTCTTTTAGCATGCGAGCCCCGGGTTTGTCTGCTTCTGTGTCTATGTCTATGCCTAGTACCATGAGTTTTCTTATTAGATTCTCCCCTAGCATGTCCAGTTTTGTTGCTACTCCTGTGCTCTCGTTTCTCTAGAGTTGTACTGCACTCTAGTGTTTTCGTCTTTTGGGGTGCCATTGAAAATGTTTCATGTCCGTGGTGTGCTTCATTTAGACACGGCGGGCAGATGAACCGCTGGTCTGTCTGACAATTAAACTCCAATAGCCTGTTGTGGCACGAACAAATGTTTCCTTTAGGTTCCCCGCTTACAACAATAACTGTGTGCTTTTCTCTGGGATAGTCATTGTTACGATATCTCAGGTGGGCCCTGCAGCACAAATCTTCACACATCTTGAAGTTTTTTGAAGTGCAGGTTTCTCTGTCCGTGTGTCCAGGTCCATCATAATGTGTAGGTGGAGAATCCTGAAGGCCTGTGTTTTTAAACCGCTCCACCACTTCTGCAAACATGGTGTTTTTGTTAAGAACCGGTCGAGGCGAGAAGGTCTTTCTGCACTGAGGGCAACTGTAACCAGTGTCTTTGCTGCCATTTCTATCCCAGTAGTCTTTCACACAGCTCATGCAGTAGTTGTGTCCGCAGGGAATCGTCACTGGATCCTGGAGTGCGTCCAGACAGATTGGACAGTTGAATGGATCGATGTCTTCAAAACGCTCCTCTGCCATTTCACACACTTGTCTGAACTAATAACTGGCTGTTATGAATTCAGCGTTCTCTCTCTGCTCATCGTAAGCTCTGTGGTTATGTTTCATACTGAACATGTGAATGCAAGAGGAAGAAAAAGAAACAGGTATGTGTACGAGTACAGGAACCAGTTTGACAGGTTCAACCTTGTCAACAAAGTATTTTTTGCACTGCTTTCCCTGAGGAAACACGCCAACTTTTGACATGCCTAGTGTTTTTTTGCCACCCATGTTTTAGAATAGAAAAGTCATTAAAACTACAGTTGAGTTCAAAAGTTTACAAACACCTTGCAGAATCTGGAAAATGTTAATTGTTTTACCAAAAGAAGTGGGATCATACAAAATGCATGCTATTTTTTATTTAGTACTGACCTGAATAAGATATTTTACATAAAATGCATTTACATATAGTTCAGAAAATAATAGTTAGCCAGGGGTGAAAACTTTTGAACAGAATGAAGATGTGTATATTTTTCTTATTTTGCCTAAATATCATGTTTTTGTTTTGTTTAGTACTGTCCTTTAGAAGCTATAGACGGTACTTACATGTTTCCCAGAAGACAAATCAGTTAAATTTACACTGATCTTCAAATCCAAAAAGTTGTCACCCCCAGTTCCTAATGCATTTTGTTAAAGGCAGAATATTTAAGATGTTTTGATTAAAAAAAAAAATAAAAATATATATATATATATATATATGTGTGTGTGTTATATAGTTTGGGGTCGGAAAGATTTTGAAATGTTTTAAAAAGAAATGTCGGTAACACTTTCTATGAAGCCTGTATTTATAATACATTATAAGGGTATTCTTAAGGCATTATAATGAATGCATAATGCATTTTAAAAAACATTATAATATGTTATACCATCTCATGAATAATCATAACAACAATTATAATACATTATAATACTTATGTATTTGAGGTTAACTTTTTATAGTATGATTATTTATAACACACAATGAACACCATATTAAATCTACATTTATAATGGACTATATCATATTACTTTATTTTATTATTTTTTTTTTGTTGTTGTTGTTGTTGGTCCCCTTAGTCTATTGACTATAAGCAACTTTGCAGCTGCATGTCAACTAACACTCCTTAGAGTATTAGTAGACTTAGGTTAAGGTTAGGGTAGGTCAAAGTTACATATAATCAGTTTGTCTTTTGGGCAACTATCAAAATAAAGTGTGTAAATAATATAAAGCATATATTTAGCATACTACTAATAATAAATACTGCTAGTTGACATGTAGTTGCAGAGCTACTTATCAACAGCTGTCAAAATGGTACCATCAAAATTATCAAACTGAAATTACAATAAAAATGTGTCATATTACACATTCATCTGTTCTGAACCTGATCTTATGGATGTTTGAAGAAAAAAAAAATATTATTGTTGTTATTAATACTACTTATAAGTGGTCTTTGTCTGCTTTAAGTAAAGTAACAAGTAAAATGGCGAGAAATTAGACTTATAATACATTATAACTATGAGAAGTATAATTCATGGTTACTTAAGTGGATGTGTTCATTGTGTGTTATAAATCATCATACTCTTAATAGCTATAACTACAAATAAGTAAATATTATAATACATTACAACTGTTCTTATGAATACTCATGAGATGCTAAAACATATTATAAGTTTATTTATAATGCAATATGCATTCATTATAATGCCTTAAGAATACTCTTATAATGTATTATAAACACAGGCTTCATAGAAAGTGTTACCGAAATGTCTTATGCGCACCAAGGGTCATGCTTTTTCTGGGTTATAAATAGTTAAAACAGTAATATTGTGAAATATTACAATTTAAAATAAATTTTCTGTTTTAATAGATTTTAAAATGTCATTTATTCCTGTGATGCAAAGCTTAATTTTGATTTGTATGATCCTTCAGAAATCATTCTAATATGCTCATTTGCTGCTCAAAAACATTTATTATTATCAATGTTCATAACAGTTGTGTTTCTTAATATATTTATGGAAACTGATCCTTTTTTAAAATTCTTTTAATGAATAGAAAGTTCAAAACAATAGCATTTGTTTGAAAAATGTCTTTGCTGAATAAAAGTACTACTTTTTTTATATTCAAAAAGCTACAAAAATAAAAGTATGGGCCTTTAAATCTGTATTCTTAGAGGTTTGATCATTTTATAAGATTATTTAGAAATAAAGTCATTAAAATCTTCAAATTAAGGTAACAATGTCAAACAGCATGTTACAAACTACCATCAGTTCTTCACAACTACAGGCCTTGGGGAAGAAAAATCTTGTTTTGTGATGCCAGCAAGCTGCTGATGCAGTCCATGCAGAAACACTGTCTGCAGGGAATCGTTGCAGGACCGCTGAGTTGCTTTTGGAGCAGCAGATTTCTCCTGCTCAGCCATTTTGATGAAGACAATGCAATGCAGTGGAGAGACCAGGAATACTGCCAAAGGCAGGTTTTCTGCTCTAAAAGCACAGGACTGTGGGGGTCGGCTCTGTGCCGGCTGGATGTGGAGTGGAGATGTGGGGAAAATAACATCCCAGAGGGTACAAACTGATAATGTTCAATATGTTATGACACAACATCGACAGTTTGTTTTAAACAAATGCTGAACATTTACTGTATTTGGAAAGTTACATGCTTTAGTTGAAATATATAACATTAAATAATTTTCCTAATGCTTTTAACATGCTCATTAAATTTAGAAAATCAAAATGGTATGAAACTATGCAGAAACAAATTGCACACAAATATTTATGCTTTAATGGGGACATATGATGAAAATCTTTTTTTTTTTCCATGTGAAAGTGCTATAAAATTAAGCTGCTGCCACACAGATCTAATATAAACAGATTTCTTTCCCAGCTGTTGACCTTCACAGACATAACTGTTTTTGTAACTTTTGTGTTTTTAACATAATCTTGTGTGTATTTGACAGTGTAAGCGCAATAAGACATGAAAGTCCTAGTTAGTAGACATGAAAGAACTTAGTTTAGTACTCACATGTGACAGACGCTTTCTGTGTGCGTGCTTCGGATGTGTGTGCTCAAAAAATATATATCCGAAGTTATATCCGAAGTTTAAACTAATATGCCTTTAAAATGCATGATTTCAGCACGATATATGTGATAATTAAAACCAAACAGATGTTTTTTAGCAGAGTATCTGAGGTATAAGCTGTAAAGGCACAGCCCTTTTCTAGAAAAGGGGGTGGGGAGCAGCAGCTTATTTGCATTTAAAGAGACATGCACAAAAATAGTGTTTTGGCATCTGCTTTGTGGTATTTTCAAAATGATATAATAAATGATCTGTGGGGTGAGCTGAAACTTCACATACACATGCTGGGGACACCTGAGACTTATATTACATCTTGTAAAAAGGGGCATAATAGCTAACCTTTAAGCTGATTCATGCAAATATTTCAGTCAATTTCTCTAAGATTATCATGATGAGAGCTCAGCACTGAATTCAAATGCCCAGTTGGATTTTTATCCTATTGCAGACACCACATTCAATGTAACGGTTTGTTTGAGGGTAAAATTAGTAAGCTGCCTCTTTAAATTTCCCGATGGCTGTCAGAGCAGTCAGAGTTTTGGTTGTGAGCAGGTCTGTCTGCACTCAGGACAGCTGTACCCTGTCGCTTCTTGTTGATCCCAGTACTGCCTGATGCAGGCCGTACAGTAGCTTGTTCATCCTGGAGAAAGTCCAGACAGTCTGCAGAGCTGAGCTGATAATGACTGAGCGAATCTCCAGCCTCTGTTCAGGTCAGATTCAAAAAAGAAAAGTAGAGAGAAGTGGAATATGACCCTGTTGCTAAGAATTCATTTTGTTGCATTATGAAAAAAGAGCAGGAATGTTGCTGTGCTTGTTTTTGTAAAGTGGAAAGAAGGAACAAGGAAAACATTGATAATATTCATAATTATTCATTATCCACCTTATTTTTCAACGCAGAAGCTGTTTTCTGGTAATGTGTGAGACTTCCAGTTCATAAGGAAATAATGAGAAGAATGACAAAGTGCAGTAAACTGTAAAACTGTTTGCACTACAAACCACTGTGTTCATAATTAAGATAATACAATAAAATAATATGGTACACTCTTAAAAATAAAAGTTCTTTATTGGCATCTTTGGTTCTTTGAAGAACCTTGAACATCCATGAAACCTTTCAAATGCAGTAAGGGTTCTTTACAGGCGAAACAAAATAGTTTTTTAGATTTGTAAACATTCTTCAAAATGGCTTTTAGAAATTGTCCACTGAAAGGTTCTTTATGGAACCAAAAAAGGTTCTTCTACACACCAGTATGCGATATCAAGCAACAAAACCAGCTAAAAACAGTTGGAAGCAGATGAGACCCGAAGCCAGACACATTAATTTTACAAATGGCCACACCCACTCTCACAAGAAAAATAAGGTGGATAATATACAGTAAAAACTCATTTTACTGGAAAGAATTTTATTCAGCCTACAGACATATGAGCCATTATCATTAAGCAGGGTTATTCAATAGGGGTCCACAAATTATTTTTTTAGGTAAAATAAAAATATGCATTATATTATGCATTACTTCAACCATAGCTAAAATTAAGAAGGTATTATATATATGAGTTTAGAGTAGATTAACTCTGAGTATTTAGTTAATCCTTGAAAACATATAATGCCTGAATAACCCTAAAATCTAACGAATGCCTTTGCATTACCCACAATGCCCTAGCTTTGTGGCCGCATGTTTTGCAAAAAAAATCTAGTGAGACATCTACTGCTTAATCAAAATCTGTTATATATTATGGGTTTACAACAAAATAATAGAGATTCAATATTCATACCCCTTATAAAATCCTGAGTAGGTGCAACAATCTGACAGATCAGAGATGTGCTGGGCTGATGAAGGTTGAATTTAATTACAGCGTGACTAACAAACACAACCTCTAAAACAAGATCATTGTTTAATTAAAAGCATACTCAACTGATTCAGAATATACAGATAATTATGTTGAGTGTTACTGATGCTATACATCAATGATGATAAAAAAAAAAGATTATACAATGACAATGGCTAAAATAAGTATAAAAATACAAAAACAGAAATACTGCATACTAATTCAAAAGATTAAGTAGTCTTTTACAATTATTTAGATCCTGATTTACATTGATTAATACCTGATTTACATTTCTAGAAAAAGAAATGTATATTAAAAAAATTGTATTTCACATTTTACTAATTATTTGTGGTCTTGATGATTTGTGTTATTCTCAGTGTCAGGATTTGGCTTGATCTTGACCAACTGCAGGTACTCCTTCAATCCCATGAGCCACCAGTGCCTCACACAGGCGAGTAAAGTATGCAGAGTCAGGATATCCACTGTTGCACACAAACAAATATTTTACATTCACACAAAAAGTTGAATATTTTAAATCTCAAAATAGTGCATTAAGTATTCTTCCTCCTGGTCCACACTTAATAACCATTATAAGCTAAATGTGATTTATCTTTCGGGCCTACAGTTTTTTTTACATTTTTAAATCTTTTTCCCTACCAAAAAAACCTATGCCATAATTTATTTAAAATACATTTATTTCATACTTAGTATACTTCAAATGCATTAATATATTTATTACTGATATAAAATTATAGTTAAACTTTATTTGGAATATTTCTTTACTACACAATGCACATTTCTTAAGATTCTGCCTAAAATGTGTTTTAATATCACTATTAATAAGGATTGTATGATCTCAGTATAAAATTAGTCTTTAAATGCAAAATATTTAGAGTCTACCTATGTATATACTTTAGCACAATAAAATATACTTTAGTATATTTTCTTTATATAGTATATATCTTTATTTGGATTTCAGAAATACTTCCACACAATTAAAGCACAAAATTAGTTCCAGTTTAGCCAACTTTAATATGTAAATGTATTTGTAGTATACTTAGCTCAACATAAATATATTTAAAATAAATGTAAGAATATATATATATATATATATATATATATATACTGTATACTATTTATATACTATAAATCTATTTGAACTGAATTCAACTTATGTATCAAATTAAAATTGCAGTTCTGATTTCTTTTTGCAACCTTACTTCACATTCAGAAATGTAACTGGAGTTTAAAGGAAATTTAAAACAGGGAATTTAAAAGTATTGAGATTTGTATGGCTTAATATAACGTAAATGTCTCTTACTGAAATATGTAGTAGAAAACCCATAAAAAGATTTACGTTATTTAAAAATTCCACTCATTTTTTATACATATTTGGACTATGGGGCGCCATTATTTTTATTACATAGAACGGTTGCACTCAGTCAGCTAGTAACACTGAGCTACGCTATTTCTACCGCAACACAACTTGGAAAAAAAAATACTGATACAATGACCACAGCTTCTGAAACCGCAGTACAACTGGTCTACATTACCACAAAAAAATGTCGCCCCCCCCATAGTCCAAAATATGCATAAAACGACGTGGATTTCTAAAATAACATAAATCTTTCATAGGTTTTCTACTACATATTTTAGTAAGAGACATAATTTACGTTAAGACGTACAAATTTTAAAACCCAGGGTTCCCTTTTAACAAAAAGCATGACACAATGTCTTGTATATCCTGTCACAATCATGTACTTTATTTGTATACAAACCTAACAGTTTACTATCTAATAATCAAACTTTCTGCTTTCTACAATAAAACATAAGTTTGTGGACACTGTAGTTGGAGCAAACATCCCTGTGGTTAAGCTAACCCTAACACATCCTTGCTAAAATGTATTAGCGTTCTCTAAAATCATAGAAATCACACATTAACATGTCAATGCCATCAGCCATGGCATAATTATCTTTGCAAGCTTTGCGTTTGTAAAGCTTAGCATCTGGACTCACCCACTCTTCCCTCCATCCATCCTGGTCTTGTGTGGGATCCTGCCCCAGGTTACTTTTGCATCACCACCAGCTTTCTTGCTTGAGCTAACAGTAAATGTTAGGCCTTGATTAAATGCCTTTTCCAGGCAGGGTAATAAACTCCTTCCCTTTGGGTCGAGTGGCAGATAAGCCACAAATTGACCACCCTCGAATGGTGACCCAGGACAGGGATCCTTGTCCTAGAGGAGATTACAAGATAATATATTATATGATTAACATTCTAATATATTTTGCATTATTTTAAGCTATTCTGTATGTTCACAATGCAAACTGTAAATGAGCTAATACCCCTTGTATGCCATCAGGTATGTAGTATGTGATCTTGGCCGTTGTGTATTTGTTATAGCCTGGAAGACTCAAAGTCAACTCGACACATGTCATAGTGCCTTGGATGCCCTTATGTTCTTTGCTGTCCTCTTGTCCTGAATGCTCCTCTCCAGTCTGATGTTCTTGTTGTGTATCCTTTGAGCCAGAATCTTGAACCGAATCCCCCAGCACCTTCTTCTGGGAGTTAATCTCTTCTTTTCCACACACTCGACATAATTTATGCAGTTGCAGGCAGTCAGAGCAAAGGAGGACACCACAGGTGGTCCGTTTCACATGTGCATTATTTGTTCCGCACACACATCGCAGGTTGGTCTGTTTCAAAGTCATTGAAGTATCTTGTTTTTTGTGTACTTCAAGTGGTAAAGAAGTTGGCCCGCCATTTTTTGGTTTCGTTGCATCTTTCGCAAATTGGCTTAGTGAGCTTGTCTTGCTTAATTCGTCCTTCATAGATCTAGGGTTTTCCAATCTTTCCAATGGAGCTGATTTTGGTTTGGTTGATTGATCTCCACTCTGGCGACTGCTGTAAGTCTGAACCACTTGACTTGTATCCTGAAAAAGACTTTGATCAGACTTCAAGTGATCAGCTTTTGTTGACCGTAAGCTCAAAGAAGACTTGGCTGCCCCTTGATCTACACCATCCTGCAAGGTCTTCATCGGTGGTAGGGAAGAAGATTTCGGCCCAAGATATACTTCTTTAAGTATATCACTGACTTTAGAGCAGAGCAATTTTGGGCCAAGCAAGTAAATGCTGTTCCTCACGGTGTGCAAGGTGACCTTGCGAAAACGTGACTGCACATGCAAGCAGCAGGTTTCAAACAGTTTATCTTTTTCAACTATGCCAAGCTCTGTCAAACTTAACTGCTCACAACTAAAGTCAGTGGCTACCATAGCCACTAGATTCTGAAGCTGCCGATGACTTTCTCCAACCTTTGATGAATCTGTGCCCTTCAATGTCACACTTATTTCATTTTTCCCTGCTTCTTTATCAGTCATTTGCAAGTCAGATTTTATATTATCCAATTGGTTGCTATAGGCCTCCTTCATGTAGTTCCACATAAGACCAGACACAGTAAGTTCTGCTTCCACTGTAGGAATTGGACCATCTTCATTGGGTTTTCCACCACTGAGGCTATTGGATCTTGCTCTTTGAGAGGCATAGGTGCTAGTCACTGGTTTAGCTGTAATCTGGTTGTTTTTCACCTGCTCTTTTGGAAATGGCCGACCTGAGAAACTATTGGATCTTCTTAAGGAGGGCTTGGAAGTGGGCAGTGATGTTGAAGAGGGAGCAGCTGCCTTCACTTCAGTATTATTGGCTGGCAGGGCATTCACACTTGTGTGCACTGAAACTTTGACTCCGGTGGTCGGTGTTGATGCGAGTCCAGCGAGAGTTGTTGGTTTGGCCTTGGATGTGTTGAATGTATTCACAGATAGCAGGTCTTGGTTTTTAAACAGGACATCCTCTCCTGTACAGCTTGGACTTGTCATCCTGAATGTTTCAGTTCCTTCCCTTGTCAGTTCATTACTGAGTAAGGCTGCAGTGCCAAGCAAAGACCTTGTTGGCGGTGCTGGGTCTAACATTAGCCTGTCCATTTTAGACGTCAGACTTCTTAAGTCTCCACCCATCTCTCCTAGAACAGAGCTCTTAAACCGAGCCGCTAGTTTGTATTCTTTCGGAATCCCAACCTCTCCTTTTCGCTCAGTGCTAGAGCCGATCATTTTTGGGGGCACCGGAGTGTGTACTTCACCTTTTCTCTTAATCTGTTGCTCTCTTTCTGAGGATTCAATGGATGTTGATGGAGAACTGGAAGAGGATGGAGGCATTTCCGTCAAGTTCCGCATCATGTTTTCCTCGCCCCCAAGCAGTAGCATTTGTTTGGCCTGAGATACCTCGCTTTTCTCTCCAACTATATAAATGCTGTCCTGGTCATAGCTTAGCAGAACATTAGGCAGTACTAACTGCACCTTTTTTAATGCTGAAGTCACTCCATCTGGCATGTAAACAGCACTTTTTGGAATCTGGTCCTTTCTCAGACAACCCTCTAACTGTTGATAAAGCTGCCTCAGCTCCTTATGGGCTTGACGCATGTTCTGTTTAACCCCTGATCCGGTCGGGACCTCTGACTGAAGGTACAGGGTGGTGACCCCCTCGGATGTAACGTGAACTGCTTCCACTCCGTGAAGACACAGTATCTGCTTGAACTCCTTACTGCTCTGCAGGTACGCAAACACATCAGCTTCCATGATGATCGAAAGATCATCCAAATTAGCTTCGTCTATTCTGCACTCTGCCCCCTCCTCCATTTTACTTTTCTTAGTCCAAGAAGTGTGTTCAGCGAGAGTTTCATTGCGCTCTTGCCGTCTGTAGTGCTCATATCCCAGACCTGCTGTGGATATAGAACTGACATCTCCTGGTGACCGGGATGCAAAGCTGCCCCATTTCTTTACATTTGAAAAGTCTTCCCTCTTCTCAAGACTTTTTTCTCTGTCTCCACTCAAATTAGGATATTCGGCTTTTGAATGGTGATTATTAACTAACGTCTGCATATAAGCAAAGGCGCCTTGAAAATCAGAGTAGCTGCCTTGCAAGGTGCATGTGTCCTGTAATATGCCTCTTTGCATACGTAGACCTGGAAATTCACTGCACAGTACATTCAGAGTCTCTGCACCTTGAGGAAGCTGACTGCAATCTGTAGTCACAGTCATTTCGAGGATCACCTAAAGGAGTGCAAGAACATCAGTTGAGTAACTGAGACAAAACAAAATGAATACGTACTAGAATATGTACTAGATACATTTGGGAAATAAAAAAGCAAAAATGGTCAGCAAACCTTATTTAGACTCAGTGACTCTTGTCTTGGGAGACTCAGGGAGAGCTCATATTTTATGCCATCCAGCTGTAAAATGTGAGGATGATGACGGAGTACGCTCTGGACCACTAAATAAAGCCAGAAAGAGAGGATCAATCTCATTTGAAAGGCAAAAACTGGCTCAGCAGTTTATACACTAACAAATAAGATGTTTGCACACACAGATGGAGGTTAATTTTTCATAATGTCTGATCAATAAAAGTATCAGTTCTCATTCTCTTTCTATCTCACCTTAGACACCGATTCTCACTTATCTGACTCTGCTGCGAAACGCACACACAAGCACAGTGAAAACTCGCTCACTTTTAATCAGGGTTGACAGGACATAAAGAATACCCCCTGACAACACATACACTTTATCAGCAAGCTGACTACACAACTAAAATGTTGCCTTGGCCTTGGCAGACCAAACGGCTAGCAAGAGCCAGAGACTTCATTGGGTATATGCCAGCCGTCTGCCTGCCAATCAGTGCATTTTGGATTTTTTCCAACTACCTGCTACTTTGTCAATGACATTTAAATGCGTTGAAGTTCAATGTATGCACCAGAAATATAAAAAGTGGGGTAAGATTTGTCACCATTTTATGCTGAAAAGTAAAAATACCAAAGTAAATTTTCTGCCTGGCAGGTAGAATGATTTGTATAAGCAATGCAAACATATCCACAATGTTGTACATTTTCAGTGTATAAAACTATGTAAATTATGTTGCTTATGAAAAGCCATGAATTATTCATTTAAGCATTTAAATGAAGATTTTGCTTACATCTACATTGTAAATATATTTTTTCGCTATTTAACAATTATATTTTCAACAAAAATGAATCAATTTTTTCTTTGTAAAAGGCAAAAAGCTGATCATATTGATTTCAAAGTTAATGATTCATTAGTGTGAATATACATTGAACCAAAATCTATCATAGCATCTTGGTTTATAATTCAGTATGCTTTATTTTTGACAAAACATCCCAAGTTGTGGTAGTGAGAGTAATGCTGTGGAAACCCACAAAATAAACACTAATAAAACATAGTTATATACAAAAAAATGCATAACTCTACTAAAATTTGGTTTGGTTCATACAAATATGAGGATTATGTGTTCCCTTGTGTTACTGTCGTGACTGTTTCGGTAGTGACAATTATTTGGGATAACACCCAAAAGATGTCACTACCGAAACTCCACCAAAGTTTTTGGTAGTGACTGTTTCGGTAGTGACCATTTTAGATACCTTTGAACCAAGCTCAAAGATGCTAATCAGTACATGGTTAGCTAGCACAGTGAACAGTTATACACATATAAAAATGTAATGTTATGGAACAACTCCCAAAAAAATTTAATAGTTGTTCAGTAATGACATTCCTTAAAGTTACACTCAGATTTTTCAGACACATTTACCTCAAATGTCTACTCACACCTTGTAGCTATGAGAAAGAAGGACACAGGAATATTTCCTGGTCATAAATATAGGGTGTAGTATCAGCCAATGGACTAAAACACACTGTTTTTGTAGTGACATAAAAAAATGCTAGACAAAGATTTACAAAAAAAAATGTTGAACCTCACTTTTTAAAATAATCAAAAAGATACTTTTAAAAACAACAATGAAACAAAATACAACAATTATTTAAATAACATTTTCATAAATTAAAAGGGTTAGGGTTTGGGACAGCCACCTCCAACTGAAAGTACCCAGCTCATGATGATTTTAAATATATTAAGCTTACTAATATTTTAAATATAATTGTGAGTTTCAAAAGATCATTGAAGGATCTTAATACACATGCACACACACATATATGGCCATATGGTAGAGATGTTTTTTCTGAAACATAATTCATTATTTATTATTTATTTTCTCTGAGAGGCCAACTTAGGTTTCAAAGTGACACATTTTTCCCTATTTCCCCATCAATATCCATCTTTTCATCTGTTTACACAGATGTTTAACATCAGTCATAACCATGTAAATACCTCTCCTCTCCTCAAATGTGACGAGGGCACGCAGAGGTGTCCGACCGATGATAGTGACTGACGTGACCTCTCCTCCTCCGTTCCTCTCGCGTAGGAAGTGAATCAGTAGTTTGTCCCGGAGCCTTTCATGATCAACGTCTGTTGGCAAACCGTGAACGCACACGGTACGGCCTTCCTCTGCCATCCTTCAGAGCTGCCACCTATTAACACTGGTTTTAGGTAAACACAAGTGGATAAGGGCTGCACAATTATTAATGCGTAACCATAAACAAGCCATTTGAGCAGATAAATACCGAAATAGCGTTTCCAGTTTTGCCAGTCACTACCTTCCTCATTATAATAAGCAAACGGGCATGAAAAGCGTTGTCTCGTCCAGCGATTGTGTACGGAACTCCCAACACACAGGAAGTGTAACTAACAACAGAGCTTGAGAAGAGACGCAGTTACACTGTCGTTTTTAAGATGATTATGTAATGTAATGTTTTTTTCACCTGTGTTTCTCGATATCAACACTTCGTCGCTCGGTTCTCTCTTAAAAGTGGATTCCCTTTTCCTAAACAGTTATTTCGTGATTTCTCGCCTGGCATCGTTTACATGACAAATAAAAGTGAAAGTAAGAACGCAGAAGATGAGAAATTGCGCCTTTTACAAGTATTTATGACTTGAGCCGCAAGCAAACTGGGAAACCATGAGTAAAAGTCATGCACCTTATGTATTCGTTATTAATTATTTAATTATTTTTGTTTTAAAATGTATCTAATCAACCTTTATAAAATACCTTGCCCTTTAAAAACGTAAAAACGTTTAGTCATTAAAAAGCTTATGGGTAGATAAAAGCAAACGTGTCAGCAACAGTCTTTTCATAAAATAATAAGTAAAATTAAGTTTTTGCACATCCCAAGATCAATATGTTATTCATGCTACCTACTCTTTTAGACGTTCCGTAATTTTTATTTTCAATAATTTTTATTGACATAATAACCGAATTAGGTGCATGTCAATGCACTCCTCTTACGTTTGAAAGAGCCTTTGTAAAAAACAAGCTCAAACAACAACTCAACAGCATTCAAATGATTGTATAGGCTAGTTATAATACATTTTATACATTTATAATAATGAGGTTATTATAATAATAAGTATTATTGTGGTGAATACATAAAATAGTTTGAAGGAGTACTGAATTTTCAAGGACCACGACACCCCAAATTTAACTGGCACAGTAGGTAATGTTTTGCTTTGAATTTTACACAAGACAAGTGATATGGCAAAACAATAATTTGACGCGCCATCTATAGGCAATGTCGTGCTAATGCAGAAACATATTTGCTCACATTCTAGTAGTCTATTAATACCCAGAGCTCCACCATGTGTCAGGTCAGCAATATCTTGTGACAGGCAGCTTCGTTCTTGAAGGGACGTGCCGTCGTTTTATAAACAGCAATATCAAACATTTCGAGTTTTATACATACCAAAACAAATGTTTTAGGTTTATCACTGACTGTTGAAGTTCAGCCTGAACAGGAGGAACTTGAAGAGCGTTCAAGGTAGGAAGAGCACATACACGGTTCTCATGTTAATAATGTTTTATTAGTCTGTTCCTTAAACTCAGGGACAAAACTTGCTAGGTACCATACATATGAGTGTTATTTTCTGAACTGTGTCCTTTAACTGTTTGGAAAAAGGGTTATGCCTGTTGAGCAATCCTGCTTTACTAACACAAGGCCACAATTGCTGTGCCAATGCATTTTTGTTCTAGGCGTGCAACTTTCTAAACACATCTTGTTGGGATGTCCCGGGACACCTTTGTCTTCACTTCTGCTTCTTTGCGCTCCTTAAGGCTGGAGCAGGAGCTGCAGGACTGGGAGGAAGCCAGGCGGGCGCTGGCACACAGGAGGGCTATGACAAGGCGTCCGCTACCTGCCGCCCCAAGACTCAGGCATGGAAACGAGAGGATCCAGACAGTACGTGCTCCACCACCTCAAATACAGTGCAGAGACCCAGCCATCCATAACATCTTCATGTGTGGGGATATGAAGAGAGTGTATGCCGTCCTCAAAGATGCAGGCATGGTGAATGCACTGATGGAGACCGTTCATGAGGAGATGGCATGGACCCCAGAAATGGGTAGGACCCTTATAGATGGACACGACACACACACAAACATATTCTGATTCTCATTCTTTTACAGGAATGTGGACTCTAATCTCAAAAGTAAAGCAGACGTCTGCGTTGCGTCTGGCTGCCAGCAGGGGGCACTCCGGCTGTGTGGAGGAGCTGTTGTTTAGGGGGGCAGACGTGGATGCAGACCCGGGTGGTCGTACAGCTTTACATGATGCGTGTTCAGGAGGCCATCATGTTTGTGTGCGCCTGCTCCTGGACCACGGTGCTGATCCAGACCTGCTGGCTGTCGATGGCAATGCCCCGTTGCACCTCTGCAATGCAGCAGAAACATATGAGTGAGTAATGAATAAAATAAACTAACAAAACTAATAATTGAAGAACGTGGTCCAAATGTCCCACAAGTAAAGCAAAAATCTTTCAAAGAACACAATTGTTGTTTAGATAAATGCATTATATTGATCAAAAATGATTTCAGGTAAGGTTTATTTTATTTCAAGAAACAAAAGTGTTTTAATGGTTTTAGTTAATTAATTGTAAAACCCTGTTAATAGAGGAGAGAGGAAAACAAAAACACTGGTCACAAATTAATAATAAAATGAGGATTTGTAAAGAAAAATGTCGGAGGGTTGCAATGTAAGCCAAGAGGAGACTGGTTTTCCTTTGTTATAAAACAAAACTTGGTTCTCGCAAAACTAGCATATTCTCATCAGATCTTACACTACACCTACATCATCAGCTGGAACGCCACTCTCTCTTTTACATGCGTACGACAGTTAGATATAACTCTAATTGTATTCATCTGAAAGAAGAAAGTTATATGCACCAATAATTGAGGGTAAGTGAATAATGGGGTAATTGAAATTTTTGGGTAAACTATTCCTTTAAACAGAAAGACTGATTTCAACAATGATGATAAACCTAGTTTAAACTTAGTTTACCTTAATGAGAAATGTTTCTTGAGCAGCAAATCTAGCATATTAGACTAATTTCTGAAGAATCATGTGACACTGAAGACTGCTGAAAATTCATCGTTATCATCACAGGAATAAATTACATTTTTAAACAGCTGAAATTTACATACACCTTGCAGAATCTGCAAAATGGTAATTATTTTAACAAAATAAGATAGATCATACAAAATGCATGTTATTTTTTATTTAGCACTGACCTGAATAAGATATTTCACATAGGATGTTTACATATAGTCCACAAGAGAAAATAATAGTTGAATTTATAAAAATGACCCTGTTCAAAAGTTTACATACACGCTGTTTTTTGTTTAGTGATAGTTGTTCATGAATCTCTTATTTGTTCTGAACAGTTAAACTGCCTGCTGTTCTTTAGAAAAATCTTTCAGGTCCTACAAATTCTTTGGTTTTTCAGCATTTTTGTGTATTTGAACCCTTTCTATGGGGTCATTTTTATAAATTCAACTATTATTTTCACTTGTGGACTATATGTAAACGTCTTTTATGTGAAATATATATTTCAGGTCAGTACTAAGTAAAAATAACATGCATTTTGTATGATCTTTTTATGTTGGTAGTTTTGCAGATTCTGACTTCAACTGTATATTTCACAATATTACTGTTTTACTGTGAAAATCTCTCAACCCCAACCTTTTTCAAATGAAACAATATAGGTCAACCAAGAATAAAAATGTCATCATTTACTCACTCGCACATCATTCTGACATGTATAATTGTCTTTCATTTGTGAAAACTAAAGGAGATTTTAGGCATGAGGTCAGAGCCTTTTTCCTCACAACAAAAGGTGATTAATACTATAACGTCATACCATGTTGGAATTATTTATATATATATATATTTACCTCACTAATAATGACACACTCTTATCTGTTGTGCAGGTGTGCTGAGCACTTGGTGACCAGTGGTGCACTGGTGAATGTGGTCCAGCGAGACTCAGGTCTCACCCCCCTTCACGTGGCCTGCAGGAGGGGGCTGGAGAACCACGTGGAGCTCTTCCTTTCCTATGGAGGGGACGTGACAGCTCGGAGCCAAGAGGGCGAGACGCCCTTGAATGCAGCCTGCGCTGGGGCGGAGAGGCCTGCAGATGCAGGACAGTATCTGCGGATTGTCCAGAACCTGTTAGCGGCCGGGGCTGACGCGCAGACCGCTGGGAGGAAGAAGCATACAGCCCTGCATAACGCCTGTGGAAATTGCTGCACCCGCATAGTTAAACTGCTGCTGGAACATGGGGCTTGTGCAGACATAGCTAACTGTGCTGGATACACACCCATGGACTGCCTGTTACAGGTGAGATGATGATAGGATTGAGGGTTAAAGGGATAGTTAACCTAAAAAATGAAAATTCTGTCATTAATTACTCACTTTAGTTTGTCTTTGGAACATGAGTTAAGATATTTTTGATGAGTCCGAGAGCTTTCTGATCCTGCATAGACAGCAACACAACTACTATGTTCAAGGCCTAGAAAGGTAGTAAGAACATCGTTAAAATAGTCCATGTTAAAATAGACACGTGTTCACGAGAGTACCGCGACGCATGCCCGGCTGCGCTGCGCCTTGTTTTCAATCAGAGGAATGCACACACATGCAAACTTAATTATTTCAAATGGTTTAATTCTTCTCCCTGTATTTTGTCAGGTAATAGAGGATTACCCAGACCAGCAGCCAGAGGTTGTGGCTCAATCTCTTCTTAACTATGGAGCACAGCCACCCTCCCCTAGAGTAAGTGTAGACAGATATGTGTCCTACCTACACTTTGGTATGAATCTTTGTTTTATGTATTTGTGTGTGAACATCGCAGATGCTGAAACTCTGCTTGCCCTCTCCTGCCACTTTGGAGGTAATGCTAAATTGCTATCCGGTCATCCCAGCGTGTGAGGATTGGTTAGAGGACATACCAGAGGAACTACTAAAGGTCTCTCTGAAAATATATCACATTTCAAAAATGTTTTGTTCAAAGGTTGCTTGAACAGTTGTCAAAAGTTTTTGAACAGTAAGATTTTTAATGTTTTTTTTTAAGAAGTCTCTTTTCTCACCACGGCTGCATACATTTGATCCAAAATACAGCAAAAATAGTAACAATTTTAAGTATTTGTACTAATTTATTCCTAGCATTTTAAAGCTGAATTTTAGCATCATTACTCCAGTCACATGATCCTTCAGAAATCATTCTAATATTTTAATTTGCTGCTTAAGAAACATTTATTATTATTATTTTTATGTTGAAAACAGCTGAGTAGATTTTTTTCAGGTTTATTTGATGAGTAGAAAGTTCAGAAGAACAGCATTTATCTGAAATACAAATCTTTTGTAACACTATAAATGTCTTCACTTTTGATCAGTATAAAGCATCATTTTTAAAGCATCCAAGTATTCATTTCTAGGATTTCTTTCCTCTCCCAAAAAAAGTATACCGTCTCCAAACTTTTGCATGGCATAGTGTAAAATGTTACAAAAGGTTTTTATTTTTTTATTTCTTTTGATCTTTATATTAATAAAAGAAACATGGAAAAAAATGTGACCAACTGTTTTAAATATTGAAAATAATAATAATAAAAAAATAATTCTTGAACAGCATATCAGCATATTAGAGTAATTTCTGGAGGATTGTGTGACACTGAAGACTGGCGTAATGATGCTGAAAATTTAGCTTTGATCAACAGGAATAAATTACATTTGAAAATATATTCAAATAGAAAGCAGTTATTTTAAATAGTAAAAATATTTCACAATATTACTGCTTTTGCTGTATTTTGGGTCAAAGAAATGCAGACTTCTTTAAAAAACAAAAAAAATATTACTGTCCAACTACTTTTGACTGATAGTGTAGCTCAAGAGAAATATATACAGCATTTTGGTTGGCCATGCCATGTCATTTTTTATCAACAGTGCTTGAACTGTTTACTCTCTCATTCAGAAACTAATATCTCATTCTAATGAAAAAAAAAACATTTCTTGTATTCTTAGGAGCATCAGTCTTTCTTTGATGCGGTCAGGCGGATGAGTGGTCAGCTGCGCTCTCTTCAGCACCTCTGCCGCTGTGCGCTCCGGCGCCACCTGGGGTCACTGTGCCACTTCGCAATAGTCCAGCTCAACATCCCCAGCACTTTAAAAGATTATCTACTGCTGCATAATGACGGACTGCTCCGTTGACGGACTGCTCCCTTTTAGACATACAGAAAATAGCTGACTGGAAACAATGAGCTGAACTGAATATTGTTTTTGTCACATATTTATAATCTGTGATACCTCTTCACAAATGAAGTAGGGTGGATTATGGCCCCAGGCCGAATAGGGCAGTGCCCTGGGGACTTTGACTGTCAGAGGTCTTGAACTGAGAGGACCATGGTGGCCTAACAGACAGACATAAGGCACTGCAAATGTAATATTGACACTGATAGATGGATATGGCTTTAATATATGCCAATGGTGGTTCTCACAATATGAAATAAACAAAGAAATGAAAATGAGATTGTCCCAGGCACCTCCTTGGCACTGACTAAATGTATTATTGCATTTTATGTATGTATTCCTTTCATGGTAAATATAAATATACACTATTATTATTGCAGTGTCATTTCTTTATTTCTTACAGTTGCTTGTTTATTTTATTATTGTTACATTTTAAAAGTTAAGATACTTCCATATTGTCTTTAGATCTACATTAATCAGATTTTGTAAACCACCAAGTTCTGCAGAAGTTACATTTTCCAATAAATAATGAAATACATTTTAAGTCATTTCTGTGGTGTAACTTAGAGAAGAAAAAGAAAATCTAAATATAGGGGCCTCATACAACCATTTTTGTCATTGAGTGACGTTTTATTTATACACTACAGTCAAAAAAAGTTTTAACAGTAAGCTTTTTAATGTTTTTTAAAGAAGTCTCTTCTGCTCACCAAGCCTGCATTTATTTGATCCAAAGTACAGCAAAAACAGTAACATTTTTAAATAGTTTTACAATTTTAAATAACTGCTTTCTATTTGAATATATTTTTAAAATGTAATTTATTGCTGTGATCAAAGCTAAATTTTCAGCATCATTACTCCATTCTTCAGTGTCAAATGATCCTTCAGAAATCATTCTAATAAGCTGATTTCCTTTTCAAAAAACATTATTATTATTATTATTATTAATTATCAATATTTAAAACAGTTCCTTGATGAATAGAAAGATCCAAAGATCAGCATATATCTGAAATAAAAAACTTTCGTAACACACTATACCATTCAAAAGTTTAAAACCAGTATATATTTTTTTTCTTCTCAGCTGTTTTCAGCATAATAATAATAAATGTTTCTG
Organism: Cirrhinus molitorella; assembly: GCA_033026305.1. Taxonomy (NCBI): domain Eukaryota; kingdom Metazoa; phylum Chordata; class Actinopteri; order Cypriniformes; family Cyprinidae; genus Cirrhinus; species Cirrhinus molitorella. Next base: position 26,523,651 of record CM065117.1, on the reverse strand, counting down.
AGCAGCAAATCAGAATATTATAATGATTCATGGATGATTCAAGAATCATGTGACTGGAGTACTGATGCTAAACATTCAGTTTTGAAATCAGGAATAAATTACATTTTAAAATACATTCAAATAGAAAACAGTATTTTGAAAAGTAAAAATATTTCAAGATTTTACTGTTTTTGCTGTACTTTGGATCAAATAAATATAGGCTTGGTGAGCAGAAGAGACTTCTTTAAAAAAAAAAACAAAAAAAAACATACTGTCCAAAAACTTTTGACTGGCAACGTATAAATATTTTTATATACTATTTATGGACATCAGTAACTACAAACCAAAAAGTGGTTTTATATTTTAAAATTGATGTTCAGTTTGTATGTTTATTTACGGCTGAAAAAAAAGTGAGCGATTCGCACATTGTTTTTCCAACCACGTGACCTTCCTACTGACTAAGCGTCAGCTGTATTGCGTGCGCGTGCGCGTGAGACTGTACGTGTGTTTATTTATTTCTAAGCCAAGTGGTTTGTCTTTGAACCGGTGTGGGGATTAAAACAGTGTCGATCCAGAATGATCTGAAGTAAAAGAAGGTAAATATGCTGTAATACCTGTTTAAAAGACATGTGTTCTGTTAAAACTCTCCAATCAAGGTCGTCCTACATTGCCGCTACATGATTAGCTGCCTTCCCTTGAAGACAGACAAAACAAAGCAGATACTTAAATGTATTTTTCTGTTAGGTATTTCGTCTAGTTTTTTGTTCAATATCGAGTGTAGTTCATTCTAGGCCCTGTGGGCGACATTAAATGTATAAAGGAGAAGATTTGTTAAAGGTTTCATGTCTTTAGCGGAAACCGTTAGCGAATCTAAATATACAAGCTTTGTGGTAACAGTGTATTATTAATAAGCTAAAATATACAGTTTTAAAGCAAGTTGTGTATATGCCACTCAGTACTTAATGTCATCGGGCTTATTGCCTAATGCAGCTAAGAAGTGTGTCACTTTATGTTAGGTAACAGAGTTATGGGTCTTTACACTCTTAACGATCCATACAACACACTGATGGTTTGCTAGATGATCTAGACAGTTGATGATATTTAACAGTGTAATCCATAAGTAAAGTTTAATAACAATTAAACAGTTAATGACAATAATTTCCATCATAAAATCCAGATTCAAGCAACTGAGGTGACTTATGTTAAGTTAATTAAGTTAAAGATTTGCTTTCTTAATGCACTTTTCTGCTCTTACTATGAACAACTTAAATAATATCAATAGTACAGATACTGTAAATATGTTTAACACAGTTAAGGAGAACATTTTGCAGAATCTGCAAAATGTTAATTATTTTACCAAAATATGTGTGATCATACAAAATGCATGCTATTTTTTTTATTTAGTACTGACCTGAATAAGATATTTCACATATATATATAAATTTACATATAGTCCACAAGAGAAAATAATAGTTGAATTTATGAAAATGACCCTGTTCAAAAGTTTACATACACTTGATTCTTAAAACTGTTGTTAGCTGAATGATCCACAGCTGTTTTTTTGTTGTTGTTGTTGTTTATTGATGGTTGTTAATGAGTCCCTTGTTTGTCCTGAACAGTTAAACTGCCTGCTGTTCTTCAGAAAAATCCTCTAGGTCCCACAAATTCTTTGGTTTTTCAGCATTTTTGTGTATTTGAACCCTTTCCAACAATGACTGTAAGATTTTGAGATCCATCTTTTCACACTGAGGACAACTGAGGGACCCGTATAGTAGTACTACAAAAAAAAAAAAGATATTTAGGCAAAATAAAAAAAGGTTCAAATACACAAAAATGCTGAAAAACCAAAGAATCTGTAGGAGCTGAAGGATTTTTCAGAAGAACAGTGGACAGTTTAACACGGGACTCATGAACAACTATCACTAAAAAACAACAACAACAAAAAACAGCTGTGGATCATTCAGGTAACAACACAGTATTAAGAATCTAGTGTATGTAAACTTTTGAACAGGGTCATTTTTATAAATTGCTATAACTATAACTATTATTTTCTATATGTAAACGTCTTTTATGTGAGATATCCTGTTCAGGTCAGTACTAAATAAAAAAAAAAAAACATGCATTTCTTATGATTAAAATTTTGCAGATTCTGCAAGGTGTATGTGAACTTTTGACCTTAGATATTTTCCCTTTCTTTTTTTCTTTCTTTCTTTCAAAAAGAAATGTCTCATCCAAAGATTCTCTGAAACAATTTTTTTTTTTTGGGTGACATCACTGAACTACTGAGACAATGTTGACAAAATGTCTTGTCAAATATCCTATTTCACTTAGTAATTTGTCACATGACGGAAGTAAAAAGGGTTGTGAACATGTTCAAGGTTGACCTGATCTTTTTTATTCTTGTCTGCTCAGGTAGAGAGGGGCTGGGATGGCGGTGTGTGCTCTAACTGTGCTTGACGGGCTCGGTGAGGAGGCCACGGCTTTGGGCGGCGTGGTCGTCCTGTTCCTGGCTGTGGTTCTTGCCTGGCTGTCTACCCACGTGGCCGAACGTGGAGATCACATTCTGGGGACCATTCTCACCGTGGGCGCCCACGCCTCCCTCATCGGCCTCGGGGGTCACGACAGCTACGCGAACCCCCCGCCCAGCTCAGAGCCCAGCGAGCAGCCAGACGAAGAGCCCGCAGAGGAGGAGAAACAGGAAGAGGGCGAGGCCCGGCCGGATGGGGGAGAGGACGTGCCTGGAGAGGAGCTGTTGGATATTCAGGGTGGGAGGAAGAAAGTGAGCTATGTTCAGAGCGATGAAAAGGAAGAGGGGAAAGAGGAAGGGACGGAAGAGGAGGCAGAGGATGAGGCCGCCAGCATCACAGTGAGACTGAAGTTCCTGAATGACACGGAGGAGCTGGCAGTACTCAGACCGCAGGACACCGTTGGACTGCTGAAGAGGTGAGATGAACATATAAGTGAGGTAGTGAAAAAAATAAAGTTAACTTTGATTTTCTTTAATGTCTGATTTGGACTTAAAGAAACAGTTCACTTGAAAATAAAAATTGTCGTTAATTACTCACCCTCATGGAGCTCCAAACCCGTAAGACCTTTGTTCATCTTCAGAACACAAATTAAGATATTTTTGATGAAATCCAACAGCTTTCTGACCCTCTATAGACAGCAACACAACTGGCACATTCAAGGCCCAGAAAGGTAGTAAGAACATCATTAAAATAGTCCATGTGACATCAGTGGTTGAATCATAATTTTACAAAGCTACGAGAATACTTTTTGTATGAAAAGAAAACAAAAATAACAACTTTATTCAACAGTTCATGATTTGAATACATGATTTGGAGGAGAAGAATTGTTGAATGAAGTCATTATTTTTGTTTTCTTGCACACAAAAAGTATTCTTGTAGCTTTGTAAACTTGTGGTTGAACCACTGATGTCACATGGACTGTTTTACAGCATTTCAGTTGCATTGCTGTCTATGCAGGGTCAGAGAGCCCTCGAATTTCTTGAACGAAAGTCTTATGGGATTGAAACGACATGAGGGTGAGTAAAATATGACTTTTCATTTTTGGGTGAACTATCCCTTTATGTTTATGTTTATTGAAACCTGGGGAAATTATATTATAATATAATGAGATGATGATAAAGTCAGTACTCTGAAGGGTGTAGGTCATTACTGTCTCTTATTCATGAGGATGTGCGTCATTGCAGCTTTTGAATCAGTGGCCAGTTGCATAAACACAGCCGCTATGTTAAGACTGTGTCTTAAGAACTAGTTTGATCAACTAGCAATTAAGGTAATCAGTCTTACTTTTCTGATTCAAATTGTGCCAATCTTACCTTTTGGACTAAATTTAAAACTGACTTTAAAAAGTTATGGCCAGAAGAAAACAAATTAGATGTCTAACTTTTTAAGACTAGTCTAAGCAATTTATGCAACCGGCCACATGTTTTTATGTAACTGACTTAAAAAAAAAAAAAAAGTTATGGTCAGTCTTAAAAAAAGTTTAGATGACTAACTTGTAAGACTAGTCTAAGCAGTTTATGCAACAAGGTCACAGATCTATGACTGTCCTTAAAAAAATATATATAAAAAAAAAAAATTACTATTACTATACTATTAAATTACTAACTATTCAAATTACTAAAGGTACTTTTTTTTCTAGATTCAATATATACTTTGAAAGTTTTATGTGTTTCTTCTTAAATTACATAAAAGGGGCACTTTTAGAAACCATTATGTCAGTGATGGGATTTTATTTATTATATTACAGATAAAGTCAGTATGTTTTTAAAATGTATTTGGAATAAGTATGTTATGCTCACCAAGGAATATACTAGTCAACATTTGAAGTGGATCAAAACCTTGTTGTCCTAAAACAAAACAATACCCGTTCTTGTCTTAGGACGACTTGGATGAACTTTTTTGATCCACTTCAAATGTTGACAACTGTAGAGTAAAATAGTATGTCAACCTGGACCACAAACCAGTCTTAAGTAGCACAGGTATATTTGTAGCAATAGCCAAAAATACATTGTATGGGTCAAAATGATAGATTTTTTTTTTCTTTTATGCCAAAAATCATTAGGATATTAAGTAAAGCTACATGAAGATATTTTGTACATTTCCTACCGTAAATATATTAAAACTTAATTTTTGATTAGTAATATGCTAAGAACTTCATTTAGAACTTTTAATTAATTAATTAATTTTTTTTTCAGATTCCAGATATTCAAATAGTTGTATCTCGGCCAAATATTATCCTGTCCTAACAGGCCATACATCAATGGGAAGCTTATTTATTCAGCTTCTTTCATAACTGTTGTCCATATTAACATATTATAAATATGTCTGCTGCTAAATGTATCCCTGTGATGCAAAGTTGAATTTTTAGCATCATCTCTCCAGTCTTCAGTCTCACATGATCCTTCAGAAATCATTCAAATATGCTGATTTGCTACTCAATAGACATTTCTTAGCGTTACCAATGTTTAAAATGGTTATACCGCTTAATATTTTTGTGTTAACCATGATATTATTTATTTCAGGCTTCTTTGATGAACAGAAAGTACAAAGAACAGCATTTATTTGAATTTTTGGAAACTTTTAATCTTAAATTCAATTTTTTAAATCTTACTTATTATACATTTTCTTTTAATTTTTTTTTTTAAATATATTTTATACGTCTTTATGTATTACATTTTGCACACAATGTTTTGCCATCTACATGACCACCTTATCCTGATAAAGTCGTTTTTTACGTTTTACCAACATGAAAACATTAAGGGATAGTTCACCCAAAAATGAAAATTCTGTCATTAATTTCTTACCCTCATTTCGTTCCAAACCCGTAAGACCTTCCTTTATCTTCAGAACACAAATTAGTATATTTTTGATGAAACCCAAAACAAAAATAACGACTTCATTCAACAGTTTCTTCTCTTCCATGTCAGTCTTCAGTGTGCGTCGAAGACTGACACGGTAGAGAGGAAATTGTTGTATAAAGTCAATATTTTTGTTTTCATTGTGCACCAAAGATTATTCTTGTATCGTCATAAAATTACAGTTTAACCACTGATGTCATATGGACTATTTTAACAATGTCCTTACTACCTTTCTGGGCTTTGAAAATGTCAGTTGCTGTCTATGCAGGGTCAGAAAGCTCTCGGATTTCACCAAAAATGTCTTAATTTGTGTTCCAAAGATGAACTTGGGTCTTAGAGGTTTTGAAAGTCATGGTGGTGAGTAATTAATGACAGAATTTTCATCTTGGGAAGTCACAAGACTGGGTGAGACTGCGAAACGAATCTGTTTTTAATTCAGTGTTGCTTAACCCTTTAACTGTCTCTCCCATATTTTAACATAGACGTGAAAACGCAGTATTCAAACTTAATTTTTTATAATTTATTAACGAAAACAGTTTGTAATATGATTTTTGATGTACATTTTCCATGGTAATGCAATGTCTGATTTTAAAATGGGTTTTCAGAGGATGCCTTTTGAGATTTTAAGTTTTCAAGTGATGTTTCTGAAGTGTGGCAGGGGAAAAAGGCAACAAAGAAAGTATTTTTGTGACAAAGGTCAGAAGTAGATTTTTGAGGTGTACTCTTCTTCATCATAAATTAATCTATTACTTTTCCTAAATAATTTGTAACACGAAAAATTGTAAAATATCTATTTAGGACTGGAGACTTAGACCTTTCCAACTATATATAGTTTGTCATGATTAAATTAGGATTTATTTGTAAAATGAAGTAAACTAAGGGGACGGGTGACAATTAAGGGGTTAATTGCACAAGCAGCTCCCTCTTGTTTGTTAAATTCTCTCCCTCTATCTCTCAGTAAATACTTCTCTGGCCGTGAACATCAGATTAAGCTCATCTACCAAGGTCAGCTGTTGCAGGACCCTCAGCGCTCTCTCTTGTCCCTCAACATCACCCACAACAGCGTCCTCCACTGTCACATCTCTCAAGCCCAGGCGCTACGTGAGGCGGCCGCAGAAGAGAACCCTCGAGCCGGGAGGGGCTCCATGCTCAGCGGGGGGCTGCGCTCAGCCGGCATGGCTCTTAGCACAGGAAGCCTGGTGGTCCCCGTGTTTGTGGTGCTACTCGCCGTCGTCTGGTACTTCCGAATCAACTACCGCCAGCTGTTCACTGCCCCGGCCACCATCTCTTTGGTTGGGGTCACGGTCTTCTTCAGCTTCCTCATCTTCGGCATGCACAGTCGATGAGAAGACGGATAATGCCAATATTTGGAAAGAAGGAAAACGAAATTATAGGACGTGAAAATAATCAGTCAGTGGTAGCCGAGAAAGTTCTCAGGGAGCCCTTGAGGGTTCTGGTGCCATTTAGACGACTGAAGTCGTGCGTGTGGTGAGAGTGTGTGCTAGTGCTTTCAGCTTCATTTGTGAGCAGCACTGCTGTATAATTTAGCTTCTTGGGAAAAAAATAGCTTTATAATTATTTAATCTCGGCCTAAAATGTAGCTTCTCTGTGTAAGGAGAAGTCAGGATCTCACGTCTGACTGGTCTTTTTTCAATTTAGAGTAATCGCAGTTTATCGACTGATTGGTTTTTATTCCATTAATGTGTCTCTTCTTCACTGGTAATAGCACCACTATCTTCTGTAGTAGCAGAAAATGTCATATGTTCAGATCTTTATACAGAAATATCAGATGTGATGTGCTAGTTAGCAGATATTTTGAGACATTGATTTCCTCAAACTCATTTTTGATGCCAGTGTCACTGAAATCTGTATTTATTTCAAACTCATTTCTGCATAACAGTCTGGTTTAGCATGTCTGCTGCTAGTTACAAGTTATAGTTATCATTTAGGACGTACGAGTTTTATACATGATGAAGATTTTACATGCAAACATACAAGAGTATCTGGACCACTGTAGTCTAAAGAGCGTAGAAAAAAACGCTGATAACAAAGCAAATAATTTTTTGTCCTGTGTAAAATCTGTATATAAGCAATGTATTTACTGTAGATAAATCAAGAGGGACGACGAAGGACCTTAAAGCTCTCTGACAGTTTGATGGTTCTTGTATGAATGGGTCACTTTTCTCAGTATTGTCAGCAATATCTGCATATGTTTTATGGAAAAACTAGTCTACCTATTCTCATTCTCGCTATAACAGACAACTAGCACCTCTTTAATTAAAGTGCTTTTTGGTTTTGCTTTGATGCAGTAATTAAGAATAAAATCGCTCATCTTTAAAATGAAATTTTTGTTGTTTTTTTTTGTCTACACACACAATTAACATCATGTAGTTTTAAACCTGTATGCATTGATTTTTTTTTTTAACAGCAAAACACACTAAACATATTTTGTATAACGCTGGAAACAGTATTGGAGTATTGGGTTGTCATGATATCAGATTTTTCACTACATGAGTATAATGGCCTCAAAAATTCACAATAACACTCAGTGGCAAAGAAAGCCATCCCCAGGCTCATATGCAAAAACATTTGTATGGCCCATAAACGTTATAGAGGGTTTGCACTTACGTCATGGTTTGGTCAGTTACCCGGATGCGCAGCCATATTAGAGATACTTGGATGTAAACAACAGCATTGATTGCACTTGGTTAATGTACTACTGAATACGTTGTTCTGCTAATTTCTGCTGTCTAAACCCCAGAAAATATGTGTGGAAGCTCCTAAATCATATAGTTAAAGTTAAGATATTAGCTTAATATTTCACCTACCTGGCCGGAAAAAAAAAGAATAAACAAGTATTTTTAAAACAAAAGATTCTTGCCCTGGAAATCCTGGTTCAGTTTGGCCAACCACACTGCCTTTTGTTCCTCTCAGTTTTTTGCACTTTTCTCTTTGATTTGTTATAACTTTTGGCAGTCTATAGTACTCCAAATGTTTTCCCAGTCCGCCTGATTAGTAGAGCCCAATGATAATAACTGACCATTTTCAGCAGCAATAATCAGCAAAATTTGCGAGTTCCGTTCGGTTCAGTGGCATTGTTTACGTTGCCACTAATTTGGCCGATTGATGATGCATACTGAAAACACTCTATATGTTAATATAAGCTCCAAAGCTCATTATTGTCTTTTCTGAGGTATATCTGCTGATCTACAATAGAGAATATATATAGATCAGTGGGTAAATCACAACACATGACTATTTACAAGCTGTTTTATTCATGGTGTATGCTTGGAAATAATATTTAACCTTTTAAAGTCTAGTCATTATTTGTAGCACACCAGGCACCCTAATTTGGAGAAGGGGAAAAACACCCTTCAAATAGCTGTGGTGCAGTAACTGCATCTGAAGGACATTTTCGAAAAATGTATGTACATCACATTCAAATAATAAATACAGAAATTGTTTATTTTATTCTTTGTTTAGATTTTAAACATTGTATAGTTAAAGTTTGAAAAGTTTGGATGTTTACAGTATGTATAAATGACATTCGTAAAGTAACAAAACAAATGGGGTAAAACAAACGAACAAACAAAAAAAAATCATGTGACTTTTAATATATATATTAGTGCTGTCAAACGATTAATCGCATCCAAAATAAAGGTTTATGTTCACATACTATATATTTGTGTACTGTGTATATTTATTATGTATATATAAATACACACACATGCATGTATATATTAAGGAAAAATATGTTAGGTTTATATCTAAAATATTTATATTTATTTATAATATAAATTGTATACAGGTATAAAAATATATACATATAAATATTTTAATTTTTAATATATACATGTATGTGTATTAATATGTACAAAATAAATATACAAAGTAAACACACATATAGTATGTAAACATAAACTTTTATTTTGGATGCGATTAATCGCGATTATATATATATATATATATATATATATATTACTTTTAATAAAAATAAACTCCTGAGAACCCACCAAAGTATAGCTAAATAAAATCCCCCCACCATGTGCCCAAGTGTTCTCGGTATTTATGGCCCAATATGTCAGCAGTGAAAGGTGAGTCCTTTAAACTGGAGACATACCGTATTTATTAAAAATAATAATAATAATCGGCCTTCCGAGACTATATCATAAAGAGCCTTTAAAGCGATCTGGACAGAAGCGTTCTCTTGATTAGTTCAGAGTTGCAGTTCAGTGGATGTTGTACCCGTTTTCCTCGCGGGATTACTGACACGTTTCTCTGTTGAACCTCTGTGGTACTTTACCTGCTGACCGGCACGATTTTGCACCCAGCTTCACGTGCTGGGTGTAAAAACACATTAAGTCGGTATAGTTGCCCCTGGACTACTGTAGACTGTAGGCCAGTGATGGGTCTGTCTAAGGTAAATCACACTACATGACTAGTCACAAGCTGTGTTATTGGTGATATAAATGCTTGGAAATTATATTTAATGTTTTCTAGTCTATTCATCATTATTTGTAGCATGCCAGCAATAATCACAATAAGCGTTTTGTTGCTTTTAATATAACACTAATTGTAGCTTTTAAATTATGTGAACTTTTTCACTAAACTAAGTGTTTTCCTGCTCTTTAATGTGGCGTAAGATCACTATACTTGTCTCAGTTCAAGCAAACAACATGTAAATCAATCATCTTTTTCTTCTACTAGTTACAGCATGAAATAAACAAAAATAAATCTCAGAAGACACGCTGAAAAAAAAAATCTAAACATTTTAAAGAGTACATACACAGTTTCACCTAAGCTCATGTTAATCCTGAGTGCCTATAGAGTAGTACTGCATCCTTAATATCTCCAAAAGGTCTTTAGTTTTATTATATTTATAAAAGAAAAATATAGCTTTCAGATTCTCTCCGGAAAAAGCTGAGCTTCTGGAGACACACAGCAGTGCAGCCGAATGAAGTGCATTGATGGGCGCGCTCTTTCTCGCGCTCTAGTCGACATGTGCATGGGTGTGCTTTCCAGGAGAAATGCTTATATAAGCAGTTCCGCCATCATCTACGTCATTAAAGCCACGATTGGAAAAAAAAAAACAGCCAAAACTTGTGTCAAGCCGGAAGTAAGATTTTCGGCAAAGAAATTCTCAGTCATTCATCCAAATTATTATTTTTTTATTAATTAACTTTATTCATGCAATACAATGCAAACACACTCTTGCCACAGCGGACCAAAACGGAAAAAGAAAGAAAGAAAAACTCATTACTTACATTTTAGATCCACAATGTCTTTGGTGTTTAATTTAAGGCTTTGTGTATTCTCAATAGACTGAATGGCCACTTTGATAGTCTTTTGATACAAGAGAATTAAAATGAAAAATAAGAATTAAAAGGGTGCAGGTGTCGCTGAGGCTATGTGATACAGTTGTGTTAGAGTTTTTACAGTTTACCAACCTCACACTGATTTTATATATTTTATTTTATTTGGGTGTGGCAATGCAGCATTTGCATGTAGCTTTGAAAGCGATACACTTCTAAGGGAATACAACAAATTGCAAATTGCAAACAAAAACGCAAGAAATTACCGAACCCGAACTATTAATTTTCAAATAATCATCACGATAATCATATATCATTATTTAAATATCACTAATTATCGGTAATATCAGTATATCATGACACCCCTATTGGAGCCTATTAACTTCCACTGTATGGAAAAAAACATCTCTCAAACTAAAAACATTAATATTCTATAGAATAAAATCATAGATGTTCAGAATGACATGAGGGTGAGAAAATCATAATCATTGTTGGTGAACTGTCCATTTAGGAGTGATTTAAGAATGAGTGTGAGAACAAAGAATCCTGAGAAATATTTATTTAGACTATTACAGAGCTTCTACAGTCCATTGAGAGCCAGAGCAATAACTGAGCGTCAACAAAAAAAAACATCCACCCACAGCAATGGTATATCCTAAGTTGTACCATGTTTTTGTTTTTTTCCCCCTCCATCATGCAGACATTTCAATTCACTCTCAAAGAAACTCTCCGGTCATTTAAACTTCAAGCAACAAAATTCACAAAAGACTGCTCTGGCAAAAATAAAATTTCACTGAAAAAAACAAACAAAAAAAAAACAAGGCGCCTATACGGGCTGGATTTTATCCATTTAAGTGCATCTTCAATTACTATTTGCATTTTTACCAAACATATTTTATACAAAAAAAGCTGACATCTAACATAGTAAGTGCTCTAAGGCTCACCAAACTCTTCAGCCATTTCAACTTTGTAATCCAAGAAAATGCATACATTACAGATCAGTCAAAAAGCCATGATTATAAAAACAAACATTGACACTGCAGACAAAATAAATATCAGACATCAGACTTCTTCAAAAGAGACACAAAAGGCAAAAGATTGTGTAACCACAGATTTGGCAGAAAGCTGTCGGTAGCACTATGCAAGTCCATTATTTAGCGAGACATGTATGGTTAAAAGTAGTAGTTTTGCTTGCAGAAAGCAGCTGAGAAGAGATCAACAGGTTGCAGTAACATTAGCAAGACGATATAAAGGAAACCAGTAGAAGACATTGCACAGAATAACCTACTGTATTACATGAGCCACCAGGGAACAAAATATTTGCAACATCCCATTCACAAACATACAATCTGTCCAGCATTCACACCATGGCACATTTTCATGTGTCACTGTAAACCCAAATCTCATGTATACACACTCACGCAAAAGTATGCAATAGCACACTGACAGTGAACTGCATAGTAAAATAATAAAAAATCTTGCTCCAACTCACATCCACATACAAAAACCACATTTAATCACAAAAACACTCACTTTTCACTGTGCAACACTGCCGTAACAAATGTACTCTCTTATGCCCCAAATACGAGTGTCTGAAATGGTGCCCAGATCTTTTTTTCTCTTACATACACACACGTTCAAGACTCATCAAGTCAGTTATCGCATACACTTGCAAACGTTGTGTGCAAGTGTATGCGAGTTCCTTAGTTCAGGTCATCGTAGAGGCTAAGGGCTGGGGGAACTGGCAGTTTTGGTCGCTTTTTCCGACTGGACAGGCCCAGTGCATTCTGGGAGCTGCTGCTACTGCTCCCGCCGCCTACTACTCTCTCTCTGTCTCCTCCTCTCTCTCGTTCCGGCCCTTTGTCCCGCTCTCCTCCACCTCCAGTGGTAGTCAGAGACAGTGTGCTGGGCTTCTTCTTTTTCTTAGGTCTCTTGGATTCAGAGTTATTGGTGCCTGAGAACGAGACTGCAAATAAGTTAAAAACAAAAACAGATTGTGGTGTTGTTAAAAGCGTTCATGAAAAACTCACTAGCTTTTGATGATGCAGAGTCTGACGGTGAGATATCAGAGGAGCCGTCCCACTGGAGGCGAGACATGATGAGCTGGCCATCAGGGGCATCATAGCCATCGTTTTCCAGCATTGTGTCAGAGTCAGGTAGCGTCGACCTAGCAAACAGGAAGCAGGATATGAGTACACAGAGACAAATGCTAAATAAGCATGCGTTTACCAAGAACCCCAGTTCAAAGAAACAATCAACAGATCTGAAACCAAAGAGACTTTTGGTTTTTGGTCCTCTGTCACCCGTTATTTTATAGGTTAAAACTGCACACTGAATTGTTTAACATGCATTATTACATGATTAGTTCTCTCCAGAATTAAAATTCCCTAATAATTTACTCACTCCCATGTCATCCAATATGCTCATGTCTTTTTTCTTCAGTTGTAAAGAAATGAAGGCTTTTGAGGATTTTTCTCCATAAAGTGGACTTTAATGGGGATCAACGGGTTGAAGGTCCAAATTGCAGTTTCAATGCAGCTTCAAAGGGCTCTACACAACCCCAGCCAAGGAATAAGGGTCTTAGCTAGCAAAACGAGCAGTCATTTTTGTAAAAAAACAAAAAAAAACAAATATATATATATATATATATATATATATATATATATATATATACACACTTTTTAACCACAAATGCTCATCTTGCACTAGCTCAACCTTACGCATTACTTAATTACGATGGAAAGGTCATGTGTGATGTTACTCACCATTGTGTAGTTCCAAACCCGTAAGACATTCATTCATCTTCAGAACAAATGAAAATATTTAGTATGAAATCCAAGAACTTTCTGACCCTGCATAGACAGCAAAAGTATTACTATGTTCATGGCCCTGAAAGGTAGTACGGACACCGATTAAACAGTCCATGTGGCATCAGTGGTTCAACAGTGGTGATACTCTTGTGAATGTGCATCAAAAGCCTGACACGAAAGAGAGGAAATTGTTAAATAAAGTCGTTATATTTGTTTTCTTTGTGCACAAAAAGTATTCTCATAGCTTCATACAATTATGGTTGAACCACTGATGTCACATGGACTATTTTAATGATATCCTTACTACCTTTTTGGGTCTTGAGCGTGTCAGTTGCATTGCTGTCTATGCAGGTTCAGAAAGCTCTTGGATTTCACCAAAAAAAAATATTTTTTTGTGTTTATGGATTTGGAACGACATGAAAGTGAGTAATTAATGACAGACTTTTTATTTTTGGGTGAACTATCCCTTCAATGTATAAGCTAACGTGAACTAACAATGAGCAATTTTTTTTTTTTTTTAATTTGTTAACTTTTGTTAACATTAGTTAATACGGTTGTTCGTTGTTTGTTCATGTTAAGGCTGGAATACACTTCATTTGATATCTGAACAGATTTTATAACACTAAACATTTGCTGACATTTAAAATGGTTACCGAGAAAAAATGGGCATCGTCCCTTTAAATCTGTCAAAGTTTAAAGCATTCAGAACACAACAAACTCACATTGAAACCTGCTTCTTGTTGCTAGGAGACACATTTCAATTCAAAACAGTGTTTTCAAAACTTAATATCCGGCGACTGGATGGAATCATAGTTTGAAGCTAAGACTGTGTCCATAATATCTTAAATCTTTCAGCTTTGAATCTAGCTAATGTTGGCTCTACTTTGTGTAGTGTATTCCAGCCTTCAGTACACAATGCATGTTAACAGATTTACTCACCCCCATGTCACCCAAGATGTTTATGTCTTTCTGTCTTTAGTCGAAAAGAAGTTAAGGTTTTTGAGGAAAACATTCCAGTTTTCAATGCAGTTTCGAAGAAGGGTTCTACACAATCCCATGCGTGGAATATAAGGGTCTTTCTTAGCAAAACAAATGGGTATCCACGACTTATGGATTAAGTAATCATGTTGGAAAGGTACTTCATGGTCTGTGTACTTCGGTTCAGAAAGGTAGGGAAAATCTAATTATCTTCTCCAAAATCAAAATCGTCCAGCATTGCTGTTTTACCTTTTTTTAGGGTTGTGAATGGGATATGGGGTAAGGGGGTAGTGTTGGTTGCAACAGTGCAGTTAGCCCATGGTTCAATACATGTGGGGTTTTTTTTTTTGCCCTATTCAAAATGCTATTTAAAAAATCCAGTACACTGTAGAAAAACATATGTCTACATCAAATTTCTTTTGAGAGAAGTATTACTTTTATGGATTGGTCATTGTTTAGTGCTATAAATACATGTTTCATTCATACTGGACGACGGAGGGCGCCCTCGCTCAGAAAATTTGCGAAACAGAACAGAAGCAATACAACTGACTACACTGCAGGAAATCCTAATATGGGCAAAAGCATCCTACTGTCGCCTAACTGATTAAAAGAAGATAGAATCGATTTGCCTTTGAATGTAATATTAAGACAATAAAAACTCGACTGCGATAATATATAGTTTGTTTGTGTTCTTAAAACCACCTCGGGTATTTTCAGAATAATGAAGTATATTTATAATCCACTGCTAATCGACATAGCCTTTATTGCAGTAGTATAGAATATGTCTTATGTGATAAGAAGCCACATAAGATCACAAACATAATTTATTCTAACATTCGACTGATGTTGTTTAGCATGTTATAATGTTCTCTTTTGTTGGACAACAGGTTTAGAAACGCTTCTCATTACAAGGAAAGATGTTTGTCATGTGTTGCACGGTTTAAGCGGGGAGGCGTTTCCTCATATCAGCGCGTAGACTCACAGACACAAAAACAGAGTTTGGAGAGGAATAAAATGCAAGGAAATTATTTAAACGCAAAACCAAAAGAATCGCTCTGACTGGTCAAACTCTTCTTTTTCTGTTGCTTAATTTGAGTACTGCGAGTGACTAGCCGTAAATGAGTATCCGCTACGCAAAATGCGTACAGGTTGGCAGGTCTGCATTTGTGGTTAAAAAATATATAGCCTACATTTTTAGTTTTGCTAGATAAGACCCTTATTCCTCGGCTGGGATCGTGTAGAGCTCTTCAAAGCTGGACTGAAACTGCAATTTGGACGTTCAAACCTTTGGTCCCCATTGAAGTCAACCATATAGAGAAAATCATGGAATGTTTTCCTTAAAAACATTAATTTCTTTGCAACTAAAGACAGCAAGACATTAACATCTTGGATGACATGGGGGTGAGTAAATTATCAGGAAATTTTTATTCTGGAAATGTAGTAATCCTTTAACAATAGATGAAACTTTTGATTTAAAAATTAGTATTAGTAAATGCTGTCATTTATCTAAGGTTAATTGTTTGTATTGTTTATAGTTAGTTGGTTGGTTAACTAATGTAGTTAACAAATTCTAACAAATAAAACCTCACTGTAAAATGTTACCCTTCATGCCACGCTTGTGGACTAATGGATGGTGTGCCTCAAGGCTCAATACTAGGACCTATTAGTTTTTCACCATTATGTTTGAACAGCTGCTACAAATGAATACAAGCTTGATGAAAAAGAGGTATATTAAGAGAGAGGCACAAATGAAGGTAGAGGAAAGTGGGTGGGCACATTGATTGATGTCATTGATTGATTTCTGACAGGGAGAGGTCAGGGTTGGGGGACAGGGTGAAACTCACGCGGACGGCCCAAGGAGGAAGACCCTGACTGCCCTCCTCTGTTCGTCCGTGTGCTGGGGACACCGCTGGGACCTGCCAGGACACAACGTGGCATTACGCACTGCACCAGAGACAATGACGGGCAAGAGACTTGGTGAACACTGCCAGGAGGACTGAAAAGGGGACTCTAGGGTTAGATATTAGCATTTAGGGAAGGGGGTTTCAGTGCTGGCTGATGTTCAAGAAGTCTCTTGCTGCTTAAAACAGGCAGTGCTTTGAAACAACCTATGATCGTCCAATTGGGAAATGATGGTGCACTTCTATGTCCAATTGGAATGGAGACTGATTATTTCAATTGAACATTTTGAACAGAAGCGAGGTCAAATTAAATGACACAGGAAAGAAAACTGAAAAGTGAACACCAGTCAAAATTATTGGGTTTATATGGAGTTGCCAGTTGTGTTCCGTAAAATCAGTCCCAACAAAACATGATCATTTTCATTGACACGAATGAAAAAGATCATGCGTTCACACATCACATGCACAATCAATCTCTGGCTCTAAAGCAGCAGCACACACTAATACATACACATCTTTGACACTCCAACAGTGAAAAACTATGTGCCCTTGACTGTACTTCATTAGAAAACCAGTTCACTCAAAAATTAAAATTTTAATCGTTTATTCATCTCATGCTGTCAAATATATCATATTAGTGACTTTTTAACGAATTACCAATTAAAACAGTACTACTTTGTATAAGTACTAAACAGTTCTAAAGCTATAAATATTTCTACATCTAAATGTTGCACCCAGGGTTATAAGCAGCTTTAACATAGAATAAACAAAGATGTTCGGACAGGCTAAAAATGTGCAAAGTCCTTAAATCTCCTAGACTGCTTTCACAGATGTTTCAGCCTTCAGTAAGGTTTTATTCCTTATATTATACGCCTGCTGTGGAAAAATACTTACTTTTTGCTGGCAAAGGAAAGACGACAAACTTGGTGACTTCCACACTCAATAAGGTAATGGAAAGAAACTCTAAATGTCAGTTGTACCACAGTGCGCATTTGTAAGAATAAATCGTAGAGGTTTATTTTTATGGTTTTTCTGTTAGTTCACAAACATGGAGTGAATTCTTACCGTGTACACATTTTCTTTGTGTGCTCTGATACGACCCCACATTGCTGAGGAAAGAGAGAACCTGTTAGCAATGGGTAAACTACAGTGATTCAGAGATTATATAATGCCAGTAAAACATTTTAATGATAGAAGGCAAAACTCTTATTTCACGCATGCTTACAAAAAAAGTATTTTTTTTTTTTTTTGAAATGTATTATTGGTAGATGTTGTAACTGAAAAAAGAGGGGAATACCACTTGTAATATTTGTCAAACTGTTAATAATAATAATTGCAAACTTTCAAAATATTAGTTGCCCTTTCTTTTGGTTTAATATAATGAAATAGCTGATTACACATGACATGAATTTACCACTAAATGTATATACTATAATTTGGGGTGGTCATAGAATTTCTTTTTTTTTTACTACTGTAACACTATTATTTTAGCAGGAAAAGTACATATTTTCCTATATTCAAGCATAATGAAGATTATGGTAGAAAAAACATCAAGAGTTTGGATAAAGAGAGAAGAAATGATTTTAAATAAATAGGCAAAATACATTTTTTTTCTACATTTTGAAGATGAAATAAATTTTGAATTACATTTTTGAAGATTAATTAAATTAAGATTTTCTTTCCACTGTAAGTAATAATTAATAATTTGTTAATTATGAGACTTAATAGACCTAATCTAATGTTTAGCTAATTTATTATTCTTTATTTTTTCTTATTTTTACAAGTATTCATTTTTATTTTTTAATTTCATGTTTTAGCATAGAATTATAAAAAAAATTTTTATTAAAATTGTATATCATAATATTAATATATTCATAATAATCATAATAGTAGTAATAATAATAATAATAATAATAATAATAATATATGTGTATATACACTTCCAATCAAAAGTTTGGGATCAGTAAGTTTTTAATTTTTTTTTTTTTTTTTTTGAGAAAGAAGTCCCTAATGTTCATCAATGCATCTGATCAAAAATACAGAAAAAATTCCCAGTAATATTGTGAAATATTATTACAGTTTAAAATGGTTTTCTATATTTTCATCAGCCATTAGTCCAGTCATCAGTGCTACACAATCCTTCATAAATTACTCTAATATGCTGATTTATTTTCAATGTTGAAAATAGTCATGCTGCTTAATATTTTGTTGGAACCTGTGATTCTTTGATTCTTTGACGAATAAAACGTTAAAAAGTACAACATTTATGTAAAACAGAAATCTTTTCTAACAATATAAGTCTTTGCTATCATCTTTTATCAATTTAACACATCCTTGGTGAATAAAAGTATTAATTTCTTTAAATAAATAAAATAAAAATAAAAAATGTTACCACAAACTTTCATATGGTAGTTTATATTGTTACAGAAGATTTTTATTTAAAATAAAAAAACTTGTAAACACTGAAAATTAAAAATGTCAATTTTTTAACTTTAATGTGACACTGAAGACTGGATCAATGAGGCTGAAAATTCAGCTTTGCATCACAGAAATTACCCTTTAAAATATATTCACACAGAAAAGTGTTATTTAAATAATATTTCACAATATTATAGTTTTTTTCTGGATTGTTCATATAATAACATATTCTGTATGTAACAATATAATAATTTATGTATGTTAGGGTTCACGGGAATGAGACGAGATCTTCAAACTTTTTTAAAGAAATCCTCAATTATGGAATATATAAGGAAAATTAGAATTTTATTCAACTGAAAAACAAAATGCAAGAAAATATAGATGCATATGACCTTTATGAAATTAAACTTCTATTTTAATGAATTATAGGCGGTAATAAACATGTAAACTAAAGCTGCATGATTCTGGATACACTGAAAATCACAATTTTTTTTAATAAATTGGAGATCTCGATTCTCTCACGATTCTGAAGAAAAAAAAAGAGAAATCTAAACAAAATAATGTAATTTACTAGTGGTTCTGACACAATGTTCACTGCTTAAGTATTTTAAAAAATACATTTAATCAAAATTTAAAAGAAATGAAGTCAGTGTCTCAATTAATAAAGACTTGTTTCACTATTGGAATCTCCTGAATGCATGATTCAATGATAGATGTGTTTTTAAACATGCAATTCTCGCCACCTCCTGGCAGAATGCAAGTGTTAAGATACTTTTTTTTTATTGCTACTGTAGACAATAAGTGTTTAAACCCAAACTATAAACTTTTATCTCAGTACTGCTGTTATATAAATGTATGTAACACAGAAATGATGATCATTATGTGTTTGAAAAGACTATTTGTGTTGCTCTTTATGGATCAGCAGCAACATGAATGCAGATTTGAATGTCTTTACACCTGTTTAACATCGTAAGTGTCAGTGGAGCGTGAGCAGCATGATGTGAAACAGTCATAATACACACTGCTGAATCGTCGTCATTCAGGAATAAGATGCTGTAGGTGTTTGAACAGAGATCGCAATCTCTTAAGGATTAATCTTACAGCTCTAACGTAAATCCTTCAAACCCGTTTTGCAAGGACATTGTCACAACCTCACGAAATCTCGTTACATGCCTAATGTTTGTGTATTAGGGTGTTTACCGTAGTCAGTATGGAGCGCAGCTCCTCAGGTCCCAAAGTCTCATAACTGATGCCAGAGCTGTAGAACTGCATGAGTAAGAGAGTGAAACAACACTGCTGTAATGCTACAGTAATAAATGCAACAGTGAAATCACGAACCAATTAAAATAATGAATCATTTCACCTTGCACAGGTCTGGATTTACATTACTGCTGAGCTCTCCTGCAGTGAGACAAGACACAGAAAGACTCACAACACATTCAAGTGAAGCCTGCTGTCTGTCACGCAGTAAACTACCTTTTAAAAAACTCCTGAAAGCTAGACTCATAAAGACTCATAAAACCCACCATTCTTGTGCTTCAGGGATTTGGATCTCCTGGGAGAGTTTGGATTCTAAAATACACAGATTTATTTTAAATATTGTTTTCAGTGTATTACAATTTTGAACAGTCCATATCTGATAAAAGTTGTATACCTTTTCTGACTTTCTCTTCTTGGCTGTGAAAATAAGAGGTAAATAAACATTATTAATTATTAAATTCAGGCCTATATTAGATAGAAAAATGGTGCAGGAGGTACGTGGAAAAGAGAGTAACAGACAGACTGGATGAGCTCACCTTTCTTTTCTGAACCATAGGACCAGTCGTTGTCATTGATATCATCATTGTCTTCCTGATCGCTTTCTGACTTGCTTGTGTTGTTGCTGCTGGCTATTCTGTAGAATAAGCAGAAAAATCAATGCTTTGAAATGTCACTATATTTTTCCTCAGGCATCAATAAAATCCCTCCATCTAGCAGAAAGTCTATGTGTCATCTTTGGAAAATAATCATTAGAAATGTGCCAGCAATAGAATAGAAAAACACTGAAGTAAAACAAAAAGGCATACAGACATTCGAACGAATTAATCATTTTGGTCACCTATTGCTTTAAGCATTCCCTTCACCTAATAATGTCTGTGCATTTAGTGTGAGAAATGGCTAAAGTCATTTAATTCTAACAGCCCGCTGACCTGCGGTTGGCTATTCGGCTGCTGTTGCGGCCCATGCCGAGACATTTCTCCAGATGAGGAGCAAAGCGAGAGGCCGCAATACTCCGGCTGCAGTTGGGACACACACACTCCTTATTCTTCCACTGGTTAAACACCTGCCCAAAGATGTCCACACCAGGCTGGTCCACTATTTCTACATCAGAAGAAGCATAAAGTAAGCACATTTTAAAAGCATGCCACCCAGGCTTTAGAATGAATGAATTTGTTTATTTTTTTATGACTGACTCACCGAAATCCTTCATACTTTCTTGGTCCGTTTCATCCAGGAAGAAATAACCCTGTTTGACCGCCCTGTGCACCTCAAAGCACAGCCCTAAACAGGCATCTTCCACTAGGTCAGAGTAGACTTCATGAGCCAAGGCCTACAACAAAGGCAGAGAAGTTTTTGTAAGGTAAGTTACATCATAGGTGTATCCTTTTTGCCTATGACACAGGCTAATTTTTGGGACGGGGATAAAAAAAATATCCTTGATTTTAGTGGTGACAGATGCATTCAGATGAACAAAATTAACAAGAACAGCAGATATACAGTTGAGGTTAAAAGTTTACATACACCTTGCAGAAGCTGCAAAATGTTAATTATTTCACGAAATAAGAAAATGAAACATTTTTCTTTTATTTAGTACTGACCTGAATAAGAAAAAGACATTTACATATAGTCCACAAGAGAAAATAATAGTTGAATTTATACAAATGACCCCATTTAAAAGTTTACATACACTTGATTCTTAATACTTACCAGATTTTTTTTGTCATTTTTAGTTCATGAGTTGCTTGTTTGTCCTGAAAAGTTAAACTGCTAGCTGTTCTCCAGAAAAATCCTTTAGGTCCCACATATTTTTGTGTATTTGAACCCTTTCCAACAATGACTTTGAGATCCATCTTTTCACACTAAGGACAACCGAGGGACACATATGCAACTATTACAGAAGGTTAAAACGCTCACTGATGCTCCAGAAGGAAAATATGCATTAAGAGCCAGGGGTGTGAACTTTTGAACAGAATGAAGACATTTTTCTTATTTTGCCGAAAATTTTTTTCATTTAGTTTTACCTTATAGAAGCTACAGAAGATACTTAGATGTTTCCCAGAAGAAAAAATAAGTTAAATTTGCCCTGATCTTCAAATTCCTTCTGAAGCATCAGTGAGTGTTTGAACCTTCTGTAATAGCTGCATATTGTGTCCCTCAGTTGTCGTCAGTGTGAAAAGATCTCAAAATCATACAGTAATTGTTGGAAAGGGTTCAAATACACAAAAAAATTGTGGGACCTGAAGGATTTTTTCTGAAGAACAGCAGGCAGTTTAACTGTTTAGGACTAATGAACAACTATCACTAAAAAAAAAAGCCAGCTGTGAATTATTTAGGTAATAACACAGCATTAAGAATCAAGTGTATGTAAACTTTTGAACAGAATCAACTATTATTTTCTCTTATATATATGTAAACGTCTTTTATTTGAAATATCTTTTTCAGGTCAGTACTAAATAAAAATAACACATATTTTGTATGACCCCTCTTATTTAATAATTAACATTTTGCAGATTCTGCAAGGTGTATGTAAACTTTTGACCTTAACTGTATACTGTTCTGTACATTTCATAAACAAGACCCATTATCTGCAAAGCTTTACCTCTAGCTTGGTGTTATCCAGGCCTGACAGAGACATATCCTCCATTTTCATTTGCAACAACTATTGTAGGAGAGCTCTCATTGTCAACAATACAGAGAGGGGTGGAAAACACTGAAAAACACAAATACAAACAAAGGCACATTACATCAAAATCAAATGTGATATCACTGTATCATTGCCCTACTATGCACCATCTCAAAATAAGAGATTAAGGATATCAAAATAATTAGTGGACACTTGAAAACACTCTTAACAGCCATTTATAGCAAGGTTTGTTCATATGGTGAGTTATTTGTTGTCAACTAATTGTTAAATGCTTAAAATTCATAAACGCTATAAGATCCATAACATGCTTGTCATATTATTAATTTATTTCAAATGCTCGGCAAGCTAACATAACGGGAACACTGTTAACATGGGCGGGCAAAGCAATTATTCAGCAGAACAGCAGGCAAATAAGACAAACGATTTCCAGTAATTAATAACCATATATTTAAATCTAATAAAACTGCTGAACACACATGTACACACTGTCACCGGAACATAGTTGACAGGTACGACTATGACACTGCCCTAGCTGTTTTCTCTGCCATTATAACTTTCCACATGGGCGGGTTTGGGAAACATTGTTTCAAAACCACAAACGTTACGAATTGTTACCTGACGCCGCTGGCAAAAAAGAAACATATTTGTTGCGCTCTTGTTTAAATTGTATCTACTTACCTAGACTGAACGGGCCGGGTCTTGTGTCATTCACGGACCCGCTGTTCTCTTGTTCAGCGATCACATAGAACAAACATATTCAAAACGAACGTACATATAAAAATGGTGAAAATATTACGTTACGAAAATGATTAGACGCCTGGTTGAATAAGTCGTTTGAGTACAGATGATGTTTGAAAATATAACAACGCTGCCATTTTGGCTCCGGTTAGACATCACTAGTCTATTGCCGATCTTAGGTGACACATCGATTGAGCTGCCTTGAATTCGTTCCAATCTCAACATAAACACGCAAACACACAAACACATACACACCATCATGATCATTATCATCAATACAAAATGCATGTTTTTTTTTTTTTTTTTTTAGTACTGACCTCAATTGAGTTTATAATTGAATAGTTGAATTTATAAAAATGACCCTGTTCAAAATGTTACATACACTTGATTCTTGAGCTGTGTTTTTTTAGTGATAGTTGTTTATGAGTTCCTTGTTTTTTTTTTCTGAACAGTTAAACTGCCAACTGTTCTTCAGAAAAATTCTCCAGGTCCCACAAATATATATATATATATATATATTTTCCTCAGCATTTGTGTATTTGAACCTTTTCCAACAATCACTAAGGACAACTGATGGACTCATATGCAACTATTACAGAAGGTTCAAACACTCACTGATGCTCCAGAAGGAAAAAATATGCATTAAGAGCCAGGGGTGAAAACTTTTGAATGGAATGAGGATGTGTACATTTTTCTTATTTTGCCCAAGAAAAAAAAAAAAAAAAAAAAATCTACATATACATATTATATATATATATATATATATATATATATATATATATTTATTTAATTTAGCACTGCCCTTCAGAAGCTACAGAAGATGCTTACATGTTCCCCAGAAGACAAAATATGTTACATTTATCCTGATCTTCAAATTCATGATGCTCTTAACGCATTGTGGTTCCTTCTGGAGCATCAGTGAGCATTTGAACCTTCTGTAATAGTTGCATAGGAGTATTCACAGTATTACGTGCATTTTATATGATCCCTTAGTTTGGTATAATTAACATTTAAAGTTTGTTTTTTTTTGTGTGTTAAAATTAACATTTACAAACGATTTTTGTCATAATACTGCAGCCATATTAGCTCCTGTTTTTAAACATAATTTAGGTACAATTTTACAGTCAGTTGTTATTGGCAACAGTTTAAAGTATTTTGATTAAGTAATTGGTTAAATTCAAGCATTTTACGTTAAAAAATGCCCACACAAAATGTAAAAAAAAAAAAAAAAAAAAAAACCCTATAGAAATCAATTCCAGGGGGCAAAAGTTGCCCTTTAATGGAAAAGGTCATTTCTGAAAGACTAAAAGAACACAAGTACAAATACAAAAACTGTTTAAGAGAAGGTTTATTTGCTCAAACTGTAAATTGCAGGGATATAACATCTCTTACTATAGAAAACGTCCAAATGTTTCAAATCTGTAGTACAAATTTAAGCTTTTTCGCCATTTCTACAAATAAACAAACAAACATGGGAAGGGGTAAAAAACTAAAACTTACCAAATTAAAAACATGTCCCCAACTGACAAACAACCTCATTTTGGCTGTAGCAGCATACTGCTTAGCCAACTGAAAATACAAATGCAATAAAGTTCACTCATTACAAAGGAAAAAAAGAAAGCTGAATGTACAAATACCTTACAACAGCACTGAACCCAACCCAAATCTATTTGCAAGTCTCAAAAACCTATAAAATATCAACAAATCTTGAAAGGTCCACTGGGTTTCTTATCCCTGTCCATCATTCAAATCACGTATAACCAAATTATGTTTTTCAAACTGAGCCTGAACTTTTTGCTTGAGACAGACCTTAATTGTTTCGGGTGTCTAAGGGTCACATGTATGGTACAGCAAATACAGCATCCAGATCTGTTTTACAGCAATCCCGCCCCCCCCAACTCAAAATCATTTGCTTGTCTTTATACGCAAATTATCAACCTTAAAAATTTTGATGGGAAGTGAGGGCAAAAACAATAAATAAATCACTTACAGTGCCCCTGTTAAGTTGAGCGCTGCATATAAATACTGAGTAAAAGGTGGTAGCTCAGCGGAGGAAGCTGGGTTGTGGGTTTAACTAAATTTAGTTGGCATTTCAGGCCAGGCATTGGAATGACAGAATATACCAGTCACCCTCAAAACTGTTCACATATACAGAAACGCATAACGAATAACGGTACCCCTCTCTTAAATAAAACATCTCCATTACATTCCTTGAGCTGGTGCGTGAAAGACTTGGTTGATACTATGGGCTAATGTGTGAAATGCAGACAGAGGAATACTGAAAAAAACAAAACAAAACAAAAAAACACTGGGCTAGAAAGCTAGAGATTTCATCATAAGTGCACTGAATTGTGGGGTAACTCATATCCATCATTTTTAAAACATAGTTTTAAAACGAAAAACAGTTCTTTGGAGCACCAAATAAAACAGTGGTTTGAAAGAGAAACAAAAAGTCAGCTTTAAACAACACATAACCATTTTTAACAAACGGAAGAAAAGTATGTTGGTGCCCCATCCACAAAAAACAAAACAAGCATATTTTTGCTTGTGTTGCCAAACAATTAACTTATAAACTAGTCCTCATTATGTAACATCAGTCGGTTTTATTATCTGAATGAACAGCGATCTCAAACCTGTCAGCTGTCGCCAAACAGCCACAGGCAGCATTTCTAGAACAGGACAAAAATAAATAGTCCATTTTCACCTTGAACCCCTCATCAGGTGCAGGTAAGGGCAGCGCACAAACGCCTGCTGAACAAGAACCGCGTGCGAGACCAGCGGGGTCCATGCGGCGACATTCAAAATGGCTTCATTGTTCCTGAAAATACCACATTTGTTTTGAACCGAAGAAGCGAAAACAAACACCTAAGCAAAAACGGAGGGAGCAGAAAAGGGAGAGGAACAAGAGAGGTACAGACAGAAGAAAAGAAAGCAAACATTCGTCAGAGTGCAATTATTTGGTCCCCTGTACCTCCCGAAATCATCTGTGAAACTAAGAGACTCTTTGGCTCGTTTACGGAAAAGAAAATGGCACCTGGTGCTCTCTATGTCCTCCTACCTTTAAAGTATAAATGCAGGGCATCCTAATAACGCCTCACGACTACTACAAGCCAATAGCAGAGCACAGCACCCTTTTTTTTCGGTGTCGGGAGGAATTTAGACTATACATCCTCGTACACGTTGCCTAAATGCCTTAAAACCTGCCGAGCAAATTTGTTGAGGGAGGAAGAAATCAAACCAGAAGAGCAGGGGAGAACAGAACAGAAGAGAAGCAAAGGAAAAGACTGTGAGAGAGGTGGTGCAGATGTGTGACAGCGGGGTGAGCCCCCTCCTGTGGTGAGAAGAACGCAGTGCAGAGCAGGCTCAGACCCCCCGGCTCATGGCTCAGTTCACAGCATTTCTGGCAGTCTGTGGGCTCAGCCTGACTCGACTCTGGCTCAGTCCGAGTCTGAACCTGACGAATCATCAGAGCTGGAAGCGCTGCTGCTGCTTTCTGATTTATTTTCTTTATCCTCAACCTCCTCATCCTCTACGTCTTCTTCATTCTGGAACAGAATTTGTAAAGATCATCTTTCATGAACTTCCTTCCAAGTCTGATAAGGTTTTTCATTTTTAAAATCGCTGCACTCCATATTGCTAATCAATCACAAAATCAATATTGTAAAAATCAAAGGCTGATCCTATATCAGTTTTAAAATGCACTGTCAGTCAAAAGATCGTGCCTCTTCTCACCAAGCTTGCATTATTTAATCCAAAGTACAGCAAAAACAGTGATATTTTGAAATATTTTCTATTTGAATACATTTCATTTTACTTTGATGAATAGAAAGTTCAGAAGAACAGCATTTAACTGAAATAGAAATCTTTTGCAACATACTTGTCTTTTGATCAACTTAAAACATTCTTGCTAAGTAAAAGTAATAATTTCTATAATTTCTTCTATGTGACACTGAAAGCTATAGTAATGATGCTGAAAATTTAGCTTCGATCACAGGAATAGATTACATTTTAAAATATATTCAAATAGAAGGTTATTTTTAAAAATATTACTTCACAATATTACTGCTTTTGCTGTATTTTGAATCAAATAAATGCAGGTTTGGTGAGCAGAAGAGACTTCTTTCAAAACATTAAAAAAAAACTTTTGACTGGTAGTGTACATGTGCAAAAAATGTGACCAGCACGCTATAAATCTTACATCATCATCATCGTCATCATCATCACTGTCATCAGAGGATGATCCATCATCAGATTCCTTCTCTTCCTCCTCCTCATCATCATCGTCGTCATCATCATCCTCTTCCTCATCCTTTAGACAAGGTCACAAATGATACAGAACAATCAATCAGTACATGCTGATAAAAATGCACATAGGGGCCAAAAAATGATTTAAGACTATGCATGATGAAACTCACCGATTGTTTGGCCTTGGGTTTCACTTTAGCAGCGGTGGCACCTGGTTTTGCTGTGCTCCTCCGCTTCTGCACAAAATTAAGGAAAAAAAAAAATTAAACAGGCGGAACTTTACAAAACAAAAAAAAAATTATTATATATAGTGAATACGCTCTATTACATTATATTATATTGTCTCACATATTGTACATCCATCAAATACTTATACATCAAACTCGCTAAAATCCCACCCTCAGCCCAATCAGAAGTACCATTACTTAGAAACCTATACGTAGGAGCCTGATTTTTTTAAAGAAAGTTGTCAGATGGATTTAGAGGCTTTTGTTTCTGAACTAATATATATATATTATATATATATATATATATACACACACACACATACATACACACTTACAAAAAATCTTATAGTACACGAGTAAATCCAAATTTATGACTCACCAGAGAATTATATTCTTTATAAGCAGCTTTCTCTTGTGATGATAAACTCTGTAAAGAAAAAGCAAAAAAATGCTGTTGTAATATATTCCACATTTCAGTTTTTTGCGCTACTGTTGAAGAGATTAATTAACAGTAAAGATATGTACCGCAATCCACTGCTCAAGCAGCACTTTGTACTGCCTCTGTTTCTCCTCTGCCAGCCTTTTGTAACGGTCCTTCTCTTTCTGAGGGAGCCTCTGCCAGCGTCCTCCGATTTCACCCATGCGCTCTTTCATGGGCAGATGATTTAGCTCACCGTTTGATAGCATCTCCTGAGAAAACTTCTGATAACCATTCCTGAAGACACAGATGAAGAAAGCATAAATAGAAAGAGTGTGAAGGCAAGACAAGAGAGCGGCTTCAAGCACACAAACAGGTTTTTCCTTGTAGAGGTGTTAGACACACACACACACACACACACACACACACACACACACACACACAGAACAAACTTACGAGGGTGGTTTCTTGGGTTCCCCTTCGAATTTCATTTTCTTCCCAGTAGTGAAGACTGGGGCAGGTGATCGCATCTCACTCAGCTCTCTCTGCACAAGACATAAGATTTAAACAAAAAGGGTATGACATCTTGCACACAGTAAGAAAAAAAAGATCAGTTACTTTACTAAAGGCAGCTTGAATTTAAAAGTTTGGAGTTGTCTGGACTCACTTCATATCTCTTCTGATCCTCTGCAGCCTTCTTGATCCACATGATCTTTTCTTTCTTCTCCATGGTGTTCCAAGTGGCCTCCATGGCTTTTTGAGCTTTCACTCGATCATTCTGAAAAAAGAAGAGGGAGAGATCAGTGGAGAGACTGTAGTAAAATACTATTAGATAGGGCTGCAAAAAGAAATGTATCCTCTGGTAGATTTACATATTTATTTGCACTGCTTTTATATATCAGAGTTTCCCCTGCCATTATTTTAGAGGTCATTTTAATTTAATTTTATATATAGCGCCAGATCACAACAGAAGTCATATAAGGTTAGCTTTCCTATAGGCCTATACCTTATTCATTTAATAAACAAACTAAGTAGCCTTACCTTATCTTATTTACAAGACGGCATGTCATTTCTGTCTCTACATGGTCACACGCAATTTCTTCTCAGCCAAAACACCGACGGGATCGCGGAGTTCATTCATAAAAACGGAATATATAGCGCGGAACTGGTGGGTGAATAAATCAAAAGTAGGTCTGTCGCTTAGTCCTAATCGCGATATGGATTAGTAACTGAAAATCTTAAACCGCAAAAAGGCGGTTTAAATTATGATTCTGATTGTTCCACTTGTCTCAGTATGTATGAATGGCGGAGACGCTGTTTTGTTTACATTACTGAAGCACGCGTTACGCTCGCGGTGATTTTCGGCCTCTGCGCGTCTCACTATATGACGACATGAACACTAACTTAATCTCCAGAGCTGCTGTGATAGTCACTTCACGATAATTTTACTGTTTCAGTTGAGGAAATCTAGTCTAGCATCATACTGTATACACACAGAAACTTCACGGCAAACTGTCAAAATAAAAGTACGGTTTAACGTGTAACAAAAATATCTCACCCTAAATTTATCACTCTTTTTTACAGAATAATGTACATCTTATGTGAAATAAAATATAATTTATATAAAAGAAAATCAAACTCTTTAATGATGTGTTGGTATACGTTCCATTGAATTTCTAGCAATTATGATTCTATACCTTGAACCTGGCAAGATAGTCGCCAATGACACTTTGTTGCCAGATGTCCTGAGCTGTTTTGGGCGTTTCTGGTAGTTTCCCTTTGTCCTCTTTGCTCTGCTTCTCAGAATCTGCCTTAAGCGTCATCTCCAGGGTTTTATATTTCTCCTATAAGAAAGATTACATATTTACATAAAAGTAACATAATGGAAGGATCTAAACATCTCTGGGTCACTGAAGTGTCATGATTACCTTTTTCTTGTCAGAAAGCTCATTCCACATGCGGGCCAGTAGTCTGGTGAGCTCCATGTCAGAAAGATCTGGCCTTTCCTGTTGAAGTTTTCCACGCTTCTCTTCAGAAAAAATAAACATTGCAGACACAGGAGGCTTCGGCTTCTCTGTACTGGACTATTGGGATAAAGAGGATAAAATAAGGAATGGAAGAGAATTTAGCTACTAAAGCTCACTTAAATACCAATCATTTAAGAGAGACCTATTATGCCCCTTTTTTACAAGATGTAATTTAAGGCTCAGGTGTGCCCAGAATGTGTTTGTGAAGTTTCAGCTCAACTCAGACACTCAGACACATCAGTTTGGTTTTGATTATCACGTCTATCACACTGAAAGTTCCCTTTCATGTCTTATCGCGCTTAAACTGTCAAATACATACAAGTCTAGGCTAAAAAACAAGAGTTACAAAAGCAGTTATTGTCGGTTTTGTCTGTAAAGGTAAACAGCTAGTACAGAAATCATGTTTATATTAGAGCTGCTAATCCACTGCTCTCTTGTCTCCTCTGAGGCTGGGATTCTAAATAGTGTTCTGTGCTCATCTGTGCAGCCAAAGACAGAACAGTTTGCATACTTTGCTCAAACTGGTACAACGTTGTCACTTGTGAAAACACAATGGTGGCGGATTAAGTGGTGGTAATATTCCAACCCTAATATTCCTTTTCTATCACTGGGAGAGCAAAATCTGAGCAGCTTGTTTTTCACGAGCTTGCAGAGAAAGGCTTACCAAAACTAAGCTACTAGGTTGTTATTTTTCATGTTTTTTGGGTTAGTAGATGCAAAGGGGACCCGATAATATCACTTAAACACAGAAAAAGTCAGATTTTCATGATATATCACCTTTAGGTTACCCAAAAATGACTGACAGATGAACTGACCTTTGCTTTTGAGGTTTTCCTTTTGGAAGCGGTACTGCCTTTTTTAAAGCTGCCCATTTTCTGTTCTGACATTATTCTCTGCTGTTCTTCCTCTGAGATACTCTGGGATGCACAGACAACATGTTTAAAATATAAACCAAACAGAAAACGGTACAAACATCACACAGAGAGCCCAGTCCCTGTTGTCACCAAGATATACTTACTAATAAGTAGCGATTCATCTCAACTTCAAATTCCTTCTTTTTCTGTGTAGAGAAGAAATAAAATAAAACATGAAAGAGATAGACAAACTTTCATATGCGTCTATGTCAGTTTGTTTATAATTATAGGCGGCATGCAGAAAAAAAGCTATCTGCATTAAGTGTGTTACAAACCTGCTCACAACGCTTTTGGTAGGCATCTTTCTCGCTCTGTTTGAGGAGTTTCCAGCGCTGGCTGCACATAACCATACGCTCTGTACTGGGAACGTCTTTCATACTGGACATCAGCTCAGCACAGAACATAGAGTAACCATTACTGAAAAAAGAAAATGAGAGATTAATGAAAAACTTATACAGAAACTCAGGTCACATTTCACCCCCCCAAACAAGTAATTTGATTTTGCATAAAGAAAACAATACTTCTTATCAGAAACACTTACGAAGGTGGTTTGTCTGGCCGCCCATCAAACTTGTCCTTGAGCTGTCTCTCTGCTTTAGTCAGAGTGGATTTAACAATGGTTTCCTCTTTGATGTTCATCTCTGGGTGCTGCTGGATTAACTCACGCATCTTTTCCTAAACAAGGATAGGAAGGATCAAATGTTACAAAAACAAAAGTTCACTACTACTGCCATGTACTTTACCTCATATTAGGGCTGTGCAATGAATCAAAATTCAGTTTTGATTTCGGCTTTAAATTATTATGAAAATACAATGATAGAGATAAAACTATTATTTCCCCTGATTCTGGCTCCCTTTCAAGTGGAACGCTTTCGCTCTTCCATAAAAGTCCAATTTTCACATGCAAATCAGTGAAATCATGTAACGTGACATGCATAAAACAGGACTTATGTTTTTAAAAGCACGAAAGATAATTTGCGCTGTTCTGAGTATGCGTTCAGAGACGGAACAGAACACGGACAAATAAAGTGAACGTTTAGCTTAAGATGTTACCTAAACGGCCAAATACATGCAAATGTGTCAAAATGCAGCGTTTGGGGATTATTCGCGTAATCCTTCATCAATTATGTCTCAAATTAACATAAACAGTTGAGATCCATGCAGCTCTTAAAGCGGCCACAATTAATATTCCGTCTGCCGTCTATGTGCTTAATTAAACAACAAAAGAAAGACAAAAATCACTCACTGCTCTTGACGGAGGGATTGTTGTAGTTTTTAATAAGAAACAAAGTATGTTTAATTCTTACAGTGAAGACTATGCGGTTTTATTTTACACTCAATTAATTACATTAAACCCTCTATTGTATTGCCATCTTTAAATGAATCAATCACATAAAGTTCCGGACCCATTCATAATCATGTTAAATAATCGTGATTTCAATACTGACCAAAATAATTGTGATTATGATTTTGCCACAATCACACAGCCCTACCTCATACAATTTCCTCTGATCCAAAGACTTTAAGATCCACTTGATCCTTTTCTTGTCTGAAAGCTGTGTCCACTGCTTGCCAAGACTGTGCTTGATGTCTTGGGTAGACGCCTTGAGAAGTAAAAATCAAAAGTGTTTTACGCCGTTCACGTGTGTGAAGAAGCCAGCATCAAATTATTTAAGAGTTGTGAGTGTGTGTGTGTGAGCTTACATCTGGGTGTGTTTTGAGAAATGCCTTCTTCTCATGGCTGTACCACAGTTGCTGAGGTGTCTTGGGCTTCTCTGGAACAATGGACTTCTTGCTACCGTTCTCTAGAAGGTCTGGATGATCTTGCCTAATAAGAAACACATAAATAAACTCTTTGAGAAGAGCCATGACTTAAAAATGTAAATGTGATGCTAAAGGGTCAATAAGTCACTTACTTGAACTTCATCATGCTAAGCGTGAAAGACTCCTTTTCTTGGGCAAAGTCGTTCACATATTTCTCCTTTTGACAAAAGGTTCAGATATAATGAACAGGTTAGACAAAACAATGGTTGCTTTGTTGACCAATCTAGAAAGGTGCCACTCAAAACAACAGGTGACCCAGAACAAATAGAAAAGT
Source organism: Cirrhinus molitorella (assembly GCA_033026305.1). Lineage (NCBI taxonomy): Eukaryota > Metazoa > Chordata > Actinopteri > Cypriniformes > Cyprinidae > Cirrhinus > Cirrhinus molitorella. Next base: position 26,490,296 of record CM065117.1, on the reverse strand, counting down.
TCTTTTTAAAAGAGCAGCCACAGATTTCAAATCCACTGAACACCAAATGCATCCTAAACCTTTAGTTAATATACAAATCACAGTATCCCCATAATTTTAATTTCTCATTTACCTAAAAATCCACAAGTTCTCTTTTATAGTGATTCTTTAACAATTTTAAAAAGATTGCCATTTTAAAATCAAAGCTACACTACCAGTCAAAAATTTAACAGTAAAATTTTTAATGTTTTTTAACTGCTCTTCTGCTGGCCAAGCCTTGTGAAATATTTTACCATTTAAAATAACTGCTTTCTATTTTAATGTATTTTACAACTTAATTTATTCCTGTGATTTTAAAGCTGACTTTTTAACATCACTACTCCAGTCACATGATCCTAAAGAAATCATTCTAATATTCTGATTTGCTGCTCAAAAAACATTTAGTATTATAATTATGTTGAAAACAGTTGAGTATCATTTTTTGTTACAAAATGTTACAAAAGCTTTTTATTTCAGATAAATGCTGATTTCTGAAGGAAAAAAAATCCTCAACTGTTTTAAATATTGATAATAATAATAATAATAGAAAAAAAGAAGTTTCTTGAACAGCAAATTAGAATGATTTCTGAAGGATTATGTGACACTGAAGACCGGAGTAATAATGATGAAAATGTAGCTTTGATATAAGGAGTAAATTACATTTTAAAATATCTTATAATATAATATATTCAGATAAATAGAAAGCAGTTGTTTCACAATATTACTGCTTTTGCTGTACTTTGGATCAAATAAATACAGGCTTGGTGAGCAAAAGAGAATTATTTGAAAAAATAAAAATAATCTTAAAATGTTTTGACGGCTAGTGTATGTTTTTAGTAATGTTTCTTTTGTTTTATTACACTCACTTTTTTACGTTCTGGGAGCTCCTTGTATTTTTTGGACAGGATTTTTGTGAGATCTAGGTTGCTCATCTCTGGATGTAGTTTAGCATACTTGGCACGCTTCTCCATAAAGAAACGGAAATATGGTGTCAATGGCTTTTTGGGGAAGTCTGGGTGCTTCTGCAGAGACAACAAATACACAAAACGTTAGTATTTGCAATCACTGCAAGCAACAGGAAAAACGCTGTAACTCTTAAACCAAGCTTTCAGCAATGAGACAAGTTTGTCCACCTTCAGCTTCTTTCCTTTGTATGGATTTTTGATGTAGTCCTGCGCATCCACGATCAGCTCAGTAAGAGTGCGGAATTTGCGTATCTGAGTGAGGAATAGGAATTTTAATGTGACAACTGCATAATCCTTTTCCTATTTCTTGTCACATACAAAGGTTTTTTAATCAAATATTTAAAATACTAGTATCTATTGATCAACTTCTAGCACATTTTTGATGCATGTTTTTTCTAGCCATTACAACTAAAACCAATTGGTCACTGACAGGCGTACCTCACGTGAAACTTCTTGCCATTTCTGTTTGCACATCTCCCCAGAGTATGACTTGAAAGCAACTTTCTCCCAGTCCAAATGAGACTCAGTCGTCTTGTACTTGGTCATGTCTTTTTCTGGCAGGTTAATCTTCATGGCTTCCAACAGCTTCAACAAGTCATCCTGCTCCCAAACTGTAATAAAACATAAGGCAAAAATAATCTTTATGCAGACTAAGAAAAGCTTTCATATTAGTGTTTCACACAAAGTTGAAATATAGGTTCGCTTGCAGTGGTTTATTTGTTTTGCAATTCAATTATTGGCAGGAGTATAAGCGTTTTTATTCAAAGCAAATTACTTTGCATTCAAGGTATACAATTTATAAGACAACACATTTCCATGATCTTGTCACCGCTCTACTGCATGACCCATCAATAATTCAAGAGACATTTAGAAACCACAATTTTCTGATACAGTTTTCCTGTTGAAGCTACACTGTACTTACAAACTAACGGTAATATAAATTGTTAGAAAAGATTTCTATTTTAAATAAATGCTGTTCTTTTTAACATTTTATTCATCTAAGAATCCTGAAATAAGTCTCACCAAGACAATCCCAACATTGATAAATCAGTATATTAAAATAAGTTCTCTAGGAATTATGTGACACTGAAGACCAGTGTTGGGGAAAGTTATAATATTGCGTTAATCCCTTAAAAAAGTAACTAATTCCGGTACTTAGTTACTTTTTATGAAAAGTAATGCATTACATTACTTTAGTGTTACTTTGTATATCTGGGCAGGGCTTGCTTGTTTGTTTTTAATATAAAAAGTTGGATTTTTTTTTAAATGATATTAACATAGAAACAAACTATTTTAAATGGAATAATATTTTAAAATATTACTGCTTTTTCCCCTCAAAAAGACTTGGCAGTTTATAACCATTGCCCTTCATGGCAATAAATATAAATGTAAATGTATAATAATATTCCTAAACGATTCATGTTTCTTACCGGGTTCGTTCGCAGAGGAGTCCATTTCTCCATTCATTGTCTGGAATCACACTAAAAAACACACACACACACACACACACACACACACACACACACACACATTAATTATATAAAGGACTACAGACGTTAACGAGGTTGAAACTCATACATCTATTGCTTTAACATTATAATAATTTAAAATAAAATTATTATTACTATTTTTATTTTTAGCGTCAAATGGCTCAAAAATGGACTATATCGTGTTTATATAGTGACAATTATTTTTTCCTGACTTAAAAGTTGAATGAGTACTGTGAAGGTGTTTTGTAGGCTAATGTTTCGAAAAGAGGAATTGCTGCCTGAAGAGTGGAATTAAAATCCAGCCCGACACATAATAGTTGATGTTCATTACACCGCCCCTAAGCGTTTACGCTCCATCGTGAGACAGAGCCCATTGCTTGTGACGGTTTCAAATCTCAAATAACTCTGCAGTCGACACCAGCAGGAGCAGCCAATCCGTCTAATCTTCCATTTTGTCTACAGAACTAAGACTTGAAACGGCTTCGCCTGCACTCTGCGCGCTTTTCGACGCGAGCGTTTCGTGCAAGTCGCTCGAAATTGAAGTATATTTTCGGCGGACGAGCGGATACTGGGAGGTACTACAGGAGGAGGAAGGAGCGTTTTGGGCGATAGGCAGGCAGCTGCCTGTAGACGGACCAGCTGACCACGGATCGGGATCTGCTTTCGGTCTCCGTCGAGAGGGGGAAGAGAAACACAACCAGGGACCAACATGAGTGACTGCTACAGCATGCAGCACCAGAGTCTGCCTCCAAACCAACGGGGCGCGGGTCTGCGCTTCCGCCACGGACGTATTCTGGGTCGCCCCCTTTGATTCACAGCGAATCTTTTAAAATGCTTGAATATCGAGGGCTAGGCATAATCTGATGTCGTGTGTGCCGACCGAATTAGTCACAAAATGGCACGAGTCTTTTTCCAGGGCGAGGCGTCGCCGCTGCGCTGAAATGTGTAATGGCGGCGCTTGAGCCAACAGAGTCCAGCTTTAAAATAGACCCTGGCTGAAGGGCATTTTTTACCACCATGAAATGTTTCTAAAAAAGTGGATGGCACGATAATCAGACCCTGTTTGAGCATAACAGAACGCTAACACGACAGAAATGCTCAGAAAAAAAGAGTTTGTGGATTTTAATCGCATTTAGGAACAAAAGCATTGTAACGGGGCTCTAAGTTTACAGCTGGTTCAGTGTTTAAATATTTATATCGGTCAATTTAAAATTAATGTTTAAACTTAAGAGCCTTTTAAATATAAAAATTCTCATTAAATTATAAAATAAGTGCTGCTTAATGTTTAAAACTCTGTTTCACCCAACTTAATCATAAACTAAACAGGTTTTATTGTATCCACACGTGTTGAGTGCTACAAATGATATCTTAAAGGCAAGTTTAATGAAATAAAACGTTACATTGTTAAACCGACCTACGACTTGACCTACACCGGAGCTAGCCGGCTATAACTAGCATTGAATCCCCCTGAAGTCCTGGTGAAAGCTGAACCAACAGTCGTCAAAAATAACCCTAAAACTGAGCCTTATTGTAAGCTCCTAAAAAGAACGTGTAACCGACGTCCAAAGTGTTATCTTACCGTGAAGAAATCTGGTTGTTTAGCCCGACTTTCGAGTGACGAGGAATGCGGGGTGAAAGCACGCTGTGTGCAGCCGTATGGCAGCAGGGTCTTCAAAGGCTTGAAAAACAAAAAAATAAAGAAATATACGATTAATTTCACCCAGTTCGCGGTGATTGAAGCACAATTACGACCAGCGAGGTCCACTGGTTGAGAATTGAATCAATCTGGTGTATACACATGTAATTTTGTTCCGAGTCACAATGGAAAAACGTAACAGCCGAGAGAGAGAACGCTTCACTGGCGTGACGACTGTTCTAGAGCCGCCATACTACCCTCCACGCACGCTGCAAGCCTAATTCACTTCCACCCGAAAAAACGAGCGCAAACGGCTCAAAACTCACCCGATTTGCTCCTCACACACAGATAACCGAGAAAACGGTCAAATGTGATCGCGAAGTTTGCTTTTACGGTCGGCGCAAGCGAAAACAAGCCCACACGTTGAGATAACCAAGCTCCCTTATGGCGAACCAGAGGCGGCTGGTTCTTCTCTCCACGAGCCTCATGGAGTCCTAACTCGGAAATGAAGACGACCGCGAGGGCTCCAAACACGACAAAGGCGCTTAAAAACGCGATTAGCGACGTCTGGAGTTAAATTCTGAAAATAAACACGGCGAAAGGTTGTGGGATGTTTTTCCCCGAGTCACAGGACGGGAAATTCGGGTAAGGCGACCTCGGAATGTACCGTGCTTTGCACCAAGTCACCGCGAATTTAAACGAGGCGGCTTAACAAAAACAAGATCCGCGAACAGTCTAAAGCCAGAATGTTTTGAGTTTTTTCGTTGCATCTACGATTTTGTTTTCATTTCAAGGTTTGTTTACCCAACGGTTGGTATAGGATGAGGCGCTGGTTAGATCTTACCTGTCGCTGCTTGTGTGTGGAACTGGTGGTGGAACAAGGGGAGGGTTGAATGTTAGCCAGCACTGCGCCGCCGGTCCAGGGCACGGGCGCTCCAGTCCCCGCAGAGCTGAGAGACTTCCCCCCGCCTCCATCTCTCTCACTCTCCTTCCAGTCAGCGCGCAGCTCTCTCGATCCGCTCATTTCTCTTTCCAACGAGACATCCGCATTTTCAATCTCTCCCCTGCTAGCCGCTCTCATCACGGATGGTTCGCCCGGGTTTCGCTTCCATTTGGATTATAAACTCGGAGCTGCTGTCACGGGCTGCCGAGGCGCTCTCAAACCTGCAAGCGTCTCTAGCCTCTCGGGCTAGTTTTGAACACATTTGTGTACTCGTGATGACTATGTTAAGTTTTAATAAAAGAAGTGAGTTTTGACTGAATATGCTCCAGAGTGATTTATATTTTGGTTTATGGTTTTGTTTTTTTTTAAAGGAACGCCGTTTTCTTGAACTTAGTCAAATGAACTCCCACAGTGTATAGATGTAAGGACTTCACTGTTGTGTACTTTAAACATCTTTTCGCTATTTTCAGTCTGACAGCTACATTTTTTTTGTCAAGTTAAATAATGAAACCCCACCTTGTCTGTTTGTGGGCGTCACCTGCGATGTCCAATCGAGACGTTTTGATTTGGAGAAAACATGATTTTCCAATGAGCGCGCTGATTCGTTAAACATCAGAGCGGTGACGTGCGCATTTCATTGGAATGCCACAGTCCGGTACCAAGTGCTACTATGGCAAGCCGTTTTAACATTTAATCTATTAGCCGTACTGGTATGTATTTTCATGTTACTAGTACTTATTTTTTTTAGATACTATCTTTTCCATTGAATACTAGTACTTATTCATTAACTACTAGTTCTTATTCTTATATTCTATAGGTACTAGTGTATTTTGTAAAGTTACTAGTACTTATTGATTAGTTACCAGTACTTATTCCAATAGTGAATAGTATTTAATTATACTCTTCTTGTTAAGAAAAATAGAATTAGTTCTCATTTTTAGTTAGTAACTTTTTGGACCACAGATGTCCTGAACTTATTATAATAATACTTTTTAAATTTAAATTTCTGCCCGGTATGCTAATCTTATGTTGAATATCAATGAACCAGCAACATTTAGGGGAGAGATTGGACAGTAAAATGGAAACAAGGGGACAGATGTATTTTTAGTAAACCACATAGAAAAGAAACAATCATTTGTATACAAATAGAAAACATTATTTTTGTCAGTTTTGTAAACACTGTATTTTCATAAACATAGTTGCCTAATGTATTTGTTGGTCATCAAGTGTCCTCTAGTGGCAGGAGATAAGACACCAATTTTATTATCTATTATTTTCCTCTTTTCCTTCCAGTAAAAAACAATAAATACTTTATTGTACTGTTCTTTAACTTTTTTGCATATCACACTGGGGCTACAGACAGGTTTGCTGTACTTGTATGGCAGCAAAATTTATCCCCAAATTTAGTTTTTCTATATCAATATAACTAATAATGATTGTGGTTATTATTTCTAAATTAAAATATTAAACAAAAATAAGGAATATTAATTTTGTAATAACACTATTTCGCTTTAATATACAAAACTGAGTATTTAAGAACAAATATAATAATAAATATAGCTGCAAGAAAAAAACATACATTTTCTACATTGGATTTGCAAATGTTTACCTCAAAGTTCTTAAATATTTTTGCTATTTTAACCAACTTAGGGTTTTGTGAGCAATAATGAGTACTCCACAAGTGAGACTCACTGATGACGTTCCAGGAAATCCCTTACATGGACAAAGAAGTTCAGCTTTTTGTTTATGTGGTCTAGTAGCTGAATAACATGCAGATAAACATTTTACAATGCAACAAAATATATTGGTTTATCTGTGTTCTTCAAGCCATCTCAGGTATTTTAATAAGAATAAAATATATTTCAACATTTAAATACTACTAAGCATTCATTAGATAGTAGTATTATTTAATAGATACTGGTACTAATTTATTAGATACTAGTAGTTATTCATTAGGTGCTAGTACTTATTTATTAGACACTAGTATCTTTCATAATTATTAGTAACAGTTCTTATCTTACTAGTCAGATCTGCTTTTTCACTTGTCTTATGTTATGACTAGTTTGAATGGCCATAGTAGAGTTCAATTGCACATTTTACTAGTAAAGTAAAAAATCTTACTAGTAACATTTTAAATAAGTACCTAAGATATCTATCTAATCAATAAGTATTAGTATCTATTTAATAAGTGCTAGCATCTAATGAATAAGTACTAGTATCTATTGATTAAGTACTAGTATATTTTAAAAAGGTACTAGTAGCTAGAGAATAAGCACTGGTAGCTAATGAATTAATACTAGTACTTAATGAAAAAGATACTAGTAGCTAAAAAATAAGTACTAGTAACATGAAAATACATACTAGTACGGGTTATAGTTTGACTGTTAAACGGCTTGCCATAGTGCTCCTGCCTCCGGAAACAGTGCACAGGCCAGTGCTTCTCAAGCGTTTCTGTCTTTTAGATCACCTGCGCTGACACCAAACAAAAAATGAGCTCACTATATATTTGTAATTTTTTAACACCATCAATACTGTGTTAATTTTAAAGATTATTCTCCTGTGAACAGTATATACTGGGGAATTTTCTCCATTCAATAAAACACCTGATCTCGTGCCATCACAAGTTTTGATTTTAAGGACATTTGTCCTGATGTATAAGATACCATCCACAGGTCATGTAACCAACAAATTTACACCACTTACACTATCTTTCAAAATATTTTTTAAGCAGAGATGCATTAAACTAATTCTAAAATGTAAAAAATCTATTTCAAATAAACGTTCTAGGCATCAAATATACCATTAAAAAAAAAAAAAAGATAAATCATGGTTTCCACAAAACTACTAGACAGAACAACTGTTTTCAACATTGATAATGATATGAAATCTTTCTTGAGCATCAAATAAGCATATTAGAATGATTTCTGATGGGTCATGTGATAGACTGCTGAAACTGTCTTCAAAATGTTGAATTGTAATAATATTTCACAAGTAAAAAAGTACTAGTGTTTACTGCATATTGGTCAAATAAATGACTTTTCCAAACTTCTGAATGGTAGATTATAGTTACAATCAAAAGTTTACATACAGAATGCAAAATGCTAATTATTTTACCAAAATAAAAAGGATCATACAAAATGCATATTTTTTATTTAGTGCTGACCTGAACAGGAGAAACTAATAGCTGAATTTTTAAAAGTTACTTTTAAAAGCTTACTTGATTCTTAGTGTTGTTACCTGAATGATGCACAGCTTTATTATTATTTAGTGATAGTTGTTTGAGTCCCTTGTTTGTCCTGAACAATTAAACTGCCCGCTGTTCTTCAGAAAAATCTTTCAGGTCCCACAAATTCTTTGGTTTTTCAGCATTTTTGTGTATTTGAACCCTTTACAACAGGGGTGCCCAATCCTGTTCCTGGAGATCTACCTACCTGCAGACTTTAGTTCCAGCCCTGCTCCAACACAGCTGTCTGTAATTATCAAGTGCTACCAAAGAGCTTAATTAGCTGGTTCAGGTGTGCTTGATCAGGGTTGGAGCTGAACTTTATAGGATGGTAGATCTCCAGGAACAGGATTGGGCACCCCTGCTTTACAACAATGACTGTATGACTTTGAGATCCATCTTTTCAAACTGATGACAACTGAGGGACTCTACAGAAGGATGCAACTATTACAGAAGGTTCAAACACTCACTGATGCTCCACAAGGAAAAACGATGCATTAAGAGCCAGGGATGTAAACTTTTGAACGGAATGAAGATGTGTAGATTTCTACTGTACCATTCACTGATAAAAATGTAAAAAAAAAAATAAAAAAAAAAAAAATTAAATAAAAATCATGGGATTATTTGAAACTATTGACAACACTACATTTTAGGCCAAAACATTGTTTTTCTGCATTTTCTGATGTCAAAAAAAGGAAGAAAGAAAGAAAGCAAGCATCATCCCTGGTTGTGAATCAATGGACAAAAGCTGCTAATTTTCAGAAAAGCAGGTCTGACTCTCAAAATGGGCTGGACACTCAAGAAGGTGGGTGGGTCCTTGCCAGGGTGGGCCAGGCCTGCTGGAAAAATGGATGTGTTTGCACCCCTGACTAATTTAGGAATGCAAGGCTTTCTTTACTAAGAATTATTGTAGATGTTTTAAAGAATTAAAGAAGTCACACACCATAACAGACCAAGCATACATAAAACCAAATATTTATTTATACTCTAACAGATCAAATCTTTGCAATAGTAATCTATGCTAACATTCTGTATTTGTAAGCCTATAATATTGACAGGTATGGTGTCCCTGAAACATTGAAACTCTATTAAGAAATATAAAGGCACATTTTGCATAGGCATCACCTGTTAAATCAGCACAGGATTTACATTCAAGCTGGTGTGTAGTTGACATGCTTCACACTGACAAGGATTTTTTTTGCACAAAACCCTGAATACATAAAATAAATAAACACCAGGATGTATAAATTACAACTTAAAAAACAAATTAGGCACACAAACACACAAAGGAAAAAATAAAGCCCAATGTTCCATGAAAAAGTAAATAAAAGTAAAGTAAGAAAAAAAAATGTGTTAAACAACTACAGAATGTACATAAACAGTTTATTCATTTTAAGTGTGCATTAATTGCATTTCAAAACTTTATTGATATAAAGACTGAAAGTTTGGTTAAGCTAAGATCTGAATGTACAACAGAAAAATATAAGCAAAAGTCTCTCATGTAATGCACACAGTAAGATGAATTTATAGTGGCTTGGAATCAAGAAAGATGTCTAGAAGTGTTCTGGGGTTATTTTAGTCATCCTCATCATCAGATTTCACGTTTGCATCATCTGCATCCAGCTGCAAAAGGATGACATAACATATCACAACATTGACAAATAAAAATGCATAGGTGTTTTGTCTAAATTTTATTTAGGAAATAAAATAATTAAAGGGGTCATCGGATGCAAAATTCACTTTTACATGTTGTTTGAAGTGAAATGTGTCCTACATTGTACACAACCACCATATAAAGATAAAAATCAACCCAGTGCTTTTTTTTAATCCCCACAAATCATAAGCTCTTTCTCAGACCAAGCCTTTCACAGATTTTTGGTAGAGTGACATAGTTCTACACAGGCCCCTCCTACATCTGTTGACTGACACTGGTGTTTTAGCATAGACCTAGTCTCAGCCTCAGACATCACGTCTACTGAACGTTGGCTAAACGTCTGATGCATATGGCACACTTATCTGGAAACACTTCAGGGTTCTATAACGTTCCGCCTGGACACAAAAATGCCGTGGCGCCCAGCTCCCTCACAAATGAGAAAGTCGTCGTGTTTACAACTGTGACGACGAGCGCCTATTAGGATCAACTAAAGGCTAGACTTTCAAAAGAATGTGAAAAATGTCAAGTTCACGGCATAGAATCTTTAAAATATGTCCGAGAGTTTCACACATCGGTCTGTTATTGTGGCGACATTTCCACGCCCCTAAACATGACGCGGCACAAAATGAAACGCGATTGGTTGTTTCACCTGTCAGTCATATGGCCCAATGGGCGGGACTTGGCCATTCAAAGCGGCCAAAGATTCCAGACCTTCTGCCGTCAGTCTGAAGGTCAGGCTACGCGAGACTAGCGTAGACCCACCCTGAGTGAGCTGTAAACGGTGTGCCATTGTTTCAATGCTGGAGCAGGTGTAGACAAGAATGTCTCCTAAGCAACTGAGGAGTTTTGTTGTTGTTGTTGGATCTAATAGCGAACAGCAGTTGTCATTTACCCCAGACATCTGAGCTACTGAAGACACAGAGGATTACTTTTGTTTTTGAAGGGAATGTGCCCACCAATCTACCTAAATGCATTTGTGTTTGTGCGAATCATTCGTGATCCAGCATCGCCTTTCCAAATAATGTACTACTTCCACGATGCATGCGTCTAAAGTTATCAGAGAACTGCTCGTCACCCCACGGAAGAAGAGGCGGGGTGAGCAGAGCTCGTTAGCGTTTAAAGGGACATGCATCGAAATGAGTCGCTGTGAACAGAGCTGTTTTTGACATGGAAAAAGGGTGTTGTCTTACATTACACTCTTAAAATAAAGGTGCTTCACGATGCCATAGAAGAACTTTTTTTTGTCTAAATGGTTCCATAAAGAACCTTTAACATCTGAATAACCTTTCTGTTTCACAAATGGTTCTTTGTGGCAAAAGGTTGTTCAGGTTATAAAAAGGTAAGAAAGAGATGGTTCTTTAAAGAACCATTGACTGAATAATTTTTTTGTGGAACCAAAAACGTAAAGACTTTTGAAGCATCTTTATTTTTAAGAGTAATCAAAGTATGTTATAGACTATTCTTTAAGACCCTAAATAATCATGTCAACTTGTAGAAAATTGGCATCCGATGACCCCTTAAAAAAAAATACATAAAAAACAAAACAAAAAAACAACATACATTATGTGTACAACACACTTTTCTAACTTGCTTTTTCTTCACTGAAGACAGGTTTGGTGACAAATTTCCGGATGATCTTGCCTAATAAGAAACGTAAATAAACTTTGAGAAGAGCCATGATTTAAAAATGTAAATGTGATGGTAAAGGGTCAATAAGTAACTTACTGGAACTTCTGCAGGCGAAACATGTAAGATTCCTTTTCTTTGAGAAAGTCGTTCACATATTTCTCCTTTTGACAAAAGGTTCAGATATAATGAACAGGTTAGTCAAAACAACGGCTGCTTTGTTGACCAATCTAGAAAGGTGCCACTCAAAACAATAGGTGACCCAGAACAAACAGAAAATATTTTTTTCCTTTTTAAAAGAGCAGCCACAGATTTAAAACCCACTGAACACCAGATGCATCCTAAACCTTTAGTTAATATACAAATCACAGTATCCCCATAATTTCAATTTCTCATTTACCTAAAAATCCACAAGTTCTCTTTTATAGTGATTCTTTAACAATTTTACAAACTACACTACCAGTCAAAAATTTAACAGTAGGATATTTAATGTTTTTGAACTTCTCTTCTGCTGACCAAGCCTTGTGAAATATTTTACCATTTAAAATAACAGCTTTCTATTTGAATACATTTTACATTTTAATTTATTCCTGTGATTTTAAAGCTGACTTTTTACCATCATTACTACAATCACATGATCCTTCAGAAATCATTCTAATATTCTATATCCCAAAAAACATTTATTATAGTTATGTTGAAAAGAGCAGAGTAAAATTTTCAGGTTTCAATGGTGAATAGAAAGTTCAGAAGAACAGCATTTATATGAAATAAAAATATTTTGTAACATTATAAATGTCTTTATCACTTTCACAATTTAAAGCATCCTTGCTAAATGAAAGTATTAATTTCTATACTTTCTTTCACCCACCCAAAAATACTGAAATGGTACAGTAGTAGTATCTTTTATTTAATGCCATGTCAGCTACAATGGCTATTTTCACGGCAAAAACAGTTCAATAAAATACAAATAAGGTACACACAATAAAAACATTTAAACAAATAACCATCATTAAAATAGACTCTTGACCTTAATATGTGATAAAAATTCTAAAACTTTCTCTGGTTCAACTTTAATAAATAATTCTTTAAAAGAGCTCACTTCATAAAAACTGAACTGGTATAATGTTACAAAAGCTTTTTATTTCAGATAAATGTTTTAAATATTGATATTAATAATAATAATAATAATAATAATAATAATAATAATAATAATAAAAAAATGTTTCTTGAACAGCCATTCAGCATGTTAGAATGATTTCTGAAGGATCATATGACACTGAAGACTGGAGTAACGATGATGAAAATGTAGCTTTGATCACAGTAATAAATTACATGTTAAAATATATTCATATAATATATTCAGATAAATAGAAAGCAGTTGTTTTAAATAGTTATTTAAATAACTATTATATATATATATATATATATATATATATATATATATATATATATATAACAATAGTACTGCTTTTGCTGTACTTTGGATCAAATAAATACAGGTTTGGTAAGCAAAAGAGATTATTTGAAAAACAAACAAACAAACAAAAATCTTAAAACCTTTTTACTGCTAGTGTATGTTTTTAATGTGGTTTCTTTTTCTTTTCTTTTTTTATTGCACTCACTTTTTCACTGTCTGGGAGCTCCTTGTATTCCTTGGTCAGGATTTTTGAGAGCTCTGCATTGTTCATTTTTGGATGTAGTTTAAGATAATGGGCACGTTTCTCCAAAAAGAAACGGAAATATGGTGTCAATGGCTTTTTGGGGTAGTCTGGGTGCTTCTGCAAAGAGGACAAATACACAACATTAGTATTTGCTATCATTGCAAGTAACAGAAACCCCCCCCACCCCCCCCCCCCCCCCCCCCGTTGTAATTCTTAATCCAAGCTTTCAGCAATGAGACAAATTTGACAACCTTCATCTTTCTTCCTTTGTAAGGATTTTTGGCGTGTTCCTGCGCATCCGTGATCAGCTCAGTAAGGGTGCGGAATTTGCGTGTCTGAATGAGGAACAGGAATTTTAATGTGTCAACTGCATAATCCTTTTCCTATTGCTTGTCACATACAAAGGTTTTTTAATCAAATATCTATTGATCAACTACTAACACATTTTTGATGCATGTTTTTTCTAGCCATTATAACTGAAACCAATTGGTAACTGACAGGCGTACCTCACGTGAAACTTCCTGCCATTTCTGTTTGCACATCTCCCCAGAGTATGACTTGAAAGCAACTTTCTCCCAGTCCAATTGAGACTCAGACATCTTGTACTTGGTCATGTCTTTTTTTGGCAAGTTCATCTTCATGGCATCCAACAGCTTCAACATGTCATTCTGCTCCCAAACTGTAATAAAACATAAGGCAAAAATAATCTTTATGCAGACCAAGAAAAGCTTTCATATTCCTGTTTCACACAAAGTTTAAATATAGGTTCACTTGCAGTGGTTTATGCCGAGAGTATAAACGTTTTTATTTGAAGCAACTTACTTTGCATTCAAGGTATACAATTTACAAGACAACGCATTTCCATGATCTCGTCACCGCTCTACTGCATGAGCCATCAATAATTCAAGAGACATTTAGAAACCAAAATTTTCAGATACAGCCTTAATGCCTGATTAAAAATAAATAAAAAAAATAAAAAAATAAAATAAATCGGCTTTGCATCCCAGGAATAAATTCTATTTTAAAGCATATTAAAATATAAAAAAAATATTTTAAATTGGAATAATATTTCACAATATTACTGGGTTTTTTTTCCCTCTATTTTTGATCAAATATATGCAGTCTTGAAGAGCAGAAAAGACTTCTTTAAAAACTACAAATTTTATTGATCCTTAAACTTTTGAATGGCAGTGTATAACCATTACCATTCTTGGCAATAAATATAAATGTATAGTAATATTCCTAAATGATTCTTGTTTCTTACCGGGTTTTGTAGCAGAGGAGTCCATTTCTCCACTCATTGTCTGGAATCACACTAAAAAAAAAAAAAAACATTAATAGCCACAAACGTTAAGGTAAAACGAGGTTGAAACTCATACTTCTATGACTTTAACATTAAAATACTTTAAAATAAAATTTATTTTTTTTTGCGTCACATGACTCAAATTGACCATATCTTGTTTATATAGTGACAATTATTTTTTCCTGACTTAAAAGTTGAATGAGTACTGTGAAGGTGTTTTGTAGGCTAATGTTTCGAAAAGAGGAATTGCTGCCTGAAGAGTGGAATTAAAATCCAGCCCGACACATAATAGTTGATGTTCATTACACCGCCCCTAAGCGTTTACGCTCCATCGTGAGACAGAGCCCATTGCTTGTGACGGTTTCAAATCTCATATAACTCTGCAGTCGACACCAGCAGGAGCAGCCAATCCGTCTAATCTTCCATTTTGTCTACAGAACTAAGACTTGAAACGGCTTCGCCTGCACTCTGCGCGCTTTTCGACGCGAGCGTTTCGTGCAAGTCGCTCGAAATTGAAGTATATTTTCGGCGGACGAGCGGATACTGGGAGGTACTACAGGAGGAGGAAGGAGCGTTTTGGGCGATAGGCAGGCAGCTGCCTGTAGACGGACCAGCTGACCACGGATCGGGATCTGCTTTCGGTCTCCGTCGAGAGGGGGAAGAGAAACACAACCAGGGACCAACATGAGTGACTGCTACAGCATGCAGCACCAGAGTCTGCCTCCAAACCAACGGGGCGCGGGTCTGCGCTTCCGCCACGGACGTATTCTGGGTCGCCCCCTTTGATTCACAGCGAATCTTTTAAAATGCTTGAATACCATGCATAATCTGATGTCGTGTGTGCCGACCGAATTAGTCACAAAATGGCACGAGTCTTTTTCCAGGGCGAAACGTCGCCGCTGCGCTGAATGAGTCTTGAGGCAGCAGAGTCCAGCTTTAAAATAGACCCTGGCTGAATGGCACGGTAATCAGACCCTGTTTGCCCAGAACGTTAACACGACAGAAATGCTCGGAAAAAAATAGTTTGTGGATTTTAATCGCATTTAGGGAAACAAAGCTTTGTAACGGGTCTCTGAGTTACAGCTAGATTAGAGTGTTTAAATATTTATATCGGTCAATTTAAAATTAATGTTTAAACTTAAGTTAAATATCAAAACCACATTAAATTATAAAATAAGTGCTGTTATTAATCAAACTAAATGTTTTATTGTATCCACACGTGTGGAGAACTACACATGTAAGCAATTAAAAGTAATGTTAATGAAATAAAACGTTACATTGTTAAACCGACCTACGACTTGACCTACACCGGAGCTAGCCGGCTATAACTAGCATTAAATCCCCCTGAAGTCCTGGTGAAAGCTGAACCAACAGCCGTAAAAAATAACTCTAAAATTGAGCCTTATTGTAAGCTCCTAAAAAGAACGTGTAACGTTAACCGACGTCCAAAATTTTCATCTTACCGAGAAGTCGTCTGGTTGTTTAGCCCGACTTTCGAGTGACGGGGAATGCGGGGTGAAAGCACGTGTGCAGCCGTATGGAAGCAGGGTCTTCAAAGGCTTGAAAGTGAAAGAAATATACGATTAATTTCACCCAGTGCGCGGGGATTGAAGCACAATTACGACCAGCGAGGTCCACTGGTTGAGAATTGAATCAATCTGGTGTATACACATGTAATTTCCAAATCACAATGGAAAAACGTAACAGCCGAGAGAGAGAACGCTTCACTGGCGCGACGACTGTTCTAGAGCCGCCTTAATACCCTCCACACACGGTGCAAGCCTAATTCACTTCCACCCGAAAAAAACGAGCGCAAACGGCTCCAAACTCACCCGATTTGCTACTCACACACAGATAACCGAGTAAAAAACAGTCAATCTGATCGCTAATTTTGCATTACGGTAGGCGCAAGCGAAAACAAGCTCCCTGAAGGCGAACCAGAGGCGGCTGGTTCTTCTCTCCACGACCCACGTGGAGTCCTAACTTGGAAATGAAGGCAACCGCGAGGGCTACAAACACGACAAATATGCCCCTTTTCGCGCTTAAAACGTGATTAGCGGCTTCTGGAGTTAAATTCGTAAAGTAAACACGGCGAAAGGTGTCTGGGATGTTTTTCCCCGAGTCACAGGACAAGATATTCGGGTAAGGCGGCCTCGAAATGTAGTGTGCTTTGCACCGGGTCAACGCGAATTTAAACGAGGCGTCTTAACAAAAACATAATCAGCGAACAATCTAAAGTCAGAATGTTTTTTCGTTGCATCTACGATTTTATTTCAAGGTTTGTTTACGCAACGGTTGGTATAGGATGAGGCGCTGGTTAGATCTTACCTGTCGCTGCTTGTGTGTGGAACTGGTGGTGGAACAAGGGGAGGGTTGAATGTTAGCCAGCACTGCGCCGCCGGTCCAGGGCACGGGCGCTTCAGTCCCCGCAGAGCTGAGAGACTTCCCCCCGCCTCCATCTCTCTCACTCTCCTTCCAGTCAGCGCGCAGCTCTCTCGATCCGCTCATTTCTCTTTCCAAAGAGACATCCGCATTTTCACTCTCCTCTGTTAGTCGCTCTCATCACTCATTTCGCTTCCATTTGGATTTATCTGTGTTTATCTCGGTTATAAACTCGGAGCTGCTGTCACGGGCTGCCGAGGCGCTCTCAAACCAGCGTCTCGCCGCTCGGGCTAGTTTTGAACACATTTGTGTACTCGTGATGACCATGTTAAGTTTTAATAAAAGAAGTGAGTTTTGACTGAAAAAAAAATCCAGTTTTTTTAACTCAAATGACTCAAATTCCCACAGTGTATAGGTTGTAAAGACTGTTGTGTACTTTAAACATCTTTTCGATATTTTCAGTCTGACAGCTACATTTCTTTGTCAATTTAAATAATTAAAACCCACCTTGTCTGTTTGTGGGCGTCACCTGCGATGTCCAATCGAGACGTTTTGATTTGGAGAAAACATTTTCCAATGAGCGCGCTGATTCGTTAAACATCAGAGCGGTGACGTGCGCATTTCATTGAAATGCCGCAGTCCGGTACCAAGTGCTGCTGCCTCCAAAAACAATGTACAGGCCAGTGCTTCTAAAGCGTTTCTGTCTTTTAGAGTATAAATGATTATTTGGTTTTAAGTAGGTTCGGTCTGTTATGGTGTGTGACTTTGTTTATTGATTAAAATTCTTTAGAACATCTACAATAATTCCGGGCGCTTGCAAACACCCAATCATGAGCTTGGCCCACCTTGCCAGCACCATCTACCCAACTTCTCGAGTGTCCAGCCCATTTTGAGAGTCTTATGTTTTTTTATTACATATTAAAGCCAGAATCGCTTTTCTAAAAATTAGCAGTGATTCACAACCAGGAATACTTCTTTCTTTAACATCGGAAAATGTAGAAAAACAAATTTGCGTCTTAAAATGTAATGTCAGTAGTTTCAGATAATCCCATGATTTTTATTTTAATTTTTTATCAGTGAATAGTAGTTGAAGTCGAAATCAAAATGCAAGTTATTTTTTATTTAGTACTGATCTGAATAAGATATTTCACATAAAAGATATTTACATGTGGTCCACAAGAGAAAATAATAGTTGAATTTATAAAAATGTCCCCATTCAAAAGTTTACATACACTTGGTTCTTAATACTGTGTTGTTACCTGAATTATCTACAGCTGTTTTGTTTTTTTGTGATAAGTTCAAATGTTCATGAGTCCCTTGTTTGTCCTCAAGTTAAACTGCCCTCTGTTCTTTAGAAAAATGGAAAAACTGATTTTTCTGCATTTTTGTGTTTTTGAACCCTTTCCATCAATGACTGTTTGATTTTGAGATCCATCTTTTCAAACTGAGGACAATTATAAGACATGCAATTATTACAGAAGGTTCAAACAAATTGAAGATCAGGGTACATTTAACTTAGGGAACACGTAAGTATTTACTGTAGCTTCTGAAGGACAATACTATATATATATATATATATATATATAAAATATACCTTCTGGAGACTCTGGAATGAGGGTATAATGGGACAAGACTCTGGAATGGCAGCCGTGACGTGAAGAGGTTCTGGAGAGATCAGAGAGACATTCAATGCCCAGAAAATCTTGAATGTGGTCTGCAAAGGAACGCATTCACCGTTTGAAGCAAACTAACCTGACTGCCAGGTCCATTATTTTACAGAGGGAAATTATAAGAAGAATGAACTATATGAATGTATCTCTGAAGGGAACCGACTGTCTTCAGAAACATTTCCATGTTATTTTCTTTTCATCTTTCGTCTTACTGCCTAATAACGCAATTTATTAACGCAGCTGCTTTGTTTACAGTGGTTACTGGGGAAACATCTCTCTGTAGCACCTGCTGTCAGACAGTGGATTTATATTTTCTTTCAGCCTGTCTCTCCTCCCGTTGTTGTTCAGACAACACAAAATCAGACCGATTTTTTTATGCAGTTATAAATTTTAATTGGTTGATGGAAAATAACCTAATGTGCATTTTAAAACTCAGATAAAATAGTATAATATTAAGATAATAATTGTAAGATAATTATAATCATTCATCATTATGACTAGTCTTATTTGTCTCTCTCTCTCTATATATATCCTTTTTTTTTAATGGGGCTTGTTGAAACTTTTTTATGTTAAAATAGTGGTCCCCTGGAAAAAAGTTTGGGAACCACTGCTCTAATGTATCAAATCTTTGCAATAGTAATCTACGCTAACGTTCTGTATTTGTAAGCCTATAATATTTACAGATATGGTGTCCCTGAAACATTGAAACTCTATTAAGAAATATAAAGGCACATTTTGCATAGGCATCACCTGTTAAAACAGCACAGGATTTACATTCAAGCTGGTGTGTAGTTGACATGCTTCACACTGACAAGGGATTTCTTGCATGAAACCCATACATAAAACAAATAAACACCTGAATGTATAAATTCTAAATTAAAAAACAAATCAGGCACACAAACACACAAAAGAAAAAAAAAGGCCCAGTGTTCCATGAATAAGTATAAAAATAAGAAAAGATTGTGTTAAACAACTATGAAATTAATTTTAGGTGTGCATTAATTGCATTCTAAAACTTTAATGAAATAAAGACATACTGTTTGGTTAAGCTAAGATCTGAATGTACAACAGAAAAATATAAGCAAAAGATTCTCATGTAATAGCTTGCAATCAAGAATCAAGAAAGATGTCTAGAAGTGTTCTGGGGTTATTTTAGTCATTCTCATCATCAGATCTCACATTTGCATTATCTGCATCCAGCTGCAAAAGGATGACATAACATATGCAGTCACAACATTGACAGACAAAATTGTGCAAGTGTGAATGAGTTTTGTCTAAATTTTTGACTAGGAAATAAGATAATTTTAATTTTTAAAATTTACCATGGGCGTCCTATGTGGGTGGGACAAAACCAGTAAACAAACAGTAAACAAAGCAGTGTACCTCCTGCTCAGATACACATAACCCTAGCTGATACTTTATTAAACTTTTCGATTATTTCATTCATTTTTCATAAAAACAAATGCTTATAGAATAATGCATAGTGCCCCATTTTTTGTTTTGAGCCACTACCCCTCAAAATACCTGTGCACGGCCCTGGTAAAAAAGAATCAATTATATATTGTACAGGGTGCCAAAACAATAGACCCTGGTTGCACTGTATGTTTGTTCACTCGCATCTTTTTGTGGCAGGTTTTGATGGAAATGATTAATGATTTGAGCACTGAATTACATATTTAATTATGACGTTTATACTGGATTGATAATGAAAATAAAATATAAAATTCAAATGATTTTTAATTAAATTTTTGATAGTTTATGCTTCCCCAAATGAGGAAGTGAAATCGCATTTGAGTTCTCATTTGAGAAGCCATTTAGAGAGTTTGATTATTATTTGATAATTTGATTTACAATTTGAGCAGGCGTTTTATGTTTTATTTGATCTTTTTAGGCATTTGAATTTTCATTTTAATTTTGTTAGGAAAAAACTTCCATACATTGCAGCTTTTAGACACTGCAATACATCAATGCAGAGCGTTGGCAAGTTTTAATTTTAAGGAAATGTATTTATACATGAAGTCCTGATGTATAAAATGCCATCCACAGGTCATGTGACTCACAAATTTACACCACTTACACTATCTTTCGAAATATTTTTTTAAAGGAAATTAATACTTTTAATACTATTAAGCAGAAATGTATTAAACTGACCATAAGTTACAGTTAAAATGTTGGTTTTAAAATAATTCTACAAATTAAAAAGATTCATTTCAAACAATTGTTCTTTTGAATTTTCTAGGCATCAAATATTCCATGTGTTTACTGCATATTGATCAAGTAAATGAACTTATCCAAACTTCTGAATAGTATAGTTACAGTCAAAAGGTTACATACAGAATGCAAAATTGTAATTATTTTACCAAAATAAAAGGGATCATATAAAAAGCATATTTTTTATTTAGTACTGACCTGAATAAGATATTTCATATATAATGCGTTTGCATATAGTCCACAAAAGAAAAAAAAAGTTGAATTTTTAAAAATTACTTTAATTAAAAGATTACATACACTTAATTCTTAATACTGTGTTGTTACCTGAATGATTTAGTTTATTATTATTATTTTTATTATTTAATAATAGTTGTTTATGAGTCCCTTGTTTGCCAAGGGTGTAAACTTGCCAGGGTGGAAAAATAGATGTTTGTAAGTGCCCCTGACTAATTTAGGACATGAATGTAAGGCTTTCTTTACTAAGAATTATTGTAGGTTTTTTAAATGAATTTAATCAATAAACAAAGTCACACAGCATAACAGACCAATCATACATAAAACCAAATATTCATTTATACTCTAAAGGATCAAATCATTTCACAGTAGTAACCTACGCTAACGTTCTGTATTTGTAAACATAATATTTACATGTATGGTGTCCCTGAAACACTGAAATATCATTTGGTTAAGCTAAGATCTGAATGTACAACAGTTAGAAAAAACATAAGCAAAAGATTCTCATGAAATGCACACAGCAAGATGAATTTGTAGTGGCTTGGTATCAAGAAAGATATCCAGAGGTATTCTGGGGTTATTTTAGTCATCTTCATCATCAAACTGCACATTTGCATCATCTGCATCCAGCTGCAAAAGGATGACATAACACATGC
This sequence comes from Cirrhinus molitorella, assembly GCA_033026305.1. Classification (NCBI taxonomy): domain Eukaryota; kingdom Metazoa; phylum Chordata; class Actinopteri; order Cypriniformes; family Cyprinidae; genus Cirrhinus; species Cirrhinus molitorella. The sequence goes on along the minus strand of CM065117.1, from coordinate 26,468,624 downwards.
ATAACATATCACAACATTGACAAATAAAAATGCATAAGTGTGAATGAGTTAAACTTTTGACTGGGAAATACAATAATTAAAGGGGTCATCAGATGCAAAACTTCACTTTTACATGTTGTTAGAACTGAAATGTGTCTTGGCAGTGTATGTACACAGCCACCCTATATATATATATAAAATATATATATATATATATATATATATATATATATATATATAAGAGCTTAAAGAGCTTAATATTAAATTAAAAAAATAAAATTTTATATATATATAAAATTTTATTTTTTTAATTTAATTTTAAGCTCTTTAAGCTCTTTCTCAGACCAAGACTTTCACAGATTCTTGGCAGAGTGATGTAGTTCTACACAGGCCCCTCCTACATCTGTTGATGTCTCCTAAGCAATTGAGGTGTTTTGTTGTTGGATGTAATAATGAACAGCAGTTGTCATTTACTCCCGACATCTGAGCTGCTGAATGCAGAGGATTACTTTTGCTTTTGAAGGGAATGTGCCCACCAATCTACCTAAGAGGGGACGGGGTGAGCAGAGCTCATTAGCATTTAAAGGGACATGCATCGAAACAGGTCAGGTGAACAGAGTTAAACCAAGTTGACAAGTTAAAAAGGGTGTTTTACATTACACTCTAAAAATAAAGGTGCATCACGATGCAAAAGAAGAATATTTTTGTTGTCTAAATTGTTTCATAAAGAACCTTTAACATCTAAATAACCTTTCTGTTTCACAAAAGGTTCTTTGTGGCAAAAGAAGGTTGTTCAGATTATAAAAAGGTAAGAAAGAGATGGTTCTTTAAAGAACCTTTGACTGAATGGTTCTTTGTGGAACCAAAAATGGTTCTTCTATAGCAGGGGTCGGCAACCTTTTGGGTATAGAGTGCCGTTTTTTATTTTTTTGGTTAACCACTGTGCCAATACCCCCCAGCACTTTCTAACTTGCTTTGTTTTCTGTTCTTTTCTGTTGGGTGAAAAGGTCATGCAGAAATGCATAAAAGAGGTACTTACACATTATTATTTTTTTGATGGTAAAGACAGGTCTGGATGATCTTGCCTAATAAGAAACACATAAATAATCTTTGAGAAGAGCCATGATTTAAAAATGTAAAATGTGATGGTAAAGGGTCAGTAAGTCACTTACTGGAACTTCTGCAGGCGAAGCATGTAAGATTCTTTTTCTTTGAGATATTCGCAAACATATTTCTCCTGTTGACAAAAGGTTCAGACATCATAAACAGGTTAGTCAAAACAACGGTTGCTTTGTTGACAAGAAAGGTGCTACTCAAAACAATAGAGCCCCTTTCACACTGCCCACTGATTCCGGAAAATTGCCGGAACATTACCAGAGTGCCTTCTGTGTGAACGCAAACACTCCCCGGGATTGATTCCGGGAACAATTCCGGGTTGGGGACCTATTAACATTGACCCGGAACGAGCACTGTGTGAACAAAAGCCAGAACCAATGCCGTAAAGGCTGTGTAGAAGTGACGACACACGTTGCAGTGCTACTCTTTTACCGAATGTTTTGAAGGCAGATCTTACTATCCGCGCTGAAGCGGAGATTGTTCGCCAGTTTAGTGTAACGGCACGCGTCACACTAAAGCCTAATGTCCTAATGCCAAGTGTCTTTACGGGATCTTTATGGGTTGTGTGTGAAAGCACGCAAATATTCCAGAAAATCACTGGCAGTGTGAATGAACGGAAATCAAACGATCCGCATGCATTACCCATGTATTTTCCAGAATCTCTGTGTGAAAGAGGCTTAGGTGACCCAGAAATTTTTATTTTTATTTTTAAGTGATCTGCAGCCACAGATTTAAAATCCACTGAACACCAGATGCATCCTAAACCTTTAGTTAACATACCATTACATTCTTTAACAATTTTACAAACTACACTACCAGTCAAAAGTTTAATAGTAAGATTTTTAATGTTTCTTCTGCTGACAAAGCCTTGTGAAATATTTTACCAATATAGCTTCATGGTTTTTGAATGGTATAGTGTATGTTACAAAGCTTTTTATTTTAGATAAATGCTGATCTTTTTATCAAAGAATCCTGAAAAAATAAAATTCTCAACGGTTTTAAATATTGATGATATTAATAATGAAAAAAATGTTTCTTGAACAGCAAATCAGCATATTAGAATAATTTCTGGAGGATCATGTGACACTGAAGACTGGAGTAATGATGCTGAAAATGTAGCTTTGATCAATTAAAATGTAGCTTTTGATAAATTACATTTTAAAATATATTTATAAAATATATTCAGACAAATAGAAAGCATTATTTATTATTTATATTACTATACATTTATTAGTTATTTTAAATAGTAAAAATACTTAACAATATTACTGCTTTTGCTGTACTTTGGATCAAATAAATACAGGCTTGGTAAGCAAAAGAATTATTTGAAAAACATCAAAAAAAAAAATCTTAAAACCTTTTGACGGCTAGTGTATGTTTTCAATGAGGGTTCTTTTTCATTTTATTGCACTCACTTTTGCAGTGTTTGAGAGGTCTTTGTATTTTTTGGATAGCATTTTTGAGATATCTAGGTTGCTCATCTTTGGATGTTTTTTAAGATAGTGGCCACGCTTCTCCATAAAGAAACGGAAATATGGTGTCAATGGCTGTTTGGGGTAGTCTGGATACTTCTGCAGAGAGGACAAATACACAAAACGTTAGTATTTGCAATCACTGCAAGTAAACGGAAAAACACTAACTCTTAATCCAAGCTTTCAGCAATGAGCCATAAGTTTGTACCTTCAGCTTCAGGATTTTTGGTGCAGGACTTTTGATGCGTTCCTCTGTATCCACGATCAGCTCAGTAAGGGTGCGGAATTTGCGTATCTGAGTGAGGAACAGGAATTTTAATGTGACAACTGCATAATCCTTGCCCCATTGCTTGCCACATACAAAGGTTTTTAGCCATTACAGCTGAAACCAATTGGTAACTGACTAGCGTACCTCACGTGAAATTTCGTTCCATTTCTGTTTGCACATATCCGCAGAGTACGAGTTGAAAGCAACTTTCTCCCAGTCCAAACGATACTCCGACTTCTTGAACTTGGTCATATCTTTTTCTGGCAGGTTCCCCTTCATGGCATCTAACAGCTTCAACACATCATCTTGCTTCCATTCTGTAATAAAACAAGACAAAAATAATCTTCATGCAGACTAGGGCTGCACAATAAATCGAAGTGAAATCACAATTGTGTTTAATCAAAAGCTACGATTGTCATGTATATCTTTCAGTGAAGCACTGTTCTGTGAGAAGCAGTAAATCTTTATCCGAAGGCCAGAGGGCGCTCTCATTCTCCAAATAAATTTTCCACTCTCGGAAAACTCCAAATAATCCCAAAGAAGAAACCCAGGAAATGCCTTTTTTTTTATTTTTTTATTGTTTCTCTTTCAAAAGTTACAATACAAAAACATAAAAACACAAAATATCTAAAACTTAACATAACATAAAAGTGGGGGATACATGTAACAAATATATACCATGGGTGTGAAACATTATATTATACATATAACATTTTTTAATAAGAGAGATGTTTTTATACATTTCTTGTTTCTGGTTGTTGAAATCAATGATTCATAAAATATATTAAGTTCTTTACAAAAGAAATTGAAAGAGGGAGTAATAGACATTATTTTTGCTTTATGTAAATGAAACTTTCCAAGAAGAATAATCACCTTTAAAGTATTATCAACCACTTTTGATCCAGTATTGCAGTTCAAGAAAAGGATCATAGATTCATCTATTTGAATTATTTTATAAAATATATCAAAAACCAACATAGACATCCGTTTCCAAAAGTCTTCAGAATATTTACAATTAGAAAATAAATGTGTAAGTGTTTCATTTTCTAAATTACAAAATGAACATTTAGGTGAGACATCTTTTTTTAAATTTGTTAACAAATGAGATACAGGGATAATACCTATGTAATATCTTAAAATGTATTTCCTACCTTATTCGGCAATAAAAATTTACTAGATACCACCATAATTTCTCAGCAGAAGGTATAAAGAAGAATTGTTTCCAATTTGTGAGTGCTTTCGGGTAACAGCTGCTATCTCGAGTAAGACATTTCCTAATGTGCAAATTATTGCACTTAATATCCATAGGAAATGCCTTCTATCCACAAGTTTCTCACGCCCCATGAGGCCGTGCGTCAAAAGTGGGTGCGTCTTCCAGTTTGACGTAAACAAGCGGGCTGTGACATTCATTCCATAGCTGACAGGAGTGACGGGCAAATGAAATCTTGTGTAGCACCGAGACTTTGCTCTGATTTAAAGAAAAGATTCAAAGCTTTGAGAGTGTCAAATACAGCGCTATCTAGTGGTTTGTAAAAAAGCCTGAAGCCAAACCAAAAGCCTGTAAAGCACCGTCGAAAGAAGCATTCACCACAATTTCCATAGATCGGCATATGTTACATGCACAAATAAAAGCCCAACTCTGTGTGTGTGCTTATTTGTTGAATATATGACTGATTAATTTACCCAATTAAACAGTGTCATTAAAAGCCAGTACGAATATCAATATGCAATAGAGGAATAATGCGCACATGAATTGCGTATGGCAATATTTAAATTACCTGAAATAATTTGTATTCTTCATATTACTTGTATGTCTGGGTATTTAAAAATAAATATTAAATTAATTCCAATGAAAATGTTTTCACAAGGTAAGATCTGGGATTCAAACATTCCAACACACAAAGTGAATCGCGCACATGAATGGACAGAAAGTGAGACTTCGCTTGTAATTGGTAAAAGTGATTTCTACGTTAACACAAGCCTTGAATCAAGGCTTCATCTGGCATGCCCTTTAACACAAGCACAGATGCAATCGGGTCAAATGTAATATCACTAGTTGACATTCATTCAAGATTTAGCAATCCAACTAGCACACAATATACCATTAGTATACTACAAACTCACCGCACCTTATTTACAGTAGCACCCCATGGAAACTTGTGGATACTCTTTGATATCGCTGCGGCTGAATAAACAAGATTTAACTCTTTTCATTGATTCAATGTGACTAAAACACACAACTTCGACAATATATGGTTTATCTGAGTTGTTCTTATTATAATTTTCCTTATAATACAGTATATAATAATGCAATGCCTTTTTTTACTGCTTAAAATACTATGTGTGTCTTATTCTGTGTAAAAAGCTACATCTCACAGAAGGATTTATTTTAAACACTTGACTGACGTTATGAAGTCAGCTTGGAGTAAAAACATGTTATGACATTAACATGCGATAATGAACAGGATTAAGCGTAGCTTTTGCGTGAACTATGGCTCTGTGTAGTACATGCTGCTACATCTGAAAGCAGGTGCTGGAGATTTACTACTGATTACGCAACCGTCTTTACTGACAAAATGCGCATGACAATCGCCTTTGATTAATCGTGCAGCCTTAATGCAGACTACAAAAAGCTTTCATATTAGTATTTCACACAAAGTGTAAATACAAATACAGGTTCACTTGTAGTGGTTTATGCCGAGAGCCATTTGTTTTACAGTGCAACTATTGCCAGTAGTATAAATGTTTTTATAGCAACTTACTTTGCATTCAAGCTATACAATTTATAAGACATTGCATTTCTATGATCTTGTCACCGCTCTACTGTATGAACTCAATTCAAGAGATACTTAAAACCAAAATTTTCCGATACAGTTTTCGCATTGAAGCCGCTTGTTAGCTTTTACAATAAAAAGTTAGATTTTTAGCAAATGTAAAAGCCCTTTCACACCAAAAAGTGAAATAAGCCTAAAGGCTCATACACAACGGGATGAATTTCGTGTGTACTTATCGCCAGTGTTTTCCAGGACGATTGTTCATACCCAAATTTTTTTCACTGCCAATGAGCCGAGTAAACGTGCAAATTCACTCCCTGACATTAGATGGCCCTTAAGAAGAAACAGCAATACCCCGGTACACAAGGTGGAATTCCTCTCCATAACTCCCTCTTATCAAGATTTTTGTAGTGGCTGACACATTTGTCATAAAGCTATTTGTGTTCAGACACCAACAAGAACAGCAGCTCTACATTCATCCAGGCCTGGCTCCAGTATCAAATCACTGAGGGGGCTTCATATATGGAGTTTCACCTCACTTTAATGCTCTGCCATGATGCTTTAAGCTTGACATCGACTAGTCTCTGGTCCTAAATAGAGGACGCAACAGGACAATAAAACATTTACACTCCGTTTCCAAACAGTTAAAATGACAAATAGCCTAAATTCACAGCTTAGAACCTGAAAGGTTCTTCGTCTGCTCTTCATCATTAGGTATCAGTGTGCATTCGGCAAGACCATCATTTGCTTGAGCGCCACCAAGTTGTGTTTACTGTAACTTTAGCAACTCCAAGCATGTGAACAAAAGCACCAATCTTATTGGTTGACCAGTTTTTAATGTGGCGCGTCAAACCAAAAAAAAAAAAAAAAACAGAGCCCGAGCCATTTAAAAAAAAAATATTACGCTTTTATGCCTGCCGTTGTGTACGCACACAACGGCAGGCATAAAAGCGTAATATTTTTTTTTTAAATGGCTCGGGCTCTGTTTTTTTTTTTTTTTTTGGTTTGACGCGCCACATTAAAAACTGGTGAGTGCACACTCACACTGGTGTGCACACTCACACTGGCGCCATTTGTTTAGTCACAAGGAGTTAAACGTGGGCGATAATCGCACGTGATATTAGTCCCGGTGTGCACAAAGTGCAAAAGTACATTCACATCCGTCCAGTAGAACTGTAGGAGAAGGAAGTTCAATATTTTCAGCAATGAGAAAAATAAAACAAATGTTAAAGTTTTGCTTTGTATGGTTGAATTGGATCAACAAAGGTCAGCAGCAAAGACATTGGTTAATAAAATGGGAATACATAAAAAGAAACAAAGTAACTGGTGTTACTTTTTTGAAAAACTCTGATATTTTCTTGTAAATGAAAAGTATACTATACTTACTAGTTACTTAAAAAAGTAATCCGATTACGCAACTCATGTTACTTGTAATGCGTTACTCACAACACTGCTGAAGACTAGAGCAATGCCTGATAAAAATTCAGCTTTGCATTACAGGAATAAATTCTTTTTTTAAGTATATTAAAATAGAAACCAACTATTTTAAATTGGGATAATATTTTACAATATTACTGATTTTTCACTCTATTTTGATCAAATATATGCAGCCTTGAAGAACACAAAATAATTCTTTAAAAACGAAAAATCTTACTGATCCTTAAACTTTTCTGTGAACTTTTCCTTAAATGTTTCTTACCGGGTTTTGTAGCAGAGGTGTCCATTTCTTCATTCATGTCTGGAATCACACTAGAAAAAAAAGAAAACATGAATTATATTAAGAACTACAAATGTTAAGATAAAACGAGGTTGAATCTCATACTTCCATATACATACACGTGTACGTGTGTGTGTGTGTGTGTGTGTGAAGAGCTCAGATGCAAAACCAGCTAAAAGCCACCTCGGTCAAAAATTAGATAATGATACTGAGTGAATGCTCTCGACACATATTATACATGCATCAAATAATTTTACTTTAAACTCGTTAAAATTCCACCCCAATCCGAGCCTGATAAAAATGCATTTTTTTTTTTAAAAGAAAGATGTCAGATGGATTTAGAGGCTATAAATATATTTGAAGAGTTACTATGTGTGCATAATTTTTTATTATATATAAAAGAAAATTTCTTGATTATTATGCCGGAATGAGAGTATAGTTCCTATCCATATCAGCCTAGAAAATCGCAACTTTTCATTTTCTATGTCTAACCAGATTCAATGATTTATGCTAAAAGTGCTAACGCCAGACCCGGAGATCGACTGACAGGATTTGAAAACGGTAAAACTCATCTGTTTAACTCTAGGGGAGTTGGAAAATGAGCCTATTTTTTAAAAAAATCGAGTGTTCCTTTAAATTTCAAAAAGTCTATTTCAAGTACTTCAAGCACTTTAACCCTTGTGCGTTCAAAAAAAGTGTTACACATAGGTGCAAAATGGACAAAAATGTTCATGTCCAAAAACGGTCATAAAAATATGATTTCTTAATATTTACCACTTTCACTGATGTCGATTTTTTAACCAGCATCTGTTCTATCCATAGATACCAAACATTCATTAATTTTCAGAATTGTAACCCTTTAAATGCTGATTTGGTTACATAATGCCACGTTTTTTTTTTAATGAAAAAATGAAAAATCGTAGTTAATTTCCATATACTAAATGCTAAGCAGATTTTTTTTTCTTTGCTTATTAGATTCTTGTGTGTCTGTGAATAACAACAACATTAATTTTGAGGCATTTATATTTTTATGTAGTGTCAGATTAAAAAAAAAAACACTTAGGTCCATAATGGACAAAAATGTCATAGAAATGTTATATATGAATTTTTTTTTCCACTTTCACTGACTGTTTTTTTTTATCAGCATCTCTTCTATTCATAATTACCAAACATTAATTTTTCAGAATTTTAACACTGGTTTCTTTCATCCTCATCTTCTAATGCACCTGTGTGCTCACTGTCAGTGGACAACACTAGCTCCAGAGCTTCCTCTGCTGAGTACTGTCTCTTCATCTTGCAAGCAATGAAATGACCAAGCCCTCAAGCACCACATATTTATAGGTTTGGCTGTGAGAACACCTGTGTCAACTCAAACTTTGTATCAGCTAAACAATCAGCATTTTCTTGTGGTGAAAACAAAAACAATGTGTTTAGGGGCTTCTGAACTTCTACATCAAATTCAAGCTCACCTTTTATCTCTATACAAAAACAATAACAAATGAAAAAGTGCAATTAAGGATTAAGATGTGTGTTTGGGTGAAAAAGAAAAATCCTCAAACTCATTAATCTTCTTTGACCTTATTCATAGTTTTCATATGGCCCTGCCAAGGGTGTGACTCATATACGTGGAGTGGGATTTTTGATTGTACAATATAATTTCTTTCAAACTAATTACACACATTAAACACATGCAAACCACACTCTGACATCCTTACCAACATGCCCATACAATTATAGCTGCATTACTTTTCTAATTGACTCTATAATAGACTATAATATGCATAAGCAGAAAACACAAATAAAGTGAGTATTTCTTTTATATGCCAAATTTGAAAAATCTAACAATCTAGTAAAAAATGGTAAAAATGTAAAATCTGAAGCCTTGCCTATTACCAAATATTGCATCATTTTATAGTCAAATTGTCCTGGGTTAAAAAAATTGCAGTTTGAATGGGTTTCAATGTGAACATTTCTGTCCTTAAGGTCCTGACTGTGAGTATTTTTTGTACAGAGGGTAAATTTTTTTTTTTTTTTTTTGAAGGAAATGAGGGTGAAATATTAAAATTCCAGTAAAAACAAACACCTGAGCCAAAATGTATGCAGTTGGCATTAACACAGGCACACTTATAACAAAAAACAAAACTGAAGTGGACAAAAATGTCCATAAGGTTGCACAAGGGTTAAGCACCTTGTAAGTTTACAGCTAGTTTAGAGTGTTTAAATGATTATATGGGTTCATTTAAAATCGGTGTTTAGACTTAAATTAAATGATAATGAGGTTTTGATATTTAAATTATAAAGTCCTGGTGAAAGCTGAACCAAAAATAAAAATATCAAAAATAACCCTACAATCGAGCCTCATTTATAAGCTGCTAAAAAACAACGTGTAACCGACGTCCAAAATTTCATCTTACCGTGAAGAAACCTGGTTGTTTAGCCCGACTTTCGAGTGACGTGGAATGCGGGGTGAAAGCACGTGTGCAGCCGTATGGCAGCAGGGTCTTCAGAGGCTTAAAAAACAAAAATGAAAGAATTATACGATTAATTTCACGCGGGGATTGAAGCACTATTACGACCAGCGAGGTCCACTGGTTAAGAAATAAATCAATCTGGTGTATACACATGTAATTTTGTTCCGAATCACAATGGAAAACCATAAGAGCCGAGAGAGAGAAGGCTTCACTGGCGTGACGACTGTTCTAGAGCCGCGCACGCTGCAAGCCTAATTCACTTTCACCCGAAAAAAACGAGCGCAAACGGCTCAAAACTCACCCGATTTACTCCTCGGACACAAATGACTGAGAAAACGGTCAACTGTGATCACGAAGTTTGTTTTTACAGTAGGTGCAAGCGAAGCCCACTAGTGATGTTACGTATGACGCTGAAGCTTCGGCGTGTACATCGCGCATGATTACACCAATGTAAAATGAAGAAAGCTTTAAGGACTTCTAATATTTTCTTCAAATTAGAAATAGACAAGTGAACTGTACCGTCTTTATTATTTGTTTATTTATTTTATTATTGTTATTATTTTTAATTTCTCTGGCATAATTTTATTTTACTTGTATTCTGATGGCACTTGTGTGCAATGTTGCATTTCTCTTACTGGCATGAGAATGAAAAATTCTTCTTCTTGTTTAATGGCGGGTGACATCCAACGTTAAGGTTTACTACCGCCACCTAGTATACTGGAGTGTACACCAGAATGACTAACAAAATTAGATGTCCTATTTATCTAACAAAATGAAATATCCTATTTATTAACCCAGTTTCCTTCTATTTAATTCGGTTAAAAAATATAATTTCCTGTTTGATTGAGTATTTGTTTTGCGTCTAGTATCTCCTGTGGTGTTCTTCTAAATAGTTCTCTCTCTCTAACATATTTTGGACAATGACGTAATACATGTTCTACTGATTCTTCTGGCTGACTACACTCACACAGACCTGTAGGATGTTTCCAGATGAGATGCAATGTCTTATTTAGTCTTGTGTGACCCAGCCTTAATCTTGATAATATATTTTCCTCCTTAGTACTTCACCCTGTCTTTCTCATCTCTCCCACTTCCTTCTGGATGGTATAAATATGTCTGCTTGTGTTTCCCTGATTCCATTTATCTTGCAATTTGCTAATGATTTGACTTAATTGCCTTTATTTCTGTTTTGCTTAATAAAAACGTCAGTTGCATTTTCCTGCCTTACTGCTTCCTTTGCTAATGAATCTGTACAAATGTACAAATACAACATCTGTACAGTGGCAGCTCGTCAGTGGAGGCTTCCCTGAAATTTTGAAGTGAAAATGCAAGAAGGACGATTTAAAATATTAATAAAATTCACAATCCATTAATCCAATAACATCCAGTTAATGTCTCAGAATGTGTATGTTTTTATTTGTAATTTCATATATGTTACCGAAGTTGGAAAGCGCCACTTTTCTATCAGGAATGTGCCGAATCTGCTGATGTAATTACAACCGCTAAGCGATAGAGAAGAATTGAATCCATTGAATTTTTTTTAACATCATCAATACTGTGTGAATTATAAAGATTATTCCCCTGTGAACAGTATATACTGGGGAATTTTCTCTATTCAATAAAACACCTGATCTTGTGCTGTCACAAGTTTTGATTTTAAGGAAATTTATTTATACATGACGTCCTAATATATACCATCCACAGGTCATGTGACTCACAAATTTACACCATCTTTCAAAATATGTTTTTAAAGGAAATTAATACTTTTAATACTATTAAGCAGAGATGCATTAAAGTGACCATAAGTAGTTAAAAATCTATTTCAAATAAATTGTCAGGTTTTGGGACTCCTTTGTTGTGTTTTCTGTTGGTTCAGTCCTGTTTTAGTTTGGTTTCTCCCACTTCCTTTTTGTCGTTATTTGGTTTTGTTCCTGTCCCTCCCCTAATTATGTCATTATTGGTTTATCACGATCACCTGTCTGTGTCTCGTTACCACCCTATTTAAGTTGGATTCTGTTCAGTGTTTGGTTGTCCGTTCTCGTCTTTGTGTGCGTGTCTCCATTGCCTGTCTCCTATGTGGCTTTATTGTGGATTTGATTATTAAAAGACTTGTTTTGTATCTGAGCTCGACCTCGTACTCCTCGTTTGTCCTCCCGCACAACACCTTGAGACAAATGTTCTTTTAAATATTCTAGGCATCAAATATTCAATTTAAAAAAAAGATAAACTGTTTTCAACATTGATAATGACACGAAATCTTTCTTGAGCTTTAAATCAGCATTTGATTTATGAATCATGTGATAGACTGCTGAAATGGTCTTCACAGAAGTAAACTATATTAAAAAAAATGTTGAGTTGTAATATTTTACAAAAGTACAGTGCTTACTGCATATTGATGAAATAAATGAACGTATTCAAACTTCTGATAGAGTATACAGCTACCGTCAAAATGTTACATACAGAATGCAAAATGTTTTAGTACTGCCCTTCAGAAGCTACAGAAGATTTTTACATGTTCCCCAGAAGACAATAAAAGGTAAATGTACCCTGATCTTCAATTTCCCCCCAGCATCATTTTTCCTTCTGAAGCATCAGTGAGTGTTTGAAACTTCTGTAATAGTTGCATATGAGTCTCTCAATTGTCCTCAGTGTGGAAAAAATGGATCTCAAAATCATAGAGTCATTGTTGGAAAGGGTTTAAAAACACAAAAATGCTGAAAAACCAAAGAGTTTGTGGAACATTAAGGATTTACTGGAAGAACAAGAGGGCAGTTTAACTGTTCAGGACAAACAAGGGACTCATGAACATTTACTATGAACTTATCACTAAAGAAAAACCACACAGCTGTGGATCATTCGGGTAACAACACAGTGTTAAGAATCAAGGGGATGTAAACTTTTGAATGAGGTCTTTTTTTTTATAAATTCAAGTATTATTTTCTCTTGTGGACTATACGTAAACGTCTTTTATGTGAAACATCTTATTTAGGTCAGTGCTAAATAAAAAATAACTTGCATTATGTATGATCCCTCTTATTTTGCTAAAATAATTAACATTTTGCAGATTCTGCAAGGTGTATGAAAACTTTTGACTTAAACTGTACTATTTACAGATAATAATAAAAAAAAATCTTGGGATTATTTGAAACTATTGACAACATTACATTTTAAGCCCAAAAATTTGTTTTTCTACATTTTCTGATATAAAAAAAAGAAAGAAGCATCCCTGATTGTGAATCACTGGTGAAAAGCTGCTAATTTTCAGAAAAGCGGGTTCGGCTTTAACATGTAATAAAGGACATAAGACTCTCAAAATGGGCTGGACACTCGAGAAGGTGGGTAGAGGGTGCTAGCAAGGGTGGACCAAGCTCATGATTGGGTGGGCCAGGCCCGCTCAGGCTTCCTATGCAGTCAGGCCTGCTGGAAAAATTTATGTGTTTGCAAGCACCCCTGACTAATTTAGGACATTAATGTAAGCTTTTCTTTACTAAGAATTATTGTAGATGTTTTAAAGAATTTTAATCAATAAACAAAGTCACACACCATAACAGACCAAGCATACATAAAACCAAATATTCATTTATAATCTAACGTATCAAATCTTTGCAATAGTAATCTACGCTAACATTCTGTATTTGTAAGCCTATAATATTTACAGGTATGGTGTCCCTGAAACATTGAAAATCTAGTAAGAAATATAAAGGCACATTTTGCATAGGCATCACCTGTTAAATCAGCACAGGATTTACATTCAAGCTGGTGTGTAGTTGACATGCTTCACACTGACAAGGGATTTTTTGCACAAAACCCTGAATACATAAAATAAATAAACTCCAGGATGTATAAATTCCAAATTAAAAAACAAATCAGGCACACAAACACACAAAGGAAAAAAATAAAGCCCAATGTTCCATGAAAAAGTCAATAAAAGTAAGAAAAGATTGTGATAAACAACTATGGAATGTATATAAACAGTTTATGAATTTTAGGTGTGCATTAATTGCATTCTAAAACTTTAATGATATAAAGACATATCGTTTGGTTATGCTAAGATCTGAATGTACAACAGTTAGAAAAACATAAGCAAAAGATTCTCATGTAATGCACACAGTAAGATGAATTCATAGTGGCTTGGAATCAAGAATCAAGAAAGATGTCCAGAGGTGTTCTGGGGTTATTTTAGTCATCTTCATCATCAAATTTCACGTTTGCATCATCTGCATCCAGCTGCAAAAGAATGACATAACATATGCAGTCACAACATTGACAAATAAAAATGCATAAGCGTCAATGAGTTTTTTTTTTGACTAGGAAATAAAAAAATTAAAGAGGTCATCAGTTTTACACTACCACTGAGAAATTTTAACCAAAGTATGTTTTACACTTTTCATTATGACTTTAAAGAATCATATCAACTTGTAGAAAATGGGCATCCGATTATTAAGAAAAAAAAAAACATACATTATGTGTACAACACGAAGGGTTCATATAGCACTTTCTAACTTGCTTTGTTTTCTCTGAAGACACACTCTGAAGAGATACTTACACATTTCATTTCCATGACAGTGAAGACGTGACCAGTCATGAGCATTCTTAGAGGGATCGTGAGGATCAGGACAAAGGGCAGGGCAAGTGAAAACGTACTAGATTTTATTACCCACAGAAGCACCAAACACATCACTTGGATCAAAGTGTACAAGTGCATACGTATAGTGGGCACCTGTAGAGAAACAGAGAGATATTGATCAACAGATTGACTACATGGCCAAAAGTATGTGGACACTCCCTTCTAATTGTTGATTTTGGTGTTTGGGTGTCACCATACACTACTGTTGAAAAGTTTGGGGTTGAAAAGAGATATTTAATAATGTTTTTGAAAGAAGTCTATTATGCTTACCAATGCTGCATTTCTGTCATGACAGATCTCAGAGAGTTAGCATTATTGTGTATACAACAATGTTAATGTGTTTGGTCTTAGATCTTAGATCGTCTTAGAATAGATCTTCTAGAGTAAGTACCAAGACTTGCTACTGTCAATACATCCACAGATATGCTGCTGTGAGCATGTAAGAAATATTGCTGCTGTATTACTCCAATAATATGATCATATTACCCCAATTTTACAGTCTCTACACTGGCTGCCTATTAGGTTCCTTATCAGTTACAAAATATTACTACTATGCACCTAACTAGTCTTCTAGTTGGGGTGAAAACTTTTGAAATTTGAAGTTTTGGGGTAAATTTAACTTATTTTGTCTTCTTGGAAACATGTAAGTATCTTCTGTAGCTTCTGAAGGGCAGTACTAAATGAAAAAAAATATGATATTTAGGCTAAATTAGCAAAATGTACACATTTCCATTCTGTTCAAAAGTCTTAATGCATGTTTTTTCCTTCTGGAGCATCAGTGAGTGTTTGAACCTTCTGTAATAGTTGCATATGAGTCCCTCAGTTGTCTTCAGTGTGGAAAGATGGATCTCAAAATCATACAGTCATTGTTGGAAAGGGTTCAAATACACAAAAATGCTGGAAAACCAAAGAATTGGTGGGAGCTGAAGGATTTTTCTGATGAACAGCAGGCAGTTTAACTGTTCAGGACAAACAAGAGACTCATGAACAACTATCACTAAACAAAAAAACACAGCTGTGGGTCATTCAGGTAACAACACAGTCTTAAGAATCAAGGGGATGTAAACTTTTGAACAGGATGAATTTTATAAATTCAACTATTATTTTCTCTTGTGGACTATATGTAAACATCTTTTATGTGAAATATCTTATTCAGGTCAGTACTTAATAAAAAATAACATGCATTTTGTATGATCGCTCTTATTTTGTTAAAAGAATTAACATTTTGCAGATTCTGAAAGGTGTATGTAAACTTTTGACTTTAACTGTATCATCTGACCGCAGTTCACTGATGTTCTACTAAAGCTCCTCATCACCAGTACCGTTTCTGAGCTCGTTTGACTCACGTCTGGTGCTGAAGAGAAGTTGGAGCACGCATCTGAAAAGCCTCCTGTTTAATATATGAACGTAAAGACACTCTGCGCATCTAAATAAATGCATTTATTTAGCAGTTGTGAGTGTGGTGGCCAAACATAGCCTCACCCATGCGTTAATTGCATTAAATATTTTTAACGCGTTAAAATAAAAAAATTAATCACCTGCGTTAACGCGCTAATTTTGACACCACTATTTGTAATACTATAAAGGTCTTTATTGTCTCTCTTGAACAATGTAAAGCATCCTTGTTGAATAAAAGTATCAGTTTCTTTAAAAAAAGTGGACAGACCGCAAACTTTTGAACAGCAGTGCTCTTTTGACTATATAGTGTATAGTTGTGTCTGTAATTAAATCTTACACGGGTGACATATGGAACAGTTGGGTGATGCTTTTTCGGTGTTATAAGCAGACGCATACGGTCCCAAAGCTGGATGCCACTCAGCGAAGTGATACCCATATAGAGAAAGATCCCAAACAGAGCTGTCATAGGTATCATCTTCAGGATGGGCTCCATGAGAATTGAGACCCCTGTGGGTAAAGAGTTTAAATTATTCTGTGTTTTTATTTTTTTAAATGGCAGTTAAAAAAGTGTGTTTTTAAAATGTCATTATATCAGATAAAAGGCTTGGAACTCACCGACCATCACGGCCACCAAAATACCACTGACTCTTTGTTCTAACACGCGTTCAATCTGAGGTCTGGGGCCTTTGGTCATGACGGTCAGGGCGTTGGCATGGGTGACAGATCTCACTGTAGCAGCACTGAGCCAAGGGACACCAAAGATAGAGGCAGCTCCTCCCAAGAACACCAAAAGGAGGAGGTCCAGATGGAAACCAGAGCCCTTGACCATTTTTCTCTCAGGCTTACTCACGATCAGCCTGGATGGTAAGGAAAAGTTGTGAGGTTAAGGCAATGTAGCTACACCAAAATCTACATGCATGAATATTCATTTTTCTATTATCTTCTTGCTGTTTTGTTATGGTGAAGGTCTATTAGCATATGTGAGCCTGGACCACAAAACAAGTCATAAGTGTCAATGTTTTGAAATTGAAAGCTGAATAAATAAGCTTTCCACTGATGTATGTTTGTTAGGACAAGACCATTTTTGGCCGAGATACAACTATTTGAAAATTAGGAATCAGAGGGTGCAAAAAATCTAGGAAATTTACAAAAGATCTGAATGATCTTTACTTAATATCCTAATGATTTTTGGCATAAAATAAAATTCGATAATTTTGATCCATACAATGTATTGGTGGCTATTGGTACAAATATAACTTATGACTGGTTTTGTGGTCCAGGTCCACATATGTCTACACACAGTGTGGATTTCAATGTGTTCTGTTTTGAATATCACACTCACGTAGTAATCTGGGACTCAAGAAAAATGAGGATGAAGACCAACAAGGCAGGAACAATGCATGCGAACATCATCCAGATAGGGAATGGCTTCTTTTCACCAAATGGGCTGATGAGCCAGCCTCTAGCAGATGTGTTGGACACGGTCAGACCCTTAGGCACCACTAGTTTCTAAAGCGGGAAGTTAGAAAACATATTTACAATGAAACAAATGTTTGGAACGGTCCATTATAATGTCAAAATCCCAGACTGCGTTAATGCTGTGGGTCCAGATGCACAAAGCATGTTTATCTTCATTAGCTTATTTTACTAGAGAGTTTTTCACAATCACTATGGGTCAATTCTTACATTTTTTTTCTCAAGATATGTTTAAATCTCTGAACAATTAATTTCTTGTTTACACCAGATTTATGATCTTTTTTAATTGAAGCAAATTGTATGTGTTTTGGCACTTGTGTGCAAAAGAGTAAGTCAAATTGTCTACAGATTGCACAAAGACTAAATGCACATGGCTTGCTAAGCAAAACTGTTGAGTTGATTCTCAGCGACACACGACACACCAGTTCCTCAAACTTAGTAGTGTTACATTCTGTGAGAAGATACGTTTTTTTCACAATTGTGACAGTTGCATTTACAGTTTAGAGAATGTTAAGACTTTAAAAAAGAGCCAAAGCAATGAGAAAACCTGAGCAAAGTACATCCAGTGATTAGTGTTTGTCTTACCTGTGTGTAGGCATCGCTGATGCTGATATCCACAGCAATCATGAAGAAGATGGCGATGGGGACACCAAAATCTCCAATCATTCGACGGATCTGGTGGTGTACAGTGTTTTAACAGTGACATAATCAGTACATTAAAAGGCTTTACAGTTGTGGTCAAAAGTTTACACTCTGCAGAATCTGTTAAAAAAAATTTAATTGTTTTACCAAAATAAGAGGAATCATACAAAATGTATGTTATTTTGTATTTAGTACTGACCTAAATATAGTATTTCACATTAAAATGTTGTATATATAGTCCACAAGAGAAAATAATTGTTGAATTTAAAAAAATGACCCCATTTAAAAGTTTATATAAGTTTGATTATTAATACTGTGTTGTTACCTGAATGATCAACAGCTGTGTTTTTTTGTTTGTTTAGTGATAGTTGTTTGTGAGTCTCTTGTTTGTTCTAAACAGTTAAACTGTCTGCTGTTCTTCAGAAAAAATCCTTCAGGTCCCAGAAATTCTTTGGTTTTTCAGCATTTTTGTGTATTTGAACCCTTTCCAACAATGACTGTATGATTTTGAGATCCATGTTTTGACACTGAGGACAACTGAGAGACTTAAATGCAACTATTACAGAAGGTTCAAACACTCACTGATGCTCCAGAAAAAAAAATGGTGCATTAAGAGCTGGGGGTGAAACCTTTTTGAATTTGAAGATTTTGTCTTCAAGAAAACATGTGTCTTCTGTAGCTTCAGAAGGGCAGTACTAAATGAATATATATGAATAAATATATGTACATAAAAATGTACATCCCCGACTCTTAATGCATAATTTTTCCTTCTGAAGCATCAGTGATTTTTTGAACCTTCTCTAATAGTTGCATATGAGTCCCTCAGTTGTCCTCAGTGTGAAAAGATTCATCTCAAAATCATACAGTCAATGTTTGAAATACACAAAAAAGGTGAAAAACAAAAAAAGGGCTGACCTGAAGGATTTTTCTGAAGAACAGTGGGCAGTTTAACTGTTCAGGACAAACAAGGGACTCATGAAAAACAAAAAAACAAAACAGCTGTGGATCATTCAGGTAACAACACAGTATTAAGAATTAAGTGTATGTAAACTTCTGAGTGGGGACATTATTATAAATTCAACTATTATTTTATTTTGTGGGCTATATCTTTTACATGAAAAATATCTTAGTCAAGAGAGTACTAAATAAAAAAATAACATGCATTTTGTATAATCCCTCTTAATTTGGTAAAATAATGAATATTTTGTGGATTCTGCAAGGTGTATGTAAACTTTTGCTCTCAACTGTATGTTAGGCTGGATGGTACAATATGTAATTGCTAAAATGCCTTTTTTTTTCCTGAATACATAATAACTGCTTAAAGTATAATTTTTATCTAAACCTGTTTTTGGCTAAGCAGTATCAGAGTTTTTAAACAAATCTGGTAAACTGGGCATACTTACAGGGCCAGGAAGGAAGGTGCTAGTTTTAAACCCACGGAGAAACAATGCAATGAAGAAACAGCCAAACATAAGGCACATGGACAGCAGGGCAGTGTTGGGATAGGCTCTCTCTATTACTTCATGATGTAAAGTGACATTGCCATCAGGATGTACTGTCTGGTTGATAACCTTTTTGACAGGGTGGAAGGGGTCTTCCAGGGAGGCATTCAAGTGTTCGTAGTTTAAAATCAAAGGATGCGCTTGGAAAATCTGAGGAGAATTGGGAATGAGAACAAAGCAAGAAAATGGAATTTGATGACAAATTGAATTATGTGAATTAATCTAAAGAAGTGTGTGCCCATTTGGAAGACTGAATATACCCTGAAAAGTTTGGCAAATGTCTCATAGATGAAAATGAGAGAGATCAAGATGGAGAAGATCTCTTGGGTGAAGCGTGAGATGAAACGGACAAGGAAACTCCCTTCCACTGCCACAATCACCACCACAATGATGATCAACCACATGCCCACCCAGACACGGCCCACAATGTACTCAAAGCCATTAGACTTGCAGAACTGAATGGGAAAGATGAATGCATTTAGACGGATGAGTAAAGACATACAGGTGGTGATAATCACAGTTTTTACTGATAAAAGCATCACCTGAAAGAACGCCTCCTCAAACACCATCAGTGGGCCCGTAAACCCAATGATAAGTACTGGCTGAGCCGCAAACAGGCAAAAGATGATACCCTGCACACAGGTAGCGACCATCATCTCAGAAACCCCCATCATGTGCTCCGTCTTGTCCGCTAAAACATAGCAAGATTGAAGATTAGAGATGTTAAATGTTGCATTTTTTTCTCAGTTCAAATCTAAAGAACCTTTTTACACTATAAAAAAAACATTTGTGGCATAGAAAAGTTCCATGGTTGTTAAACGTTTTCATGGAAACCTATCATTCCAGTTCAGAAGATCGATTCATTGGTGAACTTTGTTCAGTTTGAATAGTTTTTGAAGCATCAACTTATGTATGTCGTTTTGTATGTCTGCATAACTTGGATTCAAATAGAAAAAATACTTTTCAAAAAGTCTGTATGAAGGTACAAATTTTCATTTACATATGGAGTATCTGTTAAATTATTTCACCCTATCTCATTGGGCAGTTCTTGGCCAAAATAAGATAAAATGTGGACCAGATTTTATGACGCAAGTCAAATGCTAAATGCGACTGATTTAGATCTTTTTAAAAGGTGTGATTGGTTTATGCTTGCAGATAATGTGCTCACCAAGAAGTCCTCCAAAGGTAATGGCAGGTGAAAGGGCAGCGAAGTAGATGAAGATGACAGCAGACAACACCTGAGGGTCCAATGCATCGGTGAAGTCGCTAAGGTAATGCTTATAGCGGCGTTTTATGTCTTTGACCATACCACCAAACGGATAGCCGGTACGGGCCAGTGGATCCTCCCGTGGCTTCTCAGGTCCAGTTGAGGCTGACGAAACAATTAAACACAATTCACTTGATGTAATTCTAGATTTACATTAATGAGAATTTAGATTATTTGTGACCCTGGACCATAAAACCAGTCTTAAGTAGCACAGGTATATCGGTAGCAATAGACAACAATACACTGTATTTGTCAAAATGATCAATTTTTCTTTTATGCCAAAAATCATTAGGATATTAAGAATTGATAATGTTCCATGAAGATATTTTATAAAATTTTGATTAGTAATATGCATTGCTAAGAACTTCATTTGGACAACTTTTAAGATGATTTCGATTTTTTTGCACCCTCAGATTTTCAAATAGTTGTATCTCGGACAAATATTGTCCTATCCTAACAAACCATACATCAATGGAGAACTTATTTAGTCAGCTTTTTAAAAGGCTTACATTTAATAAACGAACACACACACAAGGGGAGTGGGAGATTTGTTCAAAGCTGAAAATTTCAAATGAAATGAATGCAGCGACACCAGTTATATAAAGCCTGACCTTTGCCCCCAACCATGAGTCGGGTGTCATATGGACGGACTCTATCACGTAGCATCTTCTTCTGGAAGTTGATTATTGGCTTCAGCATGCTCTCATCCTGGATTTCTGTGGGTGGGATCACAATGCTGCAGTCCATGAAGTCTGCCATGGCATTGGTCAGATCCTTCTCATTTGTTGCTAAGTAAGCCTCCAGAGTGAACACCTGTTTGCAGGTAAAGAATGAAGATGAGACATTGGAAAAGCCTTCATTTTACTTAATATTTATTTATCAACATTTTAGTGCCCAGTCCACAGCCTCTCTTTACCCAGTCAGCCATCAGCGACGCCATGGCTCGGCCGCTCTCATGATAGTCTATGCCACTGTGACTGGGGCCCACGAGAAAGAAGACAAAACGAACTGGAACTGAAGCTTCCAGAACCCCTTCCATCACCACTGAATCCCGTAGACGTGCAAACGCTACCACTGGTTTCTGGAGGTTCTCCACCACACCTTGAGAATAGTGAAGAAACAAGGGCATGAAATATGCTGTATGACAAAATAATAGGTGTTCTTATAGCATAAAAACTGGTTGTACTCTCACCTGATAAAACCACAGAGGCCTCCACACGATCAACCATGTCTCGCTGAGGAGAAACAGGACAGTCCAGTAGTTCAGTAGTTGAAACTGGCAGAGCATTTTAAATATAAAACAGGTCTGGAAAATTGTTTTAAGTTTATTTGGAGGCTAGAGACTTTTTGTTGTTTTAAATCTTTGGACGGCACATCTGAAAATCTGACTTTAAAGTCTAAACTGAAAGGACAGACGGATAATGACACTGTGATTATAACAAGTAGGACAATCACAGTCTTCATCCTAACTGTTAACTAGTCTAACATAGATAGATAGATAGATAGATAGATACCTGTTTGCTGATTGAGAATGTTTGCAACTCTATGTCTGCTGAACCTGGGGCTGAAGTGGGCTCTAGTTGACTGTGAAGCACAAACAATGAGTCATTTCAAGTTTATAGTCACATACAGTCATATTCAGCTATTCATATAGACCCCTGTGACACATATACCAAATGATGAGGATAAAAACAACTGTTCCCAGGACTACTATATACAGCAATAAAAACTGTTACAATAACTTTCCTCCACAAACAGACAAAGCAACACAGATAACATGGAGGCTAACCTGCGCTTGCGTTGCAATATGGCCACAAGGGCATCACGGTCGGTGGGCCGGATCTCTTTTTTGAGCAGAAGCTGTTCCACCATATTCTGACAAATGCTTGATAAGCTGCTCTCATCAACATCCAGCAGCACCGCCCCTGGTTATAGTCACCATAAAGAATGTAGTTAGTAGAACTAACATGAATATTAACTACAGAGCAGTGGTTCTCAACCAAAGGGCTCTGGAGCCCACTAGGGGACCTCAGCAAACTTTTCGGTAGTGACATCTTTTGTTTTTTTTGTCCGTTAGCTCATTAAATTGTCACTCCCGATGTCATCATTGTTTTGGTAGCGACAAAAAGGAACACATAATCCTTATATTTGGGGGAAATAAACTAAATTTTAGTACAATTATGCAATTTTTTCTGTAATGTAATCTGGTCACTACCAAAACATTATTGTCACTACCAAAAATGTGCTGTTTTGTCAAAAATAAAGTATACTGAATTATTAACTAAGACATTATGTTGGTTCAGTGTATATTCAAAATTATAAATCCTAAACTTTGAAATCAGTATGATCATCTATTTGCCTTTTACAAAGACAAATTTAAGTAAATAAGTAAACTAAATAAGTTGAAATATTGACAAAAATGTAATTGTTATTGATTTGCCTCTAAACAATGTTAAATAGCAATGTTTCTGTAGTGACAAATTTGGGGAGAGGACAAATATTCCAAAACTGAAAATACTATATGAGAATTAAGTACTAGAAATGCGTACCTAGGATTTTATACAATTTGCATACATACAATTTTTGGGGGAAAAGACAATTTTTTTTTCAAGACGTTTCAACTCTGACTTTGGACCAATTCTGTGCAATGGCCCATATATATATATATATATATATATATATTTGGCAATATAGCATATATCTACCCCTTCTAACGAACAGGTTTGACTATTTTAGTAATTTCCATGAGTACTAATCTTAATGTTTAAGCATATAATGATATTCTAGGGAATTGTGTCCTTCTAATTTTATAGCAAATGTTTGGACAGGACCCTTTTTTATTTTAACAGGACAACATCTCTGTGTTTAAGGCAAGGTTCATAGAGAAATGTTTGATTCAGTCAGTGTGGAAGAACTTGACTGGTCTGCATAAAGCCAAGTCCTAATCCCAGCTGAACACCCCTGATGTGACTTTAAATGCAGACCTTGAGCCAAAAACTCAGATAAAACACCAATGTTCATTAGAAAATTACTTTTGACTATATATATATATATATATGTATGTTTGTGTATGTGTGTGTGTGTGTGTGTGTGTGTGTGTGTGTGCGTGCGTGTCTAGTTTTATAAAGAAATATTGTCCAACAGCGACACCAACAGCTGGGGTCTATGTTTCTTTTGCCTCCCCTAAGTCCATTAAGTTTTAACAGACTCCCTTAAGTGTGTGGTGAGTTTGCTGGGGGGTAGAATGAATAGGGAAAAATCAAGTGCCTCCACTGCGATATGACTGGGTATGACTGGTAATGATATAAATATAATTGCGTTAATGGGAAGATTGTTGTGAACAGTGAGGAGTCAAAAATGCTAAAATCTGCTGTATAGAGGGTATAAATAATAAAAAATATATAATTATTTGCATTACATTATTCACATTTATCATCATGTTAAAGTGTCATGCAACTTTGTGCTTTTTCTTTGCTTGGTGTGTTTTTCTAGATCCAGTCACTGAATTAACATGCACTAGTTGAGATTTGGGTCTTTGTACATTTCATATTTCATCTCTACATTTTAGTTAAAGTGTCTAAAGGCCATAGGAAACATGTCACTCCTTGTCTCACCTGTGCTCATGACCTTGCGGAGTTGAATGAGGCTTTTGAAGGTGAGATAGGAAATGTGGGACTGACTCCATTGTCCTGTGGCAGGGCTTAAGTTCTCCTCATAACCCAGCCAGCGTCCCATTTCCTGCCACACCTCCCCACGAAGCTCGTTTAACTCCACGTATGCCTAGTGTGGATGAGAATTTTCATTAAGCCTTTTACAAAGAAGTCAAAGATAAGAGTGAGTGAATTGATGTGCTGGTATATATCACCTCTGCATCTCCTCTCTTGATGGCATTTGTGTTGGTATTTCGGGCAGCTGAAGAAGGGAAATAGAAAAATTGAGTAGTGAATCACTAAGTTGTTTTTATTATATATATATATATATATATATATATATATATATAATAAATATAAAAATATAATATATAATAATATATAAAATATATATATATATGTGCGGCAAACGGACCTTCTAAATCTCTAGAGAAGGTGAAGGTCTGATGCTGCTCCTCTTCCTGCTGCCTCATCTGCTCTAAGTCATAGCTGCCTTTGTGTCCCGCAGGCGTCCTATAGAGGGCGACAGAGAGCACACGCTACAACACAAACAGCAGGGCACAGACCCGACCGTCACAGCTCCACACACTCACCATATTTTATGAACCATAGGGCAGACTGAACTCCATCGTCTTACAAAGCGACTCAAGCCATCCCTGATACAAGAAACATAAACCTCACTCTGTCCAGCCCTCGCACTGTCCTCGTCGGCCACAAGAGCGCGACATTTTACAATTTTACTCTCTGTGATCCTAAAGCACTGTAGTGTGCAGTAATCTGCTATTTTACTTATTTCTTTATTGTAAACAGAGGAAGGCACAGTTGGGCTTGTGAACACATTTTTAGCACCTTTTTTTTTATCTGCTTCTCACAAAAATAAATGACTATATGTGACCCTGGACCACAAAACCAGTCATAAGTAGCTTGGGTATATGTGTAGCAATAGCCCAAAATACATTGCATAGGTCAAAATGATCGATTTTTTTCTTTTATGCCAAAAATCATTAGGATATTAAGTAAAGATCATGTCCAATGAAGATATTTAGTCAATTTTCTACCATAAATATAGAAAATTATTTTTTTTTTTATTAATAATATGCATTGCTAAGAACTTCATTTGGACAACTCTTAATATTTTCTAAATTTTTTGATTTTTGTGCACACTCAGATTTTAGATTTTCAAATAGTTGTATCTCGACTATCCTAACAAACCATACATCAATGGAAAGCGGTATAAATCTTAAATTATGACCTTATGACCTTTATGGCTGGTTTTGTGGTCCAGGATCACATATATCAATACATTTAATAACTGGCTGATAATTAAATAAAAAGAAGATACAATTTTGAAAAAAAAAAGAACTATAGGTATAATCTCAAAACAAGCAAACAATTTTTTTTTTTTTTAAATATTGAGATTTTTTTTTTTACATTTCATGGTTATTAATACATTAATTAATTATTAATTATTAATATCTAAATAATTACTAATATCTCATTATTGTAAAGTGAATATATTAAAAGTGCATCAAAAGTTACAATTTACGCTCATTTAAAACAACTGTACCTTGCAATATTGGTTTTCAAAATCATACTGAGGGTACTTAGTAAGGGGAATGGCTTTTATTTCTTACACTGCCACTAAATGTCTGTTGTGGGAGTATGTAAGCTTGGAAAGCAGGCACGAAATTCTGCGAAAAAGGCTTACTTTATGGCGGCAACAAATGCAGGTGTACAGCAACAGATGGTAAATATGGCAGCGCTATTTTTACGACTGTAAATTTCACTCACTTAACCTTAGGGGGCGTCAAAGTTTCAAAAATGCACAAAACTACATAACTGCTTTAAATATAAAAGGTGGATTACTTTATGGTGGCAACAAATGTACGTGTACAGCTACCAACTGTAAATATGGCAGTGCTATATTTATGACTGTAAATTTCACTCGTTTAACCTTAGGGGGTGTCAAAGTTTAAAAAATGCACAAAACTACATATGGTTGCTTCAAATATAAAAAGTATTAACCTAATAAAATAATAATCAAAATATCTGGATGTACCATGGTAATGACAGTGTGGGGATTTTAATCGTAATAAAAATTTTACAAAGATTACTTTTTTTTTTATATTCATATAACCTGACTTGGACAGAATTCTTAAACTGTGACTGAGCAATACAGTAAAGATGATGTAACTTTTTTTTTGCATTTCTATCAATGTTTGTTACTTGTGTGATACTCACAAAGTGAATGGAGATGGTAGAGGTGATTCATTGTCATCATAGGACATGTCGTTGTCCTATGGAGAAAGAGAGAGAGAGAGAGAGAGAGAGAAATATTTTAGGCTTTAGCCACTTTTAGGCTTGTATAAATGTAATCTATGGGTGATCTATTGTACATCAACTACTTCATATGCTATGAGATGCTCTCCTCACCCCTTCAAACGATACTGCTTCCATCATCGAGACTGTTTTCTCTCTGTCCCAGAGCTCACACATAACCTTCATTCACACAGACAAACAAAACAGCACAGTCAGACTTTAAGAACTGTTCACCTGCTGCAGGCAGTGGTTATCATTCATTCATGTACTCCCCTTTATTAAAGTGTTACTATAGACAATATAGACAAAATGAATTTCAACAAACCGTATGTTCGACTAGTATGTAAATTTTACTATTTTAAAATGATCTGCATAAAATATTTGCAGTATATTTGCAAGAGCATATATAAATATGATTAATGAAAATGTATAGTTTTTAATGTTCCTTATGTGTTTGATTAGAAAAAAAGCAACACTCTTAAAGATTAAGGTTCCAAATGGGTGTTTTTACAGTGATGCTACAGAAGAACCATTTTTGATTCCCCAAAGAACCTTTCATGAACAGTTCATAAAATAATTATTTTGAAGAACATTTTAAAAATTCTCAAGGTTCTTTATAGAACCATTGATGCCAATAAAGAACCTTCTTTTTAAGAGTGAAGGCCTCCGTTTACAAGCGCTGAGGTTTAGATCACTACTCAGTTTTCATGTCTTTCAGAGGCTCAAGACTGAGACTCACCCTGAACAAGCACAAGGGTGTGTAAGAGCCACAAACAGACAATTATCTGAAGCCTGAACTTCTATCGTGTGATAAGGGCTCTTCTGTCCCTCATGGACAGAGGCAGATAGAGCACATCAGAGGGGTTTGGTGAAGTCTTGGCACTTCAAAACTCTCTCTACTACTTCAACAGTATGATAAAAACAAATGTATTCTTCACCGAACAAAAATCTGATTATCTTGTCAACATTTACTAGAAATTTACTATGAGATGTAAAATTATTTCCCTATGTATTAAAGTTAATTCAGTTCCATATTTGTTGGGATTTAGAAGAACACTGCTTCCTATACATATTACAACTAATTATTTCAATTCAATAATGTGACCTAGCCTATATACAACAAATACACTGAAGAAAGTTACTCCATAAACAGAATTATACATCGTGTGTCCTACTTAAATAAACAAAATACACCAGACTGCACCAATTTCAAAAAAAGACAAAGGATTTTCAGTAGGATTAACAATATTAATCTTTAGAGTTAGTCATACGTACAAATTTAAACTGGCTGACATTTACTTTTATCTCAGCATTTTTAGCAATCTAAAATAAATGCCAAATTTAAATATCCAGCCTGGAATAATTTGTTAAATGCAGTTATAAAACACATGCTGACTCTCTTATATGAGCCAAGCATTCACAATCTCCAGGATGAATGCTCATGTCTCAGTCTTTTGAGATATTTAGGGAAAAAACCTCTTAATAGAGACAATATATAGAAGAAACACTTGTAAAATGACTGATCAGTTACTGCTGCAATAATAGTGAGATCTGTACACTGAAAAACACATACACCAATTGGTGTAAAAACTAATTTCACTCAGAAATTGCTAGTATATTTCACAAACAATTACGAAAAAGAACAGCAACTGAATTAAACAAGAAATTTCAAAGTAGAAAAAACTGAAATAGTATTTTTTTGTAAAACAGGCTTAAATAGTCTTTGAAAAATCTTTTTTTGCAGTGTACCTTTAGCAGGTACTTTAATCTACTTTTTTGTTTGCACCCACTCAGACCTTCTCATAAACACTTCATTTGACTGTTTAACAGAGCACAGCACACCCTTACCTGAGCCCAGGTGGTCCTGGCGGGTCTCTGTGCTGGGTTTCCGCGTCTACACTTCGAGCGCCCAACTCAAGACTGACTTCGGACCGATTCAAAAGGCATGGGTGGAGATGGAGGGGTAATGGAAAAAGAGAAAAAGACGTAAAGTCACGTAGTGCGCGGCAACCCGAAAAGCGACGGCATGCGTAGGGCACCCGGGGTGGGAGGGATTGATAAGACCCTCATAATCAGAGAAACAGCATTATCGATGGGGCCACCTTGCAGCAGGAATACCCCAACCCTAATACCACTCCCAAAAACAGTCACCATAGTAAAGAACATAGTAAGAGAGGGCGAGAGAGTTTGAGGGCCTGTAGTTGTACAAACTTAGTTACCTGTCCTAATTCTGGATCCTCATTAAACTGATTCAAAAGGCACGGGCTCATGTGAATTGTGCACTTTAATGCTAGTTCCTCAGGTAAAAAGGCATCTGCAAAAAAAACAAAAACATTAATATAAAATATAAATAACATATCATTTATGCCACTCCCAGAAAACAATTAACCTGGATAAAGGCCAAATTATGACATGCTGAGAGAGAGACAAAGACAGAGAGAGAGAGAGAGAGAGAGAGAGAGAGGTTTATGTGGAGTTTTAATGTGGAGTTCATTACAAACAGGTCAAATTAATCAGTAAAACAGCATCTTCTTGCCTTCTGACGTCAAGCTGCATAGAGGTTTGGGATTCCCTTCATGTATATGGTAGACACACCTCTAAAGGTGGTTGGGGGGGTGCTTTAAGGGGTTTCCCCCTCCACGACCCTCACATCAGTTTGATATGTCACCTTTTTTCCGCTGAGTCACGGAAACACTGCTGCCCCTTGAGCCAATGAGAGCTCATTTAGGTTCTGGAAATAAAAAAAAACAAAACAGTAATCCAGGGTGTATCCTCTGCAGATTAACTTTTCATCCAGAGTGATGATTCTGTGAACCTTTTGGGTTCAGGTCATTCTCTGGGAATGCCATTTGTGTCCCCTCTTTATGTTCCTTTGTTTTACTATTCATGCCACTATTACTCAGGACACTAAACCTGGTCACATAATTTGATAGTTTAAAATATTCAATACTAATATAATAATATTACAAAAATATTCAGTATCAGCCGATTTGTATGTTACTATTCATCACATTACAGTTTAATGGATTATACAGAAGAACAAATTTTGGTTTTATTTAAATTATTGTTA
Source organism: Cirrhinus molitorella (assembly GCA_033026305.1). Classification (NCBI taxonomy): domain Eukaryota; kingdom Metazoa; phylum Chordata; class Actinopteri; order Cypriniformes; family Cyprinidae; genus Cirrhinus; species Cirrhinus molitorella. The sequence goes on along the minus strand of CM065117.1, from coordinate 26,438,876 downwards.
CTATTATTTTTTTATTTCTCAAATGCTTTATGCGTTTTCTGTAAATGCTATTTTGTCTTCATTCTTCACTTTCTGTTCAAGCCAGTTATTTTGTGGCATTTCCCCACTTAAAAATAATGGTTTTATCTTTATGACATCATAAGTGAGGGCATCATACCAGTGTTTTTGATAACATGGTTCAAACGGATTATGTTTTGCTTACAGTGCGTCTTTACACTTACAGTTGAGGTCAAAAGTTTACATAGTCCCTACAGAATCTGCAAAACGTTAATTATTTTACCAAAATAAGAGGGATCATACAAAACGCATGTTATTTTTTATATAGTACTTACCTGAGTAAGATATTTCACATAAAAGGCGTTTACATATAGTCCACAAGAGAAAATAATAGTTGAATTTATAATGGAATAAATAAATGACCCCATTCAAAAGTTTACATACACTTGATTCTTATTACTGTGTTGTTACCTGAATGATCCACAGCTGTGTTTTTTTTTGTTGATAGTTGTTTATGAGTCCCTAAACTGCCTGCTGTTCTTCATAAAAATCCTTCAGGTCTTACAAATTCTTTGGTTTTTCAGCATTTTTTTTTTTTGTATTTGAACCCTTTCCAACAATGACTGTATGATTTTCAGATCTGTCTTTTCACACTGAGGACAACTGAGGGACTCATATACAACTATTACAGAAGATTCAAATGCTCACTGATGCTCCAGAAGGAAACACCATGCATTAAGAGCCTGGGGGTGAAAACTTTTTGAATTTAAACTAAACTAAACTTAATTGAATTTATTTTGTCTTCTGGGAAACATGTAAGTATCTTCTGTAGCTTCTACAGAAGGGCAGTACTAAATGAAAAAAAAAAAGATATTTAGGCAAAATAAGAAAAATGTACACTTCCCCATTCCGTTCAAAAGTTTACACCCCTGGCTCTTAATGCATTGTTTTTCCTTCTAAAGCATCAGTGAGTGTTTGAACTTTCTGTAATAGTTGCATATGAGTCTCTCAGTTGTCCTCAGTGTGAAAAGATGGATTTTAAAATCATACAGTCATTGTTGGAAAGATTTCAAATACACCAAAAAAGGCTGAAAAATCAAAAATTTGTGCGACCTGAAGGATTTTTCTGAAGAACAGTGGACAGTTTAACTGTTGGACAAACATGGGGCTCATGAACAACTATCACTAAACAAAAAAACAAACAAAACAAAGCTGTGAATCATTAAGGTGACAACATAGTATTAAGTATTAAGTGTATGTAAACTTTTGAACGGGTCATTTTTATAAATGTAGCTATTCTGCAGAAATGCAGAAATCTCTTATTCAGGTCAGTACTGAATAAAAAATAGCATGCATTTTGTATGATTCTTCTTATTTTGGTAAAATAATTAACATTTTGCAGATTCTGCAAGGTGTATGTAAACTTTAGATTTCAACTGTACATTCTTATCAAGCTTAATATTTCAGTTCTGTTATGAGGGAAAAAAAATCACAGCGATCTGAACTGAACATCTACTATGACAGTTGAAATAATGTGGCCACATATTTCGGACTGTGGGGAGAAAACGCTGGCCCAACTCTGAATTAAGAAGAATGGACACTATTTTTACAGCAATTTTGGCCATGGTACTTTGGGTTTGAGGTGAACACGGCTGGGAAAATGATTTCTTGAAAGAACTAGTAACCTGGCACCAACACATTATCAACACATGCATGACCCTAAGACTGTTTACCGTTGTGCTCAAATTTTACGCAAGCTTTAAGGCACAAACATGCAATTTATATCTTATTTATATCTACATATGAACAACTAATAGTCATTTTCAATATTTTGATGCAAAACAGCAATTTATGTGACCGAATGTGATACATACCTGAAACATGGAAATGGGGGGTTGTGTGATCAAGGGTCTTGGGCTGCCATTTAGAATTTGAAGGTTCAATCCCAGGTGACAGCGATTCAGAAAACAGAGCACTTCTGACATCCTCTTGTATCATTCCTAATGTGCCCTCGAGCAAGGCAGGTTGCTCTAAGACAACCGATCCTGCTCCTGGAGAGCCACCTTCCTGCAGAGTTTAGCTCCAACCCCAATTAAACACATCTGAACCATCTAATAAAGGTCTCCATGATTACTAGAAACTTCAGGCAGGTTGCAGCAAAACTCTGCAGAAAGCTGGCCTTTGTGAGCAGGACTGGACAGGTCTGTCTCTGCAATTATGATGCTGCTGTCTTGACTGAGAGCTGAAAACTAAGAAAAAGACAATGCAAAGTGAAAAGAAAGAGGTTAATAGCACTCACTCCAACATACAGTGAATACTTATAATATGCAGTACAACGTATCATTTACCTAGTGTTCATTTAAAATAATATATACATTGTTAAAAGTCCGTGGGGAGGAATACACACCTTTATACCAGGTGCATTAGAGCACATTTTCACTGGAGACATCAGGCAATGATTACAGTCCACTGACAACACATAAATGATGTCAGCATTCACGTGGTTAGAGACCTTTCAGAAGTAAAAGAGTAATTAATGCTCAGGCCTGCAGTTATGAGACCTATTAAAGGATGGAATAACTGCATCTCCAGAGAGGAGCGTCACATGACCCGTGAGCAATAAACCCAAGCGCCCTGTTACATGAATTAGCCTATTTACACAGTCTGAGAGGGAAGTTTCTTTAGTATGTGTAAAAGCTAAAGCAGGTCACTTGTCACTTGTAGTTTAATACTAGTACAAATGTTTTCTGCTTGTCGGTTATTGTATCCACCTTGTTTCGCAACGCGGAAGTACGCTATTTTCCGTGAATGTGCGAGACTTTCGATTCATTAGCCGATAATAACTAGAATAACAAAGTGCAATAAACGGTCAAACTAGTTGCGCTACAAAGAAGTACTACAGTAAATGAAAACAGCAATGATATAAAAAATACCAGTTTGAAATATCAAACAGCCATAACGGAAAATGTAATGTACAGGAAGGTAAAATAACTGAAAGCAAACGACACTGGAAGTCTTGCACATTCAAGTTAGCAATAGCCATATTCGCTCTTATGTTAAAAATAAGGCAGATAAATCTGTTTTGTAGGAATGCGAATATTTACTCCAAGGATTAAAATTGATTACAATTTGAACTGTAATGCATCATGAAATCTGAAATTTGATTTGATTCATATACACTTGATTATTTTTGTAGGACGCCCCCCCTTAAGAACAATGTGGATTTACTGTTGAATAGAAATATATTTAGATAGTTTAGCAAGTGCAGGGTTATGATGCATTAGTGTGTTATTATAGGAAATAGACCGAAACATTTGCTAATTTTGTTGGTATAGCACAAAATAGGGGAGATGTCTGCTACTGCTGTAAATTGCCCCTGCCTGGGATAAGAGGCCTAAAGCAGCATCCCAGAAAAGAGATTCATCTGAAAGGTACAATTATTTGTATATACAGGCATATGAATATTTACATATTTAATTGCCGATATCTTAATTGAATATATGTCATAATGGCAACACATTTAATTAATTCACTCAATCCATAGGTTAATTGAAATCAAAGTGCTTTTCAATTTAACTGTTGTCTTCAAAATGAAAACTTATATTCAACAAAATACAGTATCATAAATCACTGTTTTCAAGAGACATACAATAAGACATAATTTTTTAAGCTAAATCCAAACATCAGAATTTATATGAAATAAAAAGCCTTTGTAACATTATACACTATACCATTCAAAAGCTTAGAGTCAGTATAATTTTTTTGACAGAATTATAGAAATTAATACTTTTATTTAGCAAGGACTTTTATTTAGCAATTGATCAAGTGTGATGTTAAAGACATTTATAATGTTATAAAAGATTTCTATTTTAAATGAATGCTGTTTTTTCTGAACTTTCCATTCATCAAAGTAGCCTGAAAAAATTCTATTCAGCTGTTTTCAACATAATAATAATAAATAGTAAAAGCAGCAAATTGGAATATTAGAACGACTTCTGAAGAATCACGTGACACTGAAGACTGAAGTAATGATGCTAAAAATTCAGCTTTCAAATCAGAAATAAATTACATTTTATAATATTTAAAATAGAATACAATTATTTTGAATACTAATAATATATATTTTTTAAAAATACTGTTTTTGCTGTATTTCGGATCAAATAAATGCAGACTTGGTGAGCAGACGAGACTTCTTTACAAAACATAAAAAAATCTTGACTGGTAGTGTAAATGTTGATTGAAAAAAATCTAATTGAGATCAGATTGTGTGCCATCTATAGTCAAGTAGTCAAGAGAAAATATTAATGTTTACCCTACAGTTATTTTCAACAATATGCTGACAACACAAATGTAACTAGAGGGACAATTAAAAAACATCTTTTTCCCACATTGTCAAATCTAGCCCAAAATCATACTGTTTCACATTCAGTCTCAAGATTTGAATTTTGATTATGAAATTAATGCATGATATATTGGCTATGATTATAATCAAAAATTAATAAATATTTAATTAATAATTTTTTTTATATGTTTATAATATTTTATTTTATATACACTGCTGTTATTTAGTATTGATGCTCTTGTGAGTATCTGTGCTTTTCACAATAACACCTGTGTGCCTTACACTAAAGAGTGTTTGTATGATATTATTCCCCAGTGTTCATGCTATACTGCACATATTACATTGTACAGCACACAGTGTGTATGTGTAGGTGTGTCCCTCCTGCAGTGTCTGGTGTTTTATGATAAAACTGTTCTGTGATAACCATACACACAAACTATCACCCGCTGCTTTAAGGGCGTTCACACAATTTTCATTTTGAAAATTACAGTGCAGTGTTGGAAACTACTAACTGAATTTTTTCCTCAAATTATGTTAGCCTTAATAAGCATGTAAGCACCATTACTACATGTACTTTAACACTTTGGTATAATGAAATGTTGGTGTCAGTGCCCTAGCTGTGCTTTGTCTTACACAAGCAGAGATGTGTTATATTGCCTTCATGACTTTAACTTAATCACCATACTTAAAATTTTGTCTTTAGTGCATAATCTTTATAGTGCACTATTACCACACACCTGACTCTTGCTGGTAATAATATATCATAATATGTCATTCTGTTACTTGCAAGTAGTTAATAATTCTGTATAATAGATGGCTCCATTTAGACAGTTTCGCCTCCTTTTTGTTAATGCATGACGTGTAAACCCAGATAATAGCAAACGTACTGAAAAACACAGCTGCAAAGAGAAGCGCCCTCTACTGCTGGCTAAAATCATTACAGCCTAAAGTATTTCAGTATTGATTGCACTAAAACATCTAATGCACCATAATATGTGACCCTGGACCACAAAACCAGTCATAAGTGTCAGTTTTTCGAAATTGAGGTGTATACATCATCTGAAAGTTGAATAAATATGCTTTCCATTGATATATGGTTTGTTAGGATAGGACAATATTTGGCCAAGATACAACTATTAGAAAATCTGGAATATGAGGGTGCAAAAAAATCAAAATATTGAGAAAATCTGTCTAAATGAATTTCTTAGCAAAGCATATTACTAACCAAAAATGAAGTATTGATACATTTACGGTAGGACATTTACAAAATATCTTAATGGAACATGATCCTTACTTCATATCCTAATGATTTTTGGCATAAAAGAAAAATTAATCATTTTGACCCATACAATGTATTTTTGGCTATTGCTACAAATTGTGGTCCAGGGTCACATATGGTTAATAATTCATGCTGAAATTTATCATAAATTTCTAGCCTAAAGCAGAGAGGCTTTACAAGAGTTAACTGTTAGGCATATGTGACAACACATCAAAAACAATGTGCAAATATTTTCACAAACTGTTAAGTTTATTTATTGATAGATTTTTACATACATGGAGCACATTAATCATTTTGTAAATCTAAAATGGTAAGCCAATTATCTTTGAGCTAGTTGAAACAACAGTTTTTTTTAATAATTAAGTCATTTTACCAATTGCCCACCTAACCAATATTCTGTCTATTTTCCACTAAAGTTCACTCGAACAACTTTATCTTTGAAATCCTACTAAATAAATTTAAGTTGTAGGTATAAGAATAAGACTATGTATGCCTCATATCTAATGAATACAATTATTCTGAAATAAAGAAAAGAAAAGAAAAAGAAAAAGTACTCTTCTCTTCACTATCTTCTTTATTACTCTACGTTAAGTTTTTTGGACTAAAGCTTCATACCATAACTTCTGAATTTTGAGCTATGGCAATCATTTACGTCCCAAAAACTTGAGTGATAAAGGAGACAAGTGAAGAGCTTTAACATTTTCTAAAATAGACCAATCAGTCGCTGATGGGAGCTGAGATGCTAATGGGCGTCAGAGGTCGAAGCATTACAGGATGATGCACTCTTTACGGCTTCTGGTGATCTTTTCAGGCTTTCCATCCTTAGCCTTAACAATGGCCTCCATAATCTACAGGGATTGGACAAAGAAGAAAATAAGATGAAAATTAAAATAAGTAAACACACAACACTACTAGGTACAGTTGTACACTTTTAAAAATAAAAACTCTTTATTTTCATTAATGGTTCCATTAGGAACCTTGAACATCCATAGGCCTTTCAAATGCAGAAAATGTTCTTTATAGTGGAAGATTTTAGATTTTTAAAATGTTCTTCAAAAGAACTGTATACTTTAAGTTTCTTTGGGGAACCAAAAATGATTCTTCTATGCATCACCGCAAAAACCAACCAAAAAAAACAAAACACTGTTTAAATGGAAGCGTTGGAGCGGATACTGAAGGAAAAGCAGTCAACATTGTCCATCGTACATGAGAAACTGTTCAATACTGTTTAAACAGAATCCCAGAGTGCACCTCATGAGGTTATTGAGTGTGCAGAGCTGAAACGTACTATTGATTTATTTTACATTTTGGTCACTATTGTCATACTTCCATTTGTCACTATAACTATAACACTATAACAATGTGACAAAGCATGATCCCACATTTATACGTTTTTGTACATACCAAGCAAAATTCAAAAGCCTTGGCTTTAAAAAGTACTCTTGATCCTATTCACCTTATTTTAAGAGTAATTTTAGGGTCTTTCTCACGGCCTCATCCAGTTTTTAGCTGTACAAAACAACTCGTTTTGCTGCTTGATACTGCAAACTGGTGTGTCTTACTATATTGTTTTAATGTATTATCTTAATTATGAACACACTGGTTTGTAGTGCAAACAGTTTTACAGTTTACTGCACTTTGTTATTCTTCTCATTATTTTCCTATACGGCGGCTTATGAACCGGGAAGTCTAACACATTACCAGAAACCAGCTTACTTCCACATTGAAAAATAATGTGGATAGGCTGTACTCTGTATTACGACGGCGTTTTAGTGCCATGTAAAAAAAAAAAAAAAATCTAAAATTCCGAGATTAAAGTCGAAACGTTTCGAGAATAAAGTCGAAATACTTCGAGAATAAAGTCGAAATGTTCCGAGAATAAAGTCGAAATGTTCCGAAATACTTCCGTGCGGAAACAAAGGCCGTTGTGACGGTGACCTGCTTGATTTATTAGCCTAATGTTTATTTGATGTCTGTTTTTAAAAGCACGGAAGAAAATTTGTGCTGTTCTGTTTATGCATTTAGAAACGGAACATAACAAAACATAACGTTTAGATATTGTTTCAGCTATTAAAACAGTTCCGTTTTGTATGTATGGCATTTCGTTTCTGTTTTAAGTTACCGCAGTAAAGATAGTTTGCGGTTTGATAGGATATTCAGATTTCGTTTGTCTATAATTACACCGTGCGCTGTCATAGACATGAAAATAAAACTGAATGCCATTCTCCATGATTTATGAATTCAGGTGACGGCGTCCTCCTGGCCGAAATAATGTTTTAATCATTGATACTTTTAATTGTATAATGCCTATCGCTCAGAAAGTTGGACACTTAGAAGATTGAAACTGTCATTTTCATCAGCTTGATTTGTGAATTTTTTTGCAGCAAAGCTCTTGTCCGTAAACCCCTTGGTAAGTCCGCCAGGAAGGAATGTGAAAAATAGGTGTTCTATATCAATAAACACGCAGGCTTCTCGAATACAAAAACAGGTCAAACCTGAATTGTGAAAAGTTTTTATCGCTTGTCTTTGCACTGCTCCCATTTTCTTGTATCAATGTTTGCCATTCCAGTGAATAACGGTTTCCAAGCCATTGATGTATCATATCCAGCTCTGATAGACTGATAGACTATTGTGACTATCGCGATTTGTATTTTGATTGTGAACTTCCACAGTTTGATTGTTATAGGCTTTCCATAAGTCCTTGGGTTCTATTTTCTGATAAAGGTTTTAAAGTATAATTTTGTCAGTTAACCCTTTCCTGTGTCACTAACATCACTATTCTGATCTGTAAAAACTTAACTCACAGTTCAATGTTTAAGATAGCGGAATTTTCATATTTATTTGATTCCACAGTGTTTGCTGATTTGTATTTGTTAAAACGATATACGTTATTTTATATTATATTAGTCTACATCAAGGTGTATTCCTTGTAAATAACAAATGTGTCGGAGGGTAAGGGGATATTTGAATTATTTATGAATAAACTAGTGTATTCTGAATCAGTGTCGCAAATATCCTGACAAGAAATCTCCACTTTGAAATGCATCTTTACAGATTAGCTACATTATGAAAGAGTTTTTGGTTTTGATTTGTTTTAATTCGTTAAGTAATAATTTAAAGCTCTCCATATATGTTTTTATCATGCCTGTAAGGCATGTATTGTTTTGATGGATAATTTTAAATTGTTTCCACTGGAAAAAAGTGCAAGTGACGGCGCTGGCGCCTGCATGCCTTTAGCTTCCACTCTCCGCACAAACGAATGGATAATCGCCTAGATATTTAACGTTTAAACCAACATTGTTTTATACTTTAACTGTTTTATATCTATAGACTTTATTTTAGTCATTAGTCATTAGTTCGTGATGATTTGAGAAGATCAAACAAACAGTCTTCTGCTGGCAGCTGTTCGTTACTTAAAAAAAAAAAACATTTATATTTGACAAATAAAAAATCCTCCCAACAACATTCCAACTTAACTTAATAAAAACAGAAACGAAATCACTTTGCCGAAACAATATCTAAACGTTATGTTTTGTTATGTTCTGTCTCTAAATGCATACAGAACAGTACAAATTATCTTCCGTGCTTTTAAAAACAGACATCAAATAAACATTAGGCTAATAAATCAAGCAGGTCACCGTCACAACGGCCTTTGTTTCCGCACGGAAGTATTTCGGAACATTTCGACTTTATTCTCGGAACATTTCGACTTTATTCTCGGAACATTTCGACTTTAATCTCGAAACATTTCGACTTTAATCTCGGAACATTTCAACTTTAATCTCGGAACATTTCGACTTTAATCTCGGAATTTTAGATTTTTTTTTTTTTTTAACATGGCACTAAAACGCCGTCGTACTATTTAACCCAAAAGAGCACATCAAGTCTATTTGTGCACATTGTAAACAAACAAACAAACATAAAAAAATATATAATATTCTAGATGCTTACATCCTCTTCGTAAGGAAAACCTCCTGATTGTAATTTTGAGAAGACCAGATGTTCATTGATCTGTACCTCAAAACTTCCTACAGGAAAAAGGAAAGAAAGAATAGGCCTATGTTAACATACTGGCCCAGACACAGGTGACATTGTTACTGTGAACGCCTTTGAAATCATACTCAATAAATTTAAGTTGTAGGTATAAGAATAAACTATGTATGCCTCATATAAAATGAATAAAATCATTCTGCCATAAAAAAAGAAAAGAAAAAAGAAAAAGAAGGGCCTACTCTTCTCTTCACTATCTTCTTTATTACTCTACGTTAAGTTTTTTGGACTAAAGCTTCATACCATAACTTCTGAACTTTGAGCTAGGGCAATCATTTACGTCCAAAAAACTCGAGTGAAGAGATTCAAAATTTTCTAAAATGTCACCAGACACAGGTGACATTGTCATTGTGAACGCCACAAACTTCATGAGAAATGTATGTAAAGTATGTCTAGTGCTAGTGTCTATTTGTAGCCAGTCAAAAAGATTGCGGTGTACTCCACCTCTCCGGCCCACGAAGCCTGAAACCTCCGCATCAGGAAACTTGGCGCAGACGCCTCGCTTCAGCTCCTGGAAGCGAGGCTCGTAGCCTCATCCGCCGCTGGTGGGTTAGAGAAGACTGTTTATTTCTGTTCAAAATATGCTCAGTCATTTTTGCGTGTCTAACCGGCTTTGTTTTTCAAAAATTGCTATGTACGACTGCCCAAGCCGGTTTCTCCATATCGCATGATAACAACATTAGTGATGACTGATTCAAGATGATTCAGTGATACATAAGTATTGTTTAACGTAAATAGAAATTACATTTTACTCTTTTTTTTAATCATAGCTGTGACAAATTTGAACGTGGACATATGAAATACAATAAACACCATTATTAAATAAAAAAGATAACAAAATATAACACATATGACTCTATTCCGAAAATTTTAGAGCATGTAAATATGCTGCGCTGCGATGTCAGGGCAGCAAGAGCTAAACAATCGCTAGATCAGTTTTTGAATCGGTTCTTTAAACGAACTGTTTGAACGAACCGACTCGTTCTGAGTAAGCCGCCTTAAAATAAAGGATGTAAGGGCATCGCGGATACTTCGAAGTGCGTGTTTTATGTAGCTCACTTGGCCGAAACAGTTTGAAACATCACTCCGAATACCAGTGTATTCGCACTAAAATAATTTGGCATCGAGGAACAACAGACAGGTTACATGCATTTGGACACAAAATAAAGTATCTTACCAGTATTCGACTTTTATCTTCACCCCCATGATTCTTGTGTTTAGATTCTGTGCCGTAAACGTTAATGGTTTTCCTGGTTGTTCGAGGAGACTGAAAACAACTATGCACTCTTCCCCACTGGAGACACCTGTGTCAGGAAGACTACACCCTGCTCAGCTCACCTCCACCTGTCAGACACGCCTACAGAGTAACTGCTCATTACTGTCAATGAACCTCTTTAACCTTTCACTATTGCATCGAAATAAACGTCAACACAACAGCTGCATAAAAGATTTCTTTTTAATGTAGACTGCCGCTGTTCAGCACCCATTTACACCCACATCGCAAACCACACTAAGCTAGTTCACACGGTGTGAAACTAGTTTAAAGCCAGCATTTTGATGGTTGTCAGCTAAAAGGTCATTCTAAAATGCAGTAAACCATTTACGGTTACAGATTTGATATGAATTCAAAAGTTGCAGAATTAGCAAAAATGTTCATTATTTTACCAAAATAAGAGGGGTCATACAAAATGCATGTTATTTTTTTTATTTAGTACTGACCTGAATAAGATATTTCATATAAAAGACGTTTATATGTAGTCCATAGTAATAGTTGAATTTATAAAAATGACCCTGTTCAAAAGTTTACACTTGATTCTTAAGACTAAGTTGTTACCTGAATGATCCACAGCTGTTTTGTTGTTGTTGTTTAGTGATAGTTAATGAGTCCCTTGTTTGTCCTTGTTAAACTTGCCACTGTTCTTCAGAAAAAAATCTTTGGTTTTTCATTATTTTTGTGTACAACTAAGGGACTCATATGCAACTATTACAGAAGGTTCAAACACTCACTGATGCTTCAGAAGGAAAAACAACGCATTAAGAGCCAGGGGTGTACACTTTTCTTATTTTACCTAAATAGTATACATTTTCATTTAGTACTGCCTTTCAGAAGCTACAGAAGATACATAAATGTTCCCCAGAAGAAAAATAAGTTAAATTTACCGATCTTCAAATTCAAAAAGTTTTCACCCCCCAGCTCTTATTGCATCGTGATTCCTTCCAGGGCATCAGTAAGTGTTTGAACCTTCTGTAATAGTTCCATATGAGCCCTCAGTTGTGCTCAGTGTTAAAAGATGGATCTCAAAATCAAACAGTCATTGTTGAAAAGGGTTCAAATACACATCTTTTTTTACATTTATTTTAAACCATTAAATGCACTTTTCTGTACCATTTCTACAGAAATTAAATACATTTTTATGATTTCAGGGGTTAAACGCTCTGAGGGATTTTCTGTTTGTAATCAAGTTCATCATTCAGGCTTATTTCTTCACATTTAGTTTTTTCTTTTCTATCGTCTACTTTTAACAAAAGTGGTCATTTTGTAGCCAAAGCTCTTGAAATTTCCTGGCATGTTTGCCCTAATTATCAGGTGCAGCCTGGTGACTGCATTTGACTTAAGTGATTGCCAGTTGACGTGTGGGAAGGGAATAAAATGGCAAATAAAAATAGCCTAACTGTAAAATGTGTGAAAAAATGTGAAAAAAAGGGTATGAAAACAAAAATCCCTGATATTCCATGACTTGGACTTGGACTGGAAAAATTAAAAAATCCTGAATTTCAATGTCTGAAATAGACCTTTTAAAATTCCATGACCCGTGGGAACCCTGAATGTCTTTTATGTGAAATATCTTCAGGTCAGTACTAAATAAACAATAACATGCATTTTGTATGATCCCTCTTATTTATGTAAAATAATTTACATTTTGCAGATTCTGCAAGGTGTATGTAAACTTTTGACATCAACTGTATTTCAATGTGTATTTTAAAACACAAATGTCGTTTTTAAATTAGGACAACCTGACAAAAATCTTACTGTAACATAACACATTGAAGTCAAACCAAAATTCACAGAAATTGAACAATCCATGTACTTTATTTAATTAGCTTAAAAGAATAAATTGGGCCAAGTTAAGCAGCTAAACATCACTGTCCTCACAACCACGAGAAGCAGCTTCAACCCCATTGCACTACACTGAATTAGGTTTGATCTACGGCCTTAACTAAATTAAACAAAATTACTTATACTATCATATCAAACATTTGTTGAGAGACCATATGACACGCATACCATAACCAGTACCTCAGTTCTTGTGTAACAGTGTTATTTGGCTGTACATTAACAGAATACAGATGAATGCGGAACACATGTAACATCATAAGTGTTATGTAAAGAGCAAAGGTACAGGCACAATCAGACAAGACATCCAAACACAATTGGAGTGGAAACTCATTAATTTATTAACCGTTTACGAGTGATGTTTCATAAACAGGGTCTTCAGTAGTTTCTAAACACACACCCCCACCAAAACAAAAAACACAGTCATCATGCGGCAGTGTCTGCAAGTCTTTGAATGCCCTTAAACCAGCTATTTGGTTTGATTTAACAATGCACAAGTCTTTAAAACTACACCTCTAATACAAAAACAACTACTGCACAAAATGTTTACCAAATCACCTGAGCTTTGACACCAAACAAAATTGGTCTAGAATGTGCCATACATCAGTGGTTCTCAACTCCAGTCCTCGGGGCCCACTGCTCTGCACATTTTGAATGTTTCTGAATCTGACACACTTAGTTCCTAACGAAAGTGTTAAAGGAGGGAGACATACAAAATGTGCAAATCTGTGGGTCCTGAGGACTAGGGTTGAGAACCACTGCCCTATAGTACTTCAAACAAGCATTTCAAGTACTCACCAATATTATATTCATTTATTTGAATTACTTCATGCAGATATGGGATGGTGGACATAAAGGGACACCTGCAAAATGACAATGACCCAAGCTTTAGGCGTTCCCTTCTTACAGCAAATGTTTTAGTACATTAGTATATCAAAGCAAAAACAATCAGCAGATGAATAGTTATCTTCTGTAGGCAATGTGGCTTCAACAACAAAAACAAAAAGAACAAAAGACATTAACCCTTGCACTGGCCTTCTTCTCCTCAGCATCCCTGCATCTTACTCCTCTAGCTTAAAGGATGCGTGGACTGCAGGCCTCATATCGTAGCTGCTCACTTTAGAGTTACGATAATCATTTATGTCCAGCAACCAGACCGGAGGAGTGAAGAGGAGGGGATGTTTAAGGATCCAGCATCAGGACCGAGTTTGAGCACTGATCTAGAGGTTTAAGTTATGTCAACAAAACCGTTTAAAATCTTGACATTTTGGACGTTTTTAAAGCCAAAAGTGAAGGGTTAAGAGGTGAAACTTTAGAGGATGACACAAGGAGGCTGGCTCTTGGTGATCTTCTCCACTGGCTGGCCATCATAGGCTCTTTGGATAGCATCCATTATCTTTTAGTAGGGATAAAAGAGAGATACACACACACACACACACACACACACACACACACACACACACACACACACACACATTTGAGAAGAGGGAAAAAAAAAAAACCTGCTTTTTATGAGTGAAAATGTTTTACACCCTTATAAAATTACTCACATCATCCTCATAAGGGAAGCCACTGGTTTCCATCTTTGAGAAGATCAGTTTTCCATTGATCTCTATCTCAAAGCTCCCTGGAAAAGTGAAACAGAAGAGTTGATGATGTTTTGTCACATTCATGTTTTTGCATAAGATCCAAATCACTGCATGGCCATTAATCTGCAATGTACCTTGGCGGCCAACGAAGCCACTCACATCCGCATCAGTGAACTCAGCAGTGACGGCCCGCTTGAGCTCCTGAAAGCGGGGCTCGTACCCTCATCCGCCACTGCAACACAAAGCTGACAGTAATTATGCCATCCAAACAGCGTTTTATACTATGAGAGATAACAAGTGTACACGTTTATATTTGATGATGATCAGAAGACTAGAACTATAGAAGCCAGTTCCACCACAGAATACAAATTAAACAGAACAAAAACCATGCAAATATGACAATTTCCTCTCATAATTTGGACTTTGTTTACACAATTCTGACTTTTTCCCTCTGAATTTCAGATTTACAGTCAAAAGTTTTTTAATGTGTTTTTTTTAAAGAAGTCTCTTTTGCTCACCAAGCATGCATTTATTTGATCCAAAGTACCGCAAAAACAATAACATATTTGAACACATTTTAAAATGTAATTTATTCCTGTGATCAAAGATACATTTAACATCATTACTCCAGCCTTCAGTGTCACATGATCCTTCAGACATCATTCCAATATTTTGATTTGCAGTTCAAGAAATATGTATTGTTGTTATTATTATTATTATTATTATTATCAATATTTAAAACAGGTGAGCAAGTTCTTTTACAGGATTCTTTGATGAATAGAAAAATCCAAAGATCAGCATTTATCTGAAATAAATAGCTTTTGTAACATTATACACTATACAATTCAAAAGCCTGGAGTCAATATAACTTTTCTTTTCTTTTGGGAAATAGATTAGAAATTATTAAATGTTACAAACGTTTTCTATTTCAGATAAATGCTGTTCTTCTGAACTTGATTCATCAAAGAAACCTAAAAAAAAAAACTACTCAGCTATTTTCTACAATAATAATAACAACATGTTTTTTGAGCAGCAATCAGAATATTAAGAATCATTTCTGAAGGATCATTTGACTGAAGTTATGATGCTAAAAATTCAGCTTTGAAAACATAGGAACAAATTACATTTTAAAATATATTCAAATAGAAAACTATTTTAAATAAATAGTAAAAATATTTCAATGTTTTACTGCTTTAAGAAATCAGAATTGTGAGATAAAAAGTCACAATTACCTTTTCTATTCATTTATTTTTATTCCATGGGGGAAATGGGCTTCCATTCAGAACATTTTAATATTTATGAGAGTGGAAAAAACTCCTAAAAGTGTCAGAATACCATAACTATCACAGGTGATCTCTCACTGGAAACAGTAATCAAGCTCATACCATTGCACATAACTTTCCTCACAGTTCAGTTGTTGTGCATCATATCTCTTTGCTATAAGCTCTGTGTTGTTTGAACCAAGGATCAAACATTTAAAAGACTTCCTTCTAAAATACAAATACATTAAATTGTTGTTATTATTATTATTATTATTATTATTTTTTATTTTTTTTTTTTTAAATACGTCTACATATGAAGAGCTCAGATGCAAAAGCCTCTAAATTCATCTGACATCTTTCTTTAAAAAAAAAAAATCATTTTTATCAGGCTCCAATGTATAGGTTCCTATGTAAGTACTGGTGCTTCTGATTGGGCTGAGGGTGGGATTTTAGGGAGTTTGAAGTAAAAGTATTTGATGGATGTATAATGTGTCGAGCACTCATTCAGTATCATTATCTCAGTTTTGACCGAGATGGCTTTTAGCTAGTAACTTATCATACGGCACATTTATAATTCATTAAACATTAAAGAAGCCTGTAGTTGCTAGATAATGTTACTAGAAGTAAATATAGTATTTTAAGGGGTTCCTGGGTTTCTTAAGAGTCCGGGTGGAGGTCCCTTATTCTCATTTTTTAAGGGATAAACAGAACAATTACTCCAGTCTTCCTGCTAAAATCCCATGGCAGATGGATCATCATAAACCTCTGAGGTACCACCCCTGATCTTTAAACCACTTCTCTACGAGACACGCCAGGCATTTTGGAGAATAGTACGTGTTAAAACACGACGTATGATAAACTAGTACACAAGGAGGATGAGATAATGAAGAGGGTTATGTTAATAACAAAGATAGCATAGCTAGCAATCTGCAGGAGCTGGTTAATCTACCATCTTCCTAAAGATATTTTACCCGAGTAGAGATAAACGTTTATAAATTACGTAATATTTCAGATAATTGACGGATTTACTTGTTGTAAAATTACTCACCAGTATTCAACTTTTATTTGCACACCCATATCTGCCCAGCTGCGTCACTGCGTGCTTGACACTATTGTGTTTCCGCGTCTCGGACTGATCTTATATGAAAGTAAACCTCCAGCGCCCTCTATCAGCTGGAAGAGACATTTTGACAACAAAAGGGCAGCCCAACAGCCTCAGAAATATGTCGTTGAAAAGCCACACGATGGCAGCAGCCATTAACCCATTTCATCCCAAATTCGTCTGTACTTCAGTCCATGTATTTTACTTCTTGGATAGCATTATGGCATGTAACTGTGTGCCTTTTCTGAGAAAGACTTTAAAAGTAATTGAAAATGTTTTATTGATGGCCTCTATAATCTATAAAACATATAATCTCAAAACTGAAAAAACCCAGTAGCCTATTAAAAATCCATCCATCCATCCATCCATCCATCCATCCATCCATTTTCCATACTGCTTTATCCTCCTCAGGGTCACGGGGGGCTGGTTACTATCCCAACATCTATTCCAACATAAAATTACGTGTTACCACATTTCATGATGTGGATAAATCATTCGCTTACTATTAATTATTATTTACTGGAGGAATTAAATGAATTAATTAACCTTAGTGATATTTACAGTTTAGTAATTTTTTTAATGTCTGTAAATCTTGGCTGTTTGCATTTAATTGTCTCATTAATTTAAATGTCTCATTGAGACAGCCCATCTTAAAAGTGTAGCAAAATGAAGCGCACTTTAGTACAGCATACTCATTTAAACAACCCTGCTTTCAACACATAAAAAATTATGTAGGACATTCAAAACGTCCTTGATGGGGTAAAGACGTCAAGAGAATATATGATAGCATGAGATCTCAAACGTGCACCAATCATTTGCTCCATCACTGCCTGTGTAAAAGAAAGAGAGAAAGAAAGAAAGAAAAAACAGGCTAAAGCTTTTGTTAAATTGGGCCCCGATTGTTGTAAAGATTGAACACGGCTCGCTTCTACCGATGACTCACTCCTGCAGTCATTTTCACAGAATAGTGCGCTGATTTGCTGTGTCATTTGTTATTAAGGGCCAGGTGGGTTTCAAATGAGACACGGTGATTTGGAGCCGCATTACACCATTATGGACTCATTATGATGATGTCATACAGGACTCACGACTGACACCACAGCGCAATGGTTTTGACAGGCCAAGTGAAAAGTTTGAGAGAGAGAGAAGAGGCACAGATGTGTTATATTTTCAGCTTTATTTTTACTTCCAAATGTTCTCCTGCATTTATCTTAGGATTAAAAAAGTGACATATAATGGTCAGGTATGTCCAAATAACGAGATGAAACTGCAGATGTGAGAAATAAAGATGGAAGAACAAAATCTACACTCTCAGAAAAAAGTTCCGAAATGGCTTCTTTGGGGTACAGCAGCTTGTTACTGGGCCATTACTGTTAATATGACATCTTTGTACCATATTTACCCCTAAAATGGCATAGCAGTACCATAAGTGGACATAAAGCAGCGTTTCCCAAACCTTTTTGTCAGCTGAACCTCTTAGATGTAAAATATTTACATTTCAATAATTCATGGTCATCAGAACTGGTTAAGGGTCACATGACATGCAAATAAAGAGATAAAATATTGTATCTTTTGTTTTTTTTTAAAAGTTTATTTAAAAATTACATATAGAGAGAGCTGCACATAAAATATATTACTGTTTAGACTATAAAAATTAAGATATAATGTATTACTGGTGTAAATTGCAATTGTCCAGTAAAATAAAAAAATGAACATTTGGTAATTATAGGTCTATTTATTAGGAGCCAATTTTATTAATTTGGCACACTGATAGAGGATAGTCTTAACATTAACTACAGCAACAACATCTGGTGTCTCCAAATTAAAATTCTTTAGCGCCACCACTTGTACAAATTTTCATGTTCATGCTAATAACTTTTGAACCATAAGATCTACAAGCAAAATTCCTTGGCTCATGTCGAGAATGCATACCAAATTTCTATGGCTCAATTTTTTATTTTTTATTTTTTTTTTAAAACATACTCTTTAGAACTTGTCCTAGACGATTTGTCTGATTTTCACCAAAATTGTCTCAGACCATCTTCAGACCATGGCAAAAAGTTTTCAAAAGCTTTTTGATACCTATCCATTCTCAAAAATGGCACAAACGAATTTGATAAAAAGCTTGCCAAATCAGACATGGGGCTGTATCTCGCCAACAACTTTGTCGTATTCAGACAATGTGTGTTATGATAACCATGACCTGAGGTTACATGCTCTGTTTTGCTGCAGTGCCATCTAGTGGTCAGAAGATATAGAAATAGCTATTTTTGCTTTTAAATTCTAAACGCTTTTCCCAAACATCACAAGACTGGTCTCTTTAGATTCGGTGCAGAAAGTCGAACAATACACACATTTTGGCCATTGCCAGCCATTTTGGGCATCAGCCATTTTTATTTTTGTCAAAAAAATGTATGTTTTACCAAAGACTGTAGAATACGAAGACTTGTCACTCGTATTGTTTTGAATGGGGATGCAACCCTCAATATGGCTGCTCTCTTGAAAGAAGTAAATAAACAAACCAATCTAGCACTAATTGGTAAAGTCATCATGTCACTGCAGCTGCCATTAGAAGTCGCTAGAGAAAGCATTCTGAGACACGTGTTTAGCCTTAAAAATAAGCCTTTTTAACGCTATTTGAGCAAAAGAAATAAATCTGTAAATTGGCTGTTGTCAGATTTCATTGGTGATTTCAAATATGAAATTTAATCGTAAGTTTGGGAAAAAGTTTTTTGATGTTTCTCCATTCGAAGAAATAGGAGCTGCACTTGCATGCCCAAGAGGCGTTTCAAAGATGGCCACCGAGTGGAATGACTTGTCTTAAAGGGACTTTGGTTTTATAACTCTATAAAATTGTGCAGCACCATGCCCTACAGGTGCTCAAAACGTTTGGCACCAGCACCTCCTTGTGGTCAAAAGTTATAATGAGATTTCCAAAAATAATAATAGTTTATAATAATTTTTGTCTATTGTCACGAGACTGGTCTTGATTGATTTTTTGGATCATGTTAAGAACATCCCTACCAATTATGCCATAATCAGCTGAACTTCCCGTCTGCCATTTTGACTTTTTTTGAAAACCTAGTCTTTTTCAAACTCCTCCTAGAGCTTTGGTCCAATTTTCACCAAATTTGAATCATCTTGAGAACATGCTGTCAAAATGTTATCAAAAGCTTTTTGATAGACCAAACCATTTTTGAATAATGCATTAATGAAATTGTTGGCATGATGCCAAGATGATACTGAGGCTACAACTCTGCAGCATGTTGTCATATTGTCACCAAACTTTTTATGTGTCATTGTCACCTCACACTAACCATACCATAACAATTTGATAACAGTGCCACGGTACAATTTACTAGTTTATCATATTACTAGTGAGTATATTTATGATTTTTTAGCCATTTTGACTAACATCATCCTAAAATGGCTTTAATCACTCAATGTTGCAGTTGGTCATGCTTAGCTCCTAATTGTGCCTCTTGTGCTTGGTCCCTTAATTGCTACTTGCAGCTATATTTATTTTTAAATGAATAAATTCATAATTTTCAAATGTTCATCTTTTATTGAAATACTGGTGAATTTCTGTAAACTTCTGTCTACAGAAATGTTGGAAGTTGTGTAAATGTGTAAATAAGGTGAAACTGAAGTTAAATTGCAGCCTTTGAATTGATAATCCTAATAAGCTATATTGAAATTTCAGTTTTAGTTTTTGATCAATTCAGGAAGCCCCTGCAGTTCCTTTCCAAACCCCCTCTTTGGTAATACATTGCTCTTAGGGTTAAATAAGGTACAAAACTGTGCCTTTTAGGGTACTGCCACAGTGACCAGCAGTTTAACATTTACACTTTTTTTTTCAGACAGAATAATTTTACAAATTCAGAAAATAAAGCTGCCATTATTAGATAAACACTTGTATAACAATATACCGTAAT
Organism: Cirrhinus molitorella; assembly: GCA_033026305.1. Taxonomy (NCBI): domain Eukaryota; kingdom Metazoa; phylum Chordata; class Actinopteri; order Cypriniformes; family Cyprinidae; genus Cirrhinus; species Cirrhinus molitorella. The sequence goes on along the minus strand of CM065117.1, from coordinate 26,418,205 downwards.
TAGTGTTGAGGAGAAGCCAGGAACAGATAGCATTTCCTATTCTTTATTTATTTCACATTGTAAAATCAGTTTAGCATCTCTAGTGGCTTATTACTTGGTTTCTCTCAGCTTGAGTCCCCTGGAAGTCAGATTCTCTATTGGCTCAGGTCATAATCTTTCCCTGCGGGAGTGTGTGAAGACTTATGAAGGTGTGTGAGATGGGAGATGGACAATCAGTCGTCAACTCCCAGCAGCTTCCCTTCTCTCGCATTCATACACTAGCTCTCATGGCTCATCAGAGCAGATATTCTCTCACTCTCTTTCAATCTCTCTATCCAGCAGCGAAGAAGGGAAGATGATTCCAGCCCGCATCTATCTCCATTAGCGTAATGGCGTAAAGCAGCTTAGACAACTACACCCCTCCGCAGCCTACCCTTCCATCAGGATCACATTTCTCACACCACTGTTTTTCCAGGTGGAGCGAGAGAAGTAAGGAGGGAGGGAGAGAACGAGGGATGATTTAGACCCTGGCGAAAAAGAGTCATCCATCCTCAGCTTCCTGTCTGTGTGCCACAACCCACAGGGGAGGCCCGTCTCAAAGGCCAGCTTCACTTAGAACTACTGAAATAGCGTGTTTGCATCCCCTGTCCCATTTATGTACCTCTAAACCTGCCGGTTCGGCCTCTAGAGGGGCTTCACAAACATAGACCCTTACTTTTCCCACCATCAGGAACCCTCTAGTCTGCACATAAGCCACCTGCAGCCTGCATTTTCCCAGCTTGCTTTCCAGTGCCCATATATCTCACCACGCTAAGCCTACCTAAAACTATGAGACCTGTTTTAGCATGTCTGGTTCTCAGGGGTCCCCCTTCCTGATCCCCAACTGGACAACCCTTGGGAACCAGAACAGGACGTGACAGGTCAAAGTCAGGCTGTTAGTGCAAAAGGTCAGGAAGCAATTATGGGTGGTTAGAGGTGGCGGGATAGCAGAGACTAGACCGGCTTTGAGTTTTCGAGTGACTCGGCATGAAGGCTGGATCATTGTTAAGGCGCTCCATAATCCCGTCAACAGTGTTTCAATTAAGGCTCAGCATTTTGAGCTCTAAGCAGTGATTTATAAAATCAGTGGGTTTGTTCGATTACATGTTACATTGGTGATTCAAAAGGGCAAATGTCAAATTTGAATAATGCTAGTTTAATTTTAGTGCTCCCACGTGAATCGAATGACAACAGAGTTAAAGAAACATCTGATAATTGCGCTCTTTATTTACTGTAGAAATGGAAAACCGCTCTCCAGGGGGGAAATGTTAATGTCCTTCTCATTACAATATGTCCTGTTTTCATAATTCACATGAAAATGATTACGAAATAGTTCAGAGTAAATAAAAACAGACAAGCATGTGTGCATTCAAAATGACAGGGCAGCATAAAAACTCTGTTCTGTGAGTTCAATGACTAACAATAAGTGTAACCAGGCATCATACGGGAATAATGTGGAGAGCTCTTTGAAGTCAGTTAACTGACTTTTTATTCATGTTCATTAATAGAGACAAAGCATTTAGAAGAATCAATGCATTTGTGCCACATACTTTTTAAAGGTGAAGTCTGTCATTTATCATTTGCAGCACAAATAGAAAAAAAAATACTAGTTTCAAATATTCCTGTCTTCTGTTGTTTGGAAACAAACAGCTTGGTTGCTTTGTTTACAACATAATCCTTCTTATTATGTGGCTGTGTTAAGATCATGCTCTTTACTGATGTCTTTTGTAGACCTGAAGCACAAAGGAATTACAGTCAGCAAATTGAATTTTCTTCAGTACTGTATAGTAATATATATATACTCTACATGTCAAATGTGTGGTCAGTAAAATTTCCTATGGTTTTAAAAGAAGCATCTTGTGCTCACCAGGGGCGTTAATTTTATTTGAAAATATAATTTATTCTTATGATGGCAAAGCTGAATTTTTAGCATCATTCCTCCAGTCTTCAGTGTCTCATGATTCTGAGCCAAGGGTAAAAGTGAGAATGATGAGTTGATTTTTCCTTTGTGAGATATAATCTCATTGAAATATAAACTCAAATTGACCTTTTTTTTTTTAAATTCTTTAATGCCATGGCTTCCATAGACTGCTACTTGAAAACTGTCATTTCCTGCCACCAGATAGACTGTGAAATTGGTCTATTTTCAGTGCCGAATTAAAGGCACAGCATGTAATTTCTACAGCAAGAAGGTGCATATTTAAAACAAACAAACAAACAAAAAACTAAACAAAGGCGTAGTTTGATAACATCGTGATTGAGTGTGGAATCATGGGAGCTGTCGTCTTCATCAGTAAACCGTAAATCAAGGGTGTATGACATAATAGGCAGGCGATGCAATGAGACGATCCTTAAAATTCTTATTCTTATTTTTCTGGATTTAAAGAGCAGGTCATATGGGTTTTCAGTTTGCAACAGTCTGCAAAGTTGTTAATTAAAAAAGTGCATTAGATATTGTCTGTCAAAAGAAAGAGTCAAATCAGAATCGATATAACGAGTCATCATATTTTACAATCGTCTGCCTGTTACTGATCTAAGTCACTCAGTAACACATTAGCATAATCCCAATGTGTGTTTACATCATGTGGAGAAGATGCTGTATTCTGTGCTGTGAAAGCAAGTTTGTTTTGTTTTCATTGCCAAAATATGATGTGCAGAATCAGGGGTTAAAATTTGTGGCTTTTCTTTCTTTCTTCCTTTTTTTTTTTCTTTCACGATACCACAGCAATACAATTCAAACCTTTTGTTGTGTGCTCATCATATTACAGAGGACTGCTTCTCTAATCTCTAATCTTCTTTAGATTCTTATCTTCTTTATTTGAACTAACAAGTGTCTTCGAGCCACAACCTGTAAGTATGATTGATACGTTACATGTACATTTTCAAGTGAGTGCTCAAACATCTATTTTTTTTGTGCTATTATGTGATGTTTACCTAGTGAAGCTTTAGGTTTCCAGGTAAACCACAATATTACTGTCTTACCGAAAAAGTTCTGATATTTCGCTGTGAACCCACTATTTCCTAAGAATGATTAACGTAGACTGTTGTTGTTCTAATTACTTAATTTAATAATAAAGAATGTAACTTAGACATATTTTGGTTTACAAACTGTATTGTTTTATCAGTTAGTCACATTAGCACTCACGGATCCGCCATTATTGTTTTATGATGCGTTTACACTTTTAGGAGCTAAACTTTAGCTGTGGGCACAAATCACTTGCATAAGTGTTAAACAAAATGGTTTTATGTCATTATCTTAAGAACGGATTGGAGCACTATGTTATTGTTTTATGTAAAGGTGCATCAGGGTTGCCAGGTTTTCACAACAAAACCTGCCCAATTGCTAATCAAAAGTAGCTCAATCGCGTTTTGAGGGGGGTTCTGTGTTAAATATCACATTCTGGGGTGTAAAATCGTGCTTTTTGTCAGGGTTCCTCTGGTAAATTCACATTCCAGAGGCTAAATATGACAAGGTTGCTTCAACCCGCGGTCTTCAAAAACAACAGCTGACTTGGCAACACAGATGGTAGCACTCGCTAACTTGCTATAGAGACAGAGCGACAAGCGTCATAATCTGAAAACCACGCCCACCGGGACTACAGAACTATGGTTTTATAAGCTGTCAACCCAAAAAACAAGCGTTTAAGGACATAAAAGTAGAGAACTAGTTACTAGAGAACTATGCCCAGTGGCGGGAAACTTAGTCGGCGACATTCATTATTTTTAACCAAGTCAAAGGATTATTTCACCACCTTGAGACTAGGAGATATATTGAGAAACAAAATTTTATTAGTCTATGTCAGCGCTTTATTTCCTTACCTTCCTTTTGCTGGAGAAGTGGTCCAACTGAATGGCCCAACATGAAATACCCTGACATCTACTACAACTATTTGTCTGGGTTACTATTTGTCCATTAAATGCTCATTTTTTGGGGTCGACAGCTTATATATAGTTCTGTGTTTTTTGCTTGTTTACTGTACACCTTGGCACATAGCAGCTTTTAGCTTCCTACAATACAAAGTATATGGTGAGCGTTGGATTGTTTTTCCCCAGGTGTGGGCGTGGCCTAAATGTGCTCTGTCTCTATAGTACTCCTCTCTGTGTCAATCACAACAGGCTGGGCCAATCAGAGTAGGCTTATGGAAGGGAGGGGTTAACAGACCTTACTCTTAGATCTGGTTTGAACAAACTCATAAAATCATTGACAAATGACTCTCTGTATAAATGTATATTCTGAGAAAATCGGATTGTTTTCTGATCTTTGATGTATTCAAACCTGTTGTAGGGGACTCCAACACAATATTAGGACACTTTAAAAAAAAACATATGACCTGCTCTTTAAAACATTCTTGGAAACATTTGGGATAATGTAAGTACACAAGTCAGCAAAATATATAACATTGTTCTGGTGGTTTTTGGATACATTCATGAAAAAATCTTACATATTGTGCCTTTAAGCTAAATAACAGCCTCAATGTTTGCCATCTCTGTTTTTACCCTAATTTCTAGTCATCATAAAGGTTTTGAATATAAATATGATTACAGAGCATTTCCAATACAATTTCTGATTTAAAATGCCTTAAGGAACTGCGGCTTGTTTGTGCAGCTCTGTATAGCAAGATAAACTTGAAGGACTGAGAGAAAGAAAACCATAGACAAATTTGTATGTAATCTGGATAAATCTGGCAGTTCAGACATCAGACAGGAGGCCAGAAAACACACTCTCACACACAGATACAGAGGATTTACAGAGCATTTGCATCCACTAGAGCATGATGGCTGAGTGGAATTGGTGCTCCCTAAAGGTTACATCAGCTTTGATGAGCATCAGTGAAGCGGGCAGCACTTTCAGACAACCAGCTCTTCACTTGGAAACTTTGGAAACATCCACAGATTGTAATCTATTGATCTCACGGCTCACTACAGTATGTCTTATACAGCTCATTTGACTGGATGCTGCTTACAGAAGCCAGATAAAACACAAAGAACATGATTGATGCAGCTTGTAAGGTGCTCTTGTAAGCATAGAGACGGCAGTTAGTATTATCTATTGTTTGACTGTATTAAACAACTTAATGCTTCGTGAATATGTGCATTAAAAGAAGCTGAACTGGACTAATTGGTCTGTTGATATTTAGACAGTCCATTAACATAGACATTTGTTTGACTAATGGTTTGATTACAGACGTGAAGGCTCTAGAGAATGTCTTTCTGGAGTAATTCATCTAGAGGAGGCAGTCCTATCAAAGCATCTGATACCAGCTTCTCCAAAATACAATGTTCACTCTTTGTTAGAATGCAAAGAGAAGGACATATGGACAAGGAAGAATAGAGCGATGAGATCGGGTGTTATTGGGGGAAGGAAGGGAGGAAGGAAGAGGAAAGGAAAAGAAGAGTGTCAGATGAACTCTGGTGGATATTTGATACGTTACGCTTGCGACCACCACTTCAGCCCTGATACTGTGTGCTCCCTGTGGCCTCTGACTGACCTCCAATGTCAGTATCCTCAAAATCATAGAGATATAAGTAGCCTCCTATTCTTCAACTTCCTCAATGAGAAATCAGAAAATAGGACTAGACTTCTAGGTGTTTAGAAGTCCTAATAGTCTTCATGAGGACAGGGAGGACAAGGAGATGTTTCACACCTTACAGCCCCATGACACTTTAAATGAAACACTAATGAACCCCAATCATATTTACATTTGTTTAGCACACTAGGGTGGCTAGGGACATGAAATTGTCCAGCCATGACTTCCTGTTCCACAGGATTATAAATAGGAAGAACCAACACATTCTCACTCCCAATTTGTCACATATTGACACCTGGTCAGGATCCTTTGGAGTCACTTCTTGATGCACAGGGTACCCCTTTAGCGTAATTTTTCAACGTGCAGGGTCCTCCATTGCTTTAAATAAGAAACCTTTGGCATCTATATTCTGACACGAAAGGCATTGGGAATTTTATCATCATGATTAAATTACATATTGGGTAATAATTTTGACATTATTGCATTATATGTTGTGTTTTTTAATGTAAACAGTCAAAATAATTATTTTTACATTAAACTATTTACAAATTTATAAGCACTTAACACAACCCCTGCCCCTTAACTTAACCATTTGCCAATATAAAACACAGGATATAACAGTCACAATATATTTAAAAAGTATTTCAAGTTCTTCCAAGGCAAAATGATTTCTGAGAGGAATAGACGCAATCGCCATCTCCATCTGCCGTAAAGCTCATCCTGAATGCAGTCTGTGCACAGATGTGAAAATGGCTGCAGAAGAAGCGTTACATCAGCTTTAGTTGTGAAATGCCTTTGGGCTTGTGTGTCTCCTGATCGATTTCGTCATGCTACAAGTTTGGGAGTATCTTTCTGAATGTGATATGTGTGGGAAAAACCTATATGATTTACTATGTTCATTGCATAAATATATCGGAGCACTTGGAATACAACATGACTTGTTTGTAATCATTTTATACGGCTTATTCTAGTTAGGTTTTGCAATAAATACCTGTCCTGTCATTGTACTTTTATTTGCCTGTTGCGTGTTTTATATTGTTCAGAAGAGGGTTTAGGGTAGGGCTGGGGTGTTCCAAAATATCTGTGAAAGTATAAATTTAATGAATAATGAAAATTATTTCTGTTTTTGCAAATGCATACAAACCATTAAATACAATGCATAATGCAAACAACTAAAAGCAGTGGAGAACCCTGTACGTCCAAAAGTGATGCTAAAGGGGTACCCTGCGCATCAAAAAGTGACACTAAGGGGTCCTGACCAAGCGTTAATATGTTACAAGTTGGGAGTGAGAATGTGTTGGTGAGGAACACAAAGGCCAAATTCCCTTAATCATTCTTCACAAGGAGCAAAACCAAAGAACACAGTTCTGATATTCAGAACAAGATTGTTGAGCTTCACAAAACAGAAAGTGGCTATAAGGAAAGAGCTAAAGTATTCCAATCCCCATTTCCACTATCAGGGCAATAATTAAGTTGTTCCAATCAACTAAAGATGTTACAAATCTGCCTGGAAGAGGACGTGTGTCTAAATCGTCCTAATGCAAGCTGAGGAAGAGAGTTTGAGTGGTCAAAGACTCTCCAAGAATCACAGCTGGAAAATTGCAAAAATTAAGGGGTCAGAAAACCTAAAAATCAACAGTCCCTACATCATCACATGTTGTTCGGGAGGGTTTCAAGAAAAATCCTCCTCGCTCACCCAAAAACAAACTCCAGCATATTCAGTTGCCAGACACGACATTAACTTCAAATGGGACTAGCTTCTATGGTCAGATAAAACAAAACAAAAAAAAGCTTTTTGGCAGCAAACCCACCAGATGTGTTTGGTGCAGACATGGATATAAACAACCTCATGCCCACAGTTAAATGTACTGCTGGATCTTTAATGTTGTGGGCCTATTTTTCTGCCAGAGGTCCTGGATATTTTGTTCAGATACATGGCATCATTGATTCTATCAAATACCAACAGATGGAAATCTTATAATGGGCCATGGCTGGATCTTCCATCAGGACAATGATCCAAAAGAAACATCAAAATCACACGAAAATATCTCACTGAGCACAATATGATGTGCTTCTTCATAACCGTCCCAGTTGCTTGACCTGAACCCTATAGAAAATAAGTGGGGTGAACTGAAGAGAAGAACCAACATAGAGCTGGGAATTTGAAGGATATGGAAAGATTCTGTATGAAGGAATGGTCTCTGATCTCCAAACTCATTTGGCATTAAAGGAGAAAACTCAGAGCTGTCATCTTGGGAAAAGGACGTTGAAATAATTGGGTGCCAATAATTGTGGATAACATGAACTATAGAAAAAACATTTATTTCATAATGAGATTTCTCCTCCACTTTCCATTGTTTTACTTCCATGATAGGTTTGAATTTTGTGCATTTTTTGAATGAACCATGCAGATTTATTCTCACAGCCACCTTTGCTCATATTTACCAAGGGTGCCAATATTAGTGGAGGGCACTGTATATACCAGTAAAAGTACTAGTGATATTTAAGTAACATGCAAATTGATATTCAACCAAAAAAAAAAATAATAATAATAATAATAATAAATAATAAAAAAAAATTATAATAAAATAAAACTGTTGTTTATTGAAAAATATTCAATAACAAAAATATAATTGCATGATAAATATATAATAAAATGAAATTACCAAAGTTACCTTTTATTTATATAAGTAGTCAGTCATGGGGCATCTGCTTAGATGGAGCCCTGAAACTCATTATATCGCACACTGTTTTGTTGTGTCGTGCTATGGAATAATCTGCTGTTGTCATGTGACTGATTGTGTGTGGTATCTAATGATGTGTGTAACTTTGGCAGAAAGGATACACGTTCTGTTCCACCAGCAGGGGGTACGGAGACCACAGGCATCAACACACATACAAGCTGAGACCACACACTCACACACATGCATAGACAAACAAACACACATGCACATGGTCCAAGACATGTAATGAAAGAAAAACCCACAAAGTCACTTCTGTACGATAAATAAACAAATAAAACTAAACACTAGAAAAAGAGGTTCACAAATAAACCTGAAGTGAATAAAGAAAGAACTGAAAGTTATGTAAAACAATGATATACAGCACATATCAGCTGTTCAAACATGATGAGCGTGACCTTTGACCCTCACAACTTCTCACCTCATCTCCCACTACGCCTTACACCTGACCTTTCACCTTTCATATTATGTGTGTCACAGGGGTCATGCGGTTATTAAGATACATTTCCTTTGACACTCACATATAAACACAAGCACACAGTAGTCCATTAGTTTGCTTTAGAAATTGATTTGATATTGATAACTTGTCCACTGATACTGTACTGGACCACAATGTCAGTTTTTTTGTGTGAATGTGTGTGAGATACCAGATTCAAACATCTGACCTTTCCTATGCATATACACGCACACCCTCCACAGATGGTAAATAAAATCCCATTCTGTATTTTATTCTGACATATTTGCGTTACAGTTTCACTGTGCTGATTCTCTGCAAGACTAATCATAAATAATGCAGTCGAAACGTTTATGCTCCATTGCAAAGGGGTCAGCGTGTTTGATGTTGCATCTCAATATATGTCTGGCTGCAATTGAAATTGATGACCTGGAGAGACTGCAAAAATATATCTTAGTAAGAAACATTCTTCAGTGCTCATATGGGAGTGTGTGAATATATATATATATATATATGTGTGTGTGTGTGTGTGTAAATGTGTGTATTCTTCTTATGGCTCAAATTGGGAGCAAATGGTCCGGAACACGATAGAAATGACCGATCCGAAGAATTACTGGGCTACATATCATGCGTGAACTTTCAGTCATGGAATAAGATATCATGAGCCCTGTAATAAAACCTTTATCCAGTCATCAAACAGAGGCTAAATAATTAGTCATACACATTAGAAGAGAAGTTTAGCAAAGTGGATTGTAGCAATATGCTGAACTGATCTAACCCCAGAAGAGGAAGTATAATTGTTTGCCTGATTGAGACTCAAAAGCTCTGATGTCTGTTTCTGATATTTATGTCTGTTATCTTCTCCTACTGAGATTCTCAACTGGTTTTGATTCAGAATTTATAATGGATAATAAAAGCAAGTTGCATCAAAGTTTCATAAATAACTTTTACATTACATGAAATATGAGAACTAATATAGAGTGCCTTACAAAGTATTCATACCCCTTCTTTTTTTCCACATTTTGTTATGTTGCTGCCTTATGATAAACTGCTTTAAATGACTCCTCTCCCCTATACTCCATACACCATAATGCCACATCAAAAAACTGTTTTTTAACATCTTTGCAAATGTATTAAAAATAAAAACTTAAATGATTCAGTTGCATAAGTATTCATATTACAGTACAGTAATTTACCACAGGAGCATTCATATTGCTTGTAGATGTTAATGAAGTTAACCAGTGGCAAATTCAATTGAATGGGTATGATTTGGAAAGGCACACGTCTTAATAAAAGGTATAACAGCTGAAAATGCATATTTTGCTCTGGCAAAAACCAAGCCCTGAAGTAAAAAAAAAATAAATAAATAAACTGCCTGTAGAGCTCAGAAACAGAATTGCTCCAAGCCACACGTCTGGGGAAGTGTTCAGAAAAGAATCTGCTGCAGTGAAGGTTACAGAAGCATGTAGTCTCCATTATCCCCATTATTGATGTAGAAGGGCTTTGGTTAGACTGGTGACCAAGAAGCAGATAGTCATTCTAGTTGAGCTCCATGATCATATGTGCAGTTGAGAGAAACTTACAGAAAACATCACTGCAACACTCCACCAATCTGGGTTTAATGGCAGTGTTGCCAAACTCCATACTCCCCTCAGTGAAGACACATAAAAAGACACTTGGAAATTTTGGAAAATTGGAATTACACCTAAATGACACTCAGGTTGTGAGAAACAGGATTCTGTGGTCTGATGAACCTCAATTTCAAGCATCATGTTTGGAGGAAACATCAAACATTTCTGGAGAAACCTTGAAGATATGAAAGGTGAGGAGGTGAAGGTGTGAGAAAGATAATCCTGATGTGCAAAGCTTGCTGCATCATACCCAAATAGACTTGAGGCTGTAAAGCTGCTTCAGCTAAGTACTGAGTTAAGGGTATGAATACTTATGCAATGTACTTATTTCAGACTTTTTATTATACATAACTCTTATTATAAAAACTCTTTTTGCTTTGTCATTATGGTGTATGGTGTGTAGATCGATGTGGAAAAAATAATTTAAAACAGTTTAACATGAGGCTGCACCGTAACGAAACATGAAAAAATGAAGGGGTATGAATACTTTCGCAAGGCACTGTAAATACACTGAATGAATGAACTGCTGTAAAAGTTCAGTAAATTTCACAATTAATTACAAAGAAATGTTAAATTAAAAGTAAAATTTTGAAGTAGAAAGATCTTTTTGTGTTCCATGTCATTTCAAGTTCAGTTTGATTCAGACATGATGAATAGTGATGTGTCTAAGTGATTGGGTTGTTTACTTTGTATTTAAAGTATAAAGTATCAATTTTCACCATTTTGAAGAAGTCTTGGCACCCATTATGAACATCATAAAGTAAATTGGCGTTACGCCTTTGACAGCATGATCAGCCAATCACAGCAATCAAATTTTTAATAATGCAAGATGAATTAATATGAGAACACAATAAATCTGAACTGAGGTGGCCAGAAATGTGGCTTCATCAGCACAAATAAGAGTAAACCACATGTACAGCTAAAAATACCAATGCTGCACTGATTTTCATTACTGTACCATCTGTGTAAACAACTTTATTTTGCATGGCAAAGCAAAAAAGACAACATGTCATCAGACTGCGTGTAATCAGTTGCAGTAACTGGATGAACTTGTATTTGTGTTTGTGTGTGTGTGTGTGTGTGAGAGAGAGTGGAAGCTCAAAGCAAGACCCAGAGAGGGGAAAGTTTTATAAAGACACAGAAGCACAGAAGAGCACATAGGAAAGCACTGATATGGCTTTGATGGGTTCATCACTTACCAAACTCCTCCTTTGTGCTTTTCAATCTCTGTTTCCTTCTAGCCTTCTGTTTTTCAGATAAGGTATGGGGGGGCCTAGAAAATGACAACATGATAAACAGTTAGGATGAAAGAGAAGGTAATGTATGTGCTTTTAAGATACTCTCCCACAGCTTGGCTGGACTCCACACACACACACACACACACACACACACACACACACACACACGTGTAGTTTCTGAAAGAAGGTATATTCATCAAGTTTCATTTCTTTTCAGTAACCGATCACAGGTGATGTTCTCTCTCATGTGGCGGGCATAAATGCTCACATGCACATTTTTCTTTCTCTCTAACTAAAATCAACACTCCTCTTGCACACAAGTACATTTACGTGCACAGATATAATCAAGCTATTGAGAGTTTTTGCATATTCAAATGTGATCCTTCAAACGACAACAAATATATAATTTGGATTTGCCCTAATAGCAAATGAATTTCTACAAAAAAATGGGGGGTGTTTGGGGGAATGATTATGTTGGTCAGAAAATGAAGACGTCGCTCATGTCGCTTCAAACCTGCAAGACCTTCGCTCATCTTCAGAACACAAATTAAGATTTTTTTTTTGATGAAACCTGAGAGCTTTCTGAGCCTCCATATAGAGCAATGCAACTACCAAGAAAGGTAATAAGAAAAGGTAATAAGGACATCATTAAAATAGTCCATGTGACATCAGTGGTTCAACCTTAATTTTACGAAGCTACGAGAATACTTTTTTCATCAAAAATATCTTCATTTGTGTTCCGAAGGTGAACAAAGCTCTTGTAGGTTTGGAACGGCATGAGGGTCAGTAATTAATGACAGAATTTTTATTTTTGGGTGAACTATCACTTAAATTGGACGTCACTCCTATATGTAAAGGCAATAAAAGATAAAGTTTAGTGTGAAAGTTTAATAAATGAATAAATGAAATAAAAAACTAAAACAAAGCATGCAAATACACATTGTTGTACACTACAACTTTTTAAAGAAGTCTATTGCTCCACAAGCCTGCATTTATTTGGTCCAAAGTACAGCAAAAACAAACAAACAAACAAACAAACAAACAGTAAAAGAGCAGTGAACAATACTATTTAAAGAAACTAAAAAAATACTGTTTGTGTGTTTTCAATTTGAATATATTTTAAACTGTAATTTATTCCTGTTGTTTCATATTGCTGCTGTTTTTTTTTTTAGCATCATTACTCTAGTCACATGATCCTTCAGAAATCATTCTAATATTCTGATTTGCTGCTCAAAAATCATTTATTATTATTATGTTAAAATCTTTTTCAGGTTTCTATGATGAATAGGAAGTTCAGAATAACAGCATTTTATCTGAAATAGAAATCTTTTGTAACATTATAACATATGTGTCATCATTTTAAAGCATTCTTGCTAAACAAAAGTATTAATTTCTTTAAAAAAAATATTCCAAGCTCTTGAATGGCGTATTGTGTAATGTTACAAAAACATTTTATTTCAGAGAAATGCTGATCTTTCTATTCTAATTTTAAATATTGATAATAATAATAATGATAATAAATGTTTCTTGAACAGCAAATCTGCATGATTTCTGAAAGATCATGTGAAACTGAAGACTGGAGTAATGAGGCTGAAAATGTAGCTTTGATCACAGGAATAAATTATATTTCAAAATATATTCAAATTGAAAACAGTTATTTTAAATAGTAAAAATATTTTACAATATTACTGCTTATGCTGTATTTTTATTTATCAAATAAATGCAGCCTTAGTGAGCAGAAGAGACTCCTTTTAAAAACATGAAAAAAACTTTTGACTGTAGGTGGCAACTATCACCTAGAATGGAGACCATGTCATACAGTGAGAACGAGAGAGGATGTGGATGAGGGGAGGAGGAGGAGGAGGGCAGAAAGAGGAGCAACCAAAAGCACAAGCTTCAGTGTATTTTTTTTTTTACTGTCTGTGAATGCACTCACTCATCGCTTTGGCACTGAGCTACAATGCAGGACGGTACATGACCACCATATTTCACTGCTGGTGACCCATTTCTGTTGCATGTTCGCAATAACTGGCAAAGCGAATGCCATCATGGAGTCGGCATGCTTTAGATCCGTCTGTCATATGGATGGAATCAAAGAGGCATAACTTTCCGGGTGGGAAAACTCCACATCTGTAGTGTGGATTATTTGTAACAGGCAGCAGTGGGACCGTTGGAAGCATTTTTGTCTGGAGATTGTTCATCTTCGGCTCTTTTGTACTGTGTGCTGGGAATCTTAAACATTGAGAGATTCTGTTGTACATATGGCAATAACAGTCTTAATGTTGCTTATAGACGGTGTCAGCTGATTGTTTAATATAACCTGCTCCAAATATAGCAACACCAGCGAACACTCAGCAGATTCATTACGCTCGACCTGCGGGACCCACAAACTGCATATTATGAACTGATGATGAACAATCAGATGACGCCACAAGTCCTCCTGCAAACCAGAAGTGCGTGAGCTGCATGCATTCAGAATAACACATGGCAATGCTCCCATATTCACAACTTTGTAAATAGGTTTGTGCGTGATCCATATCTGTCATGAGAACAGACTGCTGGCCTGAAAGGTACTGCGTGCAACCATTTAAAAAATCAATATGTGCATAGCAACAATAAAAAATGTCTTCTTATATTTGCAAGACAGTCCATCAAGTAATTGCCAATCTGCTAACACTCCCTCAAGTTTTGTCAAGAGTTCCCTTCCACAATAGCAATTAAATCTGCTGTCAATTAACTCAATGACAATGGACCGTGATGACATTAAAGAAATGTAAGAACACTGGCTGCAGATCAAATAGTGGACTAAAGTGTACTGTTTTTTCCTCATCCTAGATTGAACACATATGTTTGCAAAATGGGACATAAATGTTTTTTGCTGACTCACAATAAAACAGGTCAGTTGATACTGGAGCCATGATAGATGGCTGACTCGTATATTCATACTTAAAGCATATAGTTATGTCGCCGTTTATCTATATTTACCAACAGAGATCAAATGTAACGGCTGTGTACTATTTTCAGTTTAGGAATGCGGTGCATGTAATCTGCCGTAATGAGAGTAATAGGTCTCCATCTGGACATACTTGTCCTTTCTCAGAGGAGAGAGGGTTTTGAAGACACAAGACAGCAATGGTAATAGCTACACCATTAAATATAAGGCAGGATAATACTATAAAACACATACTGTCTATTTAGATCACGCTAAGACATCAGCGATAATACCAGATTCATTTAAACTGTGTGTTATTGTTAAAACAGAAGAGATAAAAGAGCCAAGACAATTCTAATCAATAAAAAAATGTTCAAATACAAACTGTGCATTACGAGTATTACATTGTTAATTTATGTCTCTACCGCCAAGGAACATCAATATATCCTGACAGATTTAATTTTATCCTGACTGGATTCATTATCCAGACTGAATTAATTGCACCGGCGGAAAAAAAGAGGCTGATCTTGCTGTCTTTCCTGACTGCTCGCTTGTTATCCATCGATCACGAAGCTCTTTCTGTGATGTCTTAATTTCAGAGAGTGAGTTAATTCAAGTGTGTGTGTTTGTGTGTGTGTGTGTGTGTGTAAAGGGGTAGTGGTGGTCGTCTTTGACAATGTAGGATGTGGATTTATTGATAAATTAACAGATCGATGGGGAAACTGCTTCCGACTTGCTACATGATCCCAGTGATACCAGATCTTCATGAGTTCAAAACACCTACTATCCAGATTGTAAAAGTGATGATGATGTTAGACTGGAATCCAGATTGTTTAGCTAAAGACTCACTGTCACCTGCATTTATATATAGTTTAGCTTTAAAATGACATAGGAATTCATTATCAGTTCAGTATTAATTCATGTCATGTAATAAAGCAAACTCTGAATCTACCACTACTCATCACTGTTTGGTTGTTTATATAAATTCTGATGGCATCTAGAGGTAGTGTAAATTAATCTGTTCAAATGTTTATAAGCGATGTCACCCTAATTGAGATCCTCATTGTTTCTGTGCTGGATAAACACTGCTCTGACAGATGAAAAGCAGTTTTCCTGTCACGGATAAACAGATGTTTGGAATCCTCTTTAACAATTATAAAATGGATGGTCAGTTTCCGAAGCCCCATCCTGGTGTCATTTGATCTTAAGCTGCGAGTTGATGCCAGTCAGCAGTCTCTGTAAATCTGACTATTGGAAGACCACTTTAAGAAAGGTCTTGCTCGGCTTTAATGGATTGGTAAGCTGATGTTACAGGTCTAGGTTACTTTTAAAGCTTATATCAGCACAAAGGATCATCGCTCTTCACTCTCAGCACTTTCTGTCATGGAGGGGGGAAAAAATATTACAGACTAACATTATTTATGCATAGATATTTTCATAGACCAGAATGACATCTGCAGTTCAAGTCAAAAATTTACACACACCTTGCTAAATCTGCAGTATTAATTATTTTACCAAAATAAGAGGGATTGTTAAAATTTTGTTATGTTATTTGTAGTACTGACTTGGACAAGATACTTTACATAAAAGAAAGATCTTTACGTATAGTCCACAAGAGAAAATAATAGTTTAATTTATAAAGATGACCCTGTTCAAAAGTTCACATACACTTGATTCTTAATACCGTCTTGTTACCTGATGATCCACAGCTGTGTTTTTTTTTTTTTTTTTTTTTTTTTTTCGTGATAGTTGTTCATGAGTCTCCTGTTTGTCCTGAACAGTTTAACTGCCTGCTGTTCTCCAGAAAAATCTTTCAGGTCTTACAAATTCTTTGGTTTTTCAGCATTTTTGTGTATTTGAACGCTCTCCAACAATGATTGTATGATTTTGATATATATATATATATATATATATATATTTCCATTTAGTACTGCCCTTTAGAAGCCACAGAAGATAATTATATATTCCCTAGGACACAAAATAAGTTACATTTACCCTGATTTGCAAATTCAAAAAGTTTTCAGCCCCTGGCTCTTAATGCATTGTGTTCCCTTTTGAAGCAGCAGTAAGCATTGGAACCATCTGTAATAGTTGCATATGAGTTCCTCAGTTGTCCTCAGTGTGAAAAGAACCAAAGAATTTGTGGGACCTGAATGAGTTCTCTGAAAAACAGTGGGCAGTTTAAAAAAAACACAACAGTGGATCATTTAGGTAGTATTAAGAATCAAGTGAATATAAACTTTTGATCAGGGTCATTTTTATAAATTCAACTATTATTTTCTCTTGTGGACTATTATGTAAAAATTTTTTATGTGAATTATTTTTATTACTCAAATAAAAAAACAAACAAACATGCATTTTGTATGATCCCGCTTATTTTGGTAAAATAATTATGCAGATTCTGCAAGGTGCATGTAAACTTTTTACCTCAACTGTACAAACTGGGCACAATGCACTGTATAATTCTGAGGATTTTTTTCTGTATTTATTTTTTACCAGTATTTTAAAGTTTATATTGCATTGCGTTATGCTTTACTAAAAAAATGTCTGTAAAATGAATGTGAAAAGTCCTATGTAATGACCTGCCAGTACTTTTTTTAGGGGTTCAAGCACGTAGTGCTGAAACCCTATTGTATTTGTAGATATTTTTATTATTATTATTATTTTTTTTGTTATTTTATGGATTTATTTTTTACAGTGTAGGTCTCAAAGAAAGTAAATGGGAGAGCAGGAACAGGTATACTTACTTAAAACTGTTCTTATTATACAATATGCATGCAATTAATAAAATTTTCTAAATAAGCAGAAAAATCTCAAAATTGCATAATTTATTAAGACATTTTCCACAGAGAATACATCTTAAATTAAGTAAAAATAAATAAATAAATAAATAAATAATAATACATTTCCTTTCATAAAGGTTTATGCTAACCCCATAAACCCTGGCATATGAAATAATAATAATAAAAAAATATATAATAAAATAATAATAATAATAATAAAAGAAATAAATAAAATGCGTTATCACAATTGATACATCATGTTAATACAACTCATACAGTATAATATAGGATATGGACCTCATGTTTACTTCATAAAAATCATTAAAGATTTTAGACCAAAAAGACAGATCAGGTGATAGAAAATAGTTTACACCATGTTTTAAAGTAACGTTTTGACCACATTTCTAAAAAAAAAAAATGTGTATGAAATATGATACAGCAGGCTTTATAGGGTTAAAAGAAGAAAAAAAATCGACACTATGGTAAGAAAACGTACTTAATTCGATAAATAAAGAAGTCTTGCTATTACACAGTTTTACTTCTCCAGCTAAAAATAAGAAGGTAATTTTTATTTATTTATTTTTTTTGCAGTGCACCAACCTGCTTCTACACAGGAATTTTAAAGCCATATTTACAACACATGCATTCATGTGCATTTACATCTGTCTCATAAACACCGAACAGGTGGAAAAAATATCGGAAGAATGGAGGTGAAAAGGAAAAAAAATCGTAAAAACCTCTCATCCCTGGCACTTAACCGTCTATGGCCTTATCACGCCTCATATGTCACATCGGTGACTCACTGGCTGCAGTCGCCCTCCTGTGGCGTCTGTTTGATTACACCAGTCCCGTGACGTCACACCCATTACACTCATTCACTCAAATCATTTTATTTATTTATTTTTTACATTTAATTTTTAAAGGGCTTGGTGTGCAGATACACTTGATTTACTATATCAAACAATCCGATTCATTCAATAATTAAAATACGGAACGTGTGGAACGGAGTCGGTGCACATGTAAAAGATTTACATATATGCACATAGATATACATGCATGCATATATAGGAGACGCCAAAGCAATACGTAAAAATAATGAGTCTTAATGCGGTCAGATCAAACCAGCTCGTTCAGTCTAATGCATATGCGTTCTGTTGAAGATAAAGTGAGAGAGATACTAGAAAGAGAGTGAGGGAGCAAGAGAGAGAGAGAGGTGCTGATGGGGGGAGTTGGCAAGCACTCGTGCCCCCCTCATCTCTGCGTGCACGACTCTCTCCTCCGCAGTGCACTGCTGGACAGCGCTGAGTGCGGAGTACAGGACAGTACAGGACAGTTAGCGCGCATCAGCGAGGGGACGCGCTTCCGTACAGTCCTAAAGTCCCAAACACCAGGCACGCACCAGAGCAGCACCCACATGGAGCTAATATGAACTGTCGGAGGGCTGATCTTCACTTCACGACTCACACTTACTAATTTACAGCTTGAGAGGCAAGGGACATATCAGACATGGACACCTTGGTGTGGATCTTGATTTGTGGAGCGGTAAGTGTTTGACCGGACCGCATGAGCACAAGTGCGCGCAGCGATCACAAGCTGGGTTTTCGGTGAAAATGTAGGTTAATTGACATCAGGTGAAGCGCTTCGTGATGCTCCGGTTATGGTGATGCGGATCTGAGGAGCGCCTGCGGATTCGGCTGAACTTGTTTTCGGTCTGTGGTAGTGATGACTAATCTCAGCTGCCCCGTTTCTGGAGAACAGGTGTCAGCCTCCTGTACTCTTTTAGTCGTTTGAAATTTATCTACACGTACAATATGTTTATTATGTAGCTACCAGAAAATAGTCTACAGTTACTGCACAGATATGTGCGCCCGACTGTAACTAAACTTTTATGTCAAGTTGCCTCAGTTGTCGAATTATTCGACCGGCTTAATTCATTTCTTGTTTGCCACTTTATAGCTTCATTTAGTAGGTTATATTACTGCGTTTTACTATATGTATGTGTTTACGGTGTCCGTATTATAATGACGTATATGGGAATCGACATTTTTGAAAGGAATTCCCTCAGGTAATTTTCGCGCCGCGATCTGCTGAAGTGCATCTTCCACAACGTGATTTTGCTTTGGCACATTCACTCTTAAAAATGTTTTTTTTTTTTTTTATTGGCATCGATGGTTCCATGAAGAACCTTGAACATTCATGGAACCTTTCAAATGCAGAAAAGGTTATTTATAGTCGAAAAAAGTTCTTTAGATTTTTAAAATGTTTTTTTTTTTTTTAAGAACTGTTCACTGAAAGGTTCTTTGGGGAATCAAAAAGTGTTCTTATATGGCATCACTGCAAAAACACCCTTTTGGAACCTATTTTTTTAGGGGTGTTTTTAAGTTTTTTTTTTTAGGATGTATTTGCAATATTTAAATCTGCAATTAAACCAGCCTAAGTTGGTTGTCTGGTCTTAGCTGGTTTTAGCTGGTTGTTCCAGTTGGTCTCCCAGCCTGACCTGCTAAGGGCAGGGATATGCAATGTTGTGTAAATGTTTGGTATGATAATTATCGGAAATTGCTATTGTTGCCATGGTTAAGTCCTCGGGCAAACAATTTCTGTTTGCGAACGGCAGGTGAAAATGCACGCCCTGAGTAACTTTTGTTTATGCTTAAATATTAAAAATAACCTGCTGAAAAAAAAAGCTGGTTGGCTGGTTTTACCTGGTCATTCAGTCTGGTCATAGCTGGTCAGCAGACTGGTTTTAGAGGGGTTTTGGCCACTTCTTTAGCTAGTCAGGCTGGTTTTAGCTTGTCAGGCTGTGAGACCATCTGGCCAACCAGCTAAAACCAACTTGGCCAGGCTGGCAGACCAGCTACTTCCAGCTTAAACCAGCTAACACCAGTCAACCAGCTTAAGCTGGATTTAGCTGTGTTTTATAGATAGGAAGCTACATATGTTATTTGATAAGATCCTTCACCTCCAATGTTACCCCTATAATTCGTACCCTGTGTAGGTATTTAGACAAGACCTATAGGCAGGAATGTGTAGAATTAATCACAGCCCCTTTAATAATAATAATAACTGATATTCTTAAAAAATATCTCAATGTACCCTAATACAGGATCACAACATAAGAAGTTTTCAAAATCTTGCCGTTTACTTTTTTTTTGATGATGACAGTGGTGCCACTGTAGACAGTTACCTTTGGTATTTTTGGTGTGAACTTATCATGGTACATTTTTGTAAGGGATACGTTTGATGCTCAGGGTGCAACATTCAAAGTGCGTAAGCATGTGACCCCGAGGGTCCCCTACCGAGTGCCCTACGTGACCCTCACCACCTCCAGTCTCGTGTAACACGGACCAAATCAATTTAAGCATGCACACGCTCTTGACTAAACACAATTACAGCGTGACCTCTTTTCAGTGATCTGATTTGCAAAATGGCAAACGGAGCCGGCAATTGAGTTTGATCCAGGTGCACGGAGTCAGTGAAGAAGCTCCGCCGACACATGAGCCAGCAGCGCTCCTTCTGGGGTGTGATCTTACAGCTGCGTGAAGGCGCTACGCTCCCGGTGCACTCTGGCGGGGACAGAGTCAGCCTAATTGGTGGTGAAAAAAGTGAGGGCATGTTGAGCCTCTTGATGTTTGACGGTATTAGCTCAGTAGCTTTTCCTGGCCGCTGCTGTACAGACAGGTGCAGATCACTGAAAAGCACAGTTATGATAGGGCCTGCATATAGCATGTAAAGGAGGATAAACCGTAGAAACCATGGAACATTCCTGGATTTGACCAGAGGAAGATTTTGGCAGATTTAATTTCGTTAAGTAAATCCACAGACACTCGTACACACAGATGTCTTAAGCATTGGGCATGCTCCATACTGTGGAGTCCATTAAAGCATGCCAAGTTAACTCATCGGCACGCTTACTCAAGCGAATGCAAATTGAGAAAAAAAAGAAAGGAAGACAGCCAGGGTTTGACGAAGAGAGAGAGTAAATGAGGGGGTGAGTTGGCTGCTGTACTGGTGCATCTGTTTCTGAATGAGAACGAGAGAGGATGTGGATGAGGGGAGGAGGAGGAGGAGGGCAGAAAGAGGAGTCTTAAAGGGCAAAGAGAGTGTGTGAGAGAGTGTAGCTAGGAAGGGAGATAAGATTAGAAACAAGAGGTGAGGTTTTAAGGAAAACGTGCAGGAGACCATAGAGGTTTTCCCTTTTTACTTTGACTGTGGGGAGTCTAGATGGTGACGACGTGTCTGAATTTTATGTAATTGATACAACTTGTTATGCGCTATGGTTTCTTAAAGGATGTTTGTGTGTGAGCAAGAGAGAGAGAGAGAAAGAGAGAGAGAGTATGCTAATTCATTAATGAATGCAAGGAGAAAAATGTGCTGTGAGTTTAATTACCCTGTATGTGTGTGTGTGCGCACACATGCTTGTTTGTGAGTGTGTCTTTCAAACGCTCTGGATTCCACAGGTTAATGAATGAATCTGTGCTTCTTTTCACAGCTATATTCAAGAGAAATGCTTCTACAAGGCCCACTTAGTCCGTAACAGTAGGGCTTCTTAAGTGAAAATGCCATTCATTTACACCACACAGAAATAGATTTTAATGATATTGCATAAATTGTTCAAAACAAGCCTACCCGGTGCTCAGAGATTAAGATATGATATATGTTGTTGCAGTAGTCACAAGCCAGTGTAATTTTTTATTTTATTATTATATATTGCTTAAAGGGACAGTTCACCCAGAAATGAAAATTACCCCATGATTTACTCACCCTCAAGAAATCCTAGATGTATATGACTTTCTTCTTTCAGACTAATACAGTCAGAGTTATTAAAAAAACAAAAACAAAAAAAAAAACATATATAATGGGTCAATGGGTGTTGAGATTTTGATGCCCAAAAAGTATATCTATCCATCATAAAAAAAAAAATTAAGAAAAGATTTAAGAAAAGTAACTGTTAAATTGCAAAGTAAAAATATAGCTGCAAGCAGTGATTACCGGGGTTCAAGTGTTTTAAGGCATTTAAGCACGTATGAAAAAAGACATTGTAGCAAGCCTTTTTTTTGGAAATATAGTGCCAGCTGTGGTCCAGTTTTCAAAATCAAAACTTTGCATGCTTGAGAATCACCAGTGCTCACCAGGTTTTGTGAAGTTTTGAGTTTTCCTTTAGGCTTTATAGAATTTTGGGTAAATTTGGACAGGCCCCCTTTTCGTTATATCTTTCCAAAGGGTAAATTCCAACATTTAAAAAAAAAAAAAATATTGACCTAGAGAGTCCAGAGAATTGTACTGCAGTGTTTTTTTCCCCAGATTAAACAAAAAACCTAGGACTAGTTCACAAAAGTAGTTTTTTCTACTTCTATCTTCTCAATCATTTAACAAACAATTTAATTTACAGCAGTGGTTCTAGAGGCAAAGTTGTCCTGAATGAGGAGTTCTACCATATGATACAAATATTGCATGTATGTGGAAAAAAAAAAAAGTGCAATGTGAAAAATTGCCATTTTTAATGATGATAGGACAAATAGTTGCATAGGTATAGCCAAATGTATGTTTTTTTTCCCTCTTATAGTGCCACCAAGTGGCTAAGATCTGCAGTTTTTGTCCTGCGACCTCAGATTGAGCTTGTACATACGTGTCCTGAGTTTGGCAAAGATATCTCATTCCGTTCAGGAGTTATAGGCATTTTACTAAAAGTGACCCTGCCCCTTTCGAACGTTTTGGCATCCCTTTACGATGGTGAGTTGAAAGTTTGACTTTTTGTGATAATGATTGATATTCACTCTCCAGAGAATGGTTCAGAATGGTTCTGATTGGGTGAAAATCCTAGGACAAGTTCGCAAAAATAGTTTTGCCAAAAATCTAAAATACCCCCAAATTTTATGATCGAATCTTAGGCTTGCATTTTGTCTGGCATGAGTGAAGACTCCAACAACATGAGGCTCAAGACACTGAGCCTGCGATGGTTTAGGAGTTATGAGTGATTTCATACTTTTGGTTGTTGTGGCACCCCCGTCAGGCCGATTGAGACAAGCCTTGGTGACATTGTTGGCGGTGTGAGTACTACCATCCCTCCAAGTTTCTAGTCTCTGCGACTTATGGTTTGGTCGGCATTTTTTTAAGTGGAGATCGCTGATATGTGACAATAAATTACAATATTTTTACACCCAAGGAATAGTCAACTTTATTACGGTTACTTCCTTTAAATAAGACATCCTTGATGATGTATGTAGCCTGAATGGTCATGTGACATGCATTTTCAGTTGTGTAGTGTATACAGAGATCATTTCTGAAACGCTGTGAAAACGCAAGTGTAGACGAGGATCGTTTTCAATCTTAAAACGCTGTTTTAAAATGAAAATGCACTAGTGTAAACAGGGCCTTAGGACACTTTAATAAAGAAACTGAAGAATTCCAATGGAGAAAATGAATAGGAAAAATACCTCTGTTGTGGGTGGTCACTGCTGAGCTCTATACACATAAAACACACCACATATCAGCACTGAGTGTGATCACATGACTAGATTGAACCTATAGAGAGAGGAAAAGTGAAGCGCCGCAGTAGTAAATTAAAGCAAAGTGAAGCCTGCGCCCCCTCTAATGAGCCTCCAAATTCTCTTAAACACACCGCACACACACATCTGCTGTCTGAGACAAAACGAGCCCATAAACACCTCTTACAGTGCCAGTGTGTACAGATGTTTATGACCCCTTGGGTTATTGACAATACTCAACAAACAGATCAGGACCTGTGAAAGAGGAAGCACATAGTGGAAGGGTAGGGCTAATAGATGTCTTGGGTAAAGAGGGTCTGTGGACTCTGATCTGCGAGACCTTGATGTGTAAAGTATGTGTAATCGTACCCGTGACAATACGACAGAAACAGCTGGACATGCAGTAGACATATGTATAACTCCAACCGCCTGTCTCATCTTGCTCAACACGCCCCAGCTTTTGGACACACCAGTGAAATGCAATCAGCACAATATGCTGTGATGCAGCTGTTAGCAAACTGTAGTCCCCATATGCAGCAAATATGAAGGTGGTTATGGACAGTAAGGGGATTAACTGGAAAAATTACATTAAACAAAGTACAAAAAGTTTTTCCAGTACAAATATATAAGCATTACACATCATATCATATTTTGTTTTCTGAAAAAAAAGAAGAAAAAGTAACAAAGTTACAAAAAACCTCTTTTCTTTGAATTATGTTTATTTTTCTTCTCTGATTCACAGATATTTTGATGGAACTTTAATTTACAGTATTTGTACTTACCTAAAATAGTACTGAGCAATATAAAGTGACAAAATGGGTTAAGATTAGGGGTTTAGAGGTAAGTCTTCTGTCAGCCGTCACAGTTCAATATGCAATATGCAGCATTAGTTAAGGATTTAAGCTAAGGATTAGTTCACTTAAATGCTAAAATAACAATTTCCTAATAATTTACTCACCCCTTTGTCATTCGAGATGTCTTTCTTTCTTCAGTCAAAAAGAAATGAGGAAAACATTCCAGGATTTTTCTTCATATAGTGGACCTCAATGGGGATCAGTGGGTTGAAGGTCCAAACTGCAGTTTCAGTGCAACTTCAAAGGGCTCTACTCAATCCCACCTGAGGAATTAGGGTCTTATTTAGCGGAATGATCTGTCATTTCTAAAAAAATAAAAATGTATATAATTTTTAACCACAAATGCTCATATTTTACTAGTTCAACCTCACGCAGTACATAATTATGCACATAATCAAGACATGGCCGAAAGTGCCAACCCAGTGTTTACAAAGCAAACGTGCAAAGAAAGTTAAGCGCCCTTCACGCTCCTTCAAGACGAGCATTTGTGGTTAAGAAAGTAAATGAAAGATAAGGCCCTTATTCCTCAGCTGGGATCGTGTAGAGCCCTTTGAAGCTGCACTGAAACTGCAATTTGGACCTTCAACCCATTGATCCCCATTGAAGTCCACTATATGGAGAAAAATCCTGGAATGTTCTCCTCAAAAACCTTAACTTCTTTTTTTGACTGAAGAAAGAAAGACTTGCACATCTTGGATGACGTGAGTGCGTACATTTTTTATTCTGGAAGTAAACTAATCCTTTAAAGTCAATTTGGGTTCACAGTAACCACAACCTAATCTAATCCTTAAACAAATAAGTGTGAATTTAAAGGTGGTTCAGGCAGAATTAATTGCAGCAGTTAGTGGTGAATAAGAAGGAAATAGCATCTGAGGAATATCAATATGACTATATTGCCTCGCAAACACTTTAATTAACGTATTAACATCAAAATATCTCACGGGTTTATGGGTAATTGGAGACTAGGAACCTGTGGACCCCTAGAGAGATGGAATAATAATGTCATTTCTTTCTTTCTGCAGCTGGGGCTGGTGTTTGGCTCTAAGCTGGAGCGGGCCATAGAAGAGGAGTGTGAGTCGGGCGATTACACTCATGACGGGGAGTGCTGTTTGCAGTGTCCTCCAGGAGAGGGAGTGGTCAAGGAGTGTGGGGCCACCCAGACCGAATGTGGTCAATGCTTAGACAGTAAGTACAACTTCTCATAAACACAAACAGTACTCACATGCAAACCCACACACATGTAGGACATGCACATGCATGCTTCACGTACTCATAATCTTCCATGCATATTCACACATAAATATTCACACAAACACTTACTTTCACCCAAATAAATTTATTAACACACAATTAGTGTCTCACACGTACACACGGATACTTATTAACACATAATTATGTTCTTTCGCTCCCTCACACACACACACACACTCGCACATGTGCACATATAGACTCAAAGAACAGGCAGAAAGCTGAGAGTAATTATGCAATTAGCCGGATATGGTATATGAGCCTCTGTGTGTGTGTGTGTGTGTGTTTGATGCATTAATTTAGGCCAAATGTTCAGCGTCATAGTCTGTGAGGAAAACCAGCAAAAGAGAGTAACAAAGAAAAACAGGACATGATAGATGAACACAAACTGACAATCTCTGAAAAATATCTAGTCTCTTATGCTCACCAAGGCTGGATTTATTTGAGTACACTAAAAACAATAATATTGTGAAATATTATTCATATTTAAAGTAACTGTTTTCTGTTTGAATATATTTTAAAATGTAATTTATTCCTGTGCTTAAAGCTACATTTTCTGCATTATTCCTCAAGTCTTCAGCGTCACATGATCCTTCAGAAATCATGCTGATATGCTGCTCAAGAAGCATTTATTATTATTATTATTATTATCAGTGTTGAAAACATAACATTTTTGTGAAAACAATGACATTTTTTCAGAGTTCTTTGATGAATAGAAAGTTAAAATAACTATAGTATATTCTTCCCATTGACAGACACGTTTAGATATGACAAGACACATTTTTCACACATTTTACTGCAGGTCTCGTTCTTTAAAGGGGTTCTATCCTACTTTCTGCTCTCAGTAAGAGAAACGCTCACAGTCCTCTGTGAGCGCTGAGAAGCACTTAGGACGACAGGCCTGAAATAGAGGAGGTCTTATGTTTCAGGACAGGACACTTTACATCAATAACCCAACTGGGTGCTTTTTGTTTTTTTTTTCTATCTGTGTGGGATATAAATAAAGATGGTGAATGTTATATTAGAAAAGCATCTGCATTAATTTTTAGTGTAACAAAACAAGCTCCCTGTTTACTGATTGACAAAAACACATTCTGTGACCTTTGTGCTTATTTCCTGTCGCTTTTTACCCAGTGTTGGAAAAGACACACACGCGTGCTTCTTTCACGCATCCTCGCCTCCTCATGCCGGTCTAGACACAAGCATACATCAGCAACTACTGAAATATTTAGCTGTCCATTTTTCTCTGTTTCCCATTCCCTCACACACACATAAACTCATGGCACTGTGTGTGTGACACAAACCTTTTACCATTGCAGCTACTGTCTCAGTCACCATTTCTCCACATATCAGGCCAGTGTCTTGATTCACATATACACATGCTAGCTGAAAGGTATCAGTTTCCATTGATTACTTTGATTCATTAATAAAGCCTAAGAGCTCGAAAATGATCCTGTAGCTTTACTGATAGAGCTTGGCTCTAACAACCACAAGGTCATTGGTTTGATTCCTGTAAGTGAATCTCTCAAACCCTGTCAACAACATGTTTACACATATTTCAACACATAATCATTTACATTTTACATTTAGATTTAGTTATTTAGCAGACGCTTTTATCCACAGCGACTTACAAATCAAATAAATTAAATAAATGTGCACTACCAGTCAAACGTTTTTGGACAGTACGATTTTTAATGTTTTTAAAGAGGTCTCTTCTGCTCACCAAGGCTGCATTTATTTGATCCAAAATACAGCAAAAGCAGTAATGTTGTGAAATATTTGACTATTTAAAATAAATGCTTTCTATTTGAATATATTGTAAAATGTAATTTATACCTGTGATTAAAGCTGAATTTTCCTTATCATTACTGCAGTCTTCAGTGTCACATGATCTTCCGAAATCTTTCTAATATGCTGATTTGCTCTTTAAGAAACATTTTATTATTATTATTATTATTATTATTATAAATATTTAAAACAGTTGAGATCAGTATTTATTTGAAATAAAAAGCTTTTGTAACATTATACACTAAACAGTTCAAAAGCTTAGAGTCAGTATATATTTTTTTTAATTGTAATTTAATTGTAGATTATAGAAATTAGTACTTTTATTTAGCAAGGATGCTTTAAATTGATCAAAAGACGATAAAGGCATGTATAATGTTACAAAAGATTTCTATTTCATATAAATGCTGTTCTTTTGAACTTTCTATTCATCAAAGAAACCTGAAAAAAAATCCTACTCACCTGTTTTCAGCGAATCAGAATATTAGAATGATTTCTAAAGGATCATGTGACTGGAGTAATGATGCTAAAAATTCTGCTTTAAAATCACTGTAATAAATTACAAAAAATATATTCAAATAGAAAATATTTCTAAATTTGACTGTTTTTGCTGTACTTTGGATCAAATAAATGAAGGCTTGGTGAGCAGAAGAGACTAAGCATTAAAAATCTTACTGTTCAAAAACTTTTGACTGGTATTGACTGGTAAATCTAAAATATCTTTAGATAATATGTTTAGATTTGGGAGGAAACTGAGCTGGAAATGTTTTCATGAGATTTACCAATATTTAAACACAATGCATAATTTAAAGGCACTTTGTTGTTTTGAGGTGAACTGTAAATGAAAGTCGGTCTATTATATATTCTGTTTGTAATAGGTACTGTGGGAGCCGTGCTGAACTGGAATCAGTCAGTGTGTCATTTTAGACAGAGCTGACTAATGACTGATGGGGATTTGGGAAATAACAGCATTAGATAATGATACTTAAGCAACATCAGCTGCCCTAACCCAACCATACTGAGACTAATACAGCTCTTATTCATCTGAAAGAAAGAAAGAAACAGAGAGAGAGAGAGGTTAATGCTACTGAACATTTAAGCAGAACTCAGGACTGGAGCCTTGGCTGTTTTTATTGGCCTAAGCAGCCGCTCTACCGTTCCACGCAGTTCCACGCAGCTTTGATTTATTGCTTTACTGGTATTATAACACAAACCGTCTAATACTAATAAGGAACAACTGAATTGTGAAAACAGAACACGAGAGAGAGAGAGAAATACATTCCAGTTTGTTCTGATAAACCGATATGGTTGTGATTATAGACCAGAATGCAGTGCATTACGCAATATACGTATTTCCTCGACCCATTCAGTATAAAGTTACTTCACAAAATCTTTTAAAATGTGCCAGCAAAATATTGGCAAACATACCTAGTTACAGTCCTCCTCCAGCAAATGACAGCCAAGCAAAAAAACAGCTTTCAAAGAAAATAGTAAAAAGATTTCATGCACCTGGCTGATATATCTGCAATTGCAAAAGGATAAAAGCACAGAGACTTTGAGAGCTGATGACGTCACTGGAAGACACACCGCATGAGGCAGGCCGAGGCTTTTTCCTCATGATAAAACGGTCATGTGATGAAGTTATTTATTATGCATGTAAACAGTCATCAGCAGAGCAACCTGTGTGTGGGTGGGCGCTCTGTTGTTTTTGTTAGTGTTGTGATATGTGTTTATAATCAGTGCAGGGACGGCTGCATTCAGGTGTATCCCTGCGAACATCCGGCTGGTGCACTGTTCATCTGGTCACAGCTGAATGCACACACTCTATACCAATGTCACAATAGTCTTTACTCACTATAAAGACGAAATGTTTTAAGTAAATTCAAACAAGAAGGCAAAAAGTAAACACTAAAGTCAAACTAAAGCTATAGAAGTAATGAAAGTAAGATGGAGATCAGACAGCATGGGCCCCATGTGTTCCTCTCTGAAGGTCAGGGATATTACAGTAAACACAAAACAGACAAACAATGTCAAACACTGCATGTGTGTACATATCTATCTATCTATCTATCTATCTATCTATCTATCTATCTATCTATCTATATAGAGAAATATATATAGAGGAGGCAAAGGAGGCAGTGCTTCAACAAATTTAATACAAAAATAAAACAATGCCAATATTACAAAATATAACATTAAAAAGTATATAAATCATTTGTTCTCCCCTGAGCCCATTGAGTTTTAACAGACTCACTAAAGTGTGCAATGGGTTTAGCAGGGGGTAATTGAGAATGAATGGGGGGAAGTCACATTAGAGGAGGCAATGCCTTCATCGTGATATGATTGGATATGACTGGTTGTGTTCAGCTGTGATTGGTTCATGTCATAAATCCCACCTTTTGTGCACGTGCATGTTTCACATTTGTGAATCAGTCGGAATTAACAATATAATGTCATTCTGGGAGAACTAATTGAAAAAAGTAAGAAAACAACTCGCACACTTAGATATAACCACTTTGTTATGTCAAATTAAAAAAAAAAAAAAAAAACTTAAAATGCCATGAAAACATGATCTGTGGGAGTTTTTAGTGAGTAATTAACTTGGTGAAATTTAAAGTAAATCTGTGTCCTGTTTACTGAGCTTTAATGACTGAAAATGATGTGAAAAATTAAAAAATAGTTAAAAGTAAAAATAATAGCTGAACGTAAGTTTACAAATAAAACATATTGTTTAAACTGTTACTGCCTTGAGTTATTATTTTGGTAAAAAATGTAAAATGCTTAAAAACTATTTGATTATTGATTGTATACAGTGAAACAAAAATTTATTCAGAAACCTTCAACATTTCTCACATTATCACAGTTTACTCACTATAGTTTAGAAAATGGTAATAAAATATGACAAGAACTCAGAGTTAAACTGTGTCAGAGCAAATTCAGCTGATAATGTCAGATAACTTTGATAGAAAGCTATGTAACTGTTATAGTTTTTCTCAATTGCTTTGGCTCAATTCTCAAATGATTTTTTTTTTCTCCCTGAAACAACAAGTACAGGCCTCTAAACAATTAGCTTCTTGTTCACATCAGATTGGAATTTCTTATTGATTTGAGCAAATTGCAAATGCTTTGGCACATGTGTACAAACAGTAAGTACAATTGTCTGCAGTTTGCACAACAACTAATTTCATATGGCTTGTTGATCAAAACTGATCAAACAGTTGATTCTCACTTAAACTGTCAAATACTTCAGAACTTCTCAATTATTTTTTGTGTAAGCCATCACATTCAAAACGATCCATTCAATTATGAAAAATTGCTATACATGCATGTAAATTCCATAAATATCTGACATTGACATCGTTTGTAATGTCTGCTAAATTGGCAAATTACCTCTAAATGCAATACAATTTGAATCAACCATTCAACCATTTACAGTTTTTGCCCATTGCTTACACACTAAAACCGAATGCTTAGACCAAAGTCTCAATACATAAACTTCTTGTAGCATACCTTAAACACAGTGTAACCATAGCTTAAACACATTGTCAACTTTGCACTTTGTTTACAATTCTGTAACACACTTATTGCGAAACACTACACACGTTTTCTTACATTTGACACTTTGTTCAAAAACAAAATCACCTGTTATCATTGGGAAAATACTGTGTTCAAAAAGCAAAACTTATCTGGCAATTGTAGGCACTTAAATACACACCTGAAAACACTTGCACAGAAAACAGAACACTAATTGGTCTGAGCATTAGCACTACAAATAGGCCTCAGGTAAGCCATTTTGAGAACTTTGCAAGAGGCATGCGGAGACATTGAGGTGGGATCCATCCAAGGGTGATATTTTCACAAGGCGATATTTTCCCTGATGCCTAGCCCGCGAGGACATTGCCTGTGATGTTGACGAGAACTTGTGGCCAGACCCAAACAGAAGGCGGGATCCATAAGCCTCCCCATCACCCCATTTTTTTTTTACTTTTGTATTGTTGCTAAATTTACTTTATTTCTGTAAGAATGTTTGTTTATTGTAAAAACTATTGTTTGATTGCTGCTGAATTTCTACTTTTGAGTTTTACAGAAGACTGAGTTTGAGCAAATGACAATTACAGTTTTTGCCCATTGCTTACACACTAAAACCGAATGCTTAGACCAAAGTCTCAATACATAAACTTCTTGTAGCATACCTTAAACACAGTGTAACCATAGCTTAAACACATTGTCAACTTTGCACTTTGTTTACAATTCTGTAACACACTTATTGCGAAACACTACACACGTTTTCTTACATTTGACACTTTGTTCAAAAACAAAATCACCTGTTATCATTGGGAAAATACTGTGTTCAAAAAGCAAAACTTATCTGGCAATTGTAGGCACTTAAATACACACCTGAAAACACTTGCACAGAAAACAGAACACTAATTGGTCTGAGCATTAGCACTACAAATAACTTTGCAAGAGGCATGCGGAGACATTGAGGTGGGATCCATCCAAGGGTGATATTTTCACAAGGCGATATTTTCCCTGATGCCTAGCCCGCGAGGACATTGCCTGTGATGTTGACGAGAACTTGTGGCCAGACCCAAACAGAAGGCGGGATCCATAAGCCTCCCCATCACCCCATTTTTTTTTTACTTTTGTATTGTTGCTAAATTTACTTTATTTCTGTAAGAATGTTTGTTTATTGTAAAAACTCTTGTTTGATTGCTGCTGAATTTCTACTTTTGAGTTTTACAGAAGACTGAGTTTGAGCAAATGACAATTAAAATAGAAACACAAAGACTGCAGTGTTTTATATAAAGCCCATCAGTGTGTTGCTGGTGATATGAAAGAGTAATTCAAATGGTGCTTGTGTGTATGGTTTTGTTGCAAGAATTTAATTTTTAGAAAGGAGTGTTACGTTTTGATTGCAATGTTTCATTTTGGCATAGATGTGAGTTGGTAATCTCCAAGTGCTATGTCTGATTGGCTTGTGTGTAGAGTTTTGACATAATGAGCCAAATTCTGCAAAAAGTGTGTAAGCAATAGGCAAAAACTGTAACCAATCAAGTTTGGGAGCATATATATGTAGATTGCCCACAGCACAATACGTTTTTTAATAGATGTTATTTTGTAGTTATTTGTTATTTTTGTGTATTTGTGGTAAGAAATATAAAATGTACACTAACTGGACAAGCAAGATTTCACTTTACCTGTAATACATTCGTACAAAAATTAATGTACTGTATAAATACAAATGTTCATATACTTTTTTTTTCTACATACTATTGACTCTTCTCAACAAATATGAGGTAGAAAAAAAAAAAATTGTATTTAACATATGATGTAGGTATAGCAACATCACACGAACAAGCACCATTACGACTGCAAATGTGACATTGATTTTATACATCAGCAGTTCATTAAACTAGTAGTTAATATTAACTGACTTACATTTTAGATACCTCATTGGCAGTTTTGCTAACGAAAATAGTTCTAAGCAAAGCCACAGCATAACAGTTGCGAATCTCCGAGCAACACAGCAGGGTTTCAGTACCGAATGATTCAGTGAGCCATTCATAATGTCAGGCGTTTGAACGAACTGGTTGAATCTGTCTATGGTTGAATCTGTGACTCACTCATTAAGACAATGACTTACCGCCAACCTATTGGTGGTTCAATTTCATATTTAAAAAATTATTGCACTTTTTTTCAACATTTTAGATTTATATGTTAAAAAAGTAAAACATAAGTCTTCTAACATTATTTATGCATTTGCAATTTTACTGTCTAAATGCATTTTTGTGACCTCTTATCTTCATTAAACAGTCAGAGTAAATACATTTAAATGGCACTTCCGATGCAGGTTCGGTTTTTCCTCTGCAGTGGAAAGATGGAGTTTGTTGATAGTGATTTAATTTGAATGGTAACAACTATACAGAGTCTAATTATTCTAATTGAATGTATTGATAAAATTTAAGAATTGTACGTAAATGATGGACATGTACATTTAGTAAGGTTAGGAAAATATTGCCCTTCATAAAGTGGAAAAGTGTCCTAGAAATCAATTTAAGGCAAATATCACAAATATGCTGATTAAAGTAAAACCTCATAGAGTAGTGATGAGACTACTGCTTCAAAATGGATTACATTTACGCCAAAGAAAAAAAAGGCATTTTTTGCCCCGGACAAGTACATTTTTTACTCGGACAAGTGAATGAATAATTTACTTGTCCGAAGGACAAGCACATGTCAAAGCTTAATGTCAAGCCCTGAGTTGTGACATTTGCACTCATAGTTTAGAGAAGGCTGTTAAGGCTGTTTCGAAAAATGTGCCAAAGCAATTGAGAAAAACTGTAGTATGACAATATTTACACAACTATCAATACTTTGCTGACTAATTACCAAGCAATGCTTTATTTTGTACAGTCTGTGGTGTTTGCTTTTATTAAAGAAAAAAACAATTAAGCAAAACATGGTCAGGTGAAGTGTCTGAATAATTTTTGGTCCCACATTTTTATACATTTTCACTGGAAGTCCACTGCATGAAGAATTTTTTGGGTATAATATGCCATGTTTACTTTATTTTGCTATCCTCACTTACATAAATGAACTAGTGTCCTGCACTCACTAGTAACATATCAAAAATTATATCTGGTGTCTGAATAATTTTTGGTTTGACTGTATGTGTAAATGTATGTATGTGTGTGTACACAAACAGACACAGACAGACAGACAGACAGACAGATAGATAGATATATAGATAGATAGATAGATAGATAGATAGGCAGATAGATAGGCAGATAGGCCAGCTATAGTTAGGTGACAAATGGACTGATCTTTAAATTTTCCACTGCAAAACGAGGTCATATCCATCCATTAATAAATAATGAAGGAGAGAGAGAGAGAACAAACAGATGGGCTGAAAGGGTTGTTCGGCTGAATTGACACTTTCACAGTTCACTGTGGCCTGCATCACATGACCCATATGTTTACCTATTATCCAGCTCTTCTCTGGTTGAGCACTGGAGACCAGTACTCTTTGCTTTTAAAAAGCGCATCATTTACTGAGTCAGTCTGTGTTTGTAAATGAGGGTGTTACACACTGAAATGGAGAAGTGGTGGTACACGATGTGTAAGGCGTTTAGGAGCATCTCGTACCCACAGCATCAAAGCTAACTAATGAAGATGAATTAATCATCCTTTAATCTGGGAATGAGTACAAGTGGTTATATTTGAATCAAGCTTAATTTAAAAACAGCATTATTGCTACATCAGCAATCTCATGTTTGTCAGCACAACATGTTTGGGCAGTTGTCTCAGATGCCTTGATTATGGTAACCAAGTCATTAGCCTTAACATCACCTGCATAACAAGAGCAAACATGACAAGAACGCCAAGTGTTTCAAGGAGTGCTTCTGTCCAAAGTATAGCAGAGAGGTGAACACCTCACCCTCAGGCCAAACATAGGCGTGAACACATCTATCTGCCCAGTGTCAGATCCTTCCAGCTTCATACAGACCTGATCTGATGCTAAAACAAGTGATGAACATCACTCTTCTGCCTTATTCAGATCCTACATATTGGTCAAATGCCTACCTGATCTCATGAGGAAAATGACACGAAATACATGCCACTAAGTACATATCACTGCAGTTACCAACAGAAATGAACACTAGAGGCGGTAAAACAGCGAGCACTTGTAATTGATTTTTGTACCCAGTTATGATTATAGCTCTGTATGTTTTGCTTTCCAGTGTTGGTCCCCTGCCAGATTACTACTCCCCTAGTATTGATAGGTTTACAGTTAGATGTGGGGAGGGGAATTAGGATTAGAATTAGGCAATCCTTTAGCGATTTCAGTGAGATGGGTAATAATTTGGACACAACACCCGACTTAACAAGCTTGCTCCGTAGCTCAGCCGGCACAGAATTGGACTTGGGATGCGGAATCCTTGGGTACAAATCCCATGAAAAACATGATACACGATGAAAGAGCAAAAGATGAGAGATCGAAAAACAAGCTAAAATGGCATGCTTGCAATTGCGTTTTTACGTCACATTCGCAGTTGTTCATACTATCAGGTAGGTTTAGGTGTAGTGCAGATGGTTTGTTATTATAAAACGTCACGAAGCATTAAAGATATAGTGCCACTCAACGGACATTTCAAGTGAGAACAATCTTTTAGTACCACTCAGTGGACATTTCTGTTGTAAACTCCAGTGATATGTACTTATTGGTACGTATTTTGCGATCCCACAGGTATGTTTTCCTCATGAGATCAAGTTATCAAATGCAGTTTGTTTCGAAAGGACATCCTAAACAGTGTTGCCAAGTCTGAATTGGGCTACTTTCATACTGTTGAAGCGACTCCAATAACGTAATATTTAGCCCCTGGAAGGCTAATTTTACCAGAGGAACCACACCACAAAACGTGTATTTTACCTCCTGGAACGCGACTTTTACCGGGGCACCCCCCTCGACACACTATTGGGCTACTTTTGGGCTGGTTTTGAGTAGCAGTTGTGCGCGTTTTTTTGTGAAAACCTGCCAACCCTGATCCTAAATATGATCTAAATATTTAATTTTTTCATAGATTAAGGTTGCACATGTTTCTCTTAAGGAAGTGATCCCATGATCTCACATTTTTAACTATGCCACACTTTGCTTGTAAGTCTGCAATTGACCCTTCGCATAGAGTTTGATTGACGAATCATGATGGCAAATCTGACATTTTTGTTTGACAAACAACCCAGACAGAGTAGAGTAACATTGGTGGTTTTGAAACTAAAAACTGTGTATTGCCGTCTTTCCGCAGTTGAAACAAGATACCTTCTGATGTTCATTCATGTTTATTTTGTGTTATAACTAGTAAAGAGGAAGAAATGATCAATTCATGTGCCACTTGATCTGAGGTGCTACAGCAATCTGTCATGACACATTAAAGTGCCACAAAACAGAACTTATTGTTTGAATATCTTAAAAAAAGACAGAATTTGAAAGCTGAGACTCTGTTTCATACCAAAAGTAACCTGCTTTGTCTTATCTGTAGGCGTGTTGTCAGTTTCCTCTTTGCTCCATGATGTATTATTGATGTACACTGCAACAGTAACAAAGGTGAACGGGTATTTGCCAACAATCAGTTAGACTTAAGAGATTTCAATATGAACTTATCATATTTTTCCCCAAACAAATGATCTGGACTATGCTATCAGCATTGATATTACAGCTCTTACTGCATTTAAATGAAGGTCTTATTTCTAATAAACTAGAACAAATATCAAAGCAAATATTAAAGCAATAATTCAAAGCAAAGCAATAGTTATTTATCACACTCATGTCATTCCAAGCTCATATGCCACCAAATCAATCAAGAGTTGAACTTGAGAATAGCATCAGTCTAATTTCACTGAAAAGAACTGACTCAAAAGAGTGATTTGTTCAAGTTCAATAACTAAAAAAAAGTCCTAAACAAATACAATTTACAAGAAAATGCTGTTTCAGTCTTTCAAAACTCCACATTTAATTCAGTGTTACTTTCCATTTCTTTGTAATAAGTTGTGAAATTTACCAGCAATTTCTGAGTGAATCTACACAGTAAAAAACAAAAAACACAATTTGTTGAGTTAACTTAAAATAATTTGTTACCCTGCTGCCTTAAAATTTTATGTTCAGTCAACTCAAAAAAGTTTATTCAAGTTGAAATGTTAAGCTGTACTAAGGGAGTTGACTAAACTAAAAATGTGTTTTAAAAACTTAAACAGTTGTTAAACTTAACAGCTGTGTTTGTTACTCGGCTGCCTTAAAACTGTAAGTTGAATCAACTCGAATATCTAAGTTGTCACTTAGTAAAACGTAACATTTCAAGTTAATTAATTTTTTTTTCGAGTTGACTGAACTTAAAATTTTATGGCAGTCAGGTAACAAATTATTTTCAGTTGACTCGACAAATTGTTCTTTACAGTGTACACCATTTTTTTCAATGAATGAGTTCAGTTTGAAGTAAATAGCATAGTCTTCTGAGTTATGAATGAGCAAAGTCTAAGCAATAAAATACTTGGTTTTATTATATTACACTTTACTTAAAGCCTTTATGTATAATGCATAATATACATAGTTTTAATGCATTAATTATGCCTTGTAATGCACCGTATAATGCATTGTACAATCTCATGAATAACTGTAACCATTTATCAATTAATTGTTGCACTTTGCATTTTAAATTCTGTTGTAATTATTTACGACAACATATAATGTATTACAATGCACATCATGAATAATTAGAATGCATAATAGCCTTTAACAACACTTTGTAATGTATTACACATAAAAGCTTTAAATAAAGAGTTACCAAACATTCCTCTGGACCAGTGTGGCAAACAGCTGTGGGACTGTTTTTGTTTCATGTTCGTGGTGTTTGATGAAAAGCTGTCCTGTGTTCCAGGAATACAAGACCATTTCCAGCAGAGATCTATCTGTATGTGTTTCTGCCCATGTCTGTTTGTTTGTTTGTTTATTTATCACTATGAGAATAAAAGAACGGACACACATGAGAGACACATGCAGGAGAGATTAGAAACCCACTTGTGTCTGTGTGAATACCTCAGCTTGATAATATCTTAGCCTTAGTGCATGTCAGACTGGTCTAAAGCAGAAAAAAAAATGTTCATTTCTAAACAGTACGTGGAGAACTGTTAGATTAGTGTGCTGGTGAAGACATTTCTCACGAATGCGCAGATGAATATCTGCTGCTCGCCGCGAGGAACCATTATCTTCATCCTCCGACAAACACGACTGGTTTATTTGGTGTTAACTTGTAAAAACCACCTTTAAGTGTTTATGTAGAAATGAAAGAGTTTCATTCTTTCTGTACTGAAACTAAAATTATGTTTTTACCTTTTTAACTTGCGATGTCCTATTCACATCCTGTTCACATTCCTTTGCTTTCTGTTGTAAGATCTTGGCTGTAATATAAAAGGGGGGATGATAGTCCAACAGAATAGTTCAGATTTATCTGTCAGATCCTTTTAATGGTAATGATATATTATCTGCATGACATAAATTGGTCTGAACAGGTTTCAAATTTTATTGCTGTGTGCAACTTGGGGAATGAATACTTGACCTTCTGCTTCCACACAACAGCCCAGAGGAACATGTTTTTTTTTTTTTTTTTGCTCAGAGATGCTTCTCAGTTATGCTTCATGTAATTATCAACTTTGTCTCAGATGTTTCTTCCAGAATTCCTGAGGAGATAATTCGGTCTTGGAAAAATTTAATGAGAAATGTTCAAATGCCAAAATCTCTGACATTTGATTATACACTATATTAGAAAATCTAAACTTAGAGACAAAAGTCTCAATTTTAGTATGTCACTTCTCAAACACACCAAGATCCAACAAATTTTCAGATTCTTCAATCACCATAAATCAAGTGCCGGTCAACGGCAACAGACCAACAGGGGTAGCACACTGATCAGACAAAACTTTGTGTTGCCTTTGTCAGCATTTGTTGGTGTGGTGTGAATTGGTCTTTAAAGAGAAAGTTAGTTGTCTTGGGTGTTGGGAGATAGGCAGAGCCCCCATATACACAAGCAAGAGCTGCCATGGCTGTGAACAGGCATTTAAAAACAACTTGGTTTATAGAAGATCATCAAGCATACACCACTTCCTCTTTTCTTTCAAAACAAACCAAAACCAAACAAACACATTCTGATTGTCCTCTCCCTTGCCTTTATCTCTCCTGTTATCAGAGTGACACACAATCTACGTGTCGATGAAGATATTTAAAATCCCAAATTTGCAGGGATTACATTACGAACCCTTAGAACTTCACGTCATCTAAAAATGCATGTCACACTTTTTTTTTTGTTCTGCAGTAAACCTGATTTCACTGGAAGCCTCACCATACACAAACTCTCTGAATAATGTAAAGCTTTCCAACTAATTTTTCACCACAATGTTTTATTTTCATATGGCATCTCAAACTCACCTATAGGAAAAACTTCCTCTTGTGAAAAGCTAAAAGGTAAACACCAAAAGGCAAAGCATTATTCCAGGGCTGAATTTAGGCTTTTCAAATGCTGTTCTGCAAGTCAAGGAACTTTCATAAACTAAGTTTAAGTTCTTGGAAAAAGAAAAAACGAAAGAGGGCATATAAATGGTCATATCATGTTCATCAAAATAAATCTGAACCACGACATTGCATTTAGCTATCATTCTTTTTCATGCTTATCTGGCTGATGCAAGTTTAAATCAGTCATTTTCTAATCCTGTTCCTTCCTCTTCTCCCTTTCACTTTCTTGTGTCTCTCTATTGTCTATCCATCTTATTCTTCAATGCGGAAGTAAGCCTATGGATGAAACTTCCAGTTCATTTGCCTCTAGGGAAATAAGGAGAAGAATAACAATGTGCAGTAAACAGTAAAAATGTTTGCACTACAAACCAGTGTGCTTATAATTAAGATAATACATTAAGATAATATGGTAAGACACACCAGTCTGCAATATCAAGCAGCAAAATTATTTTATTCAGAAAAGACTAATTATTTTCAATGACCCTGCATTCCTGTTTACCCTAATAGCAACAGAAAAACTGATAACAATAACATGTCCATGCCTTACAAAAATAGAAAAAAATATCGAGAGACTGATTATGTTGGTCACAGGAGTGAAAGATGTCACATTTCCTGTATTAGAAACACTCATGAATAAGTTCCTGTATTAGAAACAGTGACTGGAATTTAATGAAAAGATAATAAAACACAAAGTATAGTGTCATAGATGTACATACATTTTTTTTTGTTAAATTAATAAAAATACAAAAAACTTAAATGTTAACATTAACGTCACAATGCTTTACGAGATGTAATATAAGTCTCAGTTGTTCCCAGAATGTGTCTGTGAAGTTTCAGCCCAAAATAAGATAATTTGTAAAATAAGATCATTTTCAGCCCAAAATAAGATCATTTTGAAAATGGCTATTTTGAGTGGAAGCGGAAACATGCTGTTTTGTGCATGTCTCTTTAAATGCAGATCAGCTGCTGCTCCTGACCCCCTTTTCAAGAACAGGGCTGTGCCTTTACAGCTCGTACCACAGATACTCTGCTAAAATCTGTTTGGTTTTGATTATCATGTCTATCGTGTTGAAATCATGCTTCTTAAAGCCATATCCGTTTAAACTTCTTATATACAGTTTTCTAAACACACACAACCTAAGCATTTGCACAGATAGTTGCTGTCACATGGCGTGTGAGCACTAAACTAAATTCTCTTTAATGTCTTATTGCGCTTTAAATACACTGTCAAATACACACAAGTTTATGTTAAAAACACAGAAGTTACAAAACACAGTCGTGTGAAGGTAAACAACTGTGAAAGTATTTGCATGTTTATATTAGATCTGTGTGGCAGCAGTGTAATATTCAGTAAATAAATCAGTAAATCCGCTGCTTTCTTGTCTCCTCTGAAGCTGGGACTCTAAATAGTGTTCTGTGCTGGTCTGTGCAGCCAATGACAGAACAGTTAGCATGCTTTGCTCAAACTTTTGCCATGCCGTTAGAACTGGTACACTGTAGTTGCTTGCAAAAACACAATGGTGGCGTTTGTTGTTTTTCACATTTTCTGGGTTGGTAGATGCACCAAGGACAGATTACAGCACTTAAAAAAAGTCAGATTTGCATATGTCCCTTTTAATATCAGTTTAAACACGTCATCCCAATCTGCGAAAAAGGCCATTGAGAAAGATGCTCTTTGATGCCAAAGTGTGCAGTTATGATATCTACCAGCAGGGGCTAGTGGGACGATGCTACAGGTGTTGATAAACCACAGCTATTACGAAACTTAAAGTTGGTTTTATGTTGGGTCTGTGATCAACTAAATTCAGATGCATTAGGTATATAGTAAGGCCAAGTAGACTTGTGTTTTGACTGC
Source organism: Cirrhinus molitorella (assembly GCA_033026305.1). Lineage (NCBI taxonomy): Eukaryota > Metazoa > Chordata > Actinopteri > Cypriniformes > Cyprinidae > Cirrhinus > Cirrhinus molitorella. The sequence continues at coordinate 26,376,592 of CM065117.1, read as the reverse complement.
AGAAATCATCGCCAAACTGAAACAAAAACACACAGATCTCTACAACACAATTAAGCACATCATTCCTCTCCTTGATTACTAATTTTCCACTGTTGTCTTTTTCCCCTTAGTTTTTCCATGCCTGTAGTGACTTATTATTACTTAATCACTGATGAATTATAATTAAAGCACTAAGGACATAATAATTTAACCTAAGGGGTCATTATTAACAGCAGACGGGCAGATTGTAATTATCTTGTCATTCTGATTTCTCTACGTCTCTTTTTCTCCAGGTGAGACATACTCTGAGTCGTTCAGTCACACAGAGAAGTGTCAGACGTGTCGAGAGTGCACGGGTCTCATGCGCATGCAGACCCCCTGCACCGACTCGAACGACGCTGTGTGCGTGTGCAACTACGGCTACTTCATGAATGACCTGACAAACCAGTGCGAGCCGTGCACCGTGTGTCCACGCGGTCAGGGTGTGCTGATACGCTGCGAGCACACTCACGACACTCTCTGTGAGGAGTGTCTGGACGACACCTACTCTGATCAGGACAGCACACTGGATCCCTGCCTGCCCTGCACCATCTGCGAGGAGGGAATAGAGATTCTTATGAGGAATTGCACCCCCGTTGAAGATGCGTGGTGTCATGGTGAGAGAAGAATACCCTCAAGAATATCAAACCCAATAAAAATGTTATCAAATAATAGCATAAAATGTTAAACAATAAATAGAATTAAAAATGATAAAATTATATAGGATAAAAAAGAGGATAATAGAAATGATAAAAAATGATAGAAATATAGTACAGTTCTGCTTCATTCATTTCCAGTATTTGTAGCCTGTGGTTAATCACCACGGGCAACTGCATGAACAACAGAAGCAACTTGTTTGGCTGTAAATGACGTGATTGAGCCTGATCTCTTTCACATTCTTTCTAACAGCTAATTTCTCTCAGTCTCAGTCATAATGTTTGCTTTCCTCCATGTGTTTATGGATCAATCTGGGTCATTTCCGTATGTGTCTGCTTGTGGCCTTCCAATTTAAAGGTCAAAGTGTGGATATTCTGTGCAAAGCCCTGTAGTTATAGAGGTCACAACAGTCCAAAAGGTCAAACCCAGTGACACACACACACACACACACACACACACACACACACACACACACACACACAAACGTTTGCATACAGTTGAAGTCAAAAGTTTACATAGGCTACACCTTGCAGAATCTGCAAAATGTTCATTATTTTACCAAAATAAGAGGGATCATATAAAATGCATGTTATTTTTTATTTAGTACTGACCTGAATAAGATATTTCATATAAAAGACATTTACATATAGTCCACAAGAGAAAATAATAGTTACATTTTAAAAAATGACCTTGTTCAAAAGTTTACATGCACTTGATTCCTAATACTGTGTTGTTACCTGAATGACCCACAGCTGTGTTTTTTGTTTAGTGATAGTTGTTCATGAGTCCCTTGTTTATCCTCAACAGTTAAACTGTCTGCTGTTCTTCAGAAAAAATCCCTCAGGCCCCACAAATTCTCTTGTATTTTAACCCTTTCCAACAATGACTGTATGGTTTTTAGATCCATCTTTTGACACTGAGGACAACTGAGGGACTCATATGCAACTATTACAGAAGGTTCAAATGCTCACTGATGCTCCAGAAGGAAAACAATGCATAAATCTTATTTTGTCTTCTGGAAAACATGCAAGTATATTAAATAAATATTATATTTAGGAAAAATAAAAAAATGTACACATCTTCATTCTGTTCAAAAGTTTTCACCCCCAGCTCTTAATGCATCATGTTTCCTTCTGGAGCATCAGTGAGCATCTGAACCTTCTGTAATAGTTGCATATGTGTCCCTCAGTTGTCCTCATTGTCAAAAGATGGGTCTCAAAATCATACAGACATTGTTGGAAAGGGTTCAAATACACAAAAATGAAAAAGCAAAGAATTTGTGGGACCTGAAGGATTTTTCTGAAGAACAGCAGGTAGTTTAACTGTTCAGGACAAACAAGGGACTCATGAACAAACACAGCTGTCATAAAACGTTCATCTCTCTTAGTTCATCGTCTGTATATTCTGGTTCAAATAAGTAAGGCTATAATATAACCAAAGTACTTTATTTTTCTTCGCAAGGTCTGTTATATTTCTCAAAGTAACTAAAAGGCGACCAGGTGAATGTTTGTTTCTGTCAGGCCTGTGGTTACCTAAGAGACACTCTGGCTGTGGCCAGCAAGTGAAGTGATGGTGCTTTTTCTACCTCTTTAACACTCACGCTCAACTAAACACACAGAGAAAGCTCTGTTTTCATGGCTGGAGAGGGCATGTAATGTGGCGTGTCATTGCATTAGTGTGCTAGCGCTTGGGCGGTGGGACTGTCTGATGTCTGAAGCCTGGGGCTATGTGTGTGTGTGTGAGGGTCATTATGGCTTCTGCTGCTGATGAGGATTGGGCTGGATGTGTCAGTTTGGGGTTTAGTGTCAGCCTCTTTGGTTCATGTGTGTGTCACGCCCAGATTAACATCTGTCTCAGGTAATCTGATCACAAATGGACAATGCTAACTACAGGTGTAAACGGGGGTCCCAACTGCTTTGTTATTGGATCACTCAAACCACATTTTAGAGGTAGCTGAAAAATGCATGTTTGGATTGTTTCCTGAACAATCAGAAAGCGTCTCAAAGTTTGACTCAAAAAAAAAATGTTTGGAAAAAAACAACAGCCACATACACAGCCAAATAGACAACTTTAGCAGATCTACCAAGTGAAATGTCTGCTAAAACAGTGTTTCAGGTGTGTGATTTAAAGTGCTCTGCTCTGTGTATGTGCTGTAGTGTAGCATAATGTGTGCAGCATAAGGAGATGAGAGATACCTCTACAGATGGAACCTGTAAATCATAAAGCATCTGCAAGTGCTGTCAGTTACACACACACACACACACACACACACACACACACACACACGCACACACATGTTCAGCTTCACTGGCAGCAGTTCCTGCTCCCATGTGACTCTCATCAGCCTCTTTCCTGTGAGAAGAGGAGAAGAGAGAAAAGGCACAAATGACACAAATAGAGAAAAAATGAGCAAAGAGCTGCAACGTGACGGCTAGTTTTGTGTTTCTGTTAACAGTGTTGGAGAGTGTTGAACTTATCAAATCAGGGTGTTTGCTAATAGTTTATTTTATTCAGTGTAGGTGTATGTTCAAAATTGACATGTTTCTAATTATTTTTGTGCTTTTTACATACTTATGCTAGAAAAAAATAGACAACACAAAGTTTGGATGACGAAAACGTACCTGTGGGAGTGTTTTCGCAAATGTGAAATATGTACATTTCGGGACATACTCGATGAGAAATGCCACCAAGTTCATCATGAGATCAGGTAATTTACTCAGCAAGGAAACATTAAATTGATCAAAAGTGACCTTACAGATGCTTATAATGGTATTAATTACTGTTCTTATTGATATTACTATTCATCAAATAATTCTGAAAAATATATTGCACTTTCCACAAAAAATATTAAGCAGCACAACGGTTTTTAACACTCATAATAAGAAAGCACCAAATCATCATATTAGAATGATTTCTGAAGAAAAAAATAGCTTACACCCTTAAAAAAAAATAAAAAACAATAGTTTTTTGGCTTTTAGTATGAATATTTTAGCTTTAAGGTTATCTATAAGCTACTGTGCTTCAAAACAATGGCACAAATTTGCATTTACAAGAAATAAACATTCAAAACGTACAGTCTCTAACTTCCACCAATATGGATCAACGATTGTGATGACATCACCCTGTACTTCAGCTTCTCATCAGATTTTCTGTCCAGTTAAATACTTGATAGAATCTGAAAAGTCCCGCCCCCTACACTATAAATAGATTCTAAAGCTGCAGCTGAAATTGGTCACTTGTTCACAGAATTAGTATTTTCTGTATGGTGAACAGTGTTGGGGGTAAAGCATGACAAGTAACGCAAGTAGGGTGACCACCCATCCCACTTTGCGTTGTACCGCACAGCATTTTCACCCCTTGTCCCGCACGTCACATATTGAGCACAGCACACACACACACACACACACACAGTCTAGAGAAACTACAGCATGGAATGGATCATATGCGTGAATCGGCACAGACCACAAAACGTATCAGACACATTTGAATTCTACACAGAATGCTGTGTTATATAGCAATATTTATGAGATTGTGGCTGTCATACTCTGTCAAATGTGGCTTTACCAATCTCAACGGCTCTGGCCCAAGCTGTGATATAAACAAAACGCTATTAGCTATTTAAAAAAGGGGGTGGGACTGCTTGATATGCCCCGCCCTGTTTTCCTGTTTCAGTTGAAATTACATCAACACACAGAATAACGCTGCAAGTTTCAAAGCTCTTTAAGGGTTGGAAACTACTTTTAATTATTATCTTGTAGTGTAGAAAACTAAGCTACTTTTTCATTCGACTGTAATTCGACTACTTTATTATTAGCTTGTGTAATTGGAAGCTACAGTTTCAAGATATCTCCCCCAACACTGTCCTAAAGATAATGTGATCATCCTTTGTGTGTACGGTTACAGCACAGAGCGGCCTTGTTCGGCCGTATTTCTCTCTCTCTCACACACACAGTCATAGAGGTCCTTGTGTATTTCTGTACAGATGACCACCCCCTGCGAGCGCCGCATTATCATACTTAAATTGACCTTATACGTGACCTTTCCTGCCTCTCTCTCTCCATCTCGTTCGCTGTCTGTGTATCTCTGACCCTTTCATGTCTATCTCTCTGGTGGGTCAGTCATTTATGTGCCCTTTGATGAGGGGTGGCGTATTAAAAACAAGCTCTTTCATGAGAATGACCACAGTAGGAGTCAAAGGCACACATGCCTGAATGACCAGCCTCGCTCTACGCTGGTGGTCCATGATGCATGGTGATTCACTTCCTGCAGCTCATACGGACTTAAGTGGCATGTGTCTGTGTGTGTGACAGAAGGAGAGAGATGTGCTGAGCTCTTTCCTTTGTTGGATCGATAAGGCCGCTGGAGTTTCTTACACTCGGGTTTCAATCTGTGACCTCTATCGCAGCTACTGCATCTCACACACACACACACACACACACACACACACACACATATACAGATACATATCAGAGTATGCAAGTCTGCTCTGCTATATCATTTTGCTCCAATTCCATTCCAGGTTTCATTTCCCACTCCAAGCCAAATATTTCATTCACTGCTGAAAGTTTGATGAATGACATTTCATTTTTACCTCTTGAGGAAAAGTGTTTTGACATACACTCCACATTATTAATTTGTAAACGTTGAATATTAAGAGAATGCTGAAGAATAAGTTCAAATGTGGTTGCACATTGCACAAAAAGTGCATTATATTACTCTCGCATCATTGTTAATGTACATAATGACTTCACCCGAGTCTGGAAGAGTGTGTATGTGCATTGAACATGAAAACAGAATGGCGTGATGCTTCTCATGCGGTGTGCATCATGTTTGCAATAAGTGGTTTACCATCGGGTTTAGGTTTCCTGAACAACTTCTCTAAAAGTCTTTGAATAAATAGACATTTTGCAGAGTTAACAGTTAATTAGGTAAGACAAGATCATTCCAATATTACACTTCTGTGCTAGTAATACACACATAGTCACAGTATCGTGAGTAAAACTGTACCACATTTGCCACATTAAACTCATGGTTATGAGAATTATCACTCTAATCTGCACAGGCTCAGTTTCAGATTCAAATCACTAAGGGTATTTCTGAAATTAGTGAGGCTGCTCTAGCCTTAATAATCTATTGCTATGGTTATCACAATGTCAGTCATTGCAATTTTGAAAGTGAATCTTGCATTTATATGTTATATGAATAATTTGCAGCATGTGGCCTAGAAAGTGCACAAAGAGCTTCCTTTATTACCACTAAAATCTGTTACTCATCTTAGTTCACAGCGATTTCAATTCTTTATAATCAGTGAAGCTCTCTACATTATACAATGCATCTCTTATTTCGTGTCTACACTTTGTTATAATGAAAGGAGAGTGCAAAATTTCACATTGTACAAAAAACGTTTTGAGCCTTAAATGCTCTGATTGGTCAAGAAATCAACAGATATGTCTGTGATTGGCTACACTGCTCAATGCTGCAAAATCATGTTGTAAATAGAAACCCTTAACTAATATCCAGAGTGCAAACTCAGAGCTGGGTAGATTACTTATAATTGTAATCCATTACTGGATTCTTTTTGATTACTTTTAGATTACTTTTGACCTAACTTGTTTATCACATTGATTTAAATATTGTACCATATTGACACAAAAATACAAAGAGTATGAAAATATATTCCAGTTGTTGTTATTAACAACATTAAAGTGCATTAAACATTATATGACATCATGGCTTCCCAAACTGGTCTTTGTGAAGGCACTGCAGGCGGTTTATGAGTTTAATTAAAACTAATAATTAAATAATAAAAAATGTTACATTAAAAACATACATTAAATATATATATATTGTTTGTTTACCTGATGTGACCATATCATGTGACCATAACCAACATCAGAGAACCAATGAACATGCAAATGTGATACTTAATTAATAAAATATTTATTTTTAAATATCAGGGGTACTTCAAGTAAATATATTAGGTATAATAAAACTAAAATACAATTTCATAACTGGGACTAAAATACTAATAAATTTTACTTCTTAGTATATTATAAAATTAGAAATGACTATGATAAAAGGAAGACTTAACAAAATCTAAACTAAACTGAAGACACATTTAAAATAAAATATAAATAAATCTAAATAAAAAATTCTAAACTATAACGAAAACGCAAGCATGTATATACAAACAAAAAGCCTCTAATTTAAGAACTTCTCTATTCTTATATATGCTTTAAACAACAAATCCTTGTTTAAGACAGATTTAATAAGTATGTGCGTGTCATGTGTGTTAATGCCTCCTGCTAGTGTAATTACTGCAGCTAATCAGAGCACTTAACAGCAAAGCTTCTGTTCATTTAGCCATCCATCCGTTCACACACACACACACACACACACACACACACACACACCCCCATCAGACTCTTATCACTCCCCCTTCCTGTCTATCACACACTCCCCCCCACACACACATATGAGGAGAGAATAAGGATGGCTGTGTGTGTGACAGTCTTTCGAGAGTGTTTTCTGTTAGATAAAGAGAGCCATTATAACAAACTTGAAAAGGGTTGCCAGATAAGCATTAAAATGCCTTCCAAAAAACAGCACTGTGAGAGGAGGAGAATAAAGACTCCTCATTAAAGAAGGCGCCCAGCTGAGGGTTAACAAGCACTTCACACTTGGCACCTTGTCATGAAAACGCCCACTTAAGAAGGAAAACAGTTAAAATAAAAAGGGACGAATTGGAAATTGTTAACCTTTGGCTTGGGTGAATTTTACTGCCTCAGTCCAAAAAAGCGCCGACTCGTTTTCTCTCAGGTTTCAAGCTCAGTCGGGCCGAAAACACATCCACAGATCGCAATTTCACGTACCCTGTTTTCAATCAGAGAGACAGAGAGAAAGAAAAAGAGAGAGCACTTTCAGAAATCGTTTAACTTTTAGCACACACTCTTTCAGAAAACAAATGAATGTTTCCTTCAAGAAAGGGAGAGGTCTTGAGAAGACTTGACAGCCACTAAGGGAGAGACAGCAAGTGAAAAAGACTGATAAAGAAAAGAAAGAGGGCTTCTGCACATGTCTTCAAATGCCCACAAGTTTGAAAGGTGTGCCAAAGATAAGAAGCCTGAGTGTGTGTGTGTGCGTGTGTCTGCAAACCAATCTAGAAAACAATGTTTTTTAATTAATTGTTAAACTGCTCATGACTGAATCACTTTCATTATGATTTTACTATTGAAACATGTAGCTGGTTTCTAGCTATAAATATAATGATAAGAGTAACTAAGTTTCTGTTTCTCCCAGTTTTGTTTCAATTCCTGTGAGACATTAAATGTGACCCAGGACCAACAATATTTGTAATCTGATGGTGGAAAAAAAAAAAAAAAAAAGTGCCTCTAAAGTTGTCCAAATGAAGTTCTTAGCAATGCATATTACTAATCAAAAATTAAGATATATTTATGGTAGGAAATTTACTAAATATCTTCATGGAAAATGATCTTTGCTTAATATCCTAATGATTTTTGGCAAAAAAAGAAATAACAATCATTTTGACCAATACAATTGTGTCTATTGCTATAAATATGCCCATTTGTGCTACCCTACACCACACCTATAACGATATCGCTGGAATCACTTTCAGAATGTTTTTTTTTAGGTTTTAGAACATGATGGCTGGTCAATAGCCAGTTTAAGATGAATTTTCAGACTGTAGTGAGATCAAAGGCGAGATTAACAGCAGTTTCCAAATCCAAATGTTCCGCCCATGTAAATCAAGAGTGCTGGTTCTTGTTTTTATAAATGGCACCTTCATCTCCTTTAGCTGGAGGTTCTTGTAAATCAAACCAAAGTTCTTGCAAAAAAGGTTCTCTGTTTCCGCACTGCTCAATCAGTCACGCATATGGCCGCTCTGGAATAGTTCAGAAGAGAATGAGAATGTTTTAGACAGTCATGGCAACGTGAAGACCTCCTGTTGAGCCGGATCGAACCCTGTCACCACCAATTTTACAGCCATGAGAGATATGAACCATAGCAATCTCCACTCGATTCTGGACTCTTTTCTTGAGAAAGAGTGAAGAGTTCAAGAGTGGAACAAAGGAAAGTTGTGTGTGTGTGTGTAACATTTGGGTTCTATAAGTAAAAGCCATTTATTTCCTCCAAAGAGATGTTTAATTTCCTTTTTATTAAACTTAAAACATACTGAATGTATGACTTTTAAATCAATAGCTTTATATTGCACCATCATCTGCAAAGCTTAACTGGATGAGTAATTTATTAATAGTTTTTTTGTACTTGGATTTAAACCAAAAGTAATCTCAGAGCTGGTTCATTTTTGGAGAAAATGAATGGGAAAAACACTTCCGTCACAGAGGCCTCTGGAAAAGTGGACGGCCACTGTTGTGCTCTACTGGGAGCTGGAAGAAGTTTATGGGGGGTTGCCTTTGTATAAATTATGCATCAAATCAATAGAGAGAGGAAGAAAGATAAAAAGACAAATAGTGCCTTTAGTGGGTGTAAAAGGCCATATATCATATAACACCATCCAGACAGCTATTGGTCAATTTCACAGCTTCTACTAACGGTCTCATTAGGTTCAGTTCAATATCCCATTTGCATTTTAAATTACATGAAAAGTGTGAATTCTGTTTAGATAACTGCAGATTGCAGAATTTTCACAGTTTGCGTCTATGTCCAGTCATTTGCAGCTAATGAATGTGTAATGTATGTCTTTCTCTCTGTTCTAGATCCACTGAGTCCTACCTATCCCGCTTCCACTAGTGATTCCAGTTCACTTGTCACTGATCCGAACCGTTTGTGGAGCCCCAACCCCGGAGGGGATGCAACAACACCCAAACCCAGCTCCCCTCACTTCATTGGCAGAGGGCTAAATGAGAACCTGATTCCCATCTACTGCCCCATCCTTGCAGCAGTCGTTGTAGGACTACTGGCTTACATCATCTTCAAGAGGTGAGTAAAAAAGAGGAAAAAAACTTAAAGGGGACCCTGGGTTTTAAGACTTCTATGGCTCTTTTATAAGCTCTTACTGAAATATGTAGTAGAAATGTTATTTAAAAAATCACGGATTTAAAACTGAAATAAAAAACTGATACAATGCCACATTGTTCGGCTTTTGCTTGTAATTTTCACTTGAAGAGCAACAAGAGAAGCGATGTAAGCCTTCATTGCTTTCCTAGCGATAAGAAGAGGAGAAAAGAATGGAAAGATGCCTGTGGCTGAATAAAACTTCCTAAAGACGAGCGTCTTTGTTCTCTCCACTTTAACCCTTTAGTAGACCACAGCTACTAAAAGAGCTTACAAATGGCAGAGACAAGAAACACTAGATGCCATCTTGGCAGGATGTAAACATGCCGATGCTTGTCATGAAGCTGCAGCCACTGAAGGAGTTTCTCAGGGTGGATTTTACTCGATATCTGGGTGCGTTTAGACTCCTTGTGGGGAAAAATGTATGGTATGGCATTTGGTTTAAGCCTACGCTTATATCCATCGCCACTGATAAGGTCTTTCAGTCATCGTATCAGTATTTTATTTTCACCGAGTGCAACCATTTTACATCATCAAAGTAATGGCGTCCTCTATAGTCCAAATATGTACAAAATGATGTGGATTTTTTAAATAACATAAATCTTTTATGGGTTTTCTACTATATAATTCAGTAAGAGACATCATGTTATATTAAGCCATACAAAGTCTCATCATACAAGGAGATCCCTTTAAAATAAAGACATAAGAACAGATTGAAATGATTGAGGACAGTGACATGAGGCGAACAATTCAGGCATGGTCTTATTTTGATTCATCCTGGAGTTTAGATTAACCCTCATTTTGTGCTCCAGTCATTTTGACTTGAAGAGGATATTCTTCTTCCTGAAAATGCTAGTTAATGCTATCATATTGTACTGAAATTTAGTGACACAGTCACACAGGGTATAACAACCAAAATTGGTACCTTGTTATACTTCTGGTGTTCCCGGGCAAAAATAACCAGCCAACAAAGAAATTACTCACAAAAAAATCTCTCATTTTGCCATATTACCACCCAATCTCACATTTAATCTTTTTTTCAACGTGTGTTCTTTTGCATTTCTTTTTGGAACCTCAGTTTGTGAGTGAATACTGACACAGTTATCTATAAATAATGTTTAGTGTATAAGCTCAGATCAGTATTCCAAAAAGAAATACAAAACCTCTTCTAATTGAAAGAAAACAAGTTGACAAAAAGATTAAATACAAGATGTGGTGATAATATAGCATAATGAGACATTTACAATTCATTTTTTCCACACTGGTCCATTGTAGACCAACAAATCAGGAAGATTTTCAGCACAATACAAGGGTTAAGCTAAGTCATTCTTAGATGACTGGGTCCAATTTATATTAGGTATATTATGTTCATATTGTATTGCAAAACACTTGCTGCTATTGAGGTTGGATATGTGTAAGATTAGGGACAGGTTTGGTGGTATGGGTAGGTTTAAGAGAGGGTTTAGAAGTCAGGGATGGGTAAACAGTGTAACTATAAATGTACTTACAGAAATCAATTACAGATGTAATTACATGCAGGTATTTTTAAAATATAAGTACAATGTAAAAACATGTAGACAATAAGTTCATTGTACCAAATTATTAATTTAAATGCACATAGTAGTTAAGGCCACCTAATATAAAGTGGGTGTTTTAGCTAATTATGATTATCTACTATGCTGTGCCCTTTAAATTATTACATTACCATATGTGATATGTGATAAAGACTACATTTCAAACATATTTAGGTATAATAAAAAACATCACTATGCAAACATATGTGTTTGTTGTTGAAACTGAAAGCTGCTGATGCTTTCCTTTCACTCATAACATTCATTTGTACTGTACATGTGCATCTGTGCCTTCCAGGTGGAACAGCTGCAAGCAGAATAAACAGGCAGCTAATAATCGCGCAGCCACAGCCAATCAGACGCCGTCTCCTGAGGGAGAGAAGCTGCACAGTGACAGCGGCATCTCAGTGGACAGCCAGAGTCTGCAGGAGCAGCAAGCGCAGACACAGACACAGGCGCAGGCCCAGGCCCATACACAGCTGCATGCAGCAGAGCAGATCGGTAAGATCACGAGCTAAAGACAGGGCTAAAGAGGATTACTCTCATTTCCGCACCAGTCTAAACAATGAAAAGTTAGTTTCAAACACATTGCTCCCTCACGCAAGCTTTTGGTTCAGCCAGTGCCGCTTTGCACTGTGTATTTTACAAATATACTCCCATACTTCTCCTATCTCTCTCTCCCTGTCCCATCTCTCCATTCTCTCTCATATCTTTCTTGTACATTCCACTATCTTATACACTTGGGATTTCCATGTAAGGCTGGGTGTGAATGACACAGCTGACACGTTTATCATTCAGATCTTAAAAGGAACACACAAGTCGAGAACTGCATAGATACACATGCAAACCCTGAAAATAAACCCAAGAAGTGCTTTCATACATTCCAGGGAAATCTCTAAATCGCTTGTGTGCCGTTCAATAATATTTAAAAGACCACAAGACAGCGACGATTGCAGTCCACTAGTTCCCTCGCACAGGACTGACGCCATGGGGACGAGACAGGGAGGGATTGCAGCCCAACAATAAAGTGGGCATGTTGATTTAACCTGCTGAAAAGTGCAGGGATGGATGTCAAACATCTTCACTGGGGACAAACGGTCTAGGTTGGAAGAGCATTAAATGTATGCATATCACTTGATGAAATTGATTCAGCACAGCAAAAAAATGCATTTAAAGGTTCAGTGTAACTTTTGCGCCACTAGTGGATCCAAAAGGAACTGCAGATAATAGCAATTGTTGCAAAACAGATTTCCGAAGCACTCTATCCATCTTGCCTTGTTTGAAGAGAGAGAGAGAAAAGAAACTTGAAGCAATGCAAAAGCATAAAATGTCTTAAACAATGTGCTTGTCTTTAACTAAACAGACAACACCTTTAAAACACAAAATGGTCAACTGGAAGGAATTTGAGGAAAAACTAATTACTGTTGTTTCTTTGTGACTAAGGCCTGAAAATATCACAGAGCCGAGAAGTGAAAGATCATAAAAATGGCATTAGTATAGTGTATTTACACAGAGAGGTTAGTGCCCAGAACAGTTTATTAAATATTAAAATGTCAAATATCTACAGTTCCGCACAACTGTGTATGTGTGTGAGAGAGAGAAAATACTGACCTGAGTGAATCGTTACGGATAAAAGCACCTTCTTAATGAATAAATAAATAGCAGCATTTTCATTTGCATTTATTGGAAGCAGCTCTGTGAGCCAAGGGCATTATGTTAACTTCACTGTCATACATATATCAGTTCACTCTTAAAGAAATAAAAGAAAGAAAGAAAGAAAGACTACCAGCCTACAGGCTTTTATGAAAGAGGCGGTCAGACTATTGAGTTCAGACCCAATTTAGACAAGGGAGAAAAACAGACAGTCTTGGGTTTTAGAGAGGAGACTTATCACGTTCTTGAGAGGGTGCAGCAGTGCATCATGGGAGCTGGGTGGTGAATAGTGATGGGGGGAGGAGATGCAACCTTTGCAAAGAAACGGGAAAACAAAAACAAGAGTGTCAGGAATGTGAAGCAGACCCTTGAAACAACATCAGCGTGGAGGCCCAGGATTCACCAAAACACAATACCGTTACATCCCTAGTGTGTGTGTGTGTGTGTGTGTGTGTGTGTGTGTGTGTGTATATACAGTTGAACTCAAAAGTTTACATACACCTTGCAGAATCTGCAAAATGTTAATTATTTTACCAAAATAAGAGGGGTCATACAAAATTCATGTTATTTTTTGTTTACTATGACCTGAGTAAGATATGTCACATAAAAAGATTTATATTTACACATAGTCCACAAGAGAAAACAATAGTTGAATTTATAAAAATGACCCTGTTCAAAAGTTTACATCCCCTTGATTCTTAATACTGTGTTGTTCCCTGAATGACCCACGGCTGTGTTTTTTGTTTAGTGATAGTTGTTCATGAGTCTCTTGTTTGTCCTGAACAGTTAAACTGCCTGCTGTTCTTCAGAAAAATCCTTCAGGTCCCACAAATTCTTTGGTTTTCCAGCATTTTTGTGTATTTGAACCCTTTCCAACAATGACTGTATGATTTTGAGATCCATCTTTTCACACTGAGGACAACTGAGGGACTCACATGCAACTATTACAGAAGGTTCAAACACTCACTGATGCTCCAGAAGGAAAAAAACATGCATTAAGAGCCGGGGGGTGAAAACTTTTGAACAGAATGAAAATGCGTACATTTTGCTCATTTTGCCTAAATATCATATTTTTTTTCCATTTAGTACTGCCCTTCAGAGGCTACAGAAGAAACTTACATGTTTCCAAGAAGACAAAAAAAGTTACATTTAGGCCAAAACTTTCAAAAGTTTTCACCCCCGGCTCTTAATGCATGTTTTTTCCTTCTGAAGCATCAGTGAGTGTTTGAACCTTCTCTAATAGTTGCATATGTGTCCCTCAGTTGTCCTCAGTGTGAAAAGATGGATCTCAAAAAAATTATACAGTCATTGTTGGAAAGGGTTCAAATACACACAAATGCTGGAAAACCAAATAATTTGTGGGACCTGAAGGATTTTTTTCTGAAGAACAGCAGGCAGTTTAACTGTTTAGGACAAACAAGGGACTCATGAACAACTATCACTAAACAAAAAACACAGCTGTGGGTCATTCAGGTAACACCACAGTATTAAGATTCAAGCATATGTAAACTTTTGAACAGGGTCATTTTTATAAATTCAACTATTGCATTTCATGTGGACTATATGTAAATGTCTTTTATTTGAAATATCTTACACAGGTCAGATAAAAATAAAAAATAACATGCATTTTGCATGATCCCTCTTATTTTGCTAAAATAATTAACATTTTGCAGATTCTGCAAGGTGTATGTAAACTTTTGAATTCAACTGTGTATATATATATATACACACACACACACACTAGGGATGTATTGGTATTATCAATATTGTGGTATCGCGATAGCAAAACTCTCAATATCATCGTGGTAACATGGCGATATGAAACGATAGGTCCTCTGAGCAAAAAGTGTAGTTTTTAAAATATATATATAAACTTCTTATTATAACATGAAATGTCTATAAGTTGTGTTTTGGGCCATTATGCTTTGGCACAGTATCTGTCAAACTAATTAAAATAGAAAACACAATATCGGCTAATCCCTTCATCAAGTATGTTTTCACTGCACGTTTCAAATCGAAGCACGCACTTCATTCAGGCCATCAGTTCGTAATCCGGTGATTTCCATGCATGAATGCAGTGAACTTGTTTATTGCATGTGCTGTGAGTTTAGTGTGCGTTTGGGAATGCAACAAACACCAGTTATGCTTTATTTTTGTGGCAGATGATTACAGCATTTCACTAAATTTGTAGTGAGATGCCTGTTTTTACTGAAGCTGGAGTTTTCCATTAAAATTAAAGCTCTACTGCTGTTTACATCTAAATCAAAGCTTAAAAGTGTAGTATGAATTCCTGACAGCTAGCGGTTTAAATGGGTTATGGGTTAAACGTTATTGCAGTACCAATTCAAAATATCTCTTTCAAGTGTAGAAATTAGAAAAGAAATATTTCCCTACTGTAGTGGAAAGCAAAAATAACATACCTATGAAATATTTATTTTCATTTATTTTACACTGCAATTGTTTTACAATATATGGCTATTAGTGTCATAGGAATAACAATAATATAAAATTGATGTTGTTATTATTATTATTAATTTGCAAATAAATTTACATTTGTTTGGCTTCCTAAAACACCGGTTTGAATGTAATTTAGACTGAGACAATAAACCACAAATAAAAAGAGGGTTAAGGTCCCTTTAAATTTCAGGTACAAGTTAATTCACTGACTTTTTTCTGATTGAAGTTTTCTTAGTTAAGAACATGGAGCTCTTAATTTCAAATATCACAATAAATATTGCATTGTGGACTTCATATCGACATATTATCACAGCATGAGATTTTGATATTGTTACATCCCTAACACACACACAAACACACACAAATCTGGATAGTTTCCCCCCCCCCACAAAACAGTAATGAAAATGGGTTGCTTAAGAGGATAGTTCACCCAAAAATATAAATTCTGTCATCATTTACAAACATTGCAGTCATGTTGCTCTACTTTAAAAAGTATTTCTCAAAGTAATTTGAGAAGTGTCCCAGTGGGTTTTTTATTTTTTCAAATAATGAAAGTCAATGGTAATCAAAACAGTTTGGAATGAAACCAGGGTGAATAAATGGATTTTCATTTTTGGGTGAACTGTCCCTTTAAGGTGTGAAATAGCATTTCTTTTTTTCTTTCTTGGATTTTGGAGTGAAATATGACCTGAGTTTTTTCCCGAGTCTCATCCACATGCCTTTTAGTTCATTTCAATGCAATTTCTCATCAACATTTGCTTGGCCTCCTCTAGCATCCCTTTAACTTTGCTGTCTGCCTTGTATCCCCCAGGATCGCAGTGGCAGATGCTGTCAGTCTAAACACACACACATGCATTCACACACACAATGCAACAATGTCAGCCAGAACAGGTGTGATTGTTCCATCAGGTCTTTTGAGTAGTCCCTCTTTTATTTCTCAAACACACAGGCGCCAGCTGTAAACAAATTAGTGCCAAGGGTCTCTCTGTCTAGCTTCGGTCCTCAGTGCCCACACTTAGTGATCAATGTTTTGTGCTTGGGTCTTCCATTACAGCTCCTAAAACAGTACATAACAAACATTTATTTTTATTACAGCGTTTTAAATAATGTTTAGAAGTCTTTTTAATTGATGTATTACTGCACTTTTTTAAATACAATTAACTACGGGGATCAAAATGACCAAATTTAAAAGCTTTTAGAAGGTTTAAAAAAACCACCGCCTCTTTAGCTAATGAAACATCAACGTCAGTTTCATCTTGCACAGCCAGCCGTTTATCTAATGGCATCTAAAGTCCCTATTGCATCTTGTTTTGTCCAAGAACCGCCTACTTGAACACAAAGGGTCTGTCTGGATGACAAGTAAAAGCATCTCAGGTTTATCTAAAATAGTCAAACCTGCTGGAAATTCAATAGAATCAGATTGAAACGGCAGATTTAAAAAGCATTAGATGGTCAGTGAACATGGACAGTCTGTTTAAGGCTAGAGGAATATGCGGTGGCCAGACAGTCTGACAGTAAGACTGGCTCATTAGGAGCTGTTGTATGACAAATCACAGGACGACTTTAGACCTACTGGTGTGTCAGTGCCTGTGTTTTTTGATCTACCAACAAGCTGCTAATAAGCATGTTTGCCTCTGCTTCTACGGAATCATTAAAACGTTCAGACGACCCACATGGTGTGTTCAGAAATGTGCGCAGGTGTATTTTTTTAGCTAATAGGGCAAACTTGTAATAGCACCCAAGAGGCCAGTGAGTGTGCTGCAGACTCAGCAGTTCCTGTCTGTACATATCTCTTCATTTTACTCCTAGTTAGAGTCACTGGTCTCTGTTGTCTGTTGCTGTCAATTAGGAGTGACAAATAACTTGATTAACTGGTGTAAATGTGCTGTGTCAGTAACTCAGGAGGAGTTACCAGCAAACCGTCAGCAGTTAGTGCTAGTGTATCAGAATTTTTTCTTTCTCTCCCCTCTCTGTCACTCTCTAGCAGCTCTTACTCTCTCAAGCTTTCACTAGACTCTAGGGAACGAAGGAATGGATGAGTGGATATCAGAGGAGATGGATGAAGGTGAAAGGGTATTTAATTTTTTAAAGGAATTCAGTCTTCTTCGGTTCAGGCACTTGTGAACGCATGGATCCGCACTTTGCTCAACACGAAGATCAGTCACGCCATCTGCCAAGGTCTGAGCGGCTAATCAGGGGAGTCGGGACAATTCCCGTCGGGCTCTACATCATTTGAGCTGGTCGAAGGCTGGCAATACGGCATGAACCATAGCAAATTTCTGGCATTTTGCTATCTTTCTAATATCACTCTGTGCTCTTCGTCCCTACTATATATACCTTTCAGATTCATCCTCATCCATCTAAATGCCCTATTTTCCCTTCAGAGCAGGTTTAACACTGATATGTCATTCCAAGCCATTCTGTGAAACACTAAAGATATTTCAAATTATCAAAACATTTTTTATTTGTTTCACAGAAGAAAGTTGGTCACATAGATTTGGAATAACACAAAAATGAATTATTCTTTTAAAGGTACATGTCCTTCGCCTCTTATACTATTTACATTTGGTACAGTTTAAGAATTCTCTGTGCGTGGGAGTTTTTTTTTTTTTAGTCAAAATGAGTCAAAAACAACATTGGCCGTTGGTTTCTTTATATGTGCCTTTGCATATATTGTTGAACTATATTTGACTATGACAAAAGACACTACATTGAAATACAATGATTACTATATGCCTACGCACATTTTCTCACACTTTCTCAGTGCTCAGTTGCTCTTGAGCGTAACGTCTGGTCCGAACTACCCTCGGTAGGCCGAGAGAATGTGATTTCAAAATACCACATCCCCCACTGAGGACGCTTAAAATGTAGGACGCCCCTCGTGGGACAAAAGACTAGCATTTTCAGGTTTGATAGAAAGTGTGCATAGAATATGATAAACAATCTCCAGTTTGATAGACATTCTTTTAATTTAAGTTGTATGTTAGCCCCCTAAGTACTATTTAATATTTTTTTTTTTTTTTTTTTTTAAATACTGCTTGTAGTGTGCATATGCACAGTTTACTTAATATGAATTGAGTCCTAGATTTTCCATTGACTGGTCTTGGCACTTCTAATCTAAAATTTGTAGTCTTGTAGTCTAATTACACAGTAGACTTTTGTTTCTCCACATTTGTCTCCATAGGCTGCTATGATGTCATATACATGACGGGAAAAGGTGTTTTTTTTTTTTTTTGGCATTACATAAATGACAGCTCTGAATTGCTCCAGACACAAAACGGTACCTCAGAACTAAAAGCCTACTTGCAGCATTCCGGAACTGTTTCCATGGCATCCCACAATTGACAACAGATTGAAGGGTTAGTGGGAAAATGAGGCATTTGTGTCTCAGGCTGAATGTAGTAGTGATTGCAGTTAAATGGCGAGGGCAGGCAGAGGGGAACGGGATGCTCAGAGCTCCAGGGGGACTGCTCGCTGCTCGCCTTAAACCGACTAAAAATGGAACCTACGTGTTATTTAGTGAGAAAACTTTTCCCCAAGTATTTCATTTTAGGCATGACATGAGGCATAAAATGTATTTTGTGTACACCAATAATATTCAAAGGTTACTACTACTCATGCACAAATACTAATTTTTCTTATCAGCTATATGCCGAACTGAAGTTGTGTGATCCATGACAAGTTGACACAGATACAAAATATCAATCAGTGTTAGAACTACCTGAAAGCCTCCAAGTGTAAAATAGGGCAATGCTCACTTTTAGGGAAGTTACTCAAAAATTTCCTAGCTAAAAATTAGAGTAGTTCAACTACAGTCAAGCCAGAGTTTCGAAGATTATCTACACTAGCAAAAAGTAGCCAGCTACATTGAGGAAGTATTTGTGTGGCACAAAAAACAATGAAAATGTAAATTAGGTTGACAAAATAAAACAGTAATTTTTACACTTTTAATTAATTTGAACTTTCTTTTCATCAAAGAATCCACAGAGATGTGTGTGTGTGTAATTACTTATTAATTAAAAAAGAAAAGAAGATTGGTGTGCACTATAAATCATGTCTACAGAAATTTTATGCAGTCAGTTAAAGGGATAGTTCACATAAAAATGAAAATTCTGTCATTGATTACTCACCCTCATGTCGTTCCAAACATGTGACATCAGTGGTTCAACAGTAATTTTATGAAAATAAATTTAAAAATACTTTTTTTCCACAATTAAACCACAAATAAGTTTGTTAATTTCTGCTCTTTCATGTCAGTCTTTGAGTACTACGACACATAATACTTAATGGAAGAAAAAAATAACTAAACACTATACAACTAAAAATGTAACTAAAAACAACAAAAAGTGTTTAAAATTAATCGTTTGAATGAATCATCTCGCCATAAAGGGATAGTCAAAGCCAGAGAGGAAAATTATTTAAATTAGTTAATAATAAAATAGTATAGGGTCATTCAATGCCAAATCAACCAAATTTCAAAACTTCCCCATCTCTAATTTTTGATTTTGCTCTTTTTTTTTTTTTTTTTTTGAAGAGGGATAGACATGTATAGTGATGAAAGCCACAATATAACATGATATACAAATGAATATTTACTGAGTAATCCACTGTTTTGTAGAGGGGTGTCAAAATGACAATTATCCCTTGAGATTCAGAGCCAAATTACGAGAATGTAAAAATGGCAGCATCATAATGTTATTTTTACATAGAGATTGGTAGGTCTGTTAGTAAAATCTGTTGACTTCAGGGAAAGATACAGTTTGAGTTTTAACATTATATATATTTCAGACATTGTTCTTTAAATAATATAAATATCTGCTGTATACAAAATTACCAGCATTTGGTTTTCAGACACTGAAAATGGGCTATATTCAACAATCTGGACATGGAGCTCATATCTTCGGGACTGTACGATGAAAGGCCTTGAAAATAAAGATTCCAAAAGAAAAGTTATTGAGTTATAGGCACACAAACTTTGGGAAAAGAATATTTATGGCACTCAGTGCACTCTGTTCAATGCAAATGTCTTGACAGAAGTAAACAAGATACAAATTTAATTTCAACATTATTTCTTATTCAAACATTGTTCTGTAAAGCTGCAGTCTGTAACTTTTTTGGTTAAAAATTATACAAAATACATTTCTGAGCAAGTACATAACCAGCCAGTGTTCAAAACTATGGCCTTACTTTAGACCGATTCACAACGGTTAGCTTATAATAATTTTTTTTTTAAATTGAGTGGTACAGGTATATTTTCGTGGGAAATTCAAGCATGCCACTGCGTCATTACGTCACGTCTGTAAACATAAAGAAGGCGTCCCGGCTAGCAGCTTTATCGCATGTGAGAATGCTGCAGGTGCCGGATAGTTTATAGCCTTTTGTCACAGCAGATGAAATAATTAATCTTATCATTTTGATTGCGGAATGTAATCCAAAAAGTTTATGTGTTTATTAAAAACACAAGTGACTGAAATTAGATTACTCCAGTGTTAATATGCGTCTGTTTGCAGATAGCCTACGTGGGATTACACAAGTTTTGTATTTTAAAGAGAACACCGGTCCTAAAAGAATTTCTTGATATGAAATTCGAATTTTATGTCAATCAGAGATTAGACTGTACAGAAACAGAAACGCTAATAGGCCTACATACACGTAGTTACACAATGTTGTTAACATGAACAATTTGAGAACAGTATAACAGTAATAATATCTTGCTAGTTTGATGTGATTTGAGATAACCGATCGTTAGATTTAAACACCTGTAGCGTTTTTCCTCAGTTGGTCAATAACAAAAGTTTTAGACTTGCTACTTACTCTTAGATGACAATATCCGAAGGAAATTCTTATTTGGGCTTCAACATTATTTCTTATTCAGACGTTTGTTCTTTAAATAAAATATCTGCTGTATACAAAATGACCAACATTTGGTTTTCAACCACTGAAAATGGGTAATATTCAACAATCTGGACATGGAGCCTCATGAAGAACCCGAAAGAAAAGTTTATTAAGAACCAGAATCTAAAATTATATGGCGATATCTGTAATGCTTCTTGAGTTATAGGCACACAAACTTTAAAAAAAATAATATTTTGTGATTATGAGATTTACCACTAATCACAGAACCGGCATTACTGACGTGGTACACGTCCGAATATCGGCACAGCCCTAATTTATGGCACCCAGACAGGAATATTCAATGCAGTGGTCTCAGAAACATTTATAGTATTCCTTTTTAAAAGAAAAGAAGTATCATATTTTTATCATATTAAGTGACCGACATTTGGTTTTTGACCATTGAAAATGTGTATAATTTAATGATTTACTGCTGGAGCCATATTTAGATCCCAATATCTTTGGGACTGAACCATAAAGGACTCTAGACCCAATATCTTAATAATCTTAATATGAATCTTAATACTTCTTGAGTTACAGGCATGCACACTTTGGAGAAAAAAACTTGAAAAGTGCTATTTCCCAATATTTGAATGGTCACCATTGGAATATAAAGCAACAAAGATTGCTAAAGTCAACATATTTTACTAATAGACCTACCAATCTCTGTGCAAACATAACATTGTGATGCTGCCATCTTTATAAAGTGATTTTTATCCACCTGTAATTTGGTTCTGAATCTCTGAAAAATGACATTTTGACCCCCCTCTACAAAATACTGGATTACTCAGTAAATATTTATCCATGACATTTAATATTTTGGCTTTCATCGCTATACATATTTATCTTTCTTCAGAAAGCAAAATCAAAAACTCAGGTTGAGTTGACACAGAATGACCCTATAGTCACTAACTCCCAAACATTCTGCTTGAAGAAGTTAACCATGAACCACTAATGTTTTCTTTCTCTTCATTCCTCTAGTGGTGAGAGTGGATGGAGGGGCTCAGCCTGACTCCCCCCCACCTCAGGCCTAACCAGTAAGGAAGAGGACGCTACATTATCAGTACAACAGAAAAGAGGGGATGAGAGGTTGGAGTGAAAGAAAAGAAGGACGCAGAAAGAGGAGAATGGAAGAGCGAAGCCATGATGGCCATCCAGCAAGGGACGCAGAGACCAGACCTTTGATCCTTTTGAACCCAGCATGGACGATTTGTTGATGAGCTGGTTCAACAGCACCAATGGATCCACATCAGCGATCAGACTCACTGGCTTAAAATAGCTACTTCGAAATAAACACAAGCCTATTACCCTGAAGAAAGATCAGCATAATGTAACTGAAACCCACCACAAACTCTGATGAATGTTTAACATATATTGGGTTTCTCAGATGTATTCATGCGCCCTTGTGGCACAAACTCTGGATGGGCTTCACAAGAGGATGCAAAGAGACGCTATCACAGGCTTTCACGGATATCGCGCAATTTAACAGCCGCACCATGGTTCCTCAACCTGGAGCCCTTTGCCTAATCTAATAAGGATTTCGTTTTTGCCTTATCTTTGAAGTATTAACAGATTTTGTCTATAACATCAATGCCCTTTATTTAATCAGAATTGTACACATTTTCATTTAGCCCTTTCCAGGTGTGTGTTAAAACTTTAGTGGGTCGTGTGCACTTAGCGCATAACTACCGGCCGCCGTCTAGTTTCAAAGCAGCTGATCACAGGTCAGCAGTTACGGGCAACAACTCACGACTGTGACATTTGCTGACCTTTAATAATGTAATGACTCAGATCTATACTTAGCTCGCCATCCCTTTTCTCTCTTTCACAACCTTTTCTCTATAAAACACACACATAGCGTGTCATATTCCCCGCCTTCCTCTAGTTACTGCAGTTTAGGTTTCATCGCCTAGATCTTCTCGCCTTACTTCCTCAGAAATCTGAGTCACAATGCAAACAGAAACCAGAACTGAAAGAGCTACAGAACTATTTTCATGCATCATGCACTCCTAGAAGTAACCACCATGTTTATGTCCTGCCATACCATTTTTCAGGATTGATAGAGATTTGGTTCAGAGTCAACTTTGCAGCACATGTTCGTTAATGATTTCAGTAATGATTCTTTTAGTACTTATGAGGAAACCTCATCGACCCCCTTAATAATTTGTCTTAAACAGTTATTAAACAAAAACTATAATATTTTGCTAATATAAGTTGAAAACTCCAAATATTTGTCTTTACATAGTGTCATATGAATAACCAATAACCACACTGATTTAAACCCTTAATGTCTTAATGTTTATTTTAAAAGTTAGTTTATTGATAAGAATAAGTCTTACGTGTTGCCAATACTAGAATCTCTGCATTATATTTTCAAGTCCCCTTTTCTTGTTTTCTTTGACTCTATAATCATTGACTCTTACTGTAGCTCTTGATGAGTCATCTGTCTAGGTTTCTTCATCTTTTGTCACCACATTTGCTCTTTCTTTCTCACTCTTTGTCTTGGCTACATGATTCATTCCATGAATGCTGGTGCAGATTCAGATGCTATAATGTGGTTTGAATTACTAAACCATCTCAGCAGTCATGTGCTGGAAGCACTCACGATCGTTGTGAGAAAGAGAGCTGGTCTAAGGATGTGTCACTTATCTGGACTAAAGGGATAGTTTACCCAAAAATTACAATTCTGTCATTAATTACTCACCCTCATGTCATTCAAAACCCATAAGTTAAGACATTTTTGATTAAATCCGAGAGCTTTCTGACCCTGAATAGTCAGCAACACAAATTGACAAGTTCAAGGCAAACTGACAAGTTCAAGGTAAATAATTTCCTTGTTCACAAGAATACCACACTGCATGGTGCTGTCTATGCAGAGTCAGAAAGCTCTCAGATTTCATCCGAAATATCTTAATTTGTGTTCAGAAGATGAACAAATGTCTTACGGGTTTAAAACGACATGAGGGTCGAGAGTAATTAAAAAAGTAACCAAATTTTCATTTTTGGGTGAACTAACCTTTAAGGGGCAATAAAAAGTACTTTAACATTGTTATATAAGCTTTAAAGTAAATGGGAATGGTCTAACGAAACAAACAAGTTAACACACAACAAAAAAAACTTAACAACTAAAAATAATCTTTGCTTCCTGTTTTCTATCCATCTGATGGATATTGCACTCATAAATAGACGTTAGGGACCTAACACAGATATTCCATAGCACATCCACACACACACTCGCACACACACAGTATCTAATGGACTGTCTTTCGATGCATTTCTAATGCGCTCACTGTCAGGCTCTGGAATAAACACGAGAGGCATTAGTGAGACATTCCTGTCAGGCAGGTCGTAATTACCCCTGAAGCTTTCCATTTCTCTTCCCCACAGTCAGTTCACTCTCCTGGGGCTCCGCTCTGCTCGGCTTCCCTTCTCTGGAGCTCTGCCTCGCCATTCTGGGACTCACCATCTAACTTTCTGCTCTCAGCTCCACTAATATTCCTACACTCTTAAAAATAAAGGCTCCAAAAGATGTTTTCACAGTGATGCAATAGAAGAACCATTTCAGGTTCAACAAAGAACATTTTAGCCGTCAGTTCTTTTACAATTTATTTACCTAAAGAACCCTTTTCCCACTATAAAGAACCTTTTGTGCAGTGGAAATGTTACATGGATGTTACTGGTTCTTGCGTGAACATCAGTGATTAATCTCCGTGTTTTTTATTGCCATTGATGGTTCCATGAAGGGCCTTGAACATCCATGAAATTTTTTAAATGCGAAAAAAAGGAAGAAAGAAGGGAAGAAAGTTTTTTAGATTTTTTAAAAATGTTTTTCAAAATGGTTCCTTTTGGAAGTGTTCACTGAAAGTTCTTTGGCGAACCAAAAATGGTTCTTCTACGGCAGTGGTTCTCAACTCCAGTCCTCTGGGCCCACTGCTCTGCACATTTTGTATGTCTCCCTCATTTAACACACCTGATTCAGATCATTAGGAGCTTGTTAGGAGAAAGATCCATGAACTGAACTGAGGGTGTCAGATTCAGAAACATACAAAATTGTTGTGAGTGAGTTGAGAACCACTGTTCGACGTCATCACCACAAAGACACCCCTTTGGAGCTTAAGAGTTGAAGGCCATGCATTTACACCTCCAAAATCCATCTTAAGCAGGTATTGTAGCTGTATTTTGGAACATTTCAGCTGATTTAAGATAGTCTTTAACTGCTTGACCTGCCACCTTTGTTCAAAAGCCAATCTGACCACCTTAAGCTGGTAGCTGTTTTTCATGGTTCCAAAAAAAAGTTACCAGTTTAAGCTGGATTCTCCAGCAGGGCCATTATTCCTGTTCTCAATGCAAGTTACTGACTGATTTAAGCTATTAGACTCTAATTCAGTTCCTACTTGAAGTCATGCATTAACTTAAAGTTTGATATATGAGTCGGTGGAACATCTCCGCCGCCTGCTTTTTGGCAGGCAGGTTGTCGGCTCCATCAGCTTTTATACGGCTTTAGTAGCGAGCATCTCCCCTGGCGCTGCGCTTTCCATTAAATCAGGCAGCGAAGCATATCATTGGCTTCTGCAGTTGCTCGCATGCTAGTGTTTAATGCACATCATGGGTTGAACGTTCACTCGTGGGGCACTTCGCTGATGTTTGTTCTGATATTAGCCTACTTGAGAGAACCTGATGAGATCAAGATAAGATCTCTCGGTCTGTCTGCGGGAATGTGCTGAGAACAGACTGGCTTGTGTTTATCCCATGCTTTGATTTTTAACACAGAGCAGAGAAGTTGGCAGACATCAAATAGAGAGAGCTGTGATGACAATACAATAGAAATCGGAGTGATTGATGCTTCTCAGGGGGTGGTGATGTGAATATAATATATCGAAATAATGGCTATATTTTCATAGAATGTTAAATTGATTGGTTGTCGTAATATGTTCTGAGAATGTAAGTGTGAGGGAGAGCTGTTTACCATGTGTTTCACATATAAACCAGACGACTTGTGCTTGGCATCTACAAGGCGTTTATTCATCAATCAATCAGTAAGCATCTAAAACAATTGAAGTTAACAGGTGGATGGAGTCTTGAATCAGTTCCCTGGAATGTGCCAAAGTTTCCATAAATAAAAAACCTCCACATTAAAATGTCCACTTAAATGGTTATAAATCCATTTGTCAGCCAGAAAGTGTATCAGATGAAAACAAAACTTGTTGGCAATATATTGACATTCTAAAAAACTCCATCCTTGTCCCTCCATCTTTCTTCATTTCTACTTCAGTAATTCTTTATTTTTTTATAAACTGAAGGTTTTTTTTTTTTATTTTAAATAGATTTATTCTTTGAGAGCAGTATTTTATAGAGATAGTTTACTTTCGTAGCACTTAAAACAGATTGAATTTGAACACTCAAAGAGTGTCCATCACCAGAAAGTGCCTGTGGACTTTGTCAGGTGTCTTTGAGCAGTGTTCAACAAGTTTGATTTCATGTATAATGTTTATGTATCTATTTTGCCTGTGTGTTCTGTGTTAAGTATATGTGATAGTTTTTTGCTATTGTTTTTTTATCTTGTTAATCTTTAGTTTTAAGAAAATGTTGATGAGGATTACAAAACAGTATGTCAGTATCCAGGTAAAATACATCCAGGTGAATGTGATCTGTTATTCTGTTTCTGATAAATGGCTACACTGCAAAAATTGGTTTTTCAGGTAAAATATCTAAACATCCTTGCTTTAGAAACAAAACTAAGACATTTTTAGAGAATTTATGTTGAATTAAGTATCTTACACCGTTTGCACATTTAGGTTTGTTCGATTTCTTGAGATGGTTTGGGTTGGTTAGGTAGGGTGACAAGAACTAAATGAAAGAGTAAGGCATTTTTTTAAAATCTTTTATTCTAGTCACTGGCCCTACCAACCCTAGACTGGTCGAGATGTGACAATTGTGGGCTCGTCCAGGATATGAACCCAGAATGAGCCCCTAATTGTCACGTCCCAACCAGTCTTTAATTTTATTCTTGTTACCGGGCTTACCAGCCCACAACTGGTCAGGACGTGACAATATATTCTCTGAAAATTATTGTAATTTGCTTCTCAAGTAATTTCATTGTACTTTATGAATGTTTAGATATTTTTCTTGGAAAACAAGACAAAAAAAAAGTAATTAGAATTAAGAAATTAGTTTTCTTCTTCTTTATTTTGCAGTGTAAAAAACAAATATCGTATGTGTTATGTTCATCCCATTGTGGGAATAGATGATGCACCCTCCCATTAAAACTAAAAGTGTCATATAAATGTCACTGTTAATTCACATAAAAGACCACGCTACGCATTCACCTCACAGCGTAATCTAATTTACAGAATTTTGAATTTTTCATCCATAAGCCTAAAAAGTGGCAATATTTGATTTGATCAGTTTTGTGTTTTACAGATATGTTGGTATAAAAAGGGATTGTACATTAACTATTAGTTCAAATAGAGACTATATCACATTTAAAAAACTCAACTTAGGATGTTAGGAAGAACCTTCACATGATGCTTTAGAAAATCAATTCCCCTGTTCGGCCTATCCCTCCAATAGAGCTGAATGTTCTCTGTACGTAACCCATGCTGTACACTGCATTGTGTAAACTGTTTCCTGGAGTTGTTATGACAGTACACTTATGTAAACAAGAAATGAAAGCATTAGAATTCTATTAAATAAAAACCAAATATGACTGCTACAACACAGGCTGTTTCCATTATTAGCTGTAATTTGCCAAAAATACAGCTCGCTGCACCTGGCTCAACAAGATTTCAGGCCAATATTTTGAACAATGCTTTATATAAAACATCAAACCTCTAAATGCTAATGGCTTCAGTAGGGTCACACTAGTGAGTGAGTCTGACCCTCATAACGTCGTCGGAAGGAAAAAATATCACTAATTAAATTTTTAGACACCCTGTTTTGATTTGTCATTTGAACACCCTGAGAAACCTGAATCAGGCACCAAACTCATGATCCATGGTTGAAGTTATTCAGTGGTTCAACCTCTATATGGCCCTTAGAGGCTTCACAACTAATATCAGCCCGAAATCCAGACCTCGCCAATATACATGAACCAAAACAAAGACCTTAAGATCTGCACCCCAGTAACAACATGGGCAGAGCATCAGATTCTTTCTGTAAAACGGTTTCTGTGTGTGAAATTTGCTGTGCTGGGAATTTAAGCAAGCATGAAGAATTACACAGCACAGTTTTATTAGTCTGTTAGCAACATGCACATTTTAAGTCTATTTTTGCATTGTTCTTTCAGTGTGAAGGTAACAAATAAATTGAAAGAAACCATTCCAGATGTATGATCTTTACTTAATTGACTGGTCTTTCACGTTTCTAAAGAGAACTTTTGACAGAAAAGTTGGCCATGTCACTTTATCTCTAGGAGAAGTGAGAACTGTTTTAAATTCTGTCAAAAAAAAAAAAAAAAAGTTTGAAAGTGGCAGAAAAGCAAAGACCGCAAAATATGTTTGGACCAAGTGTTTGCCAAACCACAGCGCAAAGCACATCCATATGCTTCATTGGAACCAGCCTTCGAGTCACTGCAACTGTAACGGTGTTCGCATTCATGGATAAACCCAAAGAGGGCTTACTTTTATTGCAAACAAAATCAAAATAAACTGTGGGTACCTACACACATGTATTTTGACCATCAAAAGATTGGGCACACATTATTTATAGTAATAGTAAAGTCACTATTATTGTTATTTTTAATAATAACAAATGCTCTGCGATGCGCATGTACAACTTCAAGCATTATGTAATAACTAGTGGTGTCAATCGATAAAACAACACCAACAACAACAACAACAACAACAACAAATTAATCGCATATTTTTCCTGAAATTAATTGCGATTAATCGCAATTAATCCTACCTGACATTAAAGTTTTTATTTATAGTTTTATATTGCAATAATTTTTAAATTAATGTAGAAACAACATAAAGAATGTATATTTGTTTAATGCTAATTAAAATAATAAATAATAAATAATAATCTTTTTTAATTACTGAAGGCAAGTATCACTGATCTCAATGAATCTCAGTATCCAACTGATGTCTCAATCAATTTTTGTCCTGATATTTAACCATTGAATATAACCATTCAACATTCCAGTATAATTAAGAGATATCACTTTAACATTTAGTAGACTTTTAAACATAACTTCTAATTGAAGTAAACTTGAAGCAATCTTCACATGACATATATATATATAATAAATAAATGTCGTATAGTTTAGCTACATGTGCCCTTCAGCAAGAAAATATAGCCTAAAGTTATCAAACACTTAATTATATAAACATAAAGCTTAAAACTACAGAAGTTCATTTCCTCTTTTTAATTTTGTTTGATTATCATAAATCACAGCAGCTGGTTATTATATTTTGGTTGCTGTTACTTTAAAAGCTGCCGCTGCTGAACTTGATGCGGATCTAACACTGCTTTAAATGTGGCCTATAAATAATAAGTACTTACATGCACAGTTTTAAGGCAGTTTTAATCACCCTTTTTGTAAATTCATGTCTCAACTGACGACATGACTATGACATTGCATACTCGGTTTCACTCGGTTTGAACATGATACATTGTTTTAATAGAGGCCTAATACAGTGCTCGACAGCACTTTTGTGGCGCACTTAAAGAGCGCTACAAGTACAGTATAACGGCTGACAGGACAGGAAGATTTGTATTTACCAACATATGGCCTGACACCATCTCATCTGACTGCAGTTCACTGATGTTCTACTGAAGCTCCTTATCAACGGTACCATTTCTGCGCTCGTTTGACTTGTGTCTGGTGCTGAAGTGAAGTTGGAGACGCGTCTGAAAAGTCCCCTGTTTAATGTGCTTGTAAGGACGCTCTGTGCATCCAAATAAACGCATTTCATTAGCAGTTATGAGTGTGGTGGCCATACTTAGCCCTGCCCATGCGTTAAATATTTTTAACGTGTTGAAATGAAAAAAATTAATCGCCTGCGTTAACATGCTAATTTTGACACCACTAGTAATAGCGTTGAAAAAGCCATATGTAGTTAGCTCTTCGTCTGTGTACTTCGGTTTGAAAAGTTAGCGTAGGGAGAAAAACGTAATCTCATTTTCTCCTTCAACTTCAAAATCATCAAACACTGTTGTTTTACCTTCTTTGTAAAGGCCACTTGACTTTCTTTGCATGCTCGTTTTATAAACACTGGATTGGTACTTCCGCTAACATCATGCGTGACCTTTCCAATGTGATTATGCAATGCGTGAAATGGAGCTAGTGCAAAAAAAAAAAGTATATAAATATATATAAATATTTTTTAAATATCTAGGTAAGGCCTTTATTCTTCGGCTAGGATCGTGTAGAGCCCTTTAAAGCTTCATTAAAACGGCAATTTAGACCTTCAACCTGTTGATCCCCATTGAAGTCCACTATATGGAGAAAAATCCTGGAATGTTTTCTTCAAAAACAAAACTTTCAAACTTTTCAAAAGCTTGGATGACATGGGGGTGAGTAAATTATCTGGAAATTTAAATTCTAGAGTGAACTAATTCAACAAATTAAATTCAATGTAATTAATTCAAATCATTAAGAAAATGTAGCAAACAAGTATATAGATAATAGTTTTATACATTATTATGCACACACAGTTTCTTCTTGTCTACAAAACAAATTTGAAGCATTTAAGTAAAAGCCTTCAGATCAAAAGGTTTGTGAGAAATCCAGTCAAGTGTGCCCAAACTCCTGACTGTTCGTGTCTGTTAGCATTTAGACATGCTCATACACCAACTACACACCCACACAACCACTGTGTGCGAAAACCGCTTGAGAGAACAATGCTTGCACAAGAAGCAGCGCTTTACAAAGCCTGTACATCAGAGCCTTTACCCACTGATGGTTGTCAGCAGGCTTGTAGACAGCGATGAGCAGCAGGGTGTAAGAGATAAGCTCCACTGTCACCACATTCACTTTCAATTAGATTAGCCAGACGAACCAGCTACCACAGCAAAATGTAGTCACTAATCGAATAATTCATCCCTTTTTTGTCCTTAACCCTCATATACGTAATAAGGACCATGAGTCAGCTAAAACTTGAGATTAAAAGATTAAAAGCTGTCATAAAAAGGGGCATTAATGAAACTGAAATTACATTCATTTTGACAACCAAAGACTTGCAAAGTGAAGAATGACGTCACTGAATCTGTTCATAGAAACACACACAGTGCTATTACCAGTGAGAGAAAGAAACAGACAGAGATGGAGATTTGCCGAGAAGTGAAAAACAAATGAGTAGAAGGTGAGTAAAAATCTGGTAACTCTTTATTTTGATAGTCCACTTTAGACATTCTACTAACTGTGAGTAATTACCAGTCATTAGCGTATTAGTAGACTGTCTGCTTAAAACACTTCATTTTGATGGTGCCCCAGCTAATATTCTACTGACTATAAGTAACTTTGCAAATATATGCCAACTGATTCTATTAATGAGAATAAGTTGACATGTAGTTGCATAGTTACTTTTAGTAAGTACTAGAACATCTAAAGTGGACTATCAAAGAAAAAAGTGTAACCGTAGGTGTTTTTACACAGATTTGTCAATTATTAGCTTTTTTTAGTCCAGTTCTATGGCCTTAAAGATCATATCTTTAACAATTTACTGTTCTATTTTAACAAATTAGGCTGGACCTATCACATTTTCAGGTTACAGTTTTCTAAAATCTCAGCTCTGTGATGTCATAATAGCACCATCAATTTTTGATGCAGTTTCTATGCAACTGTGGAATATATGACATCACAGACCATAAACCATAACTGTGAGAAGAATATTAATTTATTTGAACCTCTGAATTAAATGATTAAGTGAAAAAAGACTGAAGACTGGATAATAATATCTTATTAATCATTAATTAAAGACAAATAATAATAATTATTATTATTAATTAAACTTTTTCTTTAAATGTGTCATACACTACTGTTCAAAAGTTTGGTTTGGTGATTTTTTTTAAGGAAAATAATGCTTTTTTTTCAGTAAGCATGCATGTAAAGACATTTATTAGGCTAGTAAATATTTCTATTTTTAATTATTGCTGTAGTTTTAAACTTTCTATTTATCACCAAATCAGAAGACTGCAGTGATGGTTGCTGAAAATTCAGACACTGAGATGTGGCATCACAGAAATAATATAAAACAGTTATTTGAAATTGTAACAATATTTCATAATATTACTGTTTTTACAGCAATTCTGATCAGAATTTTTTTTCTCTTATCCAGACTGAAATATCACAATTTCTTTGGGATGGGGGAAAGACATCCAGCTCACCACAGCCATTAACACATCTACAAATCAATAGCTTCCATCACACACACATATGTAGACCCCAGACCACATACCACCTGCTGCCCCTCAAGAGAAATGAGGCAGGACCACCAACGGAAGAAAGGAGGGTGGAATATGAGACAGAATTAGGACAGAGAGTGAGAGAGTGACACAAAGAGAAAAATGAAGGGATACTCAGATATAAATACATTAGGCATCACTTATTTAAGTTGTGCTTATAAAAGGATAGTTTACCCAAAAATGAAAATTCTGTCATTAATTGCTCACCCTCATGTCATTCCAAACCCGTAAGACATTCATTCATCTTCGAAACACAAATTAAGATATTTTTGATGAAATCCGAGAGCTTTCTGTCACTGCATAGACAGCAACGCAACTGACACGTTCAAGACCCAGAAAGGTTGTAAGTTGCATTCGGGTTCTACGTCAGAACAGCGGCTCCTGTGTCAGCAGCTTCATGTGCATGCATCATGGTACTCTCACGAATGTGCGTCGGAAACTTACATGAAAGAGAAGAAATTGTTGAACAAAGTTGTTATTTTTGTTTTCTTCGCACACAAAAAGTATTCTCGTGGCTTCATAAAATAATGGTTGAACCACTGATGTCACATGGACTATTTTAACAATGTCCTTACTGCCTTTCTGGGCCTTGAACGTGGTAGCTGTGTTGCTGTCTATGTAGGGTCAGAAAGCTCTCGGATTCATCAAACACATCCTAATTTGTGTTCCAAAGATGAATTAAGGACTTCAGAATGACATGAGGTTGAGTAATTAATGACAGAATTTTCATTTTTGGGAGAACTATCCCTTTAATATTAGCAGAATCACATACAGACACGAAACCCTGCACACTAACAAAGTCTTTGCCCACCCACGCTCAGATGACCACATGCACACACATGCACAAACAGTGGGCTATTACTCTGTCATTGTCTCAATCAGAGCATTCCACTGGCACACATTAAACAGGGACTGCCATGACATGATTCCACCATCTGTTCATGTGGAAGCAACACCCAGCAAATGATGAATGCACGCAAACACATACTGTCCCTCTAATTCTTTTCCTGTCTGAACAGACACTGAGGAACTTGCCACTTTACAATAACAGTACATTAACTAATGATGATTTAACCTTAACTACAACAGGAGTCATACCCAGCTAACAGGGAACGTTCCCAGAACATTCACCAACGTTCTTTAAAAGTTGTGTAAATGTTAGTAGAAAACGTTATTAAAATAATGTTTTTGGAACGTTCTTATAACTTTGTTAACGTTCTTGTAACATTGAGACAAAACGTTCTTAGATCAACGTTCTGGGAACGTCTTTAGGACGTTATTAGTAATTTATGAATGTTCTTGTAATGTTGCTAGAAAACGTTCTTACAACAACGTTCTGGGAACGTCTTTAGGACGTTATTAGTAATTTATGAACGTTCTTGTAATGTTGCTAGAAAACGTTCTTACAACAACGTTCTTGGAATGTCTTTAGGACGTTATTAGTAATTTATGAACGTTCTTGTAATGTTGCTAGAAAACGTTCTTACAACACCGTTCTGGGAACGTCTTTAGGACGTTATTAGTAATTTATGAACGTTCTTGTAATGTTGCTAGAAAACATTCTTACAACAACGTTCTTGGAACGTCTTTAGGACGTTATTAGTAATTTATGAACGTTCTTGTAATGTTGCTAGAAAACGTTCTTACAACACCGTTCTTGGAACGTCTTTAGGACGTTATTAGTAATTTATGAACGTTCTTGTAATGTTGCTAGAAAACGTTCTTACAACAACGTTCTTGGAACGTCTTTAGGACGTTATTAGTAATTTATGAACGTTCTTGTAATGTTGTTAGAAAACATTCTTACAGCAACGTTCTGGGAACGTCTTTAGGACGTTACTTGTATTTAATGAAAGTTCTCCTAATGTTGACAGAAAACATTCTTACAACAACGTTCTTGGAACATCTTTAGGACGTTATTAGTAATTTATTAACGTTCTTGTAATGTTGTTAGAAAACATTCTTACAACAACGTTCTGGGAACGTCTTTAGAACGTTACTTGTATTTAATGAAAGTTCTCGTAGTGTTGACAGAAAATGTTCTTACAACAACGTTCTTGGAACATCTTTAGGACGTTATCAGTAATTTATGAACGTTCTTATAATGTTGCTAGAAAACGCTCTTACAACAACGTTCTGGGAACGTCTTTAGGACGTTATTAGTAATTTATGAACGTTCTTGAAATGATGCTAGAAAACGCTCTTACAACAACGTTCCTGGAACGTCTTTAGGACGTTATTAGTAATTTATGAACGTTCTTGTAATGTTGTTAGAAAACGTTCTTACAACAACGTTCTGGGAACATCTTTAGGACGTTACTTGTATTTAATGAAAGTTCTCCTAATGTTGACAGAAAACATTCTTACAACAACGTTCTTGGAACATCTTTAGGACGTTATTAGTAATTTATTAACGTTCTTGTAATGTTGTTAGAAAACATTCTTACAACAACGTTCTGGGAACGTCTTTAGAACGTTACTTGTATTTAATGAAAGTTCTCGTAGTGTTGACAGAAAACGTTCTTACAACAACGTTCTTGGAACATCTTTAGGACGTTATTAGTAATTTATGAATGTTCTTATAATGTTGCTAGAAAACGTTCTTACAACAACGTGCTGGGAATGTCTTTAGGACGTTATTAGTAATTTATGAACATTCTTGTAATGTTGACAGAAAACGTTCTTACAACAACGTTCTTAGAAAGTTCCTGTAATATTATTAATATACACCTAATTGTAAATTATAATAAATAATTATATATAGTGAATGTCATAGCCTATATATATATATATATATATATATATTTATTTATTATTAATTGTGCTCATTATAAACAACAGTCTTGTTTGTGATTTTGATCAGTTTTTCTATAATACAAAAAAACAAGATCTCACACGAGTACTTTTTTACACCCATCCTTATTTATTTATTTTAAATTCAGGTGATAATTTTATCACAATCTCTATTTATTTATTTTTTTTAAATGACACAACAGTAACAAATGAAACCAAACTGAAATAAGTTATTAATTGCATTTGAAGCTGGAAGACTAAACGTGTAAATGCACATAACATAAATAAATAGATAAATGAAAGTCTTGATTTAATATTAATTTAAAGGATGTAATATTAAAATGACCACTCATTACAATAATAAAAATAATATAAAATATAAAAATAAATACAAACATAATTAACACTGTCCTAGTTATGTTACTGTGGTGTGAGAAA
This sequence comes from Cirrhinus molitorella, assembly GCA_033026305.1. Lineage (NCBI taxonomy): Eukaryota > Metazoa > Chordata > Actinopteri > Cypriniformes > Cyprinidae > Cirrhinus > Cirrhinus molitorella. Next base: position 26,340,671 of record CM065117.1, on the reverse strand, counting down.
GATTCTGCACTTTATCAAAGTCCCTTTAATGACAATCAAATAGTTTCATAACTGTGTAAAAAGTAAGTAAAAAAAAAAAAATCATCCACATGTTTGTATATGTTCTTTATCATGACAAATATGTACATATGTTGTTCGCATTAACTATTGTTTATATAGATATATATATAAGGTACAAGGTACAAAATGTAAAAATCTTAAATTTATAGGAGCTAGAAATTTGTGATACAGTAGACTAATTTATTCATAAATAGGCAATTTACTTATTGTTTAACAGAATTTTAGAAAAAATGTTTAATTTAAGAATGAATGTTTTAAAAAATAAATATTGTAATAAGCATTTCCAAACAACCATTTTTTGTACAGTGAATGTATACCCCAAAAGGGGTGACTTGTCCTGGGAGATTAAAAAAAAGAAGTCATATTTAAATAATAATAATAATAATAATAGTAATAATAATAATGAAATTGTATTATTTGCGTCCTAAGAAGATGGAAAATTTTGAATTTTAGAGGATTAATGCAGTGTAATACGGAGAGAGTGTTATTAGCCACATCCGGGACATTTGAACGTGTGCGCGCCTGACCGTCTGAAATATTTTTCACAGACAACGCCATTTTCTTTGCTTGGATGCGGAGTATATGATGACGGCAACCGGCGAAATAAAGTGTTTAAACTTTCTCGCAAAATGTGTTTCGTAATATCACATCGTTTTATAACGGTATTTATGGTGCTGTCTGCGGCTAAACTTTTCTCAAAGACATTTTTCCACTCGCGATGCGGAACAGACCAGAGTGCTGTGTAAGGTACTCTTTCTCCGAGATATTTTCTTTCACTTGCGAGGCGGAACAGACATGGAAGTGGGTTTTATCAAGAAAAACACCAAAAGTAAGTGTTTTACCTCAGTTGTGACATGTATTTTATAACATAATATTACTTTATGACGATATTTATAACGTTATGCTGTGTGCGCCTAAACGAGCCTAAAAGTTTCTCGCAGATTTGAATTGTAATGCAGTGCTGACGTGGAGGTCGCTTTTAACAGTGAAATTGTCTCATTTAAGATACCTATTTTATAATATCATAATAATTAATAGCGATATTTATGAGTTGTACTCTCCTAAACTTTTTATCAGAGATATTTTCTTTCACTCACGATGCAGAGCAGACCAGGAAGATGGTTTTATCAAGGAAAACACCTAAAGTAAGTGTTTTACTTAATTTACAATATGTATTTTATAATGTAATATTGCTAAATGATGATAATTAAACGCTGTGCATGCCTAACCGTTTCTCACAGATGCATTTAAATTGAACACGCTTTTAACATGGAAAGATTAGAAGTGTTGTAGGTAATTTATGATGTTATTTACCCTAATTTAAAAGGCAATATCTGTCATTGGTTCTTGTGTGTATTGTGACCAAATTTTGTGATTTCATTAAGCATTTTTTAATGTTGTTTTATGTTTTATGATGTTGATGTTACTATATTGGATTTGAGTGCTGTTTTCATTTAATTAACTTGAAAATAACTTTAAATATTCTCAAACTCTCTATACTGAGTGAGTTAAACTGTTCATCAGTCAGACAGATTTTGTGCACTCACAAGACTTTGAATAAGGCACATGAGTCCCATAAACTACTTTAGACACTTTATTATCTTTTTTTTAAGCATTAAAGTGTGTTCAGCAAAAGTGGTTTTGGAATTCAAATTTTAAGTTAACTATTCTTTTAATATTGTTACAGATGGTTCACGCTGGATTAACATAAAAATCGAAAGGAGAGTTTGAAGAGTGTGAAGCCACCAATTGTTAAGTGGGATGTGAAGAGCTTTGTTAGGACACTTACCAAAGACCTGGGTAAGCCACAACTGCATATTTTAAGATTTTTGATTATTACTTAATTTTTTGATTATTGAACAATAGTAATAAAGTGTCTGATCTCCTTATAAAAAAGTAGAAAATGCATTCATTTTTGGTAGGAGGAGTCCAACATCAATGCAGAGAGAGATCAGTATCACTTGGAATTGTGAATTTGTTTCTGTTTGTTTAAAGACCTATTTTCCATTAAGACTGTTTTTTTACAATTTTACAAAAAATTCAGAATGTATGTGTTCATATAGTATCAGACTGTGTCTGCCTCCCAAACAGTGTTAGGTAGATTATTTCAGAGTTTGGAAGCTAAATAGGAAATGGATCTGCTGCCCACTGTTGATTTTGATATTCTAGGTATTATCAATTCTCACCGTTTGATACTTTGAATCTTTGAATCTAGATTTAAAAACCCATCTCTTTAACCTGGCTTACACATAATACACTTGCACATTTCTATAATTCAAAGGATTGTTAGGCTGTATTGCTTATGGTCAACCGGAACTGGGAACGCTTCCCATAACACCTAATAACATATAATATACTTGTTACATTGTTAGACGAAAGACATCTACACTAATATTAGTCTTTTTTTTTTTTTTTTCTTATTCCGAGGTCACCGTAGCGACAAGATCCAGACTGTATCCAGATCAGATGGTCACTGCAGTTCCCCGGATCCAGTCTGTATCCAGCACCTGGAGACAACCACTACAGCCCTGAATGTCAGGAGAGACCATGGCAATGAGCCCAGAGACAGATCCCCTCCGAAGACCTTGTGTGAGTCACACCCCAGAATCATGACACAAGTAAAAAAATAAATAGTTATGCACAAATATTTCTTTGAATAACACATTAACAAATCCCAAGAAAAAAAAACAAAACTCCATGACAAGTATACACTGTTTTGTTTCATTTTCAAGACCATGCTACAAGTTCACAGAAACCGAGATAAAGTACTTCCTGTTTGCTTTCTTTATTTTACAAAGGCACAATGTTTGTTTTTTAATTGTGGGTGTACACAAATAAAAGTAGACTCTTTGCAGCAGGGTTCACCAAACTCTTGGAGGGCCAGTGTCCTTTAAAGTTTAGCTCCAACGCTAATCAAACACACCTGAACCAGCTAAACTAGGTATTATTAGGTATACTTGATACTTTCAGACATAATTTTAATTTTACCGTCAGTTGTACACTCTGTGTCTGTTAGTGTGATCATCGACTCACTGCACTTGCCAATAATGAGAGATGTAGATTTCACTTTGTTTTAAGTAAATTCATTTTGCTAGATATTTATTTGTAATTTATAATAAATGTCATTATAATTTGTTTGAATTTGTAATTGTGTAAATAACTTTATTGTAGTTTTATAGCTGCTTATATTCGCTATTTATCTTGATTATGAATACTGATACATTTTAAAGGATTAGCTAACAAACAGCTTTGTTTTTCAGTAACACTTTAGAATAATGGTCAATTAGTTAACATTAGTTAATGTATTAACTAACATGAATGAATAATGAACAAAACATTAATTACAGTATTTATTATTCTTTGTTAGTGTTAATGTAAATACAGTTGTTCATTGTTAGTTCATGTTAGTTCATTGCATTACTAACTAATGTTGTCAAGCAGAACTTCTGATTTTAATTATGCATTAGTAAATGTTAAAATTAACATGAACTAACATTAATAAATGCTGTAGAATTATTGTTCATTCTTATTTCATGTTAACTAATGTAGTCAACTAATGTTAACTAATGGACCATTATTCTAAAGTCTTATCTTTTTTTCCTCTCTTAATGCCATTTTGACCCTGCAGATTTTGTATTGTTTTAAATCCATGCAGCATTTTTTTAGTTAATGGGTCAATCCCTACCCAGAAACACATACTATAACTTGCCTACTTATCTTTCCCATTTTATCTCAGAATTTGCTTCCCTGATTGAGGTCAAGTGATAGTTTATCAGCTAATAACATGTAACAAGGCAACATTTGCATATTAATTAAATGTTAATATTTTTAGAGATTTTTCCTGTTTAAAGTTGGTATAAAATGGAAACTGCAGTTGACTTAACTACCCTATTTCCAGTTGTGTGCATGTGTATACCAATCAAGATGAATAAATTAGGTACATTTTTGTTTTTAGAAATGATGTGATGAAAATGTATTATTTGAATGCTTATGTTTTAATAATCTAATGATGCTTCAGACAGTGTTTTCTTAATGCTGCTGTTTTGTCAATAAAATTAGCGTATGCAAAGTCAAATGAGTTTGGCATCTACAGCATTTTGACACAACATTTACCTTTTTTCCTGATTTCAATTTCGTGTGTACTCCTTTACAGTGTTTTCTTGAACTATCCTATTTGTATAACTTTTTTGTAAACTGCCTTTGACTCTTGACTGATTTAATATTTGTAGAACTCACAACACAGGTCCTAATAAATTGTTTTGCATTGCCACACTAATTACTTCATAAGCATTTTGTAACAACACAGTTTGTAACATCAGCCAATCTTTTTACTTTACAGATGGAGTGTGAAGAGACAGGCCATGGACCACAGTTCTGCACAGTGCTAGTTTTTCAGCACCCACAGCCCAAACACAATTCATATAGAAGTTTTCACTGATTAAATGTTAATATGGTGGTTACCATTTACCTGTAAAGTTGTATTTCCTTGTCATAAATATTAAACTAAATATATAACTTTTTTACATGACATTTGTTAATGAGTTTTTTTGAAAGTGTGCATGTTTTAATAATTCAAATACCTGAAATGCATATGTAATTAAATCTTGTATCTGGAATGTTGTGTAGAAATGTTGAAAGAGGATGTTGCAATAATCTTGCTAATCTTAATATAACATAAACTATACTTTGTGATGTTCCAAATAATTGTTTTTTTTAGGACGTTTTATCTTTAATGAAATTTAGGTTGCAAGAATGTTAAGCTAACCATAAAATAACATTCTAGTAACATTAAGCAAACTGGACATTTTAACGTTTTTGGAACATTCCACATAAACGTTCATAGAATGTTATATTTTTAATGAAATTTAGGTTGCAAGAACGTTGTAGGAACGTTAAGCTAACCATAAAATAACGTTCTAGTAACATTAAGCAAACTGGACATTTTAACATTTTTGGAGCGTTCCAAATAAACGTTCATAGAACGTTATATTTTTAGTGAAATTTAGGTTGTAAGAACGTTGTAGGAACGTTATGCTAACCAGAAAATAACGTTCTAGTAACGTTAAACAAACTGGACATTTCAACGTTCTTGGAATGTTCCAAATAAACGTTCAGAGAACGTTATATTTTTAGTGATATTTAGGTTGCAAGAACGTTGTAGGAACGTTATACTAACCATAAAATAACGTTCTAGTAACGTTAAACAAACTGGACATTTCCACGTTTTTGGGACATTTCAAATAACGTTCCCACAACCAAAAGAGAACGTTTGGAGAACGTTTTTAGAACATAAATTTGTTAGCTGGGTATGAACTTCTGGAGAAAATTACCCCAAAGTGCTAACTGATACATTAACTTACAAACATGCACTGACATAGTGGTCACTCTTCATACATGAATTCATATGACTCATGTCAGAATTAAGGTTAGTTCTTGATTAGTACATACCTTAAAGGGCCAAAAATGAAAATTATGTCATTAATTACTCACCCTCATGTCATTCCAGGCCTGTAAAAGACCTTTGTTCATCTTCAGAACACAAAGTAAGATTTTTTTATGAAATCTAAGAGAACAGAAATCCCTTTCTGACCCTGCTTAGACAGCAATGTAACAGCAATGCGTGTGGTGATGCTGATGTAGAACACGCATGTGCTGCACCTTATTTATGAGCAGAGGAATGTACACGCATGCATCATGGTACTCTTGTGAATGGCAATGGATGGTGATGCAGAAGAGAAATATTGTTGGATAAAGCATCTTTAGGTTATAATTACAATAAAAATTCTAATCCAGATTTAGATTTTCAAAGATTTATTATAAAAACAATATTTTTTTCCACAAAATGCAATAAATCCAGCTACTTTTCGTTAAAAACAAACAAACAAAAAAAAAAGTAAAAATTTTAGGGGCACAGTCAAAATTTTAGAAGCACCTTCTAATCAATAATCAAAAAATGTGATCTAAAATTTGCTTTCCCATTACGAGGTGACATTTGACTCCTTAAAGTGAATTAAATGGGAATTTAGTTTTTACCTTTGTAATGCATTTTTTTCTAACTTTATTAAAAGTATGTCATGTTTTATGTACATTTTTTAAAAATGATATTTTATAAGCACTTAACAGTTCTAATTAAAACAATAGAATGAGAATGAATGAATCAAATCAGTAAAAACAAAATTAATTTGTACTAAAGAGGTGGCACAGAAGAACTCTAAAGTGGCTTGTAGGTGTATTTTCATATGGTTAATGTTGAGATTAATGTTTTAAATATCAAATTTTGAATATAGAAATATTCAATGATTTAAATAACTGAAAATATACATTAAAAATGAAACCAGTAGGTGGTGGAACGGCTGTTCATTGAGGAATAAAGCAAGTGACTGTCCTTATGAATGGAAAACTGACTCACTAGATTAGTTTAAAAATGCACGTTCATTCATAAACGATGTGTTTGAATGGAGATCTGCAGCGGCTCTGTTGTGACTTTGTTTCAAACTATTTTTCACAATGAAATAGAGCAAAATCAGGCAATAGTGTTATAGTCAGACAATGTAAGTAACTTAATATTACCTTCTTGTTTGTTCAACTGTTGTATTAAATCAATATCTCATTTACAAACTCCCTTAAAAATCAATAAAAGCTGTCACTCATCTTAGTTCATTGCGATCTCACAAAGTTATGACTTATTTTCTTCCCCATTGCAGAAACCACCATAGGTTCATCAATGTAGCCTGTTCTGTAGATCTTTTTTTTTTTTTTTTGAAAGAATGTATTACTTTAATTCAGCAAGACTCCATTTAATTGTTTAAAATGAAAGTAACTGGGTTTAAAAAAAATCAGTGTATTTTGGTTTTTAACAGTGATAATCAGAAATGTTTCTTGACAGCAAATCAACATATTAGAATGATTTCTGAAGCACCATGCGACACTGAAGACTGGAGTAATGATCCTGAAAATTTAGCGTTGCCATCACAGGAATAAATTACATTTGAAAATATATCAAAATAGAAAAGAGTTACTTTAAACTGTAATAATATTTCACAATATTACTGTTTTACGGGATGTTGATCAAATAAATGCAGCCTTGGTGAACATAAGTGACAGATCAGTCTATTGTAGGCAAACACAGATGAATCTACCTGGTCAGTTTGTTGTGCAACAAAAGCTGTGTGAGTACAGTGCATGTGTGTGTGTGTATACTGCAGTATTGCTACTGGCTACATGCCACATGAATACCAAACCACCATCCGCTTGAGAGTGAGTCACCATCCTGGTCCCCCTGTATGTGTTTGTGTGTGAGAGACTAACAGCAGATGGAGAAAAACTGCAGAGGCATTTCTTCCCAATTCTCCCCACTGATAGGGTCTGGCCTCTGCGGACCTGTTCTGCGTTACTCTCATTGTGTATGGCCGGCCTTGCTTAAACCACTCTATTTGGATGGAGTTAATCTATCCATCATCCCTGCTGACCTAATCAATATTTATATGAGATATGGAAATTTATGGTAAGTTATTATTCATCTCATAATACTTTTAGTTGTGCCTATCATTGGCTGCAGCTGCGTGAGGAAGAGGCTCACTGAAGTAAAACGGAGGAAAATGGAGGGGTGCAAATCATCCATTCTTAAGCTTTATTTGTTTGTTTGATTTTAAAGGCTTTAGGAATTCCATTCACTCCCATTTTGATGAATAGCTTTGGCTGGAGAAATGGAACAACAGATGTTGAATTCACTGCCTCATTCAGGCACAGGCATTCACACACACAAACAAACAAAGAAACAAACAGATAGACAGATACCAACTCAGGCTCATTGGAAAAACGTGCCTATGGCAACATTTGAGCACAAGGATATTTTTGCTGTTCCTCTTTTGAAATGAAATGTCAACTAAAAGTGTGTCAAGTTTTATCTGAAACAGATGAACGTGAATCTGGCAACAATTTATTATGTTGCTTGTTGTACATATCGTGGCAGTTTGGAAATGAAACGTCCGGTGGGTGGTGCAGAATTTTAATGCTCTCTTGCATTTAAAAACAATGTTTCACTTTCACTAAACCCTACCCTAAACCTAACTGATAGTTTTGAAAGCAGACATTAGACAGACAAAATGCATTTTGGGGAGAAACTATACATTTTATTGTGATCTGTGTATAATAGACTTGTACCTGAGCACTCCGCCTCAAAAGTGCACTGCTGTACCAGATGGGCAAGTAAGCAAGTTTACTACATCGGAAAAGCCATAGAGCTGTTATTTGATGCACATATCAAATCATGCACTGTGGTAAAATAGTTTTGAGATCATAACATAGTATTTATCAAGTAACTAAACCTGGGAAATACTGTTATAAGTGTAAGTGTTAGAGCGCAATTCCATAAAAGCACTGATGGGAGGGGAAATTCATTTGTGATTTACTGACAATGCACACATTAGAGAACACAGATGCATGCAGATTACTGTCTGCTTTAAGAACTTTTTGAGGCAAGTTTGGAATCTGAAAAAAAAAAAAAAAAAAAATCATAAGGGTCAATTTATAACACCGAAAAGCTGAATAAACAAGCTTTCCATTGATGTATGGTTTGCTAGGATAGGACAATATTTGGCCAAGGTACAGCTATTGAAAATCTGCAATCTGAGGGTGCAAAAATCACCTTTAAAGTTATCCAAATTATGTTTTGTTTTTTTTTTAGCAATGAATATTACTAATCAAACTTGACATACTGTGCATACCTAATGGTGTAAAAGTATAAGTAAATGGGATATTTTAAAGGTTTATTCTTAATTATAAATTGTCTACAAAATCTAGAAATACATAGCATACCTAAGGCTGAAACGATGTACACAACAGTTGTAAAAGTGTCATTATTTAGAGTTAGAGTTATAATTTATTGTCCTTTTGCTTAAAATTAGTTTTGGACTCTAAACTTGGTTTCTCTTTAATCGATCAAAAACCCTTTTGGTATCTCCTGAGTGCTGATGTTTTTTGGAGATGAGTGCTTATATCACATGCAGGAGCACAGGGAACACAACCACAGCCGCAGCTGAAATTAAAATAATGGCGTACTTATGATGATGCACCTTCATTTAAATGTCCGCATTATTTATAGATGACATTTAAAAAAAAAAAAGAAACATGAACAATAAACACAGAGAACCCATCTGATTCGGCCTCCTTAGAGTGAGGCCATGACCCTGTGAGTGCTATCGAAGTCTATTAAGTGCTTTCTAATTGCCGTGGGCTCAGCGTGTATTGTTTTATGAATAGTTAAAAAGGAGCTCCCTCAGGTCCTTGAGCTCTCACAGAAGACAAAAACAACTCCTTCACTGTCTATGACACAGGGCTCATACAAGAGCCGTGACATTTACAAGTGCTATTAAACAAATTTAAAACTCCACGAGCCAGTGTATCAAGCCCAAATTGGTGGCACTTCTGACGAGCCACAAGGACAGCTGAATATTAATAGAGTGTTTGGAATAAAGTGCATTAGATAATGTATTAAATACCAAGATCATCAAACATGATTGTGTGTTACAGTTTCATGCTAGTATTTGAAAATCTTTGATTCATAGCATTTTTAATGCTTTTATAAAATAGAACAGTGAAAAGAAACAGGAAATTATTCAGCAGAGAAAGGGGGAAATAGGAGAATTTGACACAGTATGGTTGCAACATGTTATTCTTTGAGCAATTTTTTCCCTCTTAAAACAACAAACCTAACAGATCCTAGCGGATGTTTTCTCAGCATTTTCTTGATCTTTTTTTTTTCAACAATAAAGGTATTTTCAACATCTACCAGAAGCGACTTCTGAAGCACCTCTAGCCATACTTAATAATGAGGTTAAGGGTTAGTTCACTCACAAATGAAAATTCTGTCATTAATTACTCACCTTCATGTTGTTCCAAAACTGTAAGACCTTCTTTCATCTTCAGAACACAAATTAAGATATTTTTAATAAAATCCGAGAGCTTTCTGACTCTGCATAGACAGCAACACAACTAACACATTCATGTCTGACACAGAAGAGAAGAAATTGTTGAATAAAGTCATTATTTTTGTTTTCTTTGCTCACAAGAAGTATTCTTGTAGCTTCGTAACATTAAGGTTGAACAACTGATGTCATATGGACTATTTTAACAATGTCCTTACTACCTTTCTGAGCCTTGAACGTGGTAGTTGCGTTGCTACCTATGCAGGGTCAGAAAGCTTTCAGGCACTTGATTTAGATTTTTTTTTTCTTCCCCTGGAAACAAGATATATCTTATGTAATTTTGCTTATCTATAAATGCATCTTGATTTAAGAATTGTTAGATATTTTGACTGTAGAAACAAGACAAAAATACTTAGTAAGATTTTTTTTTTTGCAGTGCAACCTCATTTATCAAGTGTAAAATAATAATAATATTAACATCTAGAATGGCTTTGTGGTATTTAGTCTATAAATAGAAATGCAAAAAACTGCCTATATTTCATTACTCCCTCAAATTACATTCAATATGCCTACATGTCAACATTAATAATATAATAATATTACAAATAAATACATTGCTGCCACAATACTACAGTTACAGTTAGTGTTGCTACAGTAAATCCATTGTAAATATTGGTGATTTGTTTATTTAAAAGTATAGTAACTGATTGTTGTCACACAATGTTTCTCCTGTTTTCCACATCAGTGTTGTTGAGGATGTCAGTGCTGTTTCATCTGCCATTAAACTAGTTTTAATCACCGCAACATCTGTGGTTTGTATCAGAGACCTCTGTTGCTGAACTCAAACTCTTCTCACTGCGCTGTCTAGTCGTCATCAGATTGAGATCAGTTAGTGAGTAAATGCATTTGATCTGAGCTCTCGCTGCGCTGTCTTGTGCAGTTCAAACAAGTAGTTTAGCGCTCTTCCGCTTTTGGCTCAGTTGGGAACCCTTACCAAAAAGAAGTATACTTCAAGTTTATTTTACTAAGTATACTTAAGTGAAGTTCAAGTATATTTTAAGAATACTTTATGTGGTGAATATCTGAACATACAAAACATCAAAAGAAAGAACAGGGTATCTGCTTGTAAACAAAAACATTTTATTCTAGCTTCATGCATTCTTTTTTTCATAAGCACTTGAATGTGGGTAAGTTTCAGGAATAAAATAATATAAATAAATAAACAACATTTTGAACAAAAAGCTAAAAAAGACGATGAGAATCAAAACGTAGATGGAGTTGATCAACACCCCAGAGCTTGACAGTCATTATTACCTCTTCATGGGTCGACATTTTATTCCATAATGTTACACAGTTTTACATATCTATGGTTTTGATACTGTTTCATGTCTGACGATTGTGTTAGATTACATGTGGAATCATCTGTTGTTTCAGTTTCTTCTGGAAATTCTTTACAGAAGATGTGCAATAGTGCCCCTAGCGTATAACAATGAAAACACATACTTCAACGTCATTTTAAGTATATTTCTGAGAAGTACATAAAAATACTGAATATACTTTCCCATTTTTAGTTTAAAAGAAGTATACTGATAGCACATTTGAATAAACTTTTGTAAGGGAATTCTTGTGCACTAAAGAAGTAGCAGCACATATGAGATGAGTTTTAGCCAAAAAATATTGTTACTCGCATTTTACCGCAATATCGAGCTTAAAATGTAGTGCCAACACCTTGTTGACATTGTGAAATTGCATGCTTTATAAATTATGCTTGGCGGACCACATATAATACAGTTCAAAAGACAAGCTGCATGTCATTTGAAATTCATTGACGGGCTGGACTTTGGACACCCCTGTAATACAATGGCTAGTGTTGATAAAAAAAAAAAAAGTAATGTAAAGTGTTAACTGCAACTAAGAACGCATTGTGATAATAGAACACTATAGCTTTAATGAAACATCACAGTCCACAGTCTGTCCTAATAGCCATCATTAAGACTCTAATGAGCAGCCCTGCCCTATCGTCATCAGCTCAGCTTGGCTCAGTCTGCTGTTAATTAAACCCACATATGTTTACTGTAAAAGTCTGCCTATAGACGAGATTCACACTCCAACCACAACAAGCTTATATTGTTTGGAAATCATGATATGTACGGCAGCAATTTCACAATATGTTGTCTCATTAACAAGTTGTGTTATAAAAGAAATGTAAACGTAGTTTAAATTAGGTTAACTGTGAAATTTTATCCAATTCATTTTAAACAATTAGGGTAAATCCAACCATGAGTTGGATTGTGTGCATCCTAAGCATCATTTGAAATGAGATGAAATAAGCCTTTCTTGTAGGTGAAGGAATGTTGATAAACTCCAACCTGGCAACATGACGCTTCAAGATAAAGAGAAAACATCTTGTGCTTTTTGGTAAAGCTCACAAAACCTCTGGACTTTACAAAAAGTCTGGTCAACATTACTGCTTATTCTGGCCAAGAACCTCTAGCTTTATCCGAAGTGACTTATATTGCTATGCATTTTTTTCAGTTGGTGCATTCTCTGTGAGTCCATGAACCCATGACTTTGACATTTCTATTGCTATGCTCTGCTTATTATCTCAGTAAAAGTGACCAATCATATTTTATTGTTTTTATGTGCCATTTTCCATTATTATTGAAAAAAGTGTTTTACCCAGTGCATTAGCACTTGACTATTAAATGAGAAGGTGAGAGGTCAAAAGTTAGATGCTCTATAACTGTACTTGGCTGTCTGTTGCACTGTGAGACGGTACACACAATCTGCACACCACATGTGCAGTGTGTGTATGTGTGGGAGAAAGAGTAAAACTATAAGGAAAGACAGGTGGTATGAAATGGAATATGGTGGGAAAAGAATATCTTGGACACAAGAAGACCCATTCGAATACTGTAAACCAGGGATTCCCACTTGCAGTCCTGGAGTTCCACTGCTCTGCACATTTTGTATGTCTTCCCTATTTAATGCACCTGATTACGATCATCAGCTCGCTAGGAGGGAGATCCGTGAACTAAACTGAGGGAGTCAGATAAGAGAGACATCAGGTCGACGCCAGTAACCTTGTGGGCAGCGCACAGACATATGGCACAGTTGCACCATTGGCCGTCCTTAGTTCGAATCCTATCTTGTGGACCTTTCCCAATCCCATTCCCCCCTCTCTCTCTCCTACTTGCTTCCAGTCATATCTCAAATGTTCTATCACCAAAAAACGCAAAAACACCAAACAAGAAAGACATACAAAATGTGCAGAACAGTGGTACTCCAGGACTGGTTGTAAACAAATCAAGTGAACTTGTAATCTTGCTTATACAGGTTCTATATAACCTCTAACTGGTTAATTGAGGATCAGCTTTCAAAAATGTGACTGCCGGGACAAGACTCATGAAAGACAACAGAGCTTAACACCGTGCTCTACCCAGATGCGACACAAGATTCCAGTGACAAGCAATTTGCATATCCACAAGAGAAAAATGTAAAATCACAGCCAATCAGATGCATGTGTGGGTGCATATGGGCTTTCTCTGGAAGCGCTGCACTCCCAACAAAATGGATATGTTCCTAATCTATTCATAAATATTAACATTTTTAACATTTTTAAAAGTGCATACTGAATGACTGATACCATCTTTGTTATATAGTATGCTTGTTGGTTCGCATTGAGTTCACAGTTTTAACATACAAATTTATTGTTGCTTTCAGTATGGCCATAAAGGTCACATATGGCTATAAACTCATATCTGGCACTTTAAACACTGAATAAAGTACATAATCAGAACCTGAGATTATTATTTCAATAGTTTGTAAGTTGTTGTTCCAGCCCCTGTTGCATCTGGTTAGGACAAAACTGTGATTAAAGTGGAAAAGATACCTTTCATCGCGTGTCACGGTGTTGCATTTCATCTGGTTAGGACACAGTGTAATGTGATTTACTGTAAGAACATGCTTCTGGAGCAACCTCCTTTGCTATTGTTGGAACAAATATTATTATTTTTTGTTCTGTCCTGAGAGAAAACTGACTGACGGGAAACTTCCTGAATGAACTTAAGGTTTGTATTACATTGTATTCATTTCAAATTATCACTGGATAAATAGAAAACATGGAACACTAGCCTTCTACAAATGCACATTTCACTGGATCTACACTCAAAGCGAACAACGTGCCAAACCACGTAGAAGTTCCTCATCATCCTTTGCCGAATTAATGCAAGACCAGGGCTGAAACATGCATGACTTCACTGTGAGATGTAACAAAGTTTCTGTGCACTCCACTGACTACATATGAACGCTATTGATCTAGTCCACCATTGTTGCAGCTTTGGTCACACTATATGTTTGACAGGTTGCCACTTTGGCTAATGTCTGACAGACAAGATGGCACGAGGTAAAGCTGTTTTTGATGTAACTTTTCAAACATGAAGTCATTTAATGAACTGGAACAGCCTGATAGCAGTTTTCCTCCCACAGATTTCCATTGGCTGCTCTTGCTGCGTCACATCCTAAAACCTTTACTGAATGTTTTTTTTTTTTATTAAAAAACTTCAATAGGTTGACTGACCCAGCACTATATAAAAACAGCCCAGCAAATGAGTTAATGTGTAAAATCCAACAAGCTGGGTCAAAATAACCCAGCATGTGTTCTGTCCAATATTTACTTAGCATTTACTTAGCACTGGTTGCCAAATAACCCAGAAGTGTTTTTTTTTTATTCCAGCATTTTTAGAGTGTGTAAAATAATATAACCTTTTAAACATAAAATTGAATCTTGTCAAAATAAAAATTCAAACTCAAAAATGGCAATAACAGACATTTGGATTTTGACAGGATTTGATTTCTCTGAGGATCACTGAGTTTGCCAAAAAACAGTAGGTCATTTGCTCTGGAATTATTCCAGAGGTTGCAACATACACATACTTGGTAGATTCAGACAGAATTAAAATTGGAAAGTTTCTCTAATGACCCCCAGGAAAACTAGTCGTGTTATAATAGAGCTTTATACACATCCTTAATCCTATCCAATACCTAAACTTAAAAACTACCTTACTAACTATTAATAAACAGTAACAAATCTTAGGGCATGTCAAAACTTCTCCAGGGCCCCAAACCCCTAAATGTACATTTTACAGACGTAAAAGTCATAGTAATATTTATAGTACATATTTTATAGTATTGAACAGTTAGTTAATAGGACCTTAAAATAAAGTGTGACCAAATATTTATATAATATTGTTAAATATTAGTTTATTAAAAATAAATGAATACATTTCAAAGAAATCGGCCACTGGGTGGGCAATATCACGTTTTTCAAGGGCATAAACGATTGTATATTGCACAGTTTTTCAGTATTCTTATTGTACGACAGAACTCCTCATTCCAGACAACTTTGTCTCTAGAACAACATTTGCCTGTTTTATATTATTCAGAAGTGGGTAGGGCAGGGGTAGGTTTAGGTGCTCCAATCAAAGTATACATTTATATAAAAGTATTTATATCTTTTACAAATGCAAGCAAACTGTTAAATTAAGACAAATAACTGAAAACAATGGAGGACCCTGTGCATCAAAAAATGATGCTAAAGGGGTACCTTGAGCGTCAAAATGCGATGCCAAAGGGGACCTGACCAAGCGTCATATGTGACGACTTGGGAGTGAGAACGTGTTCTCTAGAACAACTGCTGTCAATCAAATAATTTGTTAAAAGATTGAGAAGATGTAAAAAACGTACTTTTGCAAACTAGTCGTAGGTTTTTTGCTCAATCTAGAAAAAAAAAAAACACTGCGGTGTAATTCCTGGACTCTCTTGGTCAATAATTAGCAAAATAATTTTGATACTTAGCCTTTGGAAAGATATAACAGGGTCGTTTAGAAAAGGGGCCTGTCCAAATTTACCCAAAATCCTATAAAGCCTAAAGGAAAACTTGAAACTTCATGAGCACATGCGACAGGTGATTCTAAACAAGCTTGCAAAGTTTTAAGGAGATCAGACTACAGCTGGCGCTATAACAGTCATAAACATTACAAAACATCATTTTTACGGTAAATTACCTGTATTTGCAAAAAAAGGCTTTCTACATAATGCCTTTTGTCATATGTGCTTGAATTAAAAGTGCTTGAACCCCAATAATTGCTGCTTGCAGCTATATTTTTAAAATTATTTTTACCTAATAACCTAATACGATTTTTGAAAATTGTTAAAAATGGAGTTATATATATATATATATATATATATTATATTATATTATAGTTTATATATTATACACAGGAGGGAGGAAAAAGTAAAGAGAAGAAGGAGATGGACAGGACAGGGAGTCGGGGGACCTGTCTAACAGACCTACAAATAGGGAGAAGTTTCAAAACTTCATGCAGTGTTTGTCACATTAATTCCCTGATGAGGTCATCAATCAGCGCCGGTCCGGGAGGGGGTCTGACAGCTAGTACTACAAGGCAAAGTGTGGGAAAGAGCAAGAGGTGAGAGAAGGAAAACGTATCTCTATTACTGCATTTGCTGCTGCTTCTAACTTTTTGTTTTGTTTGCCGAATTTCAGCTTTCCTTTGCTTCGATTATATCTCTCTATCTCTTTATATTATGTTTCTCTCCTGACTCTGTTCACTGATTTTAAAACCACTTCCTTGTTCTCTCACTCCCGCCCCTTCTCAGTCTGTCTAATGTGAGACGTTTCCCCTTTGGCTTGCTATCCTCACATCTGTCTGTGAGAGTTACAGGTCCCATTTATTTTCAGCTGCTGTTTTGCTAACATGTTACTGGAGCTTAGCGCGTCCACCCCTGTGCCCTCTGGGCTGCTCCTACAACACAGGCCTGTGAAACTAAAGAGCCCCAGCTGGACACAACGTCAGCTCTGCCCTTAAAGGTGCTAAACGCAACTGTGGTCCAAACCCACACATTTATGAACTACATTAACAAAGCGTGAAAGTTAATGAACTGTTAATATGTTAACATGGCTTGACAGGGCGGCCATGAGGTGATGTCCTAAGCTCTGTATACAGTTACATGTCTTTCAAATGACTCTGTTCTAAAACCTAGTAAGCTGCCTTGCCTATATATACAGTTGTCATTTCATGCCTCCAAAGGAAGCTCTTTGATGATTTGGAACATTCTCAACCCAGGCTTACTGAAAAAATGTGCCTTTCTACAAAAATGTTTATGTTGTTTCTTGCACGTTTTGATACACTTTTTAAAATTAAGTGACCAGTGAGAATTGGAAAGTATATACTACATGCATGTACTGTAAACAATATGTGTTTGCAATAGAAACTGTATCAAACTGAAAACATGAAATGCAATACTTTACATGACTGGTCAACGATTAGAACGGTTGTTTTCCTTAGAGATTATATCTTATATCTACAGCCTCACGGTTTGTCTAGCCTGAGCAAACCATTTCGTTCCACCTTAATAAAATTGTGTTTATGTATTTGCGGGAGAAAACTGTAGAGTAAGACGTCTGCCAAAGCCACTAAGCTGCAAGATAAGCATCTCTTCACCTCAGGTCATCCTTCCACCCAAACCTCACCGTAATCTTCATACTGTATTGTGCTAACTAATCATTAACCTACAGCCTGCTCATAAACATTTAGGTAATTTACCATCCCTTCCTTCTGCAAGCTGACGATAACAAGAGCAGGACATTATTCAATTATTACAGAGAGGGAGAGCGAGAAAGAGAGGGAGAAAGAGAAGGAGAGCTCTTATGTGTGGAAACTGTCTGGTGCTAAAAGATACTCAAAGATTTTTTAATGTATTTCTGTTGCATTGTTGCATACACATCCAATTTTATTCTGTTTACAATCATTATTATGATAATATTACAGTTTTTCTAAATTGCTTTTACTCTAATATCCATATTAGCCAAGCATTTGTACAAGAAACACTGATTCTCAAAATTATAAATATTATTCCTGTGTTTCTCAGAAGTTGCATACCTTTAAAAAATAAAAACTTACAAATTTAGAATTTTACACCATATTCCCTTCATAGTCATTAGACAAACCATTTCCATTATAGTCATGAATGGATTTCAGAAAATGTCAGCCTTAAGAAAGTGATGTAAATAAAGTGTAGTTGAGGAAGGTTGAAAAAGAGCTGAAGGTGGAAAATAAAAAGTTTGAATTGATAATAGGTGATAGAAATGGAAAAGGAGGCATTGATTGATGTGGATGAGTAAAATATCCCAGAATTGTGTCTTTTTATATTCAGGAATCTTATACTACTATGTCATACATTATATCATATGTTTATGTTGTGCATAAATGGTTATAGATTTGACAAATGTTTCAAGATTCAAGAAATGTGCCTTAGCAACTGAGAAAACTAAAGAGGAAAGATGAAAAATATTTATCAACAAGATAATTATAAACTCCTTGGTGTCGACGGTTGCACTTGCAAGCTTGCCAGCTTGCCCAGCTCACTTTTTTAAGATCAGTGCGAAAGACACTAAAAATACTCTGTCGACTTTGGTCACAGAAATTAGTGTTATACATAATTTGAAAGCGTTAAGTGTCTACTTTTATTTGTGTACACTCACATTAACAACAAAACTTCGTGCTTTTGTAAAATAAAGAAAATAAAAACGTGTGCGCTTCTGTCTCCGCAAACTGCTCTCTAAAACACATCACTAAAATGAAACTGAAACTGAAACTCAGTGAATACTTGACACACAGACATGAGAAATATCAAAAGAAAGCTGTGATAAAGTAATCTGTATGAAACCAACACAATGTCCAGTCTTTCCCGTCTGAGCTAATTATCTTTAATGTGATCACACTTACAAGATACTTTTGCTTTTGATATTATAATCGTCCATGTAAAATGTGCGAGATGTAAACGCCCACATCACCTCAGTACACAAAGCTTGATGATTCATCTAGTTCATCTCAGCTACTGTTCATTTCTGAAAGGAGACGCACTGAGGGGAACAACCCAGAATTTACCTCAAAAAAGAACAAGATGCGACACACGGCTTGATCCAGCAGGGAAGATTATCCTTTTCTAACTGTTTTCTTCTGAGAGTGCTGTACCAACATCAGATGTTCAATTAAAATGATATTCTATGGTAAAACAAGCTCCTTGTCTACTGATGATGTTTTTTTCTTTTTTTCTTGAATCCATGGAAAGAAGCAGCAATCACCTAAATATCAGGTATGGTTTATTTGTTTCACTTGTTGAACAGAATCTGTTTTCAGGAATGACACAAAGTCTGTTCACATCTCTGTGGTTAGATTAGTGTGTACAATAATGTGTCTTTGACCTTCGTTATGTATGTTTTGATTATACTGTGTTGTAAATAAAATACAAATACAAATACAAATACAAATACAAATAATAATAATAATAATAATAATAATAACAATAAAAACATTTTCTCCTCACATTCTTTCTTATCTGCCTTAAAGTAACAGTCACACAGATTGGCCATTAGGGGAGGGCTCCAAATATTTATGGCCATTCTCACACCCTCACATATGGCTTTCTATCAGAAAACAAGTCATACAAAATTTAAATCAATATATATATCAAGATATATCATGATTTTAACATGATTTTGAAGTAAATATTCTAGCCTACCAGACTGATTACTCAAAAGTCTTGGTTTTATGGCCTTATGGTTTTGTTTCAGCTGCATTTTTTTCCAAACCACAGATCTTTTTTTTTTTTTCTCTAAAAAATGCAAACATGTACATCCATCTTGCTCACATATTATTGTAGCCCAGTTGGTGCTGAATACAAAATTACATGTTGGCCAATAGTATAAGTAGCTGAAATAAGCACAAATGCCAGGGCATGTCAAAACATCTCAAGGGCCCCAAAATCACCTCAGACTCCAGAGGGTTAAAGGGATAGTTTACCCCAAAATGAAAATTTTGTCATTAATTACTCACTGTCATGTCATTCCAAACCTGTAAGACCTTCAAGATTAAAATATTTCTGATGAAATCCGAGAGCTTTCCAACCCTGCATAGACAGCAATGCAACGGACATGTTGTGTCCTGAAGATGAACGAAGGTCTTATGGGTTTGGAACGACATGAGGGTGAGTAATTAATGACAGAATTTTCATTTTTGGGTGAACTTTTAATAATATAACTTTCTTGCACCATCTTCTCTGTAGGTCTTTACTGGTGGTAGATTGAAAAGATCATCCCTTAAAAGTCTAAATTTAGTTTTCATATAAAAGAAAACCACAGCCTGTGATGTGGATCACTGCATATTATGACAAGACAGAGGCGTGGAGAGAAACATATGACACATGAGTGACGTTTGTGTGTTTATAAGGGGAAAAAGGTTGAAAGAGTAAAAGCTTCCCCTGTACAGTAGACGAGTTTGTCTCTGTGTTGAATTACTGAGAATCAGAACCAGGTTCCTGAAAGAAATACCCTCAGTCTAGCACTAATAACAACCTCTTAAATCCAGACACACACACGCAAAATGCTGTTAACACTCCACACATCACTGTCACTCACAAGCACACATTTTACTTATACCAAACATCATTATAATGCCACTGCTTACACACACACACACACACACTTACGCTACGGTAATGGGCATAATGACAAAGCGATTTTGATTTATGCTGCTTTACAATAAATGATGCCAATATAAAAACCACATTCATCACAAATGTATGTGGGTATGTAAGAGTCTGTGTGTATTTGTGGCATAATCGGCGTCTCCAGAGTTTTAAAAGTATCACAAACCTGAACATTTCCAAACCAAGAAAATGAGCCACATCTCCATTAAAGACCACAAGGCAATCAGGAGCGAATACTCACATGACCTCTTCATCTCTCAGATGAGTGGAACAACAAAAATAAATTTGAAACTTTTTCATTTCTTTTTCTTTTTAAAAGCTAAAAGTGCTTTACGAGTAAAAAGGTGTTTAAAATTAAAATACTTCAAGTAAAAAGTTAATAACTAAATGATATTAAAACTGTCCTGCTTGAAAGCTGACTTGAAAAGGTATTAAAATAAAATACACATTTAAAAAGGTAAACTGAGCTTGACTGTTTAATAAAACACAGCAATGAGTTTTCTTATAGTGGGTCAGTGCTGACAGCTCCCAAGCTTTCGGTGGTTTTTCAGCATGTCTGCTGCATATATTCTGTTTAACTATGTCTGTTTTAAATGTGTTCTTCATAAAACATTCCACTGCCTCAAATAAAGCCCGCTGGTGACTTTTCAGATCCCAATGAAGTCCAACATCATTTAAGCATATACTGAGGCAAAGCTTTCAGTGATTTTACCAAATGAGAATGTTGCTCCAGGAAACAAGCCCATCAACCAATGCAATTTTAGGGTTATACATAATGCTGCAGTTGTGGCTTATCATTTTCATTTGATTTCAATGGCTGTTAACGGTTAGGGTACGGTAATACAGGACTCAAGGAGTAGGAAGTTTAGAGGACCTAAGTGCAACTCAGAAAAAAAAGTGCAAGAAACAGAAGAAGAAACAAAAGCCCAAAAGCGCAAACACAACACAACAAAACCATGCCATTACAGTCGTGCTCCTGATGCTCCAAAAGACAACTTAATATTTATTGTATAGAAAAAGAGGGGGCACCTCAGCCTAGGCACACAATGTACCCATCTAAATATAAAGTGAGGCCTCAGACACATTTCAACAAAACCAGCCACCCAGAAGACATTATTTAATAGGCCAAAAACAGTAGATGCAGCAAGTGTAATTGCTCAGAGAATCAATTGCTTCAGTCTACTGTAATATTCTACAGAGCTGATGGAGAAAGACAATTCCTGTTGCATTTCCTTTCTTCTAATCCCAACAGTAGAAAAGAATGGATAAACTTTATTTTTAATGAAGTTCCAGACCGCGTCAGTAAGAACTTCACTTCATTTTTCTGCGGTTTCATTTACAAACAAGGCACAGTTCAACGCAGGATTTTCAGAGACTGAAACTAAAAGACAATGCTGTGTCGACTATATTGGTATAGTTGAAAGGCTGCATGTTCGGCTGTACGTATACTCTGAGCTGCTTCATACAGA
Organism: Cirrhinus molitorella; assembly: GCA_033026305.1. NCBI lineage: Eukaryota > Metazoa > Chordata > Actinopteri > Cypriniformes > Cyprinidae > Cirrhinus > Cirrhinus molitorella. The sequence goes on along the minus strand of CM065117.1, from coordinate 26,318,647 downwards.
GTGCAAGCAGCGCTTCAACGGACAAAAACACACACATTTTTGACTAAATGCACGGTTTTGGCAAATTACCTTGTAGATGTATTCCTAAATAAGTCATAAAGTCCTAAATGTCTGTAAAGAGTTGAGAGATAATTGGATACGTGTCAGATCCATGTCATGTGCATCAAGAGCGCTAACTTGAAACCTGCTTAAGTCTGTCATTAATGGAAATCATAGAACAAAAGAAAATAATAGAAATAATCCCTGGTCTGCTCTAGTCATTAACTTTTGTATCTTGAATAAAGAATAATCTATAAAGTTTTTATGTATACAATTTATAGTTTACGTGAAGTTCGATAATCCTGCCCTCAAATGAATCTAATTGAATAGCCCTGATGTAGGTTGTCAAACATACAGAACTGTTAGCCAATCATTGGGCATTTACTTCTGAGTCTACAATCCGCCACGCCTTTTCAAACAGAGCGTTCTGATGATGTTATGATCTTTATGATGTAAAAATCTTGGCAAGATTATAAATGTACTTTAGAGAGAGAAAATTAAAAAGGCTGTTCATGACCCCTTTTAAAACTAGTTTGACCAACTAGCAGATTGATTGATTAAAATTAGATCAGTTTACCTTTGTATGCTACTGACTTTTAAAAATATGACCATTAAATAACTAACTTTTTAAGACTAGTCTAAGTTTTCTGTAGTGTTGTACTGAAGGAGCATGAGGCTGTGATGTAAATCCAAATTCAAGACTCCCTAATATACATCCAGATAAGACCAGACAAAAAAAGGCAAACAGGAGGATTTGAAATACACAAGGATAAAGCGTTTAGCTGGGGTAATTAATGAGACACACATGGAAAAAAATAGACAAGAGCAACAGGAAACTACGGAGAGGAAATGATACCTTCATAATTGGAAACATATCACAATAAATAAATAAATAAACAAAAGGATTTCAAAACAGAACAATAACCTGAAAGCACCTCACACAAAGACAAAAGCGGTACATTTAGATTATGTTATCTCTCTTCATTTCATTGGCTGCTGCTCAACTGCCAGATTGTAAACAAATTTGAAACACACACACACACACACACACACACACTTTTTGCAAGTCCTGAAAATATGTTCTTTGTCATTTATTTTTTGAGAAAAATTATTAAGTATGTGAATCTTTGCTTTCAGGACCCCCCTTTGCAACAATAACTGCAGGTACATTTCTTATAACTGCTGATCAGTCCTGCACAACAACTTGTAGGAGTTTCAGCCCATTCCTCAGTACAGAATCACTTCAACTCTTCAGGTCCTTCCATTTTAAATTAGATTAAGGTGTGGACTTTGACTCAGCTATTCCAAAACATGAACTTTGTTCTTTTTTAACCTTTTTTTTGGTAGAAGGACACGTGTGCTTATGGTTGCTGCATGACTTGCTTTCTCTTGAGACTTAGTTCCTGACATTTTCATGTAGAATTTGCTGGTATAATTCAGAATTTATTGTTCCATCAATGATGGCAAGCCGTCCTGCCCAGATGCAGTAAAACAGGTCCAAACTATGATACTCCACCACCATGTTTCACAGATGCTGGATTGCAGTGTTTTTCTTTCTCCAAACATAACGCTTCTCAGTTAAACCAAAAAGTTCTATTTTGGTTGCATCTGTCCACAATACATTTCTCCAGTAGTCCTCTGGCGTGTCCACATGATCTTTAGCAAGCTGCAGATGGGCTGAAATTGTCTTTTTGGAGAGCAGTGGCTTTGTTCTTGCAACTCTGCCATCCACACCATGGTTGTTTAGTGTTCTCTCGATGGTGGCCTCATGAACTTTAACATCAGCCAATGTGAAAAAGGCCTTTAGTTGCTTAGAAGCAGAACTGGGTAGTAACTAATTCCATGTAATCTGGATTAAGTAATCAGATTCCAAAAATGAAGCACTTGTAATTAGAATAAATTTCATTTTAATGTACTCATAATCAGACTACAGTTACTTTTTTTATGGATTACATGATTACATATTATTCACACAATAGCAATAAATTATTCAGAATTCATTGAATCCCCCTAATTACTCTTTTTCATTTTTAATTTTTCCTTTCTAAAATAGCCTACTGATTATATACATTCAGAAAGTCCAGTTTTGTGGACATTCACACATAGACTAGTCATTAGTCAGGTGGAGACAGCATTTGACCACTGGATTTACAAAAGGGTTTCAACATTGCATCAGCTACTAATGGACACATTCATTTTTATTTGAAGTATCACTCGGTAGGTTTTTTGTTAACCATGTATTATTGTGACTTTGGAAGGCTTTTGTCTTTCATACTCATTAAAATGCAACATTTTTTCTTATTTACATGCAATGCAGGCATCTAAACCTTATTCACCGCATATATTTACTTTAAGTACCCCTGAGATTTTAAATGAAATATTTCAATAATTAAGTTTCACATTTGCATGTTCACAGTTTTCTTTAATGGTCACATGGCATGCAGGTAAATAAAATATTTAATCTTTTTTAGTAAGTTTTTATTTTAATTGTTATTTTAAAACAAAGATTAATGAAACACAATGACGGTTCACTCCTATATTTATGAATGGGAGAAACTGCAATGCGCAGTATGGAGTCCCACCTTCTAAATAAAAGATACAAATTTCCCATAGAAAGCTGAGGCTAGACCAGCCAATGCGCATGCGCAGTCATAAGTACGTTATGAATGTGCATGCACATTTTCTGGTATAAGCCAGAAAAATAAGCCTTTTAAACACTATTTGAGCAAAAGAAACAACATTCATGGGGCAATTAATTTAAGATTTTTGTTGCTGATTTGATATATGTAATTTTAATGTGAGTTTAGTGAGCGGTTTTTGAGATTTCAGGATTCCCCATTCATTAAGATAGGACTTGGTCTTGTATGAGCTGCCCGGAGACATTGCAAATGTGGCCACCAAGTAAAGAGACATTCCTTAAAAAGGACTTTGTTTTAAAATGATTTATTTTAATTTAATTTTTTTTTTTAATGATTTAATTGATTGTTAGCTTTTCATTAAAACCACAAACCCTTTGCAGTTCCTGTTCGAACCTTAGTTTGGGAAACCTTGATGTAATAGAAACGTTTAATGCACTTATATGTTTAATGTAAATTACAATAAATGGAACATATTTTCTTACTCTTTGCATTTTTTACATCAATATGCTACAAGATAATCCTATTTAAATCAATGTGATAAACGAGTTAAGTCAAAAGTAATCAGATTAGATTACCTAAAATATGTAATGTAACTGATGACATTACTGACTACAATTTTTGTCATGTAATCTGGAATCAGTAACTGATTACAATTTGCAAGTACTCTTCACAGCTCTGCTTAGAAGTTACAATGAGGTCTTTTGCAGCCTCACAGATTACATGTCTTGCTTTGGAGCGATCTTTGATGGTGGATCACTCCTAGGGATGGTAACAGTTGTCTTGAATTTCCTCCATTTATACACAATCTGTCTGACTGTGGATTTGGGGAGGCCAAACTCTTTAGAGATGTTTTTATAACTGATGAGCAATGACAACTCTTTTTCTGAGGTCCTCAGAGATCTCCTTTGTTCATGCAATGATTAATTTCCACAAACATGATCAGACTTTGATAGATCCCTGTTCTTTGAATAAAACAGGGCAGATACTGACACCTGAAAACACCTCTAAACAGATAGACTATATTTCCCCTTCAAATCAACTGCCAATCCTAGAGATTCACATACTTTTGCCACTCACAGATCTGAATAAATAAATAACAAAGAAAATATTTTTGTCTTATTTGTTTGATTGAGTTCTCTTTGTATACTTTCAAGACGTGTGACGTGTGAAAATCTGATAATGTTTTGGTTTATATTTACGCAGAAATATAGACAATTCTAATGGGTTCACAAATTTCAATCAGCACTGAATATACACTGTATAACATAAATGCTTGGGATGTGCTTCTCTCTCATCTTGCTGTATTTGTTTGTTGTATTTTGTTGTTTCATTGAGTCTGTGTACTACTTTCAGGCTTCCTTGGCTACGTCTCTTCAATGCTAAGCTTCAAAGCTTACTTCCTGTAAACAGCTGTCCAACCCAATTACATAAGACAATCATCAGATATGCAGTAAATATTTACAATGCGTTGCCCTAGCATTGACCTCAAGAGACGAGAGTAAACGGATCAACAGTAAACGAATTGACAACAAAGCAGAGCATCGATTCATTTGTCCAATCAGAGAGTCTGCATTGACTGTTTCTAGTCCGAAGTGGCTTGTGTAATTGCAGAGCCTAATAGACTATTGGAGGCTGTTTCTCATAATGTCAGCTCCCTCAATACAGTTTTTAATTGGATCAGGGGAAATGATCCCTTCTTCAAGGAACATAATATGTCCTTATTGGCTAACTACATTTTAGCCAAGAAACAACAAACTTTGAAGGTATAAGTCTTAATATAAACCTTACGAGGATGGAAATTTCCCTATTTGGAAGGAGACGTTGTGCTCTGATGATTGAGAATTAAGACCCCATGTTTCTGAAATTGCTCTAATTAGGACATGAAAGGCAAAAACAGATCCAAGACCTGTGCTCCTACTCTGTGAGGCGTTGTACACACAGTGGAAATCAATACTGCAGTCACTGCAGGCTAAAATTAAGCTCTGCGCAGATGTTGCATACTGTATGTGTAGGTCACAGTCACCTCACAGGAAACGTCATACTTATTTCGGCAGTGATAGATATTTTGTATTTCATGCAACATTAAGGCAAACTAGTTTATAACCATTTCCACATTTTATATAATATTTATATAACACACCAATCCTAAGAAGTTTCTGTTTAGAATTGCAATTATGATCTGGATTCAAGTCATTTTGGCTGAAGACACACAAAACAATTTCCAGTTCGACCACCAAACAAACACAGGAATGTTTTTTATTAGTTTATTTATTTTTAATTTTAAGACTAGCATTGCAACATGACTTAAACCAATAATTCTGGAACTTACTAATGTGACATAATTACGTGTATTAAAGCAATAGTTCACCCAGAAATACAAATGTTGTCATTACTCACCATCATGTCGTAAGACCTTCTTTCATCTTCAAAACACAAATTAAGAGCTTTCTGACCCTGCATAGACAGAAACACAACTGAGATGTTCTCAGGCCCAGAAAGGTAGTAAGGACATTGAAAAAATAGCCCATGTGACATGTTACGAAGCTACGGGAACACTTTGTGAAAGAAAACAAAAATAAGGAATTAAAACTTACATTATCACGCATGTGTGTGCATTCCTCTGCTTGCAAACAAGGCACAGCACATCTGCATTCGTGTTGAAGTCCTTATTTTTGTTCTCTTTTCGAGAAAAGTATTCTCCTAGCTTCATAAAATTACAGTTGAACCACTGATGTCACATGGACTATTTTAACAATGTTCTTCCTACCTTTTCTGGGTCTGGCAACATTTCAGTTGGCCAGAAAGCTTTCGAATTTCATCAAAAAATATCTTAATTTGTGTTTCAAAGATGAATGAAGGTCTTACGAGTTTGGAACGACATGAGGGTGAGTAATTAATGACAAACAACAACAACAGCAACAACAACATTTTTAAAGGTCAAACTGAAAAGGTACATATTTAATTGTTGATAAGAGAAGGTACAGAAGTACAAAACTCTATATAACATTATTTGAAATATAAATTACAATTTTAATTTGTTGCCATAATGTTACATCAATTACAAAATATTAATCAATTTTGATATACATTTGTGTAATTTATGCTTTTATCATTTATGTGCTACAGAGAATGATGGTAAATGTAGTTACACAAATCTCTCCTCATATTTGTGTCCATCATAATTCTTGAATAGACATGCTCCCAACCTAGAAAGTCAGGGCTTAAAAAAGTAACATGTTTTCTCATGGTAATTTTTAACTTGGTGGCATTCATGACTTGACACCAATAACTTGAAACTGTAGCTGCCTGAACTACAAGCTACTTGTACAAGTATTAATTTTTTACAACGCAACAATACTTATATGGCACAAAGACAACAAGGATCTTGATATAGGTAACAACATTAAATTTGAATACTTTATATAAATCACTAATGCAGAAAACAAAGCAGAATTAACTGCAACCAAACTGACATAATAGACCCTTTTCACATTTCCGTCACAGTTGGGTTAACTTCGAAAACAGTAAATGGGAGGAAAAAAAAACTGAGAGAGACTGAAACTGTATGATGCTGCATTAGAAACACCCTTGTATTAGCATTTAGTTTTTTTGTAATTTGATGCAAAGGTGATGTAATGCAAAGTATACTGTTATAATTGCACGTACATTCAAAGAATTAAAATAAAAAAACTTTAGAGGATTTACGATGCTGATGATAAAAATGCATCATCACAGTCTTGTGAAAAGGGTCCATACATGCACCACAGGGACTCATTAATAAATTGTTGAAGGGCTATTATGATTTGTTGTTTCACAGGAACTGTCCAAATGAACTGATTCACTAAAATGAATCATTACACAAACGCTATCAGAAAGGGTATCCTACAAGAGAATATTTGATTATTGCCTCAGTGTGCTTGACCATATACAGTAAAGCTGTTCTGTGAAAAACAACACAGCACTTCCCAACACTAGACTGTTTGCTGTCAGCTCAGCTCTGTTTTCTGAGTTGACCCCAACACTAAAATGAAACATGACACACACTTTTTGAAATACAGTAACTTAATTATCGCAACACTTTACTCTACATAATGGTGGCTGTGTGTCAAATAACCAGTTCGACCTGTTTTTGGCCCCAGGGACCTTTAGCCTCTCTTTATCTTTTGCTGACCAGCCTGAGAGTTATTTTGAAGTGTCCTGTGGTCTATTCTGAAATCCCACACCTTACAGAGAGCACATCTCGCTCTTATTCTCTCGCTCAGCTCTTTCATACACCACATAAAGGAGTAGTCCTCTGTCTATAACTTAATGCACCAGATGGGCCTTGATGGATCAAAAAAAAAAACAAGCATAAAGCTTGCCTGGTTGTCCGGATAAGTGCCTGACCTAATTATCACGCACAAAGGCCTCCATCTAAGGCCACAGGAGCACTTAAACTTATGCCAGGCTGAATTATTAAAATATGTACATAGAAATGTGCATTAAGCATTAGGATAGTATATGATGTATAGCCATGTAGCTAAAAGCTGTGCAATGTTTTTGCAATGTTTTGTTTTTGTGCTGTAGTGTTTCTCTTAATGCAGGCAAACACATATCCTCTATGTTTGTTTATTTTGGAATAACATCAGTGCTTTACTTAAAATGCCATATTTTTTCTTCCAAATCCTGAACTACATAATAATCTGTTTCAAATGACTGCAGAGGTGGGTAGAATTACAAATGACTTTAAATGGCTTTGCATTTCATTGTCAGAAGACATATTGGGGTTGCATAGATACTTTTGCAAATAATTGAAAATTATATCAAAATGTATTGTTTTAAACAGCAGAGAAGAACATTGTGTCTAGAAACAGGACGCATTATTCAAAGATTTGATCTCTGAAAACACATTTTAAGCAGTAGTATTATACAATGCTGTAGCATCCAGTTATCAGTTTGGAACTGTCAAAAGTTTTTTGGACAGTAAGATTTTTAAATGTTTTTAAAATCGCTTTTGCTCACCAAGCCTGCAAGCCATTAATCGATCCAAAGTACTGCAATATATTTATTTATTTATTTATTTTAAATAACAGTTTTTTTATTTGAATATATTAAAATGTAATTTATTCCTGTGACTTCAAAGCTGAATTTTTCGCATCATTACTCCAGTCACATAATCCTTTAGAAATCATTCTAATATTCAGATTTGCTGCTCAAGAAACATTTTTTTATTATGTTAAAAAAAAGCAGAGTAGTTTTTTTTGTTTTGATGACTAGAAAGTTCAGAAAAACAGCATTTATCTGAAATAGAAATGTTTTGTAACATTATAAATGTCTTCATCATCCCAGTTCATCCTTGCTAAATAAAAGTATTAATTTATAGAATGTTTATATAATTTATACTTTTTGAATCCCTCCTTGTGTATAATGTTACAAAACCCTTTTATTTCAGATAAATGCTGATATTTGGATCTTTCTATTCATTAAAAAAAATCCTGAAAAAAAAATTGTACTCAACTGTTTTAAATTTTTATAATAATAACAATAACAATAACAATAACAATAATAATAATAATAAATATAGCTGCAAGCAGCAATTACGGGGCCAAGCACAAGGCAAGGGAAGCTAAGCATAAAATGGCACATCAGACCAAATGCAACAATGAGTAACAAATGCCATAACAGGATGGTTGTAAGTGAAATGGCTGAAAAATCATTAATACAGCTTACAGTAATAGGATTAAATGGCTTATCGCTTTCGGCCAGAAGGTGGCGCTGTAACACTTTGTTGTGTTCTGTGTGAGGTGACAATCGCACACACAAAGTTTGGTATAATTATGTCAAAGCTTTAAAGAGATATAGTCTCAAACTCATTTTGTCACCATGCCTAACATTTGTAGCGGCGCTGTACGAAAACGGTTTTGTCTATCGACACGAAATCCATAACATTTTATAAGCATGGTCTGAAGATGATATTTTGGTGAAAATCGAACCAAAGATTGAGGAGGAGTTCGGAAAAGTAGGTTTTCAACATGAATCAAAATGGCGGACAGGAAGTTCAGCCAATATTGATTGGCATAATTGGTATCAGTGTTCTCGGCATGATCCAAGGAATATATCAAACTCAGTTTTATTACAATAGGCTAATGTAAGCAAAAGTTATTAGCATTTTTCAAAATTTCGTTATAACTTTTGACCACAAGGTAGCGCTGCTCACAATTTTTTTGTGTACATTCAGGGCATGGTTCCGAACATTTTTGTAATTATTGTCGAAACGATCCGGTAATGCGTTCTTAAGATACAGCAATTTACAACTAAATTCAAAATGGCCGACGCCCAAAATGGCCAAATTGGGAAAATTGGATATCATTTGACTCGGCATGATGCGCCAAATCTAAAGACACCAGTTTTGTGATTTTTGAACAAACCATTCAGAAGATATTAGCTAAAATATAAATTTTTCATATCTCCTGACCACTAGGTGGCACTGGGCCGAAACAATGCAGGTAGTCTCAGGTCATGCTTTTTATGACACACACCAAGTTTGGTCTCAATACATCAAACCGTTGCGGAGATATAGCTCACATCCATATTTCTGCGCTTTTCGTAGAATTCATTAGCGCGTTATTCGAAGACAGTTCGTTGAATCAACTTGAATTCCATAACTTTTTGCCAGCATGGTCTGAAGATGATCTGAGACAATTTTGGTGAAAATCAGGCAAACCATCTAGGACGAGTTCGAAAAAGTAGGACTATTCGAACTATTAAAAAAAAAAAAAAAATGAAACCTTACTGTTACTAAATTTTTGTGTCCATTCGACTCGCCATGAGCCAAGGATTCAGAGAAAAATAGAATTTTGTGTCTGTGGCTTACGGTTCAAAAGTTATTAGCATACAAAAAGTGAAAGTTTGGACAAGTGGTGGCGCTAGAGAGTTTGAGTCAGAGACTCCAAATTTGCTACAGTTAATGTTGAGGCTGTCCTCTATCAGTTTGCCAAATCAAAACAACTTTCCCGCAATTGGTTCTATGGGCTGCCATAGAAACGCGGTGAAAGAAAAATAACGCTAACAAAAACAATAGGTGCCTTTGCACCTACGGTGCTTGGCCCCTAATAATAAATAAATAATAATAATAATCTTCAACACCAAATCAGCATATTAGAATGATTTCTGTAAGATCATGTGACACTGAAGACTGGAGTGATGATGCTGTCTTAATGAATGAATGAATGAATAAATTTTGATTTATTCACATGATTTATTCAGCACTTACTTTTACTATTTTACTATTTATATTACAGTTTTTGCTGTGCTTTGAATGTAGGCTTGGTGAGCAGAAGAGACCTCTTTAAAAAACATAAAAAATCTTACTGTCCAAAAAACGTTTGACTGGTAGTGTATATCAATGGTGTTCTAAAATGAGAATGCAAATCAAATGTAAATTCATGTCCCAGTCACATTTTTTATATTAACAATGTAATCAATATTCTGTTTGTTAAAGCCATGAATATCATCACGTTTTTAAGAATTTTACATTTATTCCAAAATAATAACTTGGCAGTTAACAATTAAAAAAATATAATATATTTGTGAATTTATGTTCAGCTATGCCTTTTAATAGTTAACTTTTAAATATTTTAGATTTTTATTTTATTTTTTTGATTATCAGTCATCAGAGCTCTTTTAATTTTTAAGTAATAAAGTGGTTATGTCTAAGTGTGTGAGTTGTTTACTTAATTTATTTAGCAGTCTTGCCCTTTAACACCATTATATTGTTTTTTCAAACTGATTCACGAATGCACATGAAAATAAGGGGTAAGATTTCTTGAATAAACCAACCACAGCTGAACATAACCAGTCATATCAAATCATATTGTGATGGAGGCGTTGCCTCCTCTCACGCGACTTTCACCCATTCATTCTCTATTACCCCCCACCAAACTCACGACACACTTTAGGGTTTTTTTAAAACTAAATGAGGTTTAAAACCTAACCTTACCAATTACAGTTAAGGCTACAAAAATGAGCTAAGTTGGTGCCAAAGGGCACCAAACGGCCATCTACTGCAGCAACAACCATGATTTGATTAAGGCCGCTTTATCGTCCCCTCCATCTGTTCTCCCTCTTACCCGAAACAACACAGAGCTCAGGGCAAGGGGAAATGTCAAAGCTTTTATTCACCAGCTTATAGTGTGTGTGTCTGTCTGTCCACCCTTTATGCCCAGCAACGAGTCCTATGCCACATCAGTCTTCTAAACAGACAGTGGCTCTCTTCAATAAAAATGCCCTGTGATTTGTAAGGTCAGGAGTGAGGGAGAGATGGACACAAAAGCTGAGAAAGAATGAACAGAAGAAGAGCGTGATTAGAGGGAAGGAATCTGACGTCACAACACAAGACTGAAAGCTCGTAGGTATTTGATGAGCCCACATTGGAAAGAGTGAGAAAAGAGAGCGAGAGAAATATGAGGTGGGAGACTGATAGCGTAGGGGGAAAACACAGAGAACACACATACGCACACACTCCTTCTTACTCCCTACGGCCCAGTGTAAATCTAACAGAGGTTTTTACAGCCCCCAATCCTGTGGGTGATGTCGGCCCTTAAAAAGACTGATGATTTTGTGTAATATTCCTCTTAGAGCAGGACAGGGCTATTATGACCAGCATTTCACACATAATCAATGCAGACGGGAGGATGTATAGTGCTAAGTGCAGCCAACAAACACACCAGTTTCTCCTTTTCTGTTGCTGTCTGTCACAGGGAATTCTGCCCAGTCTTTAAAGTGCTGAGTGAAAATGTCTTTCCACAAATTTCCAATCATGAAAATAAACTTTGGACTTGACCATCAGGCCTAGATGGATTCTGCAGACATTGTTTGATAAAATGTTATGCAGAAATGGATTTAAACATTAGAGAGGACAATATTTTCATCAGCAGCTGAAAGAGCAATTAAATTAGTCAAAATATCACACACAAGGCTAGGTTCAACAATGACAATTTTACATTGCTTGGTCTTGTACATGCACAAGTAATGAATAAAACTTCACTCCAGAATTAAAATTTCCTGATAACTTGCTATGTAAATTAGAAAATCCAATCCAAAGCCAAGATGTTCAGGTTTTTCTTCAGTTGAAAATAGATTAAATTAAATTAAAATTTTGAGGAAAACATTCCAGTATTTTTCTCCATATAGTGGACTTCATATAGGATCAGTGGGTTAAAGGTCCAAATTGCAGTTTCAGAGGGCTTTACATAATCCCAGCTGAGGAATACGGGTCTTATCTGGAAAAAATATTTGTAATTTTCCAAAAAATAAAAATAAAAATAAAATAAAGATATATACATTTTAACTACAAATGCTCATCTTGCACTAGCTCAAATATATGTAACGCTTTATGTAATCGTGTTGGAAAGGTCACACGTGATGGTCAGAATTTTCCGCCCTTTACCCTACCTTTTTGAACCAAAGTACACAGATGAAGAACTAACCATGCGTGACCTTTCCAACGTGATTACAAAATGTATGAAGTCATGCATGCACGTTGCAAAGCTAGTGCAAGACAAGCATTCGTAGTTAAAGAGTATATATATATATATATATATATATATATATATATATATTTAGAAAGTGACAAATCGTTTCGCTAGATAAGACCCTTATTCCTTGGCTTGGATCGTGTAGAGCCCTTTGAAGCTGCAATTTGGACTATTAACCCGTTGGTCCCCATTGAAGCCCACTACAGTATATGGAGAAAAATCCTAGAATGTTTTCCTCAAAAAGCTTAAAATCTGTAATTCCCTGTGAACAGATTCCATGTGGGCCTGCCTTTGACTTAAAACATACAGCGTACTGAAAGAACTTCTTCTGTTTATTTCTATGTGCTATAGAAATATGCTGCTTTGATCACTAGGTTGTAAGTTTTACCTTCCGCTGGTCTGGTTCCGAGAGGAGAGGTTTGCCTTCATCTAGTTAGCTTCAAGGAAGTAAGTTGTTTGGCTGTGGTTTGAGAAGGACTCATCTGGTTAGGATTACAGAGTATAGCCAAAGGGGAACCAAATTTAGGTCCATTTTGATGTGAGTGTGAATAGGGCATGCTTGCCTTGAGCTGAGGAAGACAAGGTGAGAAGCCTGACCAACATAAAGTGGGACACTCAACACATCTGCAAATCAGCAGTCCCATCTCATAATTTATACATTATAGACACACTCTACACCAACACCTGCCACTCTACAAGAAGATCAAGGGCTTCTTCTTTGTTCAGAGAGGAAGACCAAGACTAAAGGGCAGAGGTTAAAGACAGATGGTACATGAGTTCCTCTCCAATCTATGCACATTACAGAGTCACACCTGTTATTCACATACACCCACACCCAAACACACACACAGAGAAAAACGTCAGTTATCAATGACTTCAGTCATCAAGCAACAGGTGCAAAGTTTTGACCCCTGACACATGGACACTCATGCACACCAATGCAGTCCTAAACTTGATGCCATTAATCAATCTGCAATTGGCAGTTATGTGAATGTGCATAAACAATAAGGTAAAAAAAAAAAAGCTATGCAGAACTGTAAATATAAGGGATGTAATGGTCTCGATATCATCATGGTCACATAATGATATGATTTTAAAATATATTTAAACTTGTTATTCTAACATTAAAGGGTTTTAAAGTTGTGTTTTGGGCCATTATGCTTTGGGACAGTATCTGTCAAATGAGCTAAAACCGAAAGCACAATATGGCTTAATCTCTTTATCAAGTCTGTTTTTGCACCGCATTTCAAAGCGAAGTGCGTACTTCATTCACAATGGAGCGGTTCATAGAGCTTTATTTTGATCTTGGATTCAAGCATAAAGAAATACAGTCAGTGCTAACCGTTCAAAGCATGGTTTCATGATAAGCGTTTTCTTCGCTATAGAAAGGTGTCAGGTAGGTGTTACATAGGTGTCAGGCGGCCAGGCTAATAAAATATCTTTAATGGGACTGCTGCTGAAGTTACTGCAGGAGGGATAAATACACTGTTTTAAATGTATTTTTGTTTTTTATAAAGCGGCCTGTTTAGTTGGATTAATCTCCAATCTGTCTACAATATAATACTACCCAATAATTGCACTCAGACCCAGAGGATATGTCTCGTTTAAGATCTAATCAAATCAAATCATTTAACACCAAATCGAAATGCGAACATAAAGATATAAAGATAAATGACAAACGGTTTGATATTATTATTATATTATTAATTATTATTATTATTATGATTATTATTTCGTTCTGTTTGAAAAATCGGAAATTAATATCAGATAAGAATTCATCTGATTAGCCACAATAACATTTCTTGGTAACACTTTACAATAAGGTTCATTAGTTAAACATGAATTTATGTATTAACTAACATGAACTAACCATGAGCAATACATTTGTTACTGTATTTGCTAATCTTCATTAACATTCATTAATGAAAATACAGTTGTTCATTGTTTATTCATGTTAGTTCACAGTGCATTAACTAATGTTAACAAGATTTGAGTAATGTATTAGTAAATTGAACCTGGAGTTCTCCTTCAAAATGAAAACTCTACTGCAGCTTCTGTCAAAACAAAAACCTTAAAAGTGCAGTATGAATTGCTGACAGTTAGCGGTTTAAATGGTTAGCGTTACTGCAGTCTAAATTCAAGTATTTCTTTCAAGAGTAGAAATTAGGAAAGAAGTATTGTTATTTCCCTACTGTAGAGTAAAACAAAAATAATATAATATAAAATTGTTGTTGTTATTATTATTATATTCTAATTAGTTTGAATTCCTTAAACACCAGTGTGAATGTAAATTAGACTGAGACAGTATCCCACCAGTAAAAAGAGGGCTGAGTCCCCTTTAAATTTAAGTAACTTCTTTCTGACTTAAGTTTTCTTAGTTAAGAACATGGGTTGGAGCTCTTCATTTTGAACTCTCAAAATGCATTAGATAGAAGAATTTAACTTAAATTAGAAATAAGGAAACATTTAGATTAGATTAGATTCTCAATACATCACAGCTTGAGTAAGTAATTGCTTTTATAAAATGATTACTGCACAATTTAGGCTCTTAATGTTTCATTAAAACGTTAATAAATCAAGCAAATTCATTAAGCGTCATTCCTCCTGCAGAAGTAGACTTAACTATTTTGTATAATAACTAGAACAAATCCAAATAGTAATGATACTCTGTGGATGACGCCAATTTTACATCATGTGGCATCATTCAAGTGTCATCACCCCACTAATGTTTAACGGTCAGATGTCATTTTGATTAGTGACCAGACAGTCAAGGGCTCAATTTCATGTCAATCAGGCAGCTGTTAGAAACTATTTTTCAGTCATTTCTGGAAGATTTTTTTTTCCTATTCATTTCCACTAAAGGAATTTAAAAAGTTCCTCACTGAAGTCATAAACTTAACTTAAAGGAATAGTTCATCTAAAAAATGTAATTACTTACCCTCATGTCGTTCCAAACCCATAAGGCCTTTGTTCGTCTTCAGAACACAAATTATTTTGATGAAATCAGAGATCTTTCTGACCCTGCATAGACAGCAACACAACTACAATGTTTGAGGTCCAGAAGGGTAGTAAGGACATTGTTAAAACTGTCCATGTGACATCAGTGGTTTAACCGTATGTTATGAAGCTATGAAAATACTTTATTCTTAAAATAACAACTTTATTTATCAATTTCTTCTCTTCTGTGTCAGTCAAGGTCTTATGGGTTTGGAACAACATGAGGGTGAGTAATTACTGACAGAATTAAAATTTTTGGGTGAACTATCACTTTTAAATCAATTTTAAAAGTGATTTAGACATGTGAAGCTCTGCTACTGTAGTATATTCAGTTGCCAGCGAGTTCCTGGGCTAAAGCATGTCATGATTGGCAAGCATTAAATTCAAATAGACTACATAAAAAGCATAGTTTCTGTGTTTTACACGTGAAACTGTGGCAGCTGCTCTTGAACCAAACCATTATGTCTCATAAAAAAAGATCTCTTCTCCATCTACTGGCTGGACTGTAAATGTTTACAGCTCTGTGGAATGCCATGTCCAGACAGGATTTTAAATAACTTATTAGGGAATGCTTAATGAAACCTGAGAGGTGTGTTTAGTCTATGAGAGCCGCGCTAACGCCTTTCATTGAGGCAGCAGGTGCGTCTTCTCATCACAACATAGAGACACCTCAGTCAGAGTATGCATTAAAATTAACATATTCAAAATGCTGCACCAAGAATTTCCATTTTCGTTCTTACATTCTGCCAAGGTAAAAAAAATTAAAAGCATGTTTTAATCTCTTGAACTCAGACTGTAAATCAGGAATATAATTAACTACAATGCCCATGAGGCAGTGGGGTCATTATATTGGAGTGCATCTGAGGTCTGTCCCGCTTTATTCATTCAATTTACTGCAATAAAGAATGGGGAGGCGTCTTTAATCAGCTAACTGCTTGATAAAGTGTGTGTGTGTGTGTGTGTGTGTGTGTGTGTGTGTGTCACGAGGTGTCTCAAGAGGTATTACAAATGCTCAAGCTTTCATATTTCACTTTTTTTTTTATTATATACTGTATATATGCCAGAAAATGACTTCTTTAATGTCCATAGCTCCATCATTATTCAGATCACTACTGTATTATCTATGGATGTGACATACATGGTATAAAAAAAATGATCACCAATGTTTATGTTTGAAAATAGGAAGTCATGCTCATAAATCTTGTGAATTTATGTTAATAAAGACTGTGTGTGTGTGTGTGTGTGTGTGTGTGTACCCAGAATTGAGCTAAATCTGACAAACCCCCTTTTTTGGGGGACAATCTCATTTGTAAAAAAAAAATATTTATTTTTTAAATGCAAAAAGTGTTGTTTTAGGGTTAGGTTAAAATATTTATAAGTAGCTGTTTATGCAAACTGATAAGGCACAAGCAGTTTATGTAATGTTCAGGGATATTTTGATAATGGTTCATTAGCTAACAAACAGTTTAAACCTCATTTGTTATATCCGTATTGGCAAACGTGGAACAAAGCTGAACTGGGAAATACTTTTGTACACATAAGCCTTGTTTTTTTTCCAGTTTACTTTATCAATATGTTAAACCATCTGAAAATGAGAGCCATAAATCACAGCTCTCATTTCTCCCCCCTCCACAAACTCCGGGAAGCCTCTGTCGAGCAGCGTATGATGCCACTTTGCCAACTGCTAACAGCATTAGCGGTGGAAAAAAACAAACGCTGGATACGATCGTAACTACATTAAAGAAAACTCAATCCACCTCCTAAAGGCACTCAAAGGCACTCGCCGTTACATACTCCGTGGTTATCAAGTACGAGCGAGTGGTGGGGAGGAGTGGGAAGAGTGTGAGATGGGCTTACATGGTGACTAGCTGGGCAATCTTAGCGTTTGACATGAGTGATGAGGAGAAGGAGGGAGTCCAGGTCGCTCTTCATAATGAGGGTGAAATTTATGGCAACACTTAAAGGGATGGGATCAATAGGCCCTCCATACTTCGGCCGAAACACGAGCAACGTGGAAGAAAGGAGCAGAGGAGAGGAAAGGGGAGAAAAGAAAAGAGATGTCTGCACATCAGGGTCAATACAAGTCAGGGCGGATCGGGTTGCAGGACTGTCTGAATGCCCCGTTGCCTCCGAGAGAGAAAAGAAGAGGGGTACAAGAGAAGCAGCATCAGGTCAATAACTGCAGCGCGCTATTATATCACGGCTTAGATCCATTACTGAGACTAAATATACGTTTTGTGCCTCTGCCAGATGTCTTTGTTACATGTGCGGCAGATCCAGTAGCTGCGATGCCAACTCTCTGCTCTGTGAGAGCCTTTCTCTGTCCTTCAGCCTGAGGAGGACATCAGGAAATGATACACAACTGTAATGTTTCACGGGAACAAAGTCATGGCCTCTGAAAGGAAAGACGACACCAAATGTATAGGATCATTAAAGAGAAGGAGAAGTTCACCCAGAAATGAAAATTATGTCATTATTTACTGTCATGTTGCTCCAAATGTTCTCATGTCGTATGGCTGGCTTTCTTCTGTGAAACACAAAAGGTGAGCTCTTGAAGAAAATCCCGGACACTTTTTTCAATATAACAATATAACAGCTGAGGCTGTCAAGCACCAAAAATGATTATAAAGCACCTTTAAAGTTGCATGTACGACTTACAATCCCTTGCAAAAGTATTCATACCCCTTCATTTTGCTGCCTTATGTTAACCTGAAAAAAATGAAAATGTCCTGTTTTATTTACTCACCCTCAGGCCATCCAATATATAGACTTGATATCATAAAATGCATGTCAGTGGCTGGCCGTTTTTGAGAACAATAAAAAAATCATGTTGAACCTTAATTCCAAGCATCATGTTTGAAGGAAACCAGGCACTGCTCATAACCTGCAGAGTACTATCTCAACAGTAAAGTGAAGTTGAAGAAAAACTCAATGCACCAAAATATTAAGATAGCCTTAATGAAAACCCAGAGCATTCAGATCCTCAGACTGGTGCTTAAAGGTTCACATTCCAACGGGACAATGACTCTAAGCACACAGCAAGAGTGGCTCATAGACAACTCTGTGAATGTCCTTGAGTGGCCCAGCTTGAACCCAATTAAACATTTCTGGAGAAACCCAAAAAATTGTCTGCCAGACCCCATCCAAACTGACAGAGCTTGAGAGGTGAAGAGGTGAGGCGAAGAATGGCAGATAATTACCAAATGCAGATGTGCAAAACTAGTTGCATCATACCCAAAAAACATTTAAAACAATGTAGCATAAGACAGCAACATAATAAACCATGAAAAAAAATGAAGGGATATGAATACTTTCGCAAGGCACTGGAAGGACGAAATTCATAAGGGTTTGGAAAGACACAAGGGTGATGACTTAAATCAAAATTTTTAGGTGAATTATCCCCTTAAGAATAGATGTGGTTTTCATTCTCATTTATGCAACAATCCTGGTTTCTTCTCTTTTTTCGCCCTTTAGCTAGTTGAGGTGTATCACAATAAGTTATAGAGTTCAAAGACTTCAGGTTACACGGATCCAGAGGCATTTTACAGAAAAAGCATCCTAGAAAACATTTGCATTAAAAATTAATCAAAAGTAAAAGAAACAAAAAGGACAAAGAGAAAGAAAGAGAAATATTATGATGTATGCAATGACTTATTTGTGAAAAATAAGTAGAAAAACATACTGAAAAAAACAAACAATTTTGTAAAATAATATTTTAAAAATGAATAAATTTCACATAAACAAAGTTCACCCCGAAATAAAAATGTCCTGTTTTATTTACTTACCCTCAGGCCATCTAAGATATAGGTGACTTTTTCTTCAGTAGAACAGTCAAGAAGATTTGTAGCTAAAAGTGTGGTCTTTGATGATTCATAAAATGCAAGTCAGTGGCTGGCCGTTTTTGAGAACAAATTAAAAAAACAAAGCGTGTTGAAAAACACTAAATTAATACACATGGCTCCTTCCAATATAATGAAGTTTTATAATGTGAAATGATTGCTCTGTGCAAGAAACTAAACATTATTTGCAACATCCTTGATATGCTTTCTTTATTCTCAAAAACGTCCAGCCACTGACTTGCATTTTATAAATGTCAGCTAAAAATCTTTTTTGTGTTGAAGAAAAAATTCATGTACATCTTAAATGGCCTAAAATCTCTTTAAACCTGGAAAACAAACAAATCAAATGTAAATGGAAAATTAATGGACATTAGACCAAAAAATCCAAAAGCAAAGAGGGGACTTTGACTTCAAATCTCAGATGTCACCCACACACCTTGCTTTGTACGTATTACAAATAAAAACAACCTTAGCGACAGCCAGTTATTCACAATACACAGATAAGATTTCAGATCATCCTGACCAGTACAGTATGCTCTTAGCATAGACTTTGAGGCGCACTCTATAATGACCCAGGACAAACCATAATTTGCAATAATTCTCTATTTTCTAATAGAGAATAAAATAGCTTTTTTAATCCATAATTTGTTTTTCTGATAGCTTAATAGGTCTGATCCGAAGCCAGCCGAGCCTGAAGGGACAGAGATGCACAGAAAGAGAGAAACAAAGCAGGAGAGCGAGAGGACGAGAGACATTAAGGGAACAAATCTAATTTGTCCCCACGAAAGGGAGTGTCCCTCAGGCGAAAATGCCAATCACATGAGCCTTTCACTTTTTCATTTGTTTGAATGCAGCCTCCATTTGATATTTAAACTAAAAGGCCCCTATATAGTTGCCCCCATCAAGCCCTGCACTGTCCGCTAATGCAGTCTAAAGAGAGCGAAGTCTCCGCAAAATGAAATGCTGAATGACATTTCGCCTCCGGCGTGCATGACTCAGTCGTGACAGAGATATCTGGGGTTTGACAGCTTGTAGTCACTCTAATAATAGTCCATCTCCTCCCCTCCATTTTACTCATCAGGACCGCAGTGGCCCTCAAGAGCGAATCGGATTCTGGCAGCAGAATAGCCCTCGTTGTGATAAATTGCTCGAGCTTCTCTGATTAAACATGTATAGTGTGTTGGCCGTGACTCTCATCTGAAGGATACAGAAGAGCTGTTGTACTGGTGTTCAAAGGGGTCACATCATGAGGAATCAAGCTGTCCTTGATCTTTAGAGATGAGGGAGTTAATTGTGCTTTGAAAACACATTGTAACTTCTAGAACACAATACATCCTCCCATTTATTGCATGCTGAATTAATAACCAATGTGTGTGCGAAGTGCAACAGGAGTTAAGTAAAATGTTGAAAATGTCTGTCAAGCCTTGTGCCATTTCTGGCTGTTGAGCACCTGATGCTCCTTCTGAAGCATTCCTACATTTAAAATGAACAGTTAAATGGTTTTAAATAAACACTATCTCTTATAATTACAGTCTGATCTTAACGGTTTAAGTTGAACATTTTAGCAAGAATTGTTTTATAAATCTGTCACAATGCAATGCAAACTATGCAATCTGGTACCAAAGGATGTTTAAACCTATACTAAAATTAGACAAGCTTAATGTTAGGGCTTTATGATTTCTGCAATGCTGAAAAAAAAATGAAAAAATTGGAATTTACTGTATAATGCTGAATGTCATGGAATTTGCCAAATTTGGATGAATACATCAAAAGTAAGCCAGTACAATTCAATCAAAATGCAATTTGACTAGTGTTTGTGAATGTTAAGCTGCCAAAAAACTATTTAAATATGAATCCTGCATTTTTTCATTATTCCGTATGAAGGAAATGGCGCAGACAAAGGTTTTCTACACACACTCTGAAACGCGCATGAAGCTTTCTGTGTTTTTCAGTCTCTTCCGCCTCAAAATATGAGTAAATGAACACATAAACATAATCTCTAGAATTACTCTGAGAGTCAGTTCATGAGTTTCTTTTGAGAAAAAAATATCTTCATAAGGTGTTCAAAGCAACCTGTCAAAATAAAAGTTTTGTAACTTTAAAAAACTGTGACAAATAAATTACTTAATGTGATGATACTTATACTACTACTACTAAAATTATTATTAAAATATATATTTTTTTTTTTACCAGATTGTTTACCAGAATGTATTTATCAGAAAAATGTAAACACAGAGCACAGTATTCTGAAATAAATAAATAAACATTTAAAAAAAAATAAAATAAACTAATTGGAGATTTTTTTTTATTATTAAAACGGAATAAAACCATTAAAATCAAATCCAGAAAATGAATGTAAAACACAGAATTTAAAAAAAAAAAAAAAAAAAAAAAAAACTTTTAATAATTTGCTCTAAAATGTTGTATGTTTTATAATTTCAACTAATTAGACATTCTTTTATATATAGTATACATATTTAATTTAACCAATAAAACAGTCTAGAAAAAGGGGGAAAAAAAGTTCCACACTTAATGCCCATGTGATCCAGAACAAGCTTTTACACTACTGTTTAAAAGTTTGGGTAAGATATTTTATTTGATTTATTTTTATTTTTTGAAAGAAATCAGAATTCAGCAAGGAATATATAATGTTCTTGCATTCAAAAACATCTCAAGAATGATTGTTTTTACTTAACATAACACATTTATGTGTCTATTTTACCTGCACATCTCAATGCAATGTTTGTGGTGAAATGCAATAAAAAAAAGTAAATAAAAATAAAAATAAAAATAATGTGATGCAATGGCCAAAGATGTTCTTTTGACTGTATTTCTATATATTTTTTTAAATATTTCAAACCTACTCTGCTTCAGGGAGATTGTTCATACAAGTATTACACTTTTCACATGTCAAACAAGAAAAAAAAAGTTTCGGGAAAAAAAAGGTTGAAATGCAGATGTTAAACTACAAAGAGACCAAACCTTCACACTACAGGTCACTGCTATTCATTTCCTTCTAGCAAAAGCAATAAAAACCCTCATTTAATCCCATTTCCATTGCTCTGTTAACATAGCACTAAGCCTGTGCACATGCAATGTCAACCACACGCCACCCGCGTGAAATATGCTGATCTCATGATGAAATAAAATCCCAGCAGGGAATGTGGTGTTGGAAACGAGCTCAAATCTCTAAAAACTCTCCCACACACAACACCTCTGTCTGCCGTAATTACAGCAAACCATTTGAGAAGATCAAGGTGAATAAACTCATTATGGTGGGAAAACTGCGCTCCAGATCACCCACAGTACTATGATGTTGACTTTATTCAAATATCACCAACATCTTGAATGGAAACTATTTTGCCTCAACCGCGGTGGTGTTTTCCGAGATATTTTTCATGACAACTCCCAGCACAACTCGAACTCAAAGGACAGCGAGACAGTGTTTGTTTCCTGTTTGTTGATGAATAAGAAGATATCAGTTCAGCTGGATTTAATTGCAAAGGCACAATTTGAGCACAAATTTAACCCTATTCTTTGGATTAGCCTTTGTTTTTTTGTTTTTTTTCCTGAGAAAATTGTCATTTATAGGTATTCTCTGCTAAATTCTACAGTTTGAGACTTTCAGTGACCTTTTAGTTACACTGAACTGCCCTCAGACTAATAGAGAGGTCAGCATTTCTTCAGTCCTCCGGATAAATGTAAAGCTCCTTCCTCAAGGACACATAGGCAATAGTTTTAGCAGAATTGTACTGGCTGACATGCATGAATCCAAAACTAATAACTGAAGTGACAACCCTCAAGATAGTGGCCTAGTTCTTTAACAGAGAGGAGAGCCTTCACCCAAACAGGGACACATGATACACACTCTCTTCTGCAGATATGTGTGCCTCCACAACATCTATCAAATATAGGCTCCTTCACTTTTCTCTTTTGGCCCATCCATCAAAATTTCTCTCGCTCCCTCTATCTGCAGTGGTGTCCTTTTCCAAAGTCTGACGAATGGACTGTAGGGAAGGCAGTGGGTCAAGGAGACAAAGAACATAAGCGCAAATCAGCTTTGTTGTTGATCAATAGTAATTAGATTTGCTTTCATTGCATTTTGGTCATCAGGGTGAATAGTTAAAGGCATGTTAGCAACACCTTCTGGAATATAAGTGCCTGAGAGCAAACGAGAAAGAGGAATGTGCATGTTATATTGTGTCATGTTAAGCATTCTGTTTATATGTTAATTGTATGAATATATTATTAAATAGCTGTTCTATGTATGTTTACATGCACGCACAATAAAGTAATACAACAAATGCACACCTTTTTAAGGTGCAAGTTAACAGGGCAAACTAAACCAAACATATATATATATATATATATATATATATATATACTGAACTCTCCATATATATATATATATATATATATATATATATATATATATATATATCGTCGCTGTCGGGCGGAAACCTCGTATGTCCAAATTTTGTAAATTTCATATTTTTTCACAAATCGATGCTATTGGTCAGTGCCCACGTGGATCTGTAATTTTTACAAATTATTAACCAATCTAAAGTGTTGAAAATGGCTTGAGAGCAAATCTCTTAACTCATTTGAACACTTCAACTGTCTGAGAAGAGCTCGTATCTCCACCTTTTCTTCACTCCGCTGGAGCGTCGGGGCATATGTCCCCTTCCATCTTCTTGTCACAAAGGACCGGCAAAAATAATTAGCATTGAATGTGTCGGTGGAAACAGTAAGGAGATATTTGAATGATCCATTAATAAACTAGTGTATTCTGAGATAATGTCGCAAAGACCCTGACTCTCAATCTCTTCTTTGGACGCAACTTTTGAAGGAAAGCATCTTTCCGGATTACATAATGAAAGCGTTTTTTTTCTGATTTGTTTTATTTCGTTAAGTAATAATTTAAAGCTTTCTGTTTATTTATTTATTTATTTGTCATGTTTGTGAGGCATGTAGCCTATTCGCTGAAAAATGTGATCGCGCTGACTCCTCATGTCCTGCAAAGCGATTTCAGCTTCTCCACTTCAAAAACAATATTCACATAATAGCGCACATTTATCTAGGTTTAATGTTTAAACTAAAATTGTTCTATAGCTACTTTAACTGTTTTAGATCTATAGATTGTATTTTATGCAAGTCGTAATGATTTAAAAGGCAAAAGTCTTCCGCTGGCCGCTGTTAGTAAAAAACAAACAAACAAACAAACTGATATTTAACGAACAAAAAAATGCTCCAAAAGTTTTTCTAAATTAACTTAATAAGAAAACCAAACGAAATATAACCACTTTGGCATTACATACAACACGTAACTATGTTAATAGCTGAAACAGTAGTATAAGCTGTTCTGGAAGAATTAAGGGGAAAAAAGACGGACTCAGTTTTTTTGTATTGCATCATAGCTCTTAAACCTTTAAAATAGAGTTTAGGAAGATGTATGTAACCACAGTCGTTAGCTTTGGTTAACTATTGAAGCCTTTTCTCTTGTCAAAAGGCTCAATGCGACCGCAGACTTTGTTTGCCTGCAGATTAATTTCCGCCTATTAGTTTATCGCTTTATTTTGGTATTGCATCACTCATAGCTCTAACGTTTAAAACAGAGTTTAGGAAAATGTATGTAACCACAGTCGTTAGCTTTGGTTAACTATTGAAGCCTTTTCTCTTGTCAAAAGGCTCAACGCGACCGCAGACTTTGATGAACACTGCTGGCAGCAGCGAAGTCTGTGTCTGCACCATTCTTATCAATGACAGCGTAATCTCGTATCTCCCTGCTCCCAAATCATAAAACCTCGTATCTCCGATAAAACATGATTTTGGGGAAATGTTGTCTTAATGTTGGTACACAACAGTGTATGATAGCAATATATGGTATAATACCAACTTTAACGATAAAATATTTAATAACTCAAAAAATATGCAGTTTTTTTCATTTCCTGAAAAATGACGGTTTTGGAGATACGAGGATTCCGCCCGACAGCGACGATATATATATATATATGCAGAGTTCAGATGCAAAACCCCCTAAAAGCCATCTCGATCAAAAATGAGATAGGGGACTGAAAACCAGGGGGTGAAATTTTTTTTATTTGAAGATCAGGTTAAATTGAACTTGTTTTGTCTTCTGGGAAACATGTAAGTATCTTCTGTAGCTTTTGAAGGGTAGTACTACATGAAAAAAAAAAATAAGAAAAATATACACATCTTCATTCAGTTCAAAAGTTTACACCCCCAGTTCTTAATGCATTTTTTTTTCCTTCTGGAGCATCAGTGAGCGTTAGAACCTTCTGTTATAATTGCATATGAGTCCCTCAGTTGTCCTCGGTGTGAAAAGATGGATCTCAAAATCATACAGTCATTGTTGGAAAGAGTTCAAATACACAAAAATGCAGAAAAAAACAAAGAATTTGTGGGACCTGAAGGACTTTTCTGAAGAAATATAAGAAAATATATGCAGTACGTAAGAACTTTTAAATGGGGTCATTTTTATAAATAATAAAAAATAAAAGCCATTTTGTAAGATCCTTGTTATTTTGGAAAAATATTGTGCAGATTCTGCAAGGTGTATGTAAACTTTTGACTATATGGGGGCAATTTCATTTATGTGATATGTGCAGCAGCAGTAATATACATGCTCACAGCAGCATGTTGTGGATGTATTAGCAGTAGCAAGTCTCTGTACATGCTCTGCTGCCGCAGTAGCAGCATAGCAGATCTATTCCGCCAAACGTGGACCAATCACATTAACACTGTTATGAACATTACCGTGCTAAACTCTCCAAAACTTGTTGTGATAGAAATATATTGATAAACAGAATAATGTGCAAAACGACTGCCAATTTAGCCAAATTAGAAAATATTATAAAGTAATGAGACACCAAATTGTATTGCATTTATGTAGACCTTCAGAAGCAAGATGGATCTAAACCGTGTGTTTCAGATGAGAAGAGAATGTGTTTTTCCAAACTTAAAGGACACAGATCACCTCTACCTCATTTCTCATCATCACAGGGGGATCATAACATTCCCTCAAAACCACACGGCTCTCTTCAGTCTGTGAAGATGTGATGACAGCCGTAACCCATCAGTGACCACAAGACTGAGATTACTGCAAGAGGGCTCCCTTTTGAAAGTCCATTAGGATGAGTTAGGGTGCTTTCTGGAATAAGGCCATTAAAGAAATGGATTGGAATTTCTAAATCCAAATCTTTGATCATAATAGCTATTCAAAGAAAAGGTTTGCTTTGTGGCACAGAAAAACACTACTTCTCTAATGTTCATTTCTCTAAATGTTACATTTTACATTTACAGTACGCTAAACAAACAAGTATTTATGCATTTTGACCATTAACCTTATGATGACTAAGATTTTTCAAAGTTATAAATAAAACAACAATTGCTGGAGTAAAATACTGTTTCAGTCTTTCTACTTCAACATTTTATGTTTAATCAATTAATTCTGAAATTTACTAGCTGAGGAGAGCTTTGATAGCCAAACGACAAGTCGACAGTCCTGATTTTGCCAGGAAGAATAAGAGCTTCCCTCTAATTGCCTCAATCAATGTGAACAGTTGATTGCATAAGGTTGAAATTAAACAGAACTTTAATTTGGCCTTTAGGGTCATTAAGGACTCTGTGCTGCACACTGGTAAGCACAGTTTGGACCTTGAAGCTACATTTTCCCACAAGTGGGGGTTTGTTCTTTACTGTAAAATCAAATGTGGCTTTGACATTCAGTGAAATTGTACCTGGCACTTTAGGGACTATGGTTGCAACACTGAATCTAATAGGATCCAATACAGCTGATATGTTATTATACAGCCAGAAGCAAACACCCCTCAACAAGCAGCCATGATATTTTTGCAGTGTGTGAATAGGTGGACAAGAACTTACAAGGTTTAACCCTATAAAAACAAAGAGGTTTTATGTTACACATGTATTCTGTAGCGTCAGCGTCTCTCTGGTAAAATCATTAGTAGGTGTTTGTGAGAGATGCCAGCCATAAAGGTACAGTAAAAGAGAGGGAGAGAAAGATGCAGAGGTAATAAATCTACATACGAGGAATTGATTAACTCTTTAACCTCATTTTTTTTCCAGACATGAAAAATGAGATTTTAATACTGGCCATGTTTTTTTTTTTTTTTTTTTTTTTGCTCTAAAAAACAAAAATCTTTTGGACTAACATTTGGGTTCAGAAACAGGCTGCAGAGGATTTGAAAAACTGGCTTCAAGTTTATGAGTCATGTATATAATTATGGATTATGGCATACATAAATCATTTATATGTTGGTGGAATGCTTTCATCAGAATGATAAATCTAATGTATAACATTTCAGGGCTCAACAAAGATACCACATGTTATGTTTGTTGACCATGTACATGTGTTTTTATGCCACATAAACTTAAACATTTGGTTATGGATTGATAACTGTTGTAGAGTTACATTATAACAGTTTTGTAAAATAGAAAAAGACATTTATATAGAATAGAAAACAAATAACAATACAACTGCTAAACAATAACAAAAATAAGTAACAACAACAAGGGAAAAAGTAAAAAAAAAAAAAAAACTTTAAAAATAATTTAAAATTAAACAGATTTTTTAAAAAGTTTAAAGCGATCTGAAACTAAATTAATAACTTTAAGTATAACGCAATTAAAAATCTGTACTACAGTGCCATTAAAAAGTTTGGGATCAGTAAGACTTGTAGTGCTTTTTAAAGAAGTCTCTTATGCTCACAAAGGCTACATGTATTTGATCAAAAATACAGAAAAAAAAGTAATATTGAATTTTAATTAGTCATTTGGCAAAAAGCTGAATTTTCATCAGCCATTACTCCAGTCTTAAGTGTCAAACGATCCTTCAGAAATCATTGTAATATGCAATATGAAAATATTGTAATAAAGGTCAGCAGCAAAGTCATTGGTTAATAAAACGGGATTAAATACATAAAGGAAACAAAAAGTAACTGGCGTTACTTTTCTGAAAAAGTAACTCAGGTTTTTTCCCTGGAAATTAAAAAGTAATGCGTTACTTTACTAGTTACTTGAAAAAAGTAATATTACTACATAACTTGTGTTACTTGTAATGCGTTACCCTCAACACTGGTGATTACACGCGGCAGCATAAAAATCCCTATCCTGCATAAAAAGCTAATATTATGTTAAGAATCAATGTCTGAACTCTCTTGGCTAGGATTTATTTTATAAGAGCTTGGGGTATTACGACACATCCATACGGCAGAATTACATAACCTCATTGCTGATCTCTTTGTATGAAATGGTACATCATAGCTTTCTCTCCTTCCATCTGCACGATTCACCAAACATAATACAGATGATTAGCGCTGTAACTGAGTTACATCACATTTTTTGTATCTCTTGGTCAGAAAAAAAAAAAAAAGTCACATTTTGAAGAGAATTACCTAAGTTCAGATGCTTTCCCTTTTGTATTGATGGTGTTCATTTAAATTTACATCAGATCTCTTATATCATCTCATCACATTTCTGGCCTTGCTCTCTCCTGGTGAACTAAAGGCTCTTCTGGTCACCAGCACATGTTGTGTTGATGCTGGTACTCAACACCAGCTCAAACAAAGAGAAAGTTTTGTCTTGAAATCAGTCAAAACAACATAAAGAGAATCAAAATTGATGCTAGACTGTGCTGGTAGACCTTGATGAAGAATTTTGTGACCCTCAATCTTTCAAAGACTGAAAATGATCTCATCTTAATGGCAAGCAGGAACAGGTGCTCTGAAAGTGTAGATCAAATAAACAACCTTGTGTAGGGTTTGGATAATTGCTAAGTTGTTACAGCACACTGTGGCCTGGTGTGATCCGTCTTACAGTAGTGCCATCGTTTGCTTGTTTTAATCAAGCCTCTATATTCAACAAACAAGGTCTTCCCGAGATCTAATCTCATCACAGATGTATGTATGTAATTTAGCAATAATTTGTTTAGCTGACCCTACAACTGGCTGATTGATGTCTGGATTGATGGACTCAGGAGCTAATTATTTGATTGTTGAGGGCGGGACATTTAGGCGTAACATAAACAAGCCACTTTCAGTCTGATCCTTCTCAGAAAGAGCCATCAAAATCAAATTCAGGTGAAGAGTCACCGCTTCCTGCTTCCGCCTGAAGCGGATATGTGCTTGCTAACCATCCAAAACCGACCTCGCTGACCTTTCTGCTAAAGGGTACACAGACACCCTCCCTCAAATTTGGGAAAACAGACAGAATAAGACTGAAGAAGTGGGACAGAAGAAGAATCCCATATGCCAAAAACCCTGGATACTGTTGGACTACTGTATACCTCCTTGAGACAGGAGAGCACTAACTGTCTAACCGTCTATGAGCAGATTAAAACCAGACAAGGTACTTCAGGGGCTTCTGATATGACTACTCCTACCGATTTCAGAGGGACAGATGGTTCAGTGATGTCTTTTCCAATCATACACGCATCATTAAGACTGCGGGATACAGTATCAACATATCCACATTTCCCTTTCAAATCATACGGAAGTGGTTTTATGCTCTCATGCCTCCCAGGAATGGCAA
This sequence comes from Cirrhinus molitorella, assembly GCA_033026305.1. Lineage (NCBI taxonomy): Eukaryota > Metazoa > Chordata > Actinopteri > Cypriniformes > Cyprinidae > Cirrhinus > Cirrhinus molitorella. Next base: position 26,289,046 of record CM065117.1, on the reverse strand, counting down.
GGGCACAAGGCCATGTTAAAAAAAAGAAAAAGAAAAAACAGACAGACATATAGAATTGTTTTGCTAAGCCTAGCCCCAGAGCAATATTATAATCCCAGCTGACAGACATGTAAGTGCTCCAGTGGACACAATGTTTTCTTTAAAATTAAATATCCAAAAGACTGTATTTTTACAGAAATCACAACTTGAAATCTGTGGGCTGACGTGTCTGTTTTTTTTAGACTCAATTTTTATCAATGGGATGTAACACGATCTATCAAAAAAAAAAAAGAAAGAAAAAAAAAGAAGAAGAAAGAAAAAAAAGTCAATTCAATGCATTTTTTAAAATATATTAAGTATATTAAAATGTGTATATACATATGTCATACAGTTACAATGCATAATATAAAGAGGTATTTTGCAAGTATTTTAAAGGACAGTCTTACTAAAATATAAAAGCATATATATTTTCACCCATTTATACTAAAAGCATTGATATTTTTTCACCATTTTATACTACTATATACTACTGTATGTACATATAATAATATTAAAAAAGACAATTAGTTGTTTACAAAATTAAATATTCAAGTTTTGTTATTTTCTTAAATTCCTGCAATATTATCTAGACAATAAATATCTTTATCTATAGATTTATTTTCCTTCTCAAAACAAAATAGATATCATAGATACATTTTCAAATGGATTTAAATATAGTGCCTTGCGAAAGTATTATTTTTTTTCCACATCGATCTACACTCCATACACCATAATGCAAAACACAAAATGGTTTTGTGAACTCTGCAAATGTATTAATAATAAAACACTGCAATAAGTACATTGCATATGTATTCATACCCATAACTCAGTACTTAGCTGAAGCACCTTTACAGCCTTTTTTGCACATCTTCATTTGGCAATTATCTACCATTCTGTACCTCACCTCTTCACCTCTCAAGCTCTGTCAGCTTGGATGAGGGCTGGCAGACATGTTTAGGTTTCTCCAGAAATGTTTGATTGGGTTCAAGCCCAGGCTGTGGCTGGGCCACTCAAGGACATGCACAGAGTTGTCTATAAGCCACTCTTGCTGTGTGCTTAGGGTCATTGCCCCATTGGAAGGTGATCCTTCTGCTTTGTCTGAGGTTCTGAATGCTCTCAACTGGGTTTTCATTAAGGCTATCTTATCATTTTGCTGTGTTGATCATTTCTTTTACTCTGACAAGTCCCTTACTCCCCTCTGCTGAAAACAGCCCCACAGCATGAGGCTGCTACAACCACACTTCACTTTTGGGATGTTACTGTGTAAGTGATGAGCGAAGCTTGGTTTCATCCATGCTTTGAATTGAGGTTCATCAGATCAGAGATCAGTGCATTTTGCAAATTCCAAGTGTGTTTTCATGTGTCTTCACTGAGGAAAGGATTAAGTCTTGCCACCATAAAGCCCAGATCAGTGTCGTGTTGCAGTGATTTTTATCCTTCTGTAAGTTTCTCCCATCTGTATATATGATCATGGAGCTCAGCTAGAGTGACTATCAGCTTCTTGGTCGTCACTCTAGCCAAGGCCCTTCTTCATCAATTGGTCAGTTTGGCCAGGAGGCCAGCTGTAGGAAGAGTCCTAGTTGCTTCAAAGTTCTTCCATTAAGGGTAACAGAGGCTACATAATTCTGAACTCTTCCCCTGATCTGTGCCTTGAAACAATCCTGTCTTTGAGCTCTACAGGCAGTTCTTTTGACCTTAGGGCTTGTTTTTTGCTCTGATATGCATTTTCAGCTTTTAGACCTTTTATTGAGAGGTGTCTTCACTCAAAGTGTAACATCTACAAGCGATATGAATATTCCTGAGCTAAATTTCAAGTGTCCCAGTGTATGAATACTTATGCAATGGAATCATTTCCGTTTTTTATTTCTAATAAATTTGCAATGTTGTTATAAACCTGTTTAGTTCTTTGTCGTTATGGGGTATGGTGTGTAATCTATTCTCTTTTTTTTGTGTGATTTTTTTAAAGCAGTTTTTTCCATAACAGTTCCAAAATGGATTTACACACAAAAAAAGTCTCATACCTGTACAACCAGTGCACAAATTAAAAGATATGTTCCAAGGAAGGAAATACTTTTATCATTATTATTGCTACTTACCTTTCGGTCCTTGGGGTCCATGGACCCCAGTTTAAAAAACCTCTGATGTGCAGTCTCTGCATTACATTAAACAACCTCCACTTTGACACCAATTCACGTCTGCTGTCTCGTTGCAAAGGCTTTTAAAGATTTCATGCTTCAGAGAGTTGAGCAACACAAGCTAAATGACACGGAGGATTGTAAGTGTTTGCATTGACTGTACAAGACCACATGGTGATGAAAAAGCACATCAGAGCGGAGGCTGTGAGTACATGTCAAACATGTCCTCACCAATCACATAACATGAATCCAACAACCATAAAAAGCAACACAGTGGAGATACGTTTCTTGATTGGTTTAGCGGTGGTATGTCAAAGCATTTCCTGCATGTCTGTGTGTTTATGTGCACATGTTCATGAGATGCCCAAGAGGTATATCATGTATACATGCACAATCCAAATAAAAGTTATCAGTGTGTTATGTGAGCACTGACCTAGACCCAAAATTAACTAATGTTAATTTTCTTACCTTACTCAGTCAAAAGAATTATTTTTATACCAGTACTCCACTCTACTCAACACACTCTTTTAATCACAATTATTCAATTATCACTGACTGGGTCACCTAATTTGGCTTACCTCACCTTATGCCACTTCCTGTGACCTCAAAGTCGCCCCCATCTGTTATTGGCTGGTGTGTGAAATCAACTCTGTTCTGCACTTGGGTTTGGCTGCCTAAATGATCCAAATGGAGCGTGTCTGATTGGGTTAGATCAGCTAAGAGGAAACCATATGTACCAAATTTCCCTAAAGCACAACAGAGTCGGAGCTTCCAAAGAGGACCTGCAATTAAGCCCAACTGAGGTGTTTCCAAAGCAAGCTCAGCCGCTCATGTGAAACTGCAGTCATCAAAGCTAACATTTAATGTGGCATGAAATTCACTGGTACAATTTCTAAAGGTGAAAGCTACAATAACTGAACAAACTAATCCAGACTGATTCATCAATATTTGTGGTCTGTTTTTACAGAAGAGATAGACTTAATTGTGTGTGTCTGCTAAAAGTCAACACTGAAGAGTGCACCAGCATTTAGACGACCTAAAAGCTAACAGACATGGACTATAAACCACAAAACTCAAATATTGATTACACAGGGTCTTTGGGGACACCACAACACTTAAATATACAAATGATACAGTGATACACACACAACAACTCTTTTTCTACACTGTCTTAAAGATACATACCAGACTTGTCATATTGTTAAGAAATAAGCCAAAACCAAATGAAAACATTTTGCAAGAACTAAAATAAAAGTAAAAAATAACATAATTACATGTTACTTTTACATAAATGTCCCCAAAATACAACAATTAAAACAAACAAACAAAAAACTAATTAATTTTAGCTTTAGTTTTTGGATATATGATATATTTTAACTTTTATGCTAAAAATGTTAACATCGTACCTGCTTATTATTAAAAATTAAAAATAAACATGAAAAATACTGGACTGTGCTGAGAAATTGAACTAGTTTTAAATAATTTTAAAATTATACCAGATTACTATGGAAGCCTGTTTCCGCCATGGAATAAAAAATTACTTTTTATCTCACAATTTTTTTCAATTGCGAGACTGATCTTGCAATTCAGACTTTTTTTCTCAGAATTGTGAGATATGAACTCACAAGTCAGTTTCTAAGGAGAAAAAAAAGACTGATATTCACAGTTTATATCTCACAATTCTGACTTAATAACTCACAATTGCAACTTTATATCTTGCAATTCTGACTTTATAACTTGCAACTGCGACTTTATATCATGCAATTCTGACATAATTTTTCTTAAGCCAAAATTACGAGATCTAAACTTGCAATTCTGACTTTATAACTCACAACTGTGAGTATCTATCTTACAATTATGAGAAAAAAAAAAGTCAAAACTGCAAGTTTGTATCACGCAATTCTGAGAAAAAAAGTCAGATTTGTGAGATAACAAGTCGCAATAACCTTTTTTTATGATTATTTATTCTGTGGTGGAAACGGGCTTCCATAGTTAACAAACTACCTTTGAAAGTGCTAAAATACTACAATTTTAAATTAATTATTATTATTATTATTATTATTATTTAATAATAATAATTGGGGTCAGGTTTGAATCTTTAAGCTCTGAAAAACTGAACTAACAATAATAAATTGGAAACTTATAAAAACTAAACTAATTTGAAAGCACAAATTGAAAATATACTGGGAAAGATGTACAGTATATTTGGGTTTTCTTTTCATTTTAGTTTGCTTCTCATTTATAACCATATTTAACAAAAAAAAAAAAAAGAAAAAAGAGGTGTTATACATAGTGTAGAGTGTAAAGATCCAGTATTAATCCATATGTCAGGTCACGTGAGTGTGTTAGTCCATCTGTTTAGGTGTGGCTCTTTATCAGCCTTTAAATTCCCTCACTCGACCATCTGTGAACATTTATGTCCAAGGATTGTGACATTTATAGCTATTCCCTCGTGTCAGGCCACCACAGTTTAAACTATCCGGCATAATTCAAGACAAAGACCACACTAAAACTAACATCAAATAAACAATGCAAAACTTGTTTTATGTTAGTTTTTTGATAGTAACTGTAGCTGTTTATTGTTGGAGTGCACACTGTATCCCTGTAAGACAAATGATTGTTTACGCATCGTTCTTTCAGGCGCTATATTATGAACTTCAGGCCACACACTTTGGAGCTACTCTGTTCGCTGTGGGAGCTCTGGGATTACTATCTTTCCTCATATAACTTCTCATAACCTCTCAATCTCTGTGAATGGAAACAAATCTAGTCTTTTGGGACACTGTGAAACAACTAGTCACAAGAGTTTGGAAAGTTCATGGCATAGAATCTTAGATAATGATAATAATGAGACAGACATGCATTACACCAAGCAGTTTAACTTTATTTCAAAGGGATAGTTCATCCAAAAATTAACATTGTCATAAATTACCAGTTCCAAACCTGTAAGACCTTCGTTCATCTTCAGAACACAAATTAAGATATTTTTGATGAAATCCAAGAGCTCCCTGACCCTGCGTAGACATCAATGCCCAGAGAGGTAGAAAGGACCTTGTTAAAATAGTCCATGTGACATCAGTGGTTCAACCTTAATGTTATGAAGCTGCAAGAACACTTTGAGTGCAAAGAAAAGGAAATAACAAATTTATTTATTACACAACTGCATCACATGTATGCGCTGTGGTGCTTTTGTGAAAGCGCATTGAAGACTGTTGAATAAAGTCATTATTTTTGCTCACAAAAAGTATTCTTAAAGCTTCGTAAAAACAAATGTAACATGGAATATTTTAACAATATTCTTACTACATTTCTGGGCCATGAACATGTCAGTTGTGTTGGGAAAAGTTATTTTTAAAAGTAATGCATTAAAATATTGCATTACTCCCTAAAAAAAGTAACTAATTATATTACTTGTTTTGAAAAAGCAATGCGTTATGTTACTTTGTAAATCTGGGCAGGTCTTGCTTATTTGTTTTTAATACAAAAAGTTCTATTTTTGGCAAATGTAAGCCTCAGGCTGAAGGAAAAGTAACATCATGTCTGCACAGTAGAAGAAGTAAGTTCAACATTCTCCTGCAATAAAAAAGAACAACAAATGTTTATTTTGAGTTTTTTTTTTTTTGCTTATTAGTATGGTTGAATCGGATCATCGAAGGTCAGCAACAAAGACACTGGTTAATAAAATGGGATTAAATAAAGGATATTTGTGTTTGCAGTTAAACATTTAGAATTATTTGTGACCCTGGACCACAAAACCAGTCTTAAGTCGCTGGGGTATATTTGTAGCGATAGCCAAAAATACATTGTATGGGTCAAAATTATTTATTTATTTTTTTAATGCCAAAATTCATTAGGATATTAAGTAAAGATTATTTCCATTAAGATATTTTGTACATTTCCAACCGTAAATATATCAAAACCTAATTTTCGATAAGTAATATGCATTGCTAAGAACTTAATTTGGACAACTTTAAAAGCGTATTTTTATTTTTTTGCACCCTCAGATTTCAGATTTTTAAATAGTTGTGTCTTGGCCAATTATTATCTTAACATAACAAACAATACATCAATAGAAAGCTTATTATTCAACTTTCAAATGGGTTGAATTAATGCATGTTCACATTTATTCTAGAACTAAAGTAACATGGGGACATGAGAGCTTTCAGTCAATAAATGGGAAAAAAGTAACTCCGATATTTTCTTGCAAATGAAAAAGTAATGCGGTACTTTACTAGTTACTTGAAAAAAGTAATCTGATTATGTAATTATGTAACTTGCGTTACCTGTAGCATTACCCCTAACACTGTCTATGCAGGGGCAGAAAGCTCTCGGATTTCATCAAAAATATGTTAAATTGTGTTCCGAAGATGAACGAAGGTCTTACAGATTCGGAATGGCATTATGGTGAGTTTTCATTTTTGGGTGAACTACCTTTTTGAAGTCAAACATGCGCTAAACATTTCTATAAATCATCACTCATTACTTGCACATGAACTGAGGAAGTAAAAGAGAAAGGCGAGAAGACCCCCAGACTCCAGACCGCCGTACCATTAGGTGCTTGAGAGACTTCAGGAACATTACCGTGAATCTGATATTTCATAGTTACATACAGTTGAGTAAAAGAACAGCAGGAGAGAGTGAAAGAGACTTTACTCTGAATTGCTCCTGTAATAGAGATAGATTGAGAGAAACAGATCAATAGATCTAAATAACCAGCTGCTCTTAGTGTCTGGAGTCTTGCTCTTCTTCGACACGCACACACTCGCATTGATATCGCTCATCATAAACTTGTCTCAATACACTCAGCAGCGTACGGGTCATGCATATTGCGGAATGTGTTTGAATGTGGATGGGGGGAGGGGGTTATTACAGGAAGCCCCAACCCCCCACTCCCGATCCCATTAATCACTCATTGGCACCCACACCCTAACCTGCAGCCTGCCAGTTGAGAGGCTGGACCGGTGTTCTCTTAAAAGCCTCTTATTAAAAATCCACTTTTATGAAATTACCACCCCGACTACAGTGATGGGAGCAGCTATGAACTTACACTGACAAACCTCAGTGTGTGTGTGTGTGTGTGTGTGTGTGTGTGTGTGTATGTGTGAAAGCCATTAGGGCCTCCATCATAGGCACCAGGGCCTCAGAGCGCAGGGAAGGAGATAATGGCCAGGTGTGGTCACCCAGAGTGTGGTTAGTGGCCACCACAGCACAGTCATCAGTGTAGAGTTGCTCTCTGCTGGATTCCCGCTCTCATGAACCTGTGACTCACTGTAAATGAATATATGGGAGATTTTGATACATTACGAGCTTTCGCCCCTCTTTTTTTACGAGAGTTCATTTATTTTACAAGAATAAATTCATTGTGTTCTCCTCACCTCACTTTCAGTGACTATAACATAGCTGGTTACCGCTATGTTTGTTGGTTCCTACCAGACTTTTGAACTAGCTCAACCAGAAATATCAAAAATAAAACAAATATTACAAAATATGATATATAAACTATAGTCTATAAATCACTAGTTTTTCTAAAGAAACACTGTCCAACAGCGACACCAGTAGGTAGGTAAAGTTACAGCGGGAGTCCGCATCTCTCTCGGCTCCTCTGATCCCATTAAGTTTCAACAGACCCCGTAAAGTGCACGGTGGGTTTGGTGGGGTGTAATTGAGAATGAATGGAGTAAAGTCACATGAGAGGAAGAAATGCCTCCATCACAATTTGATTGAATATGACTGGCTATGATTATGATCAGCTGATTGGTTCATGCGATAAATCCGGCCTCGTGTTTGTGCACTTTCCTTGTTCACGAGTCAGTTTGAATGATCTATATAATGTTGTTAATGGAAAGACTAATAAAAAAAATTAAGTATTCAACTCACACACTTACATATCCTACCCAGGCTCATGAAAATATGTGCCTCTATACACATTTCTGCAACACTGTAATTACGTACCTTACTGCATGTTTCACAGCATTTTCAAAGTTAAATGTCCAGAGAGTGGCGCTAAAACACACATTCAATATGTGACCTAGGCACGTTTTTATTATGTTGTTACAAGCGCATACTGCTGCATTTTATCACGATGCTTGAGGTACACATTGCGGCTTCTCAGAATGAAAATATTGGTTAAATAAAGGTTAATGCTCTATCGTGTTGTAAATATCCCCTACACCAGTGGTTTCCAACCACGTTCCTGGAGGCCCCCCAACACTGCACATTTTGCATCTCTCCTTTGTCTGACACACTCATTTAAGGTCTTGGAGTCTCTAATGATCTGAATCAGGTGTGTTTAATTAAGGAGACATGGAAAACATGCAGTGTTGGGGGGCCTCCAGGATCGTGGTTGGGAACCACTGCCCTACACCAAACCCAACCCAACCCTAAACCAACCGATAGTGTTACCAAATGCAAAAGTGATATAAAAACTAGTGGCGTCGATAAAAAAAAAATTGTGATTAATCCTACCTGACATTAAAGTTTTTAATTATACTTTTATATTGCAATAATTTCAAATTCATGCTTCAAATTAATTTAGAAACAACATAAAGAATGTATATTTTTTTGGTGACTGAAGGCAAGTATCACTGATTCCAACTGATGTCTCTATGATTTTTTCCCCTAATATTTAACCATTGAATATAACCAACCAACATTCCAGTATAATTGAAAAAAAAAAAAAAATTAAAAAATAACTTCTAATTTAAGTGAACTAGAAACAATCTTCACATAAACCCATTATAATAAATGATAAATTATAATACCTGTGCCCTTCAGCAAGAAAATATAGCCTAAAGTTATTAAACACTAAATTATATAAACATAAAGCTTAAAACTACAGAAGTTATTGATTTACTCTTTTTAATTTGTTCTTTGATTAACACACATCACATCAGCTGGTTATTACGATATTTTGGCTGCTGTTACTTTATTTTTGTAAATTCATGTCTCAACTGACGACATAACTACGACACTGCATACTCGCATTTTCATTTTCATTTGAATATGATACATTGTTTTAATAGAGGCCTAGTACAGCGCACAATGGCACATATTTGTGTGTACTTAAGGAGTGTGCACTACGAGCACAGTATAACAGCTGACAGGACAGGAAGATTCATTTTTGACCACAGTTCACTGATGTTCTACTGAAGCTCCTCGTCACTGGTACATGGAATCAAAGGCATAGGGATCCATTTGCAGCTTTAATTGATTAAACACAGAGTACAGTAGGCAGGGGTCAGCAGACAACAAACAGGAGCAACACAGGCTGGACAGGAGAATGGTCAGAGTCCGTGCAATGGTCAAGGCGGGCAGCTAGCAAACAAAGGGATAATCCAGAGTCAGGCGTGGGTCGGTAGGCCGGCAGAGATCAATCAACAACGGGAAACAAAACAAACAGATCGGCAATGGGAAAACAAACCTGGGAATAAATGCTCAGAATTGTAGGCCTATGCAATAGAAGACTTCACAAAGAACATACAGAGAGCATGGCTTTATATAGTGTGTGTGTAATTAGTGAAAATGGTCCACACCTGTGCATGATCTGGCAGGAAAGGGGTTATGGGTAATGGAGTCTATGATTAAGTTCTGAGTCTCAGTGATGGCTCCCTCTAGTGGTGAAAGGAGGGAGCCGCAGCGGCATGATTCGTGACAGTCACCAGTACCGTTTCCGCACCAGTGTGACTTGCGTCTGGTGCTGAAGACAAGTTGAAGTGTGCGTCTGCAAAGTCCCCCGTTTGATGTGCTCGTAAAGGCGCTCTGCGCATCTAAATAAATGCGTTTCCTTAGCAGTTGTGAGAGTGGTGTCCAAACCTAGCCCCGCCCATGTGTTAATTGCGTTAAATATTTTTAATGTGTTAAAATGAAAAAATGAATCGCTAATTTTGAGACCACTAATAAAAACGCATTTGATGATGCAGCCATGCTATTTTAACCTCCTTGTGAGAATTTGAACTGTTTTGTCGAAACCTACTGAATTAGAAAAATCATGCATATGAAGATATGTGACGACAACGTTCAAATGTATAAGTTTTCAAATTGCGCAGGATGTTAAAATTGTTTTCAAGCCATTATATAATATTCTGCAAGTAATTGTATGAAAATTAGGCTTTATTAATCAAAACTCTTTGTGTAAATCATACTTTGTGTGAAAAGGAATAAAAGTTGAAACTGCAATAATTCTTAATTATAAGTAAGTTTTTTTTATATTTCTGCAAAAATGTAAATAGAAGCATGTATTTCCAGTTGTACATGTTACCACTTTGTCAAGTCAAAATCAAACTTCAAATGGCCTGAAATAACATAATCTGTGGGGTTTTTTAGTGAGCAATCAGCTTGTTGAAATTAAAGGTACATTTCCACATCCATGTATTTACTGTCTACAATTACTTTTAAATAACAAACAAGTGTGCATACAGCACCCTTGGATCTGCTTATCTCGCTGTTTGGAGTCTTTTCCCCAGCATCTCAGCATTTGTGTGTTTGTTTCACATTAAGCATGGAGAGTGAATGACTATAAACATCTGTGCCACCTTTTCGAGTGTGTGAAGAACAAGAAACAGGACCCCTTGGTTCCACACACACACACACACACACACACACACACACACACACACACACACACACACACACACACAGATCATTAATACTGATAAGAAGAGTCCTCCTTACCGCTCATTAAGAGTGTGAGACTGAACACAACTTCCTCTGTCACTCTGTTTACATCACTTCCACTCAACGTGCCATTAAATTATCATTAGATTCAGTCTGTGCTGGCAACAACTGGCAGAATTATAGAGGTGTTTTTGTGTTTGTGCAAGGACATCTGCCCTAGCTCACAAACAATTAAACAAACAAATAAGCATCTGTCTCCTTCACTCAGACAAGCACATCTGTACTCAAACATCTGTCTCTTTCTGACACATTTGTGTGATTTACGTATGATAACAAACTAGAAAAGACAAGCATACATGGTTATATCCTACCTAACACTTGTTCATGTCGTCTCTGCTTCATACATACAAAATTACCAACCGGATCTCATGCCGAAAGCGTACCTGTGGGAGCTTTTTCTCAAGATGCGAAATACCGTCATGCATGTCACGGTTCGTGACATATTCGATGTGAAATGTCCACTGAGTAGCACTAAAACAGTGTTTGTTTTTTTACCCAGAACAGATGAACGTACATTTGGTATGTTTTATGTGATGTTGGTTTTGTAGGTGTCACTGCAGTTCTGACTTGAAATGTCCATTGAGTGGCGCTATAACTCTAATGCTCTGTGACTTTTTTAAATAACATACCATCTGCACTACACCTAAACCTACCCGACAGTATTAACAAAAGTGAATGTGGCGTTACAACACAATCGCAAACATGCCGTTTTAGCTTTTTTTTTTCGATCTCTTATCTTTCAGACCTTTCATCATGAGTCTTTTTTTTCACGAGATTCATACCCAATTATTCCACATGGTAAGTCCAATTCCATGCAAGGCTGTTATGGCCTAAAAAGCAAAACATATGGAGCTGTAATCATAAATATGTACAAAAACGATTACAAGTGCTCGCTGTTTTACCACCTCTAGTGTTTATTTCTGTTGGAAACTGCAGTGATATGTACTTAGGTAGAAGGTAGAAAATTACATGCTCATTTACATTTATATTTAACTACAGCATGCCATAAACACTACTGATCAACATGTTTTGTTTTGTTTTTTTAATGCAAAGACCTCTTATGCTCACCAAGGCTGCATTTATTTGATCAAAAATACAGTAAAAACAGTAATATAGTGAAATATTAGTACAATTTAAAACAACAGCTTTCTATTTTAATATATTTTCATATGTAATTTATTCCTGTGATGCAAAGATGATTTGTCAACTTTCAGAAATCATTATTTTCTGCTTTTATTAATTTCTTCTTACTATCAATATTGAAAACTGTTAAAACCATAATACTTTTTTTTCCCAGGATATATTTCTTTTTTTTATTAATAAAAAAAAATCACAAAAAAATCATTTGAAATATCTCAAATTGTTAAATGGTAGTATATTAACATTGTTTTATATATATACAAAATTTAATACAATTGTATAAAGTATATGAATCAACTATCCAATTGAGAGCATTCGCAAATGTATCAAAGTAAATGTTTTGTCAAATTGATGTCATTTTTGGATCAATTTTTATAGCAATTTGTATTCAATTCTTTATACTTTTGTTTTGTTTTGTTTTTACAGTAAGGCTATACAAAATCCGCTTCATTTTTTCCCCCAAATTCCATTTAATTTCTTTCCAAATACTGTTTTTTTTCTGATTTAATTGTTCTGATTTCTTTTATTATTTTTTTTTTCTCTAGACTCTGTTTTAATGATAAAATTAAATATTATTGATCAATAAGCATGTCTAATTAATTGCAATCATAACACTTACAATATTAAACAGTAATTTTAAACCTTAGTAATTAAAGGTTTAACAAAAAAAATTGATTTTTAAGGCCCTATGAAATGTTTTATTTCATCTCAAATTGTATCTCAAATTAATTTTTATTGTTACCTAATTCTGTTTTCCATGAATTTTCTGGATTCCATTTTAATTGTTTTATTAAATATTAATAATCAAAAGCATATTACATTTTTCTGTTAAATAAGTTAAAACATTTTCTGATAAATATTCCTTTTAAAATTATGTTTTAATAATAATTTTATAGTTGTAGTAGTACTAATTAAATAACATTTCTCTGATGGTTTATTTAAGTTAAACCAAACTTTGTTTTGACTGGTTGCTTTGAAGACCTTTACATTTCTGTTTGCATATAAGATGACCATTGTTTATGTGTTCATGTACTCATATATTGATGTGACAGAGGCTGAAAACACTGCAAGCGTCACATGCTTCACTATGTGTGTAGTAAACGAAAACACACAATAGTGTCATTTATTCACAAAGACACGCAGAACATAAAGGATTCATATTTAAATTGTATTTCTGTGGCTTAATATTCACAGACAGTAGTCCAAATCACATTTTGATTTACGTGTACTGACCTACTTTACCAAAATTTGCCAAATTTCAGCCCTAGCTTTACAGCCACTATCCACTTTAGTTTAATGTAAAAGAGCAACCTGGATGTTCTGGAAGACAACTCATGTAGATTAAGTACTAAATAATTGCACTGAAGAAAAAACACGCATGTTTGAGTAACTGGTTTATTTTTGTGAACTATCCCTTTAAGTACACACAAGCTGTGGCATTCATAACGAGTTACAGAAATCATACAAGGACGCGCGTACACATACACTAGCTAATGCACACTGATGTTGCATTATGCCTGTTATTATGAAAAAGCAGCTGAGGCTGGGTGAGCTCACACCGCTGTTGCCGTCAGTAACTGGCCGTGTGCCTGTGTCTATGTCATGTGGTGATGAAGAGGAACCGGTGCCCGCTGTCACAGGGTGCCAGCAGCAATATATGACTCACCCCATATTCTGAGACTGGCGCTGCGCCAGCAGCCACCCACCCCTCAATAAGCAAGCATCCTCTAGACATAGAGGAGATGTGAGTCAGAGAGAGAGAGAGATGGACTCGTATTGTAGCAAATAAGCAAGATGAGAACACAGCTATGAGAGGAGAGAAAAAAACTGTGAAAAAAAAAAGAAACGGAGCATGAAAAGTAGAAAGTGTGAAGCCACGTGAGAAATAAGATAAATCAGGGGGAAAAAAATGAAAGAATGGGGAAGAAGGAGAGAAAAGGAGGAGGTTTAATAACAGGACACTTTCTTCAGCCCCTCGAGGTCAGATTTGTCCTTTAAGGCAGGATCTGATCTCATTTAGCGGTTTTTAATCTCAACCAAGGAATGGGAGATTTTTTTGTTGTTGTTGTTGCTGACAGGTGTTTCCCCCAGCTATGTCAAGCACATCAGAGAAAGGATGAACAGATCAACACTAGAAGAGGAAGAGAGAGATTATGAGAAGGCACGAATATCAAACTTCTGTAAGGCTTTGAGATGGAGGGGTCAAGTACTAATGTGAAACACCTGTGTCCTCTGACCAAAAATCTAGACTAAACCTGCTACAAAAAAGATCTCACACTTTCTTGGCAAACTCACATGCTGTGTGGTATTTTTCATTACGGATGTGTGGTTTGATGTACAGTTATGTTGCTCAATACATGACTAGAAGGTGACATATGGATCCACTCAGAATCTGCATCGTTTTTACACAGTTTTTCACTAATTGTGGGGTCAATCAGCTTAATTTTATGGCATAGACAACATACAAAAAATTTAGTTTAATGGACTGCAATTGGAAACTATGATAATTGGTTGACTGTAAGCTATTGTACCCAATTATATTAGATTAAAAAGATGATATATAATGTTTTACTGTAAAATGTTTTTTTTTTTTTTTTTTTTTTTTGTAATACAAGTACGAATTATCTTATAATTTACAATAAAGCATATACTTTTAGACACTAATATTCAAAAGTTTTGGGTCAGTACAGGGTTTTTTTTTTGAAAATGGCTAATGTTTTTTTGTGTTTGAAATATTATTACTATATTAAATAACTGCTTATTTAAATACATTTGAAATTGTAATTCATTCCTGTAATTTATTATTCATTTATTCCTTAATATCAATGTTGAAAACAGTTGTGGATTTTTTTCATAACACAGAAAGTTAAAAATAGCTATGGAAATGTGTCAACTGTCATTTTTGATACATTTAATGTGTCCGAATGTAGCTGAATAAAATTATAAAAAATAATAATACAAAAATATATAGTAATAATAAAATACACAAACTTTTGAACAGCAGTATATATTTATATTTAACAATACACTGCACTTCAAAACTTTGGATCGGTGAGATTTTTAATGTTTTTAAAATATTAAGTCTTTTCTGCTCATCAAAGCTGTGTTCATTTGATTGTTTTTGCAATTTAAAATAGTGTTTTTCTACTTTAAAATATAATTTATTCCTGTGATACAAAGCTGAATTCTCAGCATCATTACTCCAGTATTCAGAGTCACATGATCCTTCAAAAATCATTCTAACATGCTGATTTATTATCAATGTTGTGCTGCTTAATATTTTTTGGAACCTGTGGTACTTTTTTCAGGATTATTTGATGAATAGAGCTTTAAAAATAAAAGCATTTATATAAAATATAAATAGGATGTGTCATATTGATAAAAAGTGATAGTAAAGACTTATATTGTTAGAAAAGATTTCTATTTTGAATAAATGCTGTTCTTTTTGCAACATTTTTTTCATTTTTTTCCTTTTTGCAAAGGAATCCTGAAAAATATCAGTTAAAAAAATACAAAAAAAAAACAACATTAAAGGGATACTCCATCCCAAAATGAAATTTTGTTGAGTAAACACTTACCCCCATGTCGTTCCAAAAGCTTTGTTGGTCCTCGGAACACAATTTAAGATATTTTAGATGAAAACCGGGACCTATCTAACTTTCCCATTGACTGCTTGGTAAATTACACTGTCAAGGTCCATAAAAGTATGAAAGATGTTGTCAAAATATTCCATCTGCCATCGGATGTGCAATCGGGGTTATATGAAGCAACGAGAACCCTTTTTGTGCGGAAAAAAAACAAAATGTCGACTTAATTCAACTTTTCCATCTCCTCTGTGACACTTCCTGCGTCGACGCCAGCATACAGACAGAGATGTTTGTAAACACAGCGCATTACCGGATCTCTGTCTGTGCACCGGTGTCGACGTCAGCACGTCACGCCATTTGCGTCATGCGTCATGTGAGGCGTGCTTGCGCCGTGCTCTGCTAGTGAACTTGTGAACACGCTTGCAGGAAGTGTCACAGAGGAGAAGGAATATTTTAAAGTATATTAAAATAGAAAACCACTATTTTAAACTGCAATAATGTTTTACTATATTACTATTTTCTTCTGTATTTTTAATCAAATAAACTCAGCCTTGATGAGCAGAAAAGACTTCTTTTAAAAACATTACAAATCTGTTCATTCATATGATTTCTAAGGGAGCTAAAGCATTGAGGCATTTCTTTAATTTAAATTAAAGTGCCTTGGCCAAAGCTCCTGTAGACAGCACTTTGCTAACATATGCGCTAAAACTTAAGAGAAATAGCACTAGTTCATAATGCACGATTCCTGCTCAGAACTCTCTGTTTGCATGAGGGACAGAATTAATCTCCATGAAAAATGTGTGTCCCATAGTGTGTGTTATGCTAATTTGTTATGCTGGATAATTGATTAGTCCTCTTTCAACACCTAGTGAGCTGTCTCGCTTCTAAGGCAATATCTTAACCATCATTAGTGTAAATCAGGTTAAACAGTCATTGTAATTGCAAATTGCAAATTTGCACACATTTTAATCACACAATTACAAAAAAAAAAAAAAAAAAAAATCAAATTAATAGTATGAAATTAATTATGAGCCTATTCATTATTCATCATCTTGGATTCACCTTTTCAGTGAGTTCATCACAGTGCATTATGAGACTGTCTTTCCGCAAAGGGAAACTGCGGTGCTTACGTAACAAAGCATAAAAATGCTGCTTCCCTAAGCAGCCCACTAGGTTTTGGATCAGAGCTGTTGATTTCCCTCTTCAACCCAGGTCTCAGCCTCTCTTCCACCTCCAGTAAAAATAAACCAACACTAAATCACCAAACTGCTCTTTCCTTTTCTGCAACCTCAGTGGGAAGCTCACCGTGTTCAGCCAGAATGTCTCTGATGACGCGGCCCTGATGCTTTTTATTGTGCAAAATTACAGTAAATGTGAATCATACGCATTACAGACAATCAGCAGCACAGAAGTGTACTGGGAGGACAGAAAAAGACAAAAGGCAACGACATAGAGGAAATAACCACATCAAGAAAAGAAGTGTGTCTGTGTTCTGCATAAATTAGCAACTTTTCAATCACAGTCTAAACTCTAATAAATGACCTCTCCAGGTCATAATATTGTCTAAAAACGGCTCATCCACATCAGGGCCTGGGAGATTCCTGGGTATTGAGATGTCAGCCTAGTAGCCTGGGCCACAGCAATAGGATCTTACTAAAGTTAAACCAAACTAATCCTATACTTAAGCGCATTAGGAGTTGTAAGAGTCAGTCCGGGTGGTTTGATGATTTATGTAATAGAGGGGAAGGAAAGAGAAAGAGTGTTAGACATAGAAAGCCCAGAGAAAAGAGGGAGAGAAACCAGGGGAAAGGTTTTAGCAGCCAGACTGTTGGGATCAATCCACTTCAGCCTCATATCCCTAAAGCCAAACCCCAAACATATGGAACCAATCAACAGCTGAAAATCATATCACCGCAACTCGCTCTCTCTGTCTGTCTGTATTTAATAAAATCATAACATGAGGGTCAGGTATGATTGGCTCTTCTTTCAATCTCACTAGGCTATAGAGGGAGTGTGGGTTATGCTAAGCGGCCAATAAGAATACACGTTCAGCGCAGAGGTCAGCCAATTTTGTCGCAGCATTCTTGGGTCAGTTACTTTGCACAGGGAAGGTCAGGCAATTTGGTGTCAAGCTCTTAAGGCACCAAACCATTAAACGTGAAAAAAAAAAACAGAATAGCGAAAAGCCTTTTAGAAGGTGAAGGAACAGCTACATTGTAAAACTATGGACATTTATGAGTAATTTTATTAGCCTTTGAAAAGAGAGAGCAAATATGCCTTTCTAATGGAAATGTTCTGTTGGCTTACAATGAGTGAAATCCTCCAAACAAGATAACATCCTGAACTCAATAATTAAACTACATAAACGTTCATTATAGTTCAGAGCTCCACTTTCGACTAAGGTCCAATGAGAGGTCAGGGAATTTCCAGTGTGGTCTTAACTAGAATTAATGTTTTTGCAGCTTAATTTGATCTTAGCTGGATCTAATTTACTATGAGGCCTCACTCGAAAATGTCTTTTTTCCCTTTTGGTTTTGGATGCTTGATGCTGAATAGTGTGTGCGCATGTGTTTTATTATTATTGTATTGAGAAAGAGAGTATGAACATCCTGTGAAGGAATGTGCGTGTTGGGTGGTTTGAATATTTTTTCTCTCCTACATTTACATGTGCGCACATATGTGGATATGCACACTCACGCAGATTTCCTGAGTGACACAACCTTTTTACACTTTTTATTGTCTTAAAAACATGTAAATCGGGACAGTGAGCTGGAGAATTCTCACAGTCCCTGTTAGATCAAGACTTCGGTACTGAAAACAGACGGATCAGGTTGTTTTTGGCTCTGCTGGTTTCCAAAAAACACCCAAATTTGGCCCCAAAGGGCCACCCTCTGATTTTCTTTGTC
This sequence comes from Cirrhinus molitorella, assembly GCA_033026305.1. NCBI lineage: Eukaryota > Metazoa > Chordata > Actinopteri > Cypriniformes > Cyprinidae > Cirrhinus > Cirrhinus molitorella. The sequence continues at coordinate 26,270,587 of CM065117.1, read as the reverse complement.
TTTTTCACTTTTATTTCCCATATCAACCTGGTTGTGTAGGTGTCATTTTAGCACTGGACTTGTCCCCCATCCCACTTACCCTGTAAAAGCTATGATTATGATTCAAAGATCATTTCCAACCATTTGAGGTTACAAATTCTGTGAGAATCAAACAGGAGAACTGTATGTTTTAGCCAATCTTAAACACCAAAAAGTCAGAAGACTTCCATAATCGCACAGTGATGCTCAATATGTGTTTTATATGAACTGACTAATTTCAAAGCCATGCTCAATTTCAAAGTCTGGTTGCTAATATGTGCATGTAAAGTATGTAACTTATATTACAAATATTTGAGTTAAAAATAAGTAACACCTGTTAGTTTTTCCCCCATTTATTAATTAAAAGCTCTCCTGTCCCCCATGTTAAAAGAAATCGGGATTAAGATGCCACTTTAGTTCTAGAATAAATATGAACATTAATTCATCTCACTCACAAAAAAAAGCAAAACTGGTTCAGTATTGATCAAAATGAATAAATCCATTAGAACAAAGTTTCTTGAAATTCGTTTATTATGTATCCGAAAAAAGGATTACATTCCGAGATACTAGCAATCACTTTTATTTAAGTGTGCTCGAAATAAAAGTGATTGCTAGTATCTCGGAATGTAATCCGTTTTTTCGGATACATAATAAATGAATTTCAAGAAACTTTGTTCTAATGGATTTGATTATCGACTTGGAATCGTGATACACGAAAAAGGAACTTAGCGCAAGATCCTCTTTTTTCACCTCAAAATGAATAAAAACACTGAAATTCAACTGAATATGATGCAAACCTGCAAGAATTAAATATGTTAAATAATATAAATTTCCTTTATGTATCTAATCCCATTTTATGAACCACTGTCTTTGCTGCCTTCGATGATCCAATTCATCCATACTAATAAGCAAAAATTACTCAAGTTAATCTAACATTTGTTTTCCTTTTTTTTATTATTGCTAAAGAGTTAACTTTTTTTTTTCTTCTGTGGTCTACTGTACAGACATGAATTTACTTTTCTCTAAGCCTGAGGCTTTTATGGTCAGAACATGACAAATACTTGACAATTTTGAATTCTTTACACTTTTCCAGTCATTTTTTCATTAACAAAATAAATATCTTAATAGATAAATTAATTTCTTAGTGTCTGCATGTTCTAATGAGTGATATTGTTTCAAATCATGAAACAGGTTTGTGTTGCCTGTCTTTCTGACACCGTCAGAACAGTTTGCAGTGGAGGCTGCAGTAATAATACATAATTATACATTTTGTGTGTGTGTGTGTGTGTGTGTGTGTGTGTGTGTGTGTGTGTGTCTTAGAAATGCACATACGAAAGTAAGTCGAGTTGACAGTAGTAAAAGCTTAAGTTAGGATGCAAATGTAAATTTAGGTTTGTTATCAAAAAGAGTAACATCTGTAAAAATTGTAATAACCCACATTTTTATATAGTGAAATTTAATTATTCTGACTGTTTTATTAAAATTAACCATTGGTCTTCCATTTAGATCATGATAACCACAGTTAAAACCACACAGCCAGCACATCAATACCATGATAAAAATGTAACTACAGTTGTCAAAAGTTTCGTTGTAAAAGTTTTTTTGCAGAATCTGCAAAATGTTAAATATTTTACCAAAATAAGAGGGATCTCATGAAATGCATGTTATTTTTTAATTAGCACCGACCTGAATAAGATATTTCACATAAAAGATTATTTGATATTTGTAGGACCTGAAGGATTTTTCTGAAGAACAGCAGGCAGTTTAACTGTTCAGGACAAAAAAGTGACTTGTGATCACTAAACAACAACAACAACAAAACACAGCTGTTGATCATTCAGGTAATAACACAGTATTAAAAATCAGGTGTATTTACACTTTTGAATGGGGTTATTTTTTTATAAATTCAACTATTATTTTCTCTTGGGCTATATGTAAACATTATTTACGTGAAATATCTTATTCAGGTCAGTACTAAATAAAAAAAAAACATGCATTTTGTATGATCCCTCTTATTTTGGTAAAATAATTAACATTTTGAAGATTCTGCAAGGTGTATGTAAACTTTTGACTTCAACTGTATATAATTTCTTATATAATGTATGTAATTTTTTATTCATGTCTAAATTACCAATATAATAAACTTTGATATGAATATTCCACATTGCTCCCACGATACCATGGTGCACTTAGTGTTACTACATTAAATCCATGGTAAATGATTGCGATTTGTAGACTGAAAAGCCTCCTGACTGTACCATTGCACAGAGTTTCTACTGATTGTTTGCGTTTCATGCGGCTTTAAACTAGTTTAAATCACTCATTCGTGTTATTCACTGAATTCAAGCTCTTCACACTGAATCTCACAGCGCTGTTTACTGGTCACGTAACTAATACTCATGAGCGAGTAAACGCATCTGCTATAGTAACCTTGCACTGCACTGCCGTTTGAACTTGAGTCAATCAGATAAACGGTCCATGTGGCACGGTTCAAATGTGTAGCACTGTTTTGTTCCGTTTTTACCGCATAAATATTATATTGAACATTTATCGAACTCTTATTATATTGCGATATTTATCATTATGATTTTATCGCCCAGCCCTTGCTATAAGGTAATTGTTTCAACATTGACCAAAAACTAAAAGATAGATGCACGACTGACTACGGTCCAAACTCTGACACCCCCATCAAATCTCCTGCTATGTATCCACTATAATACTCTCTCAGTCTCTCTAAACACAAGCTCTTCCTCCTATATTAACGTACCCTCCTGTCTTTCTCTCTCTCCTCCCCTGGGAAGGACAGATTAGTGTGGGTTGATGGGCGACGGTGGTCTCAATATCATGTGTCAGTGCTGTTCAGATCAAACAGAGAAATACTGATGATCTCTGTCCTGCTCTAGGGTGCCTTTTTCCCCTTCACAAAGAATCCTGGGCCCCTAGAGACCTCAAGCAGCAGTAAGGGGGCTGACAGGACTCCACAGAGCCACTCGGTTGGGCACAGGGAACACAGAGTGATGACGAGGATAAAGATCTAAGGAATGAAATTAGAATAAACACTAAGCACTTTTGTATAATGTATTTTATGGCAGTCCGAGGCTGCCCCTTGAAGGAGCAAAAAGATAATACAGTATTTCTCAGTTTGTCGCATGCTGAAATAGGACACTTCCCTTGCTTTCATCAACCTAAGAAACACAATTATTCACTGTAAACATGTTTGAAATGCTCCAGCTTCATTTCAGTACTTCTCTAGTGGCCTTGGTCTAGGCAGGTTAATCACTGGGGCCTCCTGGTCTGGAGGCCCCGGCCATAAAGCCTAAATTTAGTCATTAGTAGAGGAGTTTCTCTACTCCACCTAATCAATCAGTGTTATGGACAGAAATGGGGGAGGGGGCTGACTCCTTTATTGCTCTCCTAGGCCACTCAACGGATCAATAAGTTACTTTGATCATAATTAGATGATCAGGTTTTTCATGCACTTTAAAGCCGAAATCACTAATGGTCTTCTGTCCAGAGAGCTCACTCATGCATATTCCAGTACACTACTGTCATAAAGGCCACTTCTGTTATGGACCGTCTAAAACAACTTGACATAATTTATTGGGATGTCCTTCCCTTCCTCAAACCAATAGCCATTAATCAATGCTGATGCTTTAAGGCTCAACAAGGAAGAAATGGTGTGAGCTGAGCCCATGATTACAATGATGAAGGAAGTGAAAGATGTGATATTTTATGCAAGGGCATAGTAATAGATTAAAGTTCTGTTACAAATTTAGCAATTACTTTGCAGCAAATAGGGGATATATTAATGTGTTAAATCATATGACTAAATAAAATCCAAACACATTTAATCATACAGCTTCTTTTCATTAGAATTTAGAGACCAAACGAGTTTGAACTTATCTACATTTGGATCCAGTTTAGCTCGTATTTATTTCCCGGTTATCCTTGAAGGACACGCAAGTAAATGGCAACGCAAGTCTGGTCTTAATTGTTGCCACTTGATCTTCTCAAAGTGATTCCTGACTCAAGCTGATTTGGTAAATATTTGTGGTGTTTATTTGATTCTTGAGAGTTTAGTATTCTTGTCACTATTAATGGCCCAAAAAAAGTAAAATGTCACCGACAGCCACTAATGCAGCTGTAATTCTCTGCCTTTTTAAATAAAAAGACTGAGAATTAAGACTCACTAACCAATTTAAACAAGCCGTCACTGTGAAACGAGACACCCACATCCGCAATCTGCCACAAGCTTTACAGGAAATATGTGACTTTGGCATTCAAATACGGCACAGGTCTATTAAGGTTAATTAAGGTTAATTAAATGCCAATAAAACTTGAAAAAAAAAAAAAAACTGTGTGAAACTGATGGAAATACTTTGCATTTCTAGACTGCAATAATTATGTTTACCACTGGAGTCACTGGGCCGTTACATACAACAGTAGGTTATCTGATCAAAAACACTGTTTATAATGTCACCATTTCAAGATCTCTAAATTGCTTTAAGGTTGGCAACATCCAATCTAAGCCATCGTCGATATAAACAGACTATAAAAGAAATTATACAGAGTGGCCTGTGCTGATTGGTGTTGTTGTAAAAGTTTTATAAATAAATGTTATTTGTGTTAATAACTACCCAGGAAAAATTACAGATTAACAGTTTGTATGTTGGGTATATTGGGGGCATATAAGGACATGCATATTTAAATTCAGAAAAAAGTTTTTATTCATTTATTTATTTTATTTTATTTTTTAAATAAATAAAAGTTCATATTCTGTTGACACAATATTGTCAATTTTTGCTCAATTTTTACCAATGAAATAGTATAAGAAAATAGTACCTATAAAAAGTTTGAAAAAAATCGAATGAATGAATGAATGAATGAATGGCCATCTACTGGCAGTTTTTGTTTCTTATTTATGGTGTAATTAAAAAAAAAAATCTTAAATTATTTGTTTTTATGCTTTCCAGTTTATTTTAGGCTGTTGTAGCCTGAGTTTTTGTAATAAATTTGGTAACATTAGTTTAAGGAGAAGTCCACTTCAAGAACAAAAAATTACAGATAATGTACTCACCCCCTTGTCATCCAAAATGTTTGTGTCTTTCTTTCTTCAGTCATAAAGAAATTATGTTTTTTGAGGAAACATTTTTTCTCCATATAATAGACTTCAGTGGTGCCCCAAGTTTGAACTTCCAAAATACAGTTTAAATGCGGCTTCAAACGATCCTAAATGTGGGTGTAAACGATCCCAGCCGAGGAAGAAGGGTCTTATCTAGTGAAACAATTGGTTGTTTTCATTAAAAAATACATACTTTTTAAACTCAAATGCTTGTCTTGTCTTGCTCTGCCTGAACTCTGTGTATTCTGGTTTAAGACAGTTAGGGTATGCCAAAGAAACTCTCCCTCAACTTCAAAAATCATTGCTACAGAAGTACCAAACAAGTTTTTGAACATGCAAAGAAGAACAAACACCCTTAACAAAAAAGGTAAAACAGCGATGTAGTACGATTTTGAAGTTAAGGGAGACCATGAGATGGGAGTTTTTCAACATACCCTAAATATACTGCACCAGAAAAAAAAAACAGTTCAGGCAGAGCAAGATAAGCAAGCATTTGACATTAAAAAATACACAAATTGTATTATTTTTAATGAAAAAAAAAAAAAAAACCATTTGTTTACAACCGCATTTGTTTGAAGTTGCATTTAAACTGCATTTTGGAAGTTCAAACTTGGGGCACCATATAAGTCCATTATATGGATAAAAATGTTTTAAATGTTTTCCTCAAAAAACATAATTTCTTTACAACTGCAGAAAGAAAGACATGAACATCTTGGATGACAAGGGGGTGAGTACATTATCTGTACATTTTTGTTCTGGAAGTGGACTTCTCCTTTAATATAGTAACTAACATGAACGAACAATGAATAATACATTTATTGAACTATTTTATTCATTTTTGTTCATGTTAGTTAATAAAAATACAGTTTATCATTGTTTGTTCATGTTACATGAATATTGTAGTGTTACCATAAATTCTATTTTGAATCAAATAATATAATTCTTTCTAAAGCTACTTTTTGTAATGTCTATTTGATCTGAAGAGGCAATGACTTTTAATGTTTCTGTCTGTCTGCGTGTCTTTAAGAGCTTAGAGGTACAAGTAAAAGTAACATGGGAGTGAAGGTCAAACACAATGTATAAGACAGGTGTCTCCGTTCTTACTGAAGAGAAATTCAGAGTAAAAACCCAGACTGTGAGAAAACCAGAAGATGGAACCATTATTAAAACAGTTTAGCCATCGTTCCTGATCAAAACCAGATGGTCAGCGTCTATAGGTTCTGAGTATTGCTAACAAATACATAGAGACTAAAACCTCCACAGCCTTTCTGCTTTTAACAACTCGGGCGATAGAGTTTAAAGGTTAAAGGTCAGAAAAGGGTGTCTGTGTGTGTTTGAAATACTAACATTTCACACGGATAGACAGACAGAAATAGATTTCAATAGCATACCTTGATGGGATCACAGCTTGACTTAACAGACCACACAGTCTTAAGCTACCAAAAGCTGACTTTAAAATGTTAGATCGCCTGACCTTTTCCTTCCTAAAGTCAAACGCTGTTCACATAAGTGCCATCCGAGGGTTTTAAAGTCAATAAGCTTTGTGAAAGCGTTTACACCACATTGCTGATGACATTCAGACAGTCACCACTGACACAAGCAATAACCAGACCCAGCGGGAATCTGCAGACTATTTCAGCCATGATTTTGACTGAAAATCTGCAGGTTTAAAGACAATAAAATGTGTCACACAGAGCTGAGAGTATTATACTCTTATTGGTAGCTGAAATCACAATCAAATTAGCCACAATACTAAATTAGTAAATGCACAAGAGGATCTGTAGGCTATTATGAATAATGATAGCTCCAGGTCTGCAGAGATCTACAAAGCTTTCTGTGATTTGTAAGATATGTAATTTAATTTGCACTGTTTGTGTTATTTGCACTGTTTTTCATTGTCTGTAGCAACTGCGCTGGCAATGTATTTCCCAAATGTAACTAAAATGAAACCAAATGTTCTCCTGCTCCTGTTATAAATCCAGGAGCATACAAATTAAGATTTAAAAAATTGATAAATGAATGTGTACATGAGTACCTGTGCTCCTTATGGCCTGTCCAGACCTTTAGAGCAAGATAAAAAAATGAGAGAGATGTAGGTCAGACATATTATAGTGTAATTAACATTCATCAAAGCATGCGTCAAAGCTGACTTGGAAAAAAACTGTGTCACTACTGGAAATGTGGAAATGGATCTGGGTTTTTTTTTAGCTTTTCTGAAGAAAGAGAATAATGGCAGAGAAAGGAAAGCAGAGGCAGGGGGACACAAGATGTGTTGTTAAATAGAGAGTACTGTGGCGATGAGTTGAGTACAGAAAGAATAGGGGTCTGATCTGAGCCCAAGGAAGGATGATTACAGTCATTATAGAAAGAAAGAAAGAAAGAAAGAAAGAAAGAAAGGTGTCTGAGTGTGTCCTGAAAAAAGTACAGTACGATATTTTTCACAAGAAAAAATAAATAAGTATGCAAAACAGTTTCTTAATGGAAAGAATTTATTCACTTCTGCTCAAAAAATCATTCTTAAATAATCTTTTTGCTTACCAAGTCTGCATTTTTTGTTCAAAACATAGTAAAACAGTAATACTATTGCATTTTAAAATAACTGTTTTCCATTTTAATATATTTGAAAATGTAATTTAATCCCGTGGTGCAATGCTGAATTTTCAGCATCATTTCTTCCAGTCTTCAGTGTCACAATATCCTTCAGAAATCACTATAAATGCGGTTTTAAACAATCCCAGCTGAGGAAGAAGGGTCTTATCTAGTGAAACGATCAGTTATTTTCATTAAAAAATACAATTGAAAAACTATTAACATGCTGATTTGCTGCTTAAGAAACATTCCTTACAATTATTTTATTATTTTTTACTTTGAACAGTGAAGTGTGCTGAACAGACGCTTTTCAGATCAGTGACAGAAGTCATTTAATTTATCATTTTTTCATTTTTCCTTTATTATTAGTCGAGCTGACAACAGATGAGTGAGGTGAGAAAGACAAGAATTTGGTGAAAGATTTAGCTTCTAAACGAAATAGCCTACAAAAGCATCTGCTTCAAAAATATTTTCGATTTTTTTCGACTTCTGACTTATTTATTTGGTTTCAGCGAGTTTGCTGATTTCAGTGTTTTATATTTAAACTATTTGTTATTTTATATTAGGCCTATTGCATGGTGTAATTGTAGGCCTATTCCTTTTGTTAATAAATGAAACAATCTATGTTTAATATAAGTGAATCCAATTAATGGTTTGTAATGTGTCCTTTTTTTTTTTTTTTTTTTTGAAGGGGGATATCTTACTGGTACTAAACATCTGAACATTAGTGTATGTAAACAGATTTAGTTGGAGTGATTAGGACACAAAAATTGCAATATATTGGCACTGGCATGATCTGTAGGCTTAAAGGGATAGTTCACCCTAAAATGTTTTAATTAATTAATTAATTATCATAATTACACCAAATTAAGATATTTTTGATGAAATCTGAGAGCTTCAACCACTGGCTGAACCATTTGTGTTCTGAAGATGAACGAAGGTCTTGCGGGTTTGGATCAACATGAGGGTGAGTAATTAATGACAGAATTTTCATTTTTGGGTAAACTATCCCTTTAAATGCATTTCAAGTTGTAAATTCCAAATCTCATGTAAAGACTACTTTCTTTTGCTGTTTTGGTTGCTATAATGAGCTGATTTTTGATAGTTATCAGCGTTTTGTTGAACATGTAAACACACTCAATGGAAAGTGCCCACCGTGATAGAAAAACAAACGTGTGTTTGTGTGTTTGGTAAGCTATGCGCTGTGAAAACTTCCCTGATTTCAGCTTGGCAACAGAACAGCTGGACCTGACGGTAGCTTTGCAGATACAGAAGTCACAATGTCAAGTCTGGGGTGGTCTCGTAGAAGACATTTGCGTGTATGCATGCACTACATGGTGAGTATTGCTGTAATTTGGACTAATCTAATTTTACCTAATCTAGTATACTGTCTTTAGAAAAGACACACTTGAACATGAACAAAAGACAAACTAGACAGGGCTACCACATCACTAACCCCAGTGCATATCAAGCTACAAAATACACATCATCTTACTGTCACACACACCAAATTACCAACATATGCTTAACAAACTTCATGTGTAATAAGAAAGAACAGAGCCGGAGGAAACAGGATGCTTGTTAATTTTCATATCAGTGTAGTGCAAAATGTTTAGATTTGATACACTATTCGGTTCTTAACAAACGATGGTTTTTGAAAGATGATAACTCTGTTCTTAACGTATCCATGAGCTATATCCAATCATTGCCAGAGTCTGACCTGCTAACATCTATTTCAAAGTACGCAGTTCCACACTGATCCAGATTGAACTGAGATAAACTCAACAGTAATACGATTAAGGTTTAAACAAATTTGTTGGGTATTGAAGATATAAAGATATCTTTCTTTGTTTATTTTTGACATTTGACTAGTCTGGAGAATCAAGAATAGATAAGGCATATGTTATTTTTTTTCTATTGTTAAATTATTTTTCGAAATTACACACAAACTTATGTATACACTGTCATTTGAAAGTTTGGAAGATTCTTAATGTTTTTTGAAGACATTTCTTGTGCTTATCAAAGCTGCATAACAAATACAGAAAATATTGTAATCTTGTGAAATATTATGATGTAAAATAAAGATTTTAACACTTTTACAATCCATTACAATTCCATTACTCTTCAGTGTTACATGATTATTCAGAAATCATTGTTATATGCTGATTTAGAAACAGTTGTGCTGCTTAATATGATTTTGGAATCTGTGATACTTTTTTTTTAGGATTCTTTGGTGAATAAAAAGTTAAAAACTACAGCATTTATTTAAAACAGAATTTTTTTCTAACGATGCACACTAGTGTTCAAAAGTTTGGGGTCGGTAAATGTTTCATTTTTTAGTTTTTTGAAAGAAATGTATACTTTTATTCAGTATGGATGTGCCAAATTAATAAAAAGTCAAAACAAAGAATTACATTGTTAGAAAAGATTTATGTTTTGAATAAATGTTGTTCTTTTTAACTTTTTATTCATCAAATAATCCTGGAATTTTTTTTATTACAGGTTCCAAAAAAATAATTGGCAGCACAACTGTTTCCAAAATTGATAATAAATCAGCATATTAGAATGATTTCTGAAGGAACGTTTGACATTCCATCCATTACTGGGAAAAAGTTTGAGCAAAACCTTATCAACACCCTTGAACTTTTGCCCCTTAACCCTCGATTTCAGTCTGAATGTAAACACTTTTATCGTCATTCTGCTTGTTTATTCAGTGTGCATGTCAGTTTACGTTTTGCTGTCATGAATGAAAAAAAAATCCAGAGAATTTCCAATTACATGTAAACAAGTTTTTTTTGTTGTTTTTTTTTGTAATAAGCTGAATCGTTATCAGTGTATTGACACACTAGCTATCATCAAGCTGACAGCATAACCAGCACAGCCACAAATCAACACTTTAACATATTAGCTATTGAGTCTCGCTTCAGCATAGAGGGTGACTAAGTTCAGAACTACAGCTTATGTTCTTCATTATCCGGTGCTTGCCCGGACACCAACGGCATGTTCTGATTGGCTCTGCCTGGTCTCGGAGAGGCAACACAGATCTGACTTTAAACTGAAGCAGAGGCTGATAATAAAATTTCCCCCACATGGGAATGAGATTAACTCGTACGAGTCTGACTGCATGGAGAAATGTTCTCTTCTTCTGTCCTCCCACACCTGGTCGTTTAACATGAGCTGCTGACAGGGAGGATTTTCACACTATTTTGAATGGCTTGGGTGCTCTACTCATATTTGTGAGTGTGTGAGTGCATGTTTCTCAATTCAAATGTGAAAAGCAAGTGTAAATGTAGATGCATGCTGTTCCATGTCTATAAAATAAGTCTGCACTTTGTCTGCATAACCAGGGTTGGAAAGGTTGCTTTTCAAAATGCAATTAAAAAGTCATTTGTAATGTATTTTGTTAGATTACACAAGTTTTGCAACTTAATATAATTACTTTATAATACTTTGGAAATACTAATAAGGTATGCTACACAAAGGGCCCTATTTTAACAATCTAGGCGCATGGTCACAAAGGATTGTACCTATTCTCTTAATGAATCATGGGTGTTTTGTGTTTTTGTAATAAACCAATCAGAGTCAATCAGATTTAAAATGATATATTAATTATATATTTTTGGAATAATTTGGGTATTTTGAAATTAAGAAGTGTTTTGGGTGCTTTATAACTTGGTGGGATATATCCATTAATGTAATAAACTACTCCTGTGGTTATCCTACTAGAAAACCTGTGTGATCTTGGCACGGGAATGTTTCATATATCCACTAAAAATCGCTTTGGGACCTGCTGGTTAAATGAATGAATGAATGAATGAATGAATAATAAAGGCTAAAAAAAATTGCTTTGATAAATGTTCTACCATTATTTGTTTGCAAATGGTTTGAAATTAATAAATTTTTAAGTGTGACTTGGGTATCCGAATAAGTTTTGGCATAATAGACACATGGACATATAGACAATAGACATAGACATATTAAGTAGCAGAAGTATATTTGTAGCATTATCCAAAAATACATTGTATGGGTCAAAATGATCGATTTTTCTTTTATGCCAAAAATCATTAGGATATTAAGTAAAGATCATGTTTCATGAAGATATTTTGTAAATGTCCTTATTTTTTGATTAGTTATATGCGCTGCTAAGAACTTCATTTGGACAAGTTTAAAGGCGATTTTCTATATATTCTATAATATTTAGATTTTTTTGCACCCTCAGATTCCAGATTTTCAAATAGTTGTATTTCAGCCAAATATTGTCCTATCCTAACAAACCATACATCAATGTAAAGCTTATTTATGATGTATATCTGATGACATTTCAAAAAATGTAACCTTATGACTGTTTTTTTGGTCCAGGGTTACATATACTGCTCTTCCAAGCACAGCAGAGAAGCTGTTTATGCACTCAAGTGTGTGTGTGAATGAGTGACCATCAAAATCTACACTGCTACTGTCCATTATACTGTCAGTTATCTCAGACTGTTTTCTTTTCTAACTGAATCCTGTGAGCCTTGATAAACAGGTTAGTGCAGATGTGATTTTCCCTAAGTGCGCGTGTCTGGAGATCATCAGGGGACAGCACAACACCCACGCCAACACCAGAAGCAAAGTCAGCACAGTAACTATACAAAATTAGGTCTTAGCACTTCAACAACGGCAGGAAAATACACCTCCCTACTTTCTCTAAACATAAGTCACTTGATGTCCCGTTCCTCTGAAGCCTCCCAGGCCACCCAGCCTCAGCAGCACCATATCAATCTTCACCGGCATGTTTCTCTATTGGTTTTTCTCTTCATTTCTCTTCCGTCTGAGCAGGCACCAACTCTGGAGTCAGGGTCTTTTGTTCCCTCCATTTCATGTGCCATAAAAACAAACAGAACTCAAGATGGCCGCCATTGCGATAAAGCGGGAAAATAAACAAACGTGTGAGCGTTACCTGCTGGCTCAAGAATCTGTGAATGGTTTAGATGTTTAAAGTTCAGTGCAAGTCGCTTTATTTTACTTTAAAATGACGTGACCATGTCTTTGAAGCCGGTGAAGCAAATAATGCAATCAGCTGAAGTCAGCAGCATGTGGCTGAGTGCTCGTGTGTATATCCAATTATGTGATGACTTTACAATGACTCCAATGCAATCTAAAGTAACAGATTTTTTTAATATTTAGTATTATGGTGTTTGAAAGCAGCTGCTAGACTAGATATTGAGGACTTGAGCGCTTAATATAAAAAGCAACAATTTACAGACAATATTTGACATATTTATAAATATTTAAATATTTGACAATACATTGGGGTTCAAGGATGTGCTCTTAAACCTATGACATAATACCATTTTCACTTCTTGTAGCTTTAAATAGATAATCAGTTTAAGTATAAGCAAAAATCATGCTTCTGGTTTATTTAATTATTAATATTGATTGAAGGTACCATAAAGGTGTCTAAAGAAAAGAAACAACACTGTTATTCACAGTAAAAGATAAATGATTTAACTCATTAGCTCTTTTTTCACAGCAATCCTGTTAAACTGCCGTAAAATTACCAGTGTGACTTTACCGGTAAATACACAAATATGCTGTTCACACAGGCGGCCACATTCTGGCTTTTTACCGATAAGAGACCAATCACACATCAGCACCAAAATGCCGGTAAATTCGGTGATGTCAGTCATCGTAAACAATCTATAAAAGCTGCGCAGTTGTCTTCATGTGCCCGGATTAATAGAAGCACTTTAGTTTCACTATCTGTCCAATTTGACAAATTTTTTGAAGTCTAAGTGACAGGCATAAGGGGGTGATAAAAAGGAATGCGTTTTTGCTCTTAAAAGCATAATAGCATCTAACTGCAGAGCTGCAGCACTGATAAATGGAAAAGAAGGCTGTCATCTCCATAAGAATGCTATGATTGGAAAATCTGGACCAAAGCAGACTTTATTCCTCAGCACGAATATAAGTTTACATGCTCATACTGATAATCTTCATTCTGTGTTCACACGGAACATACCGGCAATTTAATGGTAATTTAAAACTTATACTGGTAAATTTCCAGAACTAATTCACTGGTATTTTTTAAAAGGTCCTGTTCACACATGATCTCTTAACTGTAATTTACCAGTAAAGACCGTATGTGTGAAAGGGGCTACTGTCTGAGTAATTTCTTACCTTTTTAAATAACAACTATTCATCATGTTGAGGTGCAAATATCTGATACTTGCACTAAGTAGTATAAATAGCATCTAACCAATATTATTGCAAAGAAAATACTGGAATTTTTACATAGTGTAAATAGAAAATATCACTATTTGCATAGTGTGAACAGCAAACAAATTGAATTGTTGCAGTCATGATTAAAATTTGCTTCGTGTGTATTGGTTATTTGACAAATAAAAAAGTATAGGTATTTTTCACAGACAAAATACTATTGGTCAATCTATACTTTATCGATCTAAAGCTAGAGCTGGAAGTCAATTCCAAAAAGAATTGGGACTGGGAATCGAGAGTCGGTTCACAAAAAATAAACTGAATGAAAACGAGTCGGTACTGAGCTCGTTTGAGTTTGAGGATGCAGATTAGAAGTTTGTTTCCATGAAAAGGTATGTTCGGATCATTTTAATGAACCAGTTCAAAAAACTATTCGGAAATTATTTTACGGTGGATCTGACTCATGTTGTCCACAGTTTTAAGCGTTGCATGACAGAATAAATCATGACGTGGTCTTGATCTTATTTCCATCTTAAATAAATGGTATTTTTTAACCTTTCTATAAGCCAATGATAATTCTGAAAAGAAAACATAGAGCACAGATCAGTGGCCGAGAATATGTCTGATTGACAGATAAACCACAAGCTATTTTATCAGTGTTGTTATTGTTCTGGTTATTTTGTTTCAGTGTATAGTTTGCTCATTTTGTGCAAAGCATACGGATAAAGTAAACATCATTCAGCTGAACTGTGCACATGTATTTTAGACACTTTATGTCTTATGTTTTATTTATGCAGTAAACACATATCCACTGCTGAGCTGTGGGTTATGACTCATTTCATGGGCAATGCAGACAAAATTACAATTTAAAATCAGTCAGAGCTACAGAAATGTATCAAATAATTTTTTTTTTACAAATGAAGCTACTTTCTAAAACCTTTACATCCTGCAGTCATTGCTAAATTAGGTTCCTCCAATCTAAAAAACAAGAATCGAAAAATAATCGAAAACAACAGTGAGGAATCGATTCTTGGAATCGAATCCCATCGATTCCAGAACCAGCAATTGGAATCGTTTCCAAAAATTGAACAGCCCTATTTAAACCTTTAATAAAACTGTGAATACTAAAACAGACGGGGTTTGTTGTAAGTAATATATTAAAGGTGGAAGGACGTAAAAAAAAAAAAACCTACATCCATTTTCACTTGAGGGCAAAGGTTGAGAAAGCTTGAACCTCCATTGCCACAGGGGTAGCAGCTAAGTTCAAATCCCAAGCGGATCAAGTAAAAGTGGGGTAAGTTGAGGTGAGGACACCCTCTCAGATCAGTCCATCAGTCTCTCAGATAGACGCCGGAAGCTCTCAGTGGGTAACACTAGGAGAAGGGTACTGATTGTGTAAATAAAGTTTAGTATTCTCACATGTATACTGATTGGAGAGTATTGCTGTCATCACTCTTCAGACTTCACTCACTTGTTGTGCAGTATGAGGAACGGATAGACTGAAGACATGTTTTTGAACAACCCAAGTGTTTAGGGAAGAATAAAATGTTCCATCTTATTATACAGTACAACACAAAGTCATTATTTTCTATGCCAAAGGTTTAATGAGTTTTCTAATTACAATAAATGCTCCCAAACTGAAAGGATGTCTCCTATTACTAGCCACAGGGAAGGTTGGGTTTGGCGGGATGCTTTTGTTTATGTGTTCAAGATGAACTTCAATTCCCATAATTCAACTAAGCCGGACGTGCCTCAACTTCCTCAATGTCTGTCACCAATCTGTCACCGTGGTAATAAGTGGCAATCAGTGTAATTCTGGTCAGCTAAAGTGCGACTGTGAGGGTGGCACAAGCCTGTATTCAATCATGGGGAACAAAACTGCAGCCTGCTTTCTATCAAAAAAAGGTTTTTCTTCTCTTTCTTTCTGCCTCTCTCTATATTGGATATTTGATACGAAGAAAAAGCATAGGAGGGCAGCTAAGGGAAGAAGCGCTGGATGAATGAAGAAAAATGTCAAGAATTAAAAAGAAAACCTTGAGGCTTAGCACTCCGAAAAGTCTGAACTGTCAAGGAAAATAGGAAAGGGCTACATAATAGACCAAGATGACAAAGCTGATCATTTTTCATTATTACAAAAATCAAATTACATCCTCTAATGGTGGAATAAATTAGTGTAATCATGCTCGAATGGGCTGTTCATCACCTGCCCCCTGGGGGATTCTCTGATTAATAGAGGACTGGCAGTCATCACTGACATTTTACATGCACGTCACACCTTTTAAAGTTGATACCTAAAGCTTAATTTACCAAGCCCACCACCAGCAGATGAAGATGAAACTGTCTGGACCACAAAAAGTGCTCATCAGTCTTCGTCAGAACCCAATGCGTAGACATAAGTGAAGATGAAAAAATGATGAAGATTGTAATATGTAATAGGTTAGACAATTTCAGTGACGCCCACAGAATTGTCTAGGGGAACTATCATCCAAAAAAAGCAGAAAAACATTATGATATTGTGAAGAAATGGGGGGGTCTGTCTCTCTATTTCTGGGATTTCAAAGGGGACATCGGATGTACATTTTCCACAATTGGTATGATTTTTAGGGTGCTCATGAAATCTCTGCAACATACTTTGGTTAAAATTCCTTATTCCTCACTGATGCTTCAGAAGGAAAAACTATGCATTAGAAGCAGGGGGGGTGAAAACTTTTTTGAATTTGAAGATCAGAGTAAATTTAACTTGTTTTGTCTTCTGGGGAACATATAAGTATCTTGTAGCTGAAAAGGCAGTACTAAATAAATAAATAAAGCAAAAAAAACATGTATCGTTTGTCCTTCTGAAGCATCAGTGAGGGTTTGAACCTTCTTAAATAGTTGCATATGAGTCCCTCAGTTGTGAAAATCGTGGGACCTGAAAGACTTTTCTGAAGAACAGCAGGCAGTTTAACTGTTCAGGACAAACAAGGGACTTATGAACTAAACTGAAAAAAAAAAACGCTGTGGATCGTTCAGGTAACAACGAAGTATTAGGAATCAAGTGTATATAAACTTTTGAACAGTATTTTTTTTATAAATTTAACTATTATTTTCTCTTGTGGACCATATGTAAACCTATTTTATGTGAAATATCTTAATCAGGGCAGTACTAAATAAAAAATAACATGCATCCCTCTTATTTTGGTAAAAGAATTAACATTTTGCAGATTCTGCAAGGTGTATGTAAACTTTTGACTTGTATATATATATATCCAAAAAGCAACGTGTGTAGTCAGAAATAGCATGTATAACTCATGGCAAGAGATCTAAGAGAACGTCAATAGAACAATTAGTCCGTCTCATATCCTGTATAGGATCAACTGTAGACATCCGTCAATAATCCAGCTCTGGAAGCAATGAAGTTGTTCTCTCTGAAACGTCTGCTAGACGACCTTGGTTACGGTGGGCTTAGTCAAGCACACTATTTTAATACCCTCTACTTCTGCCTACATTAATCACGCACTGCCTGACATGTGGAGTGCATGAGAGTTCAACTTAGAGCATGCATAATAGTTGTGAAAATCTGAAAAACTACATCTGAATGCATCGTTCACCTTGAAAAAAAAAATGAATCTCAAGTGTGTGTATGCTGATATAAAGCATGAGCAAAAATACACTGTATCTGACTGTGCATGTATGATAGATGCTATCTAAACTCAACAAGCTCACTTAAATAAATCTCAGTGGCACATGAACAGAGCACGATGTATTAGAGCGTTTTTTAAGTGCTGCTCAAAGGGCGTTTAGAGCAAGCATGAGATAGAAAAAGAATGAGATGAATGCGTGGTCAAAGATCATGTCCACTCATAGATGACTGTACAAGAGGAAGCCAAAGACAAACTCAATGGCAAAGATGGGCAGTCTTTCAGGGCACATTACATGCACTTAACAAATAGATATTTGAAGTAAAACATCCAACCCAAACTTCCACATGCTCACTCTGTACAGATCAGCAAGTTCAGCATGACCACCCCCACATGCTTCAGAGCAGAATTATTGAAACCTTCAGTATCGTAACATTGATAGAAGACTAATCAGTTACAGATCATGCAGACATTTCAACATATTTATCCACAAATCACTTCTCTTCTATTCCTCTCTATCTGTTGCTCTGTTCCAAAACCTAGTCAGATACCTAGGCAGCATTTTAAGGCTTGCATGTGAAGGCTGTTCCAAAAAAAATAGGCACTTTGAATTTAAACTTCCTAAGATTCTTTTTTTTTTTCTCCAAAATGTTAATGTCTTTCTTTCTTCAGTCCCAAAGAAATTAAGTTTTTTGAGGAAAACATTCCAGGATTTTTATCCATATAGTGGACTTCAATGGAAATCAACAGGTTGAAGGTCTAAATTGTTTCAATGCAGCTTCAAAGGGCTCTACATACCAGCCAAGGAACAAGGGTCTTTATCTAGCCAAATGAACGGTCATTTTCTAAAAAAAAAAAAAAAAAAAAAATGATGTACTTTTAAACCACAAATGCTGATCTTGACCCAGCTTGACTTCACACATGATGTAATCCTGCATGCCTGATGTAGGCGGAGGGACCAACCCAATGTTTCCAAACGAACGTGCAAAGAAAGTCAAACGCCCTTTACAAAAATGGTAAAACAATGATGTCGGACAATTTTGAAGTTGGGGGAGAAAATGAGATGGAGTTTTTCACCCTACCCTACCTTTCTGAACCGAAGTACACAGATGAAGAACTAACCGTGCATGACCTTTTCAATGTGATTACGCAATGCGTGAAGATGTGTATCACAGAGCTAGTGCAAGATGAGCATTTGTGGTTACAAAGAAACTAGAATTTTTTAATTATTTAAAGATAAATAAATAGATAAGACCCTCATTAATCAAGTATGATCATGTAGAGCCCTTCAAAACTGCACTGAAACTGCCATTTGGACCTTCAACCCATTGAAGTCCTCTACATGGAGAAAAAGCCTAGAATATTTTCCTCGAAAACCTTAATTTCTTTTCAACTGAAGAAAGAAACACCTTGGATGGTGAGTAAATTATCAGAACATTTTTATTCTGAAAGTGAAGTAATCCTTTAAACCTCTTTGTCTTGCCTTTCCCTCCGTCTTTCTGTAACTACCGTTTTAGCTGTCCTTAGTGTATTTGCCATTGTGTTCATGAGCTGTCAAAATCTTATCAGAGCCTCATAAATAAATAGCTCCACTGGAACCAAAACAAAGTAATTACACAGATCCTGAGAGCCTAAACCTCTCTTCCTGAACATGAGGACCCCCTAAGGACTCCCTGCCATGGGATTTAGGTATTGCACTCAGTGCCTGGAGAGAAAGACTAAAGTGCAAAGCTGGTTTCACTTTTTGGTCTACTTCTTCCTTTGCTCTTCACATCTATGTGATGAAGGTTAACCGTTTCGACACATAGAGCGCAGCCAGTCATCAGTCAATTCAGTTTTCATAAAAATTTGATCTGGCAGTGGATCACTAGACCCCTGAGTAGTCAGCAGACTATATGTCCATGATTTCAGACCTAACTGCCCAGGGGAGTCTTACCTTTCCCATGTCCCCGTAAACTCTACATCAACCCTTCTCTTTTACAGCATGTGGTGCTGGAGCATGCTGGGCTAGTTGAGGTGCTCTAGGTGTTCCTTGCAAGTTATGAAAACCTTGTGTACCCTTTGGGAGAACATTTGGGGTGCTGTTAGTACTAGTAAAATATTGCAAAATATGGCCTGAGATGGCAGTTTGTCCCCCATGTGTGACCTCTGACCCGGGTCACTGAACAAATCTTTGTTTTCATTTTACAGTAGATGTATGCAACTATGTGTGTTTGTACATGTGTCACGCTCATCTGGAAGAAATGGAAAGTCATTTTAAATGTTTTGACAGCTTGAGTGAGTTAGAGTATCTGTAAATCATAACCACAACTGGTAATATACACTTGATACCTCTTGAATAAACAAGCATGTGCATACATATACACATGTGCACAACAGGCCATGCAGAATCCCAAATTATGCATTATGGAAATATTTAGCTACAGTAAGATAAGAATACAAATAATTCAAGCAGATGTACATTTTTAGTTATACTAGCGTTCAAAAGTTTTGGGGTCGTAAGATTTTTCAAATAGTTCTTTCATGCTCAACAAGCCTGCATTTATTTGATAAAAAAGAAAGTTATAAAGTAAATTTGATCAGACTTTTAAGTAGCCTTTCTATTTGAATATACTTTAAAATGTAATTTATCCCATTCAGCAAAGTTGACTATTCAGCAGCTATTACAATTTTGAAACAATTTTAATATGCTAATATGCTGCTTAATAAACATTTATTTTTAATATCACTGTTTAAAAAACAGTAGTGATGTGTTAGTGGGAACCATGATACATTTTTTATCAAGATTCCTTCATTAACCCTTTAACTGTCACTCCCATTTTTGAACATAGACGTGAAAATGCAGTATTCAAACTAACATTTTTATAATTCATGAATGAAAACATTTTGTAAAATTATTTGGAGGTACATTTTCCATGGTAATGCAATGTCTGATTTTAAAATGTTTTTAAAGCGTGAATTTGAGATCAGTTTTCAACTGATAAATAATTTCGTATGATTTCTAAAGCGTGATAGAGAAACGGCAATGAAGAAAGTTTTTTTGACAAAGGTCAGAACTCGTGTTATGAAGTAGATTTTTGAGGTGCACTCTTGTCATATTAATCTATTACTTTTCCTACATAATATGTAACACAAAAAAAACCTTTCCAGCGATATATAGTTTGTCATGTTTAGGATTTATTTGTAAAATGGTAAACTGAGGGGACGGATGTCATTTAAGGGGTTCACCCGAAAATTATGTAATTAATTACTCACCCTCCTGTCGTTCCAAAGCCCTAAGACCTTCGTTCATCTCCGAATGTGCTTCAAAGACTGACAATTAAGAGAAGAAAAGTGTTATAAAGTGTATAGTGTATAAAGTTGTTATTTTTGTTTTCTTTGCACACAAAAAGTATTCTTGTAGCTTCGTCAAATTACGGTTGGCCACAAGGACTATTTTAACAATGTCCTTACTACCTTTCTTGGTCAGCTGCATTGCTGTCACACCAAACTTTTGGATTTCATCAAAAATATCTTAATTTGTGTTCTGAAGATGAACAAATGTCTTACAGGTTTGAAATGACATGAGGGGGATCAATTAACGGCATAATTTGTCATTTTTATGTCAACTATCCCTTTAACAAAAAGTTGAAAAGACTATAATTTATTTTAAATTGAAATTAAGGTGTACCAACATGTTATTCCTGTGGCAATTGATGCTTTATAGATATTCAATTTAAAATGGTCAAACAGTTCAGCACATTTGTCTTTCATACACTGTTTCATTTTCTATCCATGATATTTCTAGAAGCTCACTAACGGTCACTTGCGGAAACATAATTAATGCAGCTTAAGCACAATGCAGAATAAGAGCAAACAGATGTTGGAGGAAGGATAGAGAAAAGCAGATATTCAAGCACAGAATGTAACTGGAACACATGAAACTCTCACAGTAGTCTACAAGTGAGAGCAGCCATCAAAAACGACAAGTCCAGCAAAAGTGCTCCTTGTATTGATGGAGAGAAGAAAAGAGCTGTGATCAGCAGCACAGAAGGAGAAAAGAAAGTCTATAGGTTGCTTTGGACTGTTAGAACATTTATAGTATGTGTGTGTGAACAACGTATGAGGTTAAGGTGCTCTGACAAGTCTGATGTCAAAGAGTTTGCCGCAATGTCAAAACTCTGAAAGAGATAAAGCAGTAATTCCACAACATTTACTAGTGGAGTAGACACTGAAAATCAGTTATCTTGACCTAATATAAGGCAGCATCCGCCTAGTCTACTCAAAACAACATCTGCTGAATGTTTTTACTGAAATCTCTTGTCTCTTCTGTCAGAGGTCTGTCACACTCACCAATTAAGAATAGAGGAGGGATGACAGATTAAAGGACTGTCTCTGACATTTCTTTCCGACGTTCTCTCTGTCATGCAGCGCCTCGTTTTGGCATGCAAATTAATGGAATAACGTTACTCTGTCAGTGTGTTTGTCCCCTCAGGGATTGTCGTAGAAACTATGTTCAGGCACAGCTTCAGTGGAAAAGATTTACATTGAATAAACACAAGCTATTCTGTTTTTGCTTTCATGTTTTATTAGTCATTAAGGATGGGAGAGCCCCCAGTAAAACACTTGGGTACACAATCCCAGTGGTCAGCAACAGCAAAAGTCCCTTTAAGGCAAGTCAGTTCACTCAGGAATTTATTAGAAACCGCCCAGGCAGCTATATTCTATGTACAGTAGGTAATAGGAATACATGCATGTACAACTTTTGGTGCAAATTCATTTATTCATTGCAAACTCCAAGACACAAACCTAGCCATTTGCGAAACACTGCTGATGTAATGCTTCAAATTTTTAAATACAATGCTTTATAGTGTAACATATTTCAATATCACCAAAAGTTGGCAACAATGTTTGTGTATCCTTCAACAAATCAATAGTCATGCCCTTGAGCACAACCTCCTCCTACATGAATGGGGAAAGACCATAATCTTCAAAATGGATTGCCACAATTCTGTTTCCATAACATATTTCAAATCAGCGATTAAATCTGACAACAATGGCATCATAAATTTGTGCTTTAGCAGGGAAATTAGCTGTTGGGGCTGTTAACACTTCCCCACTGCTACTGTATACCGACTTCCTCCTGATACTCTAATGATTTTGCAAATGAGGCTGGAAATCAGGTAGAGGGGGACTTAGCTAAGTCTTTGAACACACAGTTGCTTAAACCATGCACTCATCTCCAAATAAACAATGCCTCTGCATTAGTGGTTTAAAATATTTCTGACTAAAGACATTATTTCTTAAGTGAACGCAACATCTCGCATATATGTGATCCCTTTCACTGGAAAAGATTAGCTTGGCATTTTTACAGCAGTCTACCAGGCATCTGAAGATGTATTGTTAAAAAAAAGCAGCGGCTTGCTACATATTTACATTTTCCACCGCCTGGTTTTGCAGTCACAGTGTGGCATTAATAAAAGCTGGAGCAACTCACTCTAAGAATTGCATTGTCCATATGGAAATAATGTACTTGACTCTTTCTAAACAGTTTGTGGTCAACATGCTAAATTAACTGTTGAAATTACAGACTACAGTATATAGACAAAATAGTAATTTTAGTTATATTTTTACCTAAATTCCGTTTTATTTTTTTTCCAAATTCTTTTATTTTTTTTTTACATTTATTTATTATTATTTTTTTTTTATTCAGTTTTTTTCCCCTTTAAATTTCCCTTAAAACTCTATTTTTGTCATGAACTGTGCTGTTATGGCTCCCTCCTTTCACCTCTAGAGGGAGCCTTCTCTGTTCACATGGACTATTACTCACTCCATTCCCCATAATCCCTTTCTGTGACTCCTGACCCTTCACCCCTCACCTTTGTCAGCCATCTTGCTTATTACCCTCACTGTATAAATAGACCGGTTTGGCCATTGTTTCTCCGCCAAGTCTTGATTAAATTTTCCTTGTCAATCCCGAGCGTATTTACCCGTGTTTGTTTTCCCGTTGCCGTCTCTGTCTGTTCCCTGGTTCCTGATCCTTTCCCGCCCAACTATTTACCCCTTGCCTGCCTTTGGATTATTCTTGTTAGCCTGCCACCTACCCAGACTTACACGCTCGG
The DNA here is from genome assembly GCA_033026305.1 of Cirrhinus molitorella. NCBI lineage: Eukaryota > Metazoa > Chordata > Actinopteri > Cypriniformes > Cyprinidae > Cirrhinus > Cirrhinus molitorella. The sequence continues at coordinate 26,246,939 of CM065117.1, read as the reverse complement.
ACATTGACCTTCCCCTGGTTGTTCTACGTTGTCCCTGTTTGTTCCTGCCTGACCCTGCCTGTCTGACTATGATTCCTGCCTTTAATAAAGTTACGCACATGGATCCACCCTTGTCAGACCCTTTCATCAAAGTTTTAATGGTTAAAATAAAATATTATTACAAAATTATGTCTTATTAATTGAAATCATGAAACTTAAATGTTTAACAAAAATAAACAAACAAATAAAAATAAATACAAAAATAAAATTTCTTTTACCAAGAAATATATTTTTTTTACCAAATTCTGTGTTTTCCATTCATTTTCTGATTTTATTTTAATGGTTTAGTAATCAAAAGCATATCTTATTAACTGATGTTTATAAAAAAGGAAGTTATTATTATTATTATTATTATTTATTTATTTTTTTTAAATACTGTGTTATGTATTTACATTTTTCTAGTATATAAATTTGTTTTTTTTTGTTTTGTTTTGTTTTGTTTTCTGGTAAATATTCCTAAAAACAATAAGGCTTAAATAATAATTTTATTTGTAGTAGTAGTAGTAGTACTATCATTACATTTAAGTAATATATTTCTGTCACAGGGCAAATGGTGTTATGGATGTGACAATTTACGTTATGGATTTGACATATAAATACTTAGGGAATGTATGTATTATCAATATACCAAACCATCTGTTTATATTTGAATAAACATCAGAAAAATATCAGTCTATGCAAGTGTTTTATGTTAAAAAAGAAAATTAATCCTGCGTTATGGATGTGACAAAGAAGGACACTACATACTTTGTTTGATTTCTGTGAATTAAAATGCACAAACCAGATGCAATAATACCCAACAAATAGAGAAGCGATGGCTCTTCACAGAACATATAATTGTTACTTATGTTGTTGTTATTGTTATGGATGTGACAAGCCTGAAAATAGCACTTCCCAGATTATGGAAACTCATGCACTAAAAAATATAAATAAATATTTTAAAAACTTTAAGAGAGACCTCACATGGGTATTTTTTTTTTTTCCATGGTAAGGTTGATATTTGAATGGAATTACCCCACAGTTTCTTCAAGTTAAAGTGAACGTTTATTTTGACAGGCTGCTGTGAGAACATTTAAGTTTCTGTTTGTATATAATATGACAATAGTTTTTCTCAAAAGAAACTATAAAATACTCATGAAGTGACTCTCAGAGCAGTCTCTAGAGATTATGTCCATGTGTTCACGTATTGAGGCGGCAAATGCTCAAACCACAGCTTGCATCACACTCGATTCATTATGTGTAAACTAAACTGTGCCTTTGAGCCATTCATTCTCCCAAAGACACGCTGAACATGCAGGATTCATATTTAATATAATATTCATATTCACCCATCCCCTCTGTGGAAGTTTACTTCACCACTTTACAATTACTCTAATCATGACAAACTATATATCGTTGGAAAGGTCTAAGACTCCTAAATAGATATTTTTCCTTTTTCTTTTATTTGGTGTTACAAATTATGTAGGAAAAGTAATAGATTAATTTATGACAAGAGTGCACCTCAAAAATCTACTTCATAACAGGAGTTCTGATCTTGCTTCATTTTCTTTTCCCCTATCCAGCTTTAGAAATTATAAGACATTATATATCACTTGAAAACTTAAAATCTCAAAATGTATCCTTTGAAAACCATTTTAAAATCAGACATTGCATTACCAGAGAAAATGTACATAAAAATCATATTACAAAAATATTTTCATTATGAATTATCAAAAAAAAATTAAGTTTGAATATTGCATTTTCACATCTATGTTCAAAAATGGGAGTGACAGTTAAAGGGTTAAATACTATTTTTGCCTAAAATTTTGCTTTGGCTTAATATCCACAGACACTAGTCATATTACGTTAGGTTTAAGAGTACACACCTATTTTTGATTTATTAATACAAAATTGAGCAAATTCCATGACATTCCACGTTATATAGTAAATTCCATTTTTATGTCTGCACTCTGTGATTCCGTTTGCATTTTCCACATTGTGAAAATCTTAGGGCCCTATAAACAGAAAATAAGCAAACTTCATCTATTCACACTGATAGTAAAGTCCAAGACTGCTAGGATGAAGAAAAGCCAGTGCAATGCAAAATGAAGTGTGCCTTTAAGACAACAGAATTGTGTAGCTAGCAAAAACTGCCACTATTTTGGTTACTCTTTTTAAATCCACAAACCCAAGCCCAGAAAAAAATGCAGACTTCTTTGCATTATCTGTACTGAATTTGAGGAAACATCTGCTGATTTCTGTGGAACTGATTTAAACGTGCAGTAAATGGAGCACACAATACAAGTTTGTTATAGGTAAAATTATAATCAATTAGTCAAGATATTAAATAAGCGAACAGACAAGAAGTTCTGCATGCAGATTTTGTTTAGACCTGCATATATACAGTGATTGAATGCTTAGATCCACTGGCTGGATGAGTGAGCAAGTGAGTGTGTGTGAAACAGCTTTGCCCTGATCACTCAACCTCAGAGGTCCTCCTTGCACTAAAAGCTTTTTTAATTATGAATTCCATTAGTCTCTCTATCTCTCTCTCTCTTTCCCCACCCTCTAGACACCATCACAAAAGACGCAAGCACCCAAACACAACTGTGCACACTGACCAATCTGAAACATAAACACACATAACATAAACTAATAACATAATTAAATATTTTTTAAAAAGCAACCATATATCAGTAAAGTTGCTCCTGTTCAAAGTATCCATTATTAAATAAATAAATAAATAAATAAATAAACAAACTGCATTATTTAGAGATAACACCAGAATAGGCTCCATAGCCCTTAACGGCATGAGTCACATCAGATGGAGATAAGTAGCTGGGATTATTGATTTTTATATGAAGTGTATTCACTCGCTTTTAACCAAAGTCTCTTAAAGCCATTTATCCTCATCGACAGACATTAAACATGCATCACTGCTGTATTAATGAGGACCACTGTGTCTGGTTCCACATCTTTGACAGTATAACCGAATCAGAAAATGAAGAACAGAGATGACCTTCATGTTTAAAGGATCTTGGAGAAAATTACCCAGGTCTGGACTTTTTGGATATGTTTGAACATATATGTAACCAAACCATCACAAGAACTGTGGTTTCTGCTTTCTCTTAGACATATGAAAACACTAATTCAATTGTCAGCATTCTAGGTTGTGTCTAACCCTTTTTTAGAAGGTCATGGCTGCTTCCTGTTTCGACCTGATCATGGCAAAAGGGCGAATCAGGACCAATGCACACAAACACACACATACACAGAAACCTCTCAAATTACACCTCCACAGAGGCCCGCAGTGCATGTGTGTACGTCTGTGGAAGGGGTCAGAACTATCTCAATAGGCGCCGCATTCACCCTTATCAAAGGATTCTCATCCTCTTTCAACAGAGCGAAGCATGTCTAAGGGCTACTCTTCATGTGTGCATCTCTGTCAGCATAGCAAAACACCTGTGGTCTGCCTCTCTCTCCCGTGAGATCCTATTACTTTTGTTGAAAATGCTAACAGAACAAAATGCTAGCAGAACAGTTTTAACTGCAAGGGATAGTGCATCTAAAAATGAAAATCGTTTACTCACCTTAATGTTGTTCCAAACCCCTAGGACTTGCTTTCTTCTGCAAAACACAAAAGGAGAACATTAGCATGAAATTACAATCAATTGGACCTGAAGCTTTCTAAGCATCAAACAGGGACCATAAGCCCATAAAAGCACTAGAGATGAGATGTAGAGATGACAACATTATATAAAAGGCCCACCAGCTCTCTCAACTTCGATATCAAGAACAAAGTTCACTTGAGGAGGGGAGGGGAGGACAGATGATAGACATTAACTCAAAGGATTTTCAAACAAGCACATAATTAAATGCAGAGAATACATGTAAACAGACAGGTGATGCTGTCGGGCTCCGAAGAAGATGGAATAATCTTTAATTAGCCTGCATGAGTTATTATCTATACTTGTGAACTGTATAGCAAGCAAAAAAAAAAAGCAAGAGAAAGAGAAACAGAGACAGGCAGAAACAGACACGCAGACACAAATGAAATAACTATGGCGACGCTGCAGTTTTATCTCTATGTTTTTATGTCTTCTGTGGGCATATGTGGGCTTATATTTAGCATGCTGATGCAGTCTGAAGTCCATTTGAGGCTTAGATCAATAGAGGCCATAGAGGACAGACCTGCTTGCCCCTCTGGCCCGATCCCATCATCAAACCCACAGTCGGATTCAAACTCAACCAACAGACAGTCATTGGAATAAAAGCTGGAGGCTAATGGTTCATTGTCATATTGATTAAGTTGTTTGGTGCTCTTTAAATGACAGCCACCAGAGAAACTAAAAGAAGGGTAGTTTTGAAGAAAAGACAGCAAAAGAGGGAGAGAAATTTCATGTGGTGGAAGCGAGAAGGGACGAAGTCTGGAAACAATTCCTTCAAAATGAAAGAAAAAGGAGGAAGACAAAATACACACCCATTTCATGTTGGTCCCCTGTAGTCTTTGCTTGTTAGGCTGGTCAGGCGTCTGATATTCTGTATATTAAAGAAAAACATGAATTGCATGCAACAAAGGACATGTTAAACATATATGTCCAAATGAAGTAATTCTCAGATCTAAAAGTTTTCAGACTGAATTGTCAGACAGAAGAAGTGTTCGGAAAACCTACAGTATGTTGTTTGATTAAACTAACATTGCAGTAACTACACACATCAGCTTTTATTATATTAAAGGATATATCTAGTGGTGTTTATGTGGGCTACTACTAAAACAATATTTAACAATACCAAATGCATCTTAATTGGGGGTTAATTTAGTCTACTGTGTCTTAAATATGAACAAAAGTTAAAAAGTTTGTCTATAATTTTTTTGTAGTTGTTGTTATGCTGACCAAAGCTGCATTTATTTAATTAAAAATGCAGTGAAACGGTAATGTGCTTCAATATTATATATTATTTAAGATTTAAAATAACTGCCTGTTTTAATACATTTTTAAAATGTAATTTCCTGTGATGGCAAAGCTGAATTTTCATTAAACATTTTTCTAGTACTAAGTGTTACATGATCCTTCAGAAGTTATTATAATACTGTAAAACAGCTAATAATTTCTTGTCTTCCATGGCTCCTGCATCAGCACGATACACGTATCGTGGCACTCACTTTTTTGCCCCATCTGTCCCCTCGAATGATGAGCAATGATAAATGAAGGTCTTATGAGTTTGGAATGACATAAGGGTCAGTTATTAATGAGAGAATTTTCATTTTTAGGTGAACTATTCCTTTAATATCAACACTTGATATTAAAGCTAGCTTGAACTAACAAGGAACAGTTGTATTTTTATTAACTAACACCAACAAAGAATAATTAATACTGTAACAAATGTATTGCTCATTGTTAATGTTAGTTTAATGCATAAACTAAAGTGTAACTAACATTTCTTATTTTTATCAGTGTTGACAACAGCTTAATATTCTTGTTGAAACCTTAATTTTTTTTTTTTTTCAGAATTAGAATAAAATAGTCAAAAGTCAAAAGACCAGCAATTTTATGGCATTAAAAAAAAATAAAAATACAATAAAAAAATGAAATGTGCCTTTTGATTTAATGCATCTTTTCTGAAGTATTATTTTCTTTAAAATGCACACTACCAGTCAAAAGTGTTTAAACAGTTTTTTATCTTTTGCTCATCAAGCCATCCAAAATACAGCAAAAGCAGTAATATTGGGAAATATTTTTACTTAATATTTTTATTGTAAAAAAACCCTGCTTTCTATTTGAATATATTTTATTTATTGCTGTGAATTTTTAGCATCATTACTCCAGTCACATGATCCTTCAGAAATCATTTAATTATTCTGATTTGCTGCTCAAAAAAACTATTATTACTATGTTGAAAACAGCTGAGTAGAATTTTTTCAGGTTTCTTTGATGAACAGAAAGTTCAGAAGAATAGCATTTATCTGAAACAGAAATCGTCTGTAACATTATAAATGTCTTTGTCATCAATTTTGATCAATTTAAAGCATCCTTATTAAATATATATTTGACTGGACTCAAAGCTTTTAAATGGTATACTGTATAATGTTACAAAAGCTTTTTATTTCATATAAATGCTAATCTTTGGATCTTTCTATTCATCAAAGAATCCTAAAAAATATATATATAATAATAATAAATGTTTCTTGAACAGCAAATCCGCATACTAAAATGATTTCTGAAGGATCTTGTGTCACTGAAGACTTGAATAATGATGCTGAAAATGTATTTTTGATCACAGGAATAAATTACATTTTAAAATACTCAAATAGAAAACAGTTATTTTAAATAATAAAAATATTTCAGAATTTGACTGTTTTTGCTGTACTTTGAATCAAATAAATGCAGGCTTGGTGACAAAAGAGACTTTTTTTGTTAAAATTTTTTTTCAAACTTTTGACTGGTAGTGTATTAACGTTTGAACAGCAGTGTTTCTGAAAAGATCAAATTGCATTACAAAGTGCATGTAACCAGGACAAATCATTCCTGCAATCATTAGCGTCTGACGATCAGCTCTCTCACACATACACCTGTAATGAGCCTGTCTATTTAAAGCAGCCAAATGGATCAACCTCAATGAAGCTATTTGCGAAGAAGAGAAAAACTGGATGCTTGCATTTCTTTTCATTCCGTGCCATCGTTCAGAAAAGGGGCAGCAGACGAAACAAAGAAAAGAAGCATGAATAAGGCACTGATGAAGCCTGATCCTCTAGAACTCAAAGAGAAGTGAACTCGACCTCTGCAGGCCAGCTCTCTAGTACCTTCTTCTCTGCTCTCCTCTTACTGACACTGCAACGCTTTCATCCTTCATCTTCACATCTCTCACGTCTTTCATGCGGGATTTCTTTGCTGAGGGTTTGACGTGTATTCTTTTTTTTGCCCCATCTGCCCCCTTCTTGATGTTATCTATTTCATCCTACAATTCTTTAAAGTCTTAACTATAATTTTGACATTTCACAAACAGTACTCAAGTTGAGTAAATGATGGTCATATGGAGAATTGGAGGCTGGGGGATTGCATCGTATACTTTGGGACAATTTGTAACAGCTCAAAACAAACACCAATCATATGCATTTTTTCTCGCTGATTATGTTTACATTTGTAATTTACATTTTTCCTCTCCTCATCTTACAATGTTTACATTCATAATGAGTGTGTATCACTGTAGATTTAGTGATGATGTTAAATTGAACTTGCCTGAAACAGTAAGAGGCAGCTGTGATCATGTTTCTGGAACTGATGGCAGTTCGGCCACCCCGATTCTCCCAGACAGGTTGCCTTTCTCATTTATATCCTGTTTCTCTGTACTTTGGTCCCTCGTTGTTTTGCTCTCTCAATCTCCCCCCTGGGGAAAAAAGAAAACAGCCATGGGGGACAAATCAGTGGGAGTGAAATCATACCATTCATAATTCTCTGGTGAGGATCATTCGAGCTGAAATAACTGAGCGAATGTCACTTACAGTTTGATGTCAAACCACTTTTAAAAAAGCCCATGCTGGGTCAACTGCTGAGAACGGAATTAAACTAAACTTTCAAGCCACTTACACAGTACACACCGTGACACGGAGAATATGGAGAGCATATGGAAAGCATGCTTGTCTATTTTCCTTAAAGCAATGGCGCCCTCTTCAGTTGCTATAGGTAAAACACACTCTCTAAATATGCTGGATTAAATTTTTTTTTTTAACCCAAATGCTGGATTCAGCCTGTTGGATCATTTTAATGGGTTGTTTTTAATATTTTTACTCAGGTGCTGGTAGTTTTACTAGTAGTTTTTCTGAAATTAAGCTGCTTGGTCATTTTTAATGGGTTATTAAATATTGGGTTATTTTTTCTACCCAATCTCTGGGTTGAGCCTGTCTCCAACGCAACAACCCAGCTTCTGAGTTACAGTCAGAGCGCAGTCTTTACAGGAGAGAGTGCCGTCTATTTGAAGTTTGATTTATGCTATATTTCAAACTTTTAACCCACTGGAGAAAATCAACTCGCTGCAAAAGTTTGCATCAGTGCAAAATTAGCCCATTTGGTAACCCTACATCCAACACGAGCTGCATCCAAAGTGATTTAAATATTCTGCATATTGATAGCGACTCCGTGATGCATGAAAATTATATTTAATATTAGAATGTTACGGGAACGGGATTAAGAAAACAGTCCTGCGCAATGCTTTAATATGAAAACGCACACAATGAATGTCGACTGCAGAAAATGAAAGCCGAATCCGGGACATTTTGGGTGATTTGCTGGACGCATTCCAAAAAAAGGACATGTTTTTGGAAAGGTTTTTTGACAGGTTTTCACAACAAAACCCGCCCAATTGCTACTCAAAACTAGCCCAAAAGTAGCCCAATCACGTTTCGAGGGGGGTCCCCCCGTAAAAAACGCTTTCCAGAGGGTAAAATACATGTTTTGTGGTGGGGTTCCTCTGGTAAAATTAGCATTCCAGAGGCCGCGGGAAAACCACGGGCTTGGCAACACTGAAGGTCACCCTAATTATCAGTGGCAGCTGGTCAATAGGGGGCGCCGCTCCACCAAGTCATACTATTCGATTGGTATTCATGTTAGCACCTATTAAAAATAAAATAATCAAAACTGTTTTTCATTTGTTTGTGCGTGCAGGGTGCCGGCAAAATGGGTGTCTATTAGTTCTGTAATTTTTTTGAATGGGTGTCTATTAGTTCAGAATTTTTTTTTGAGGCTGAGCTCTAATTGGCTTGTTTCAGATTTTCTTTAGGGCGCAGAGCACAGCGCCCCCGACCCTCCCAGATCTTAGCCAATCAATATTGTTTTTATATATTTTGGCCTCGTGTGATTGGACCGTTCTCGAATGTCAAATATGCGCAATATTTTTTACCAGATTAAAGTAAATTAGATTTTATCTTAAACTTTCACAAGCCATTCAAATGATGAAAAAAAAAATTTAATTAAAATATGGATAATTGAGCTTGGATGGAGTTTGCTTGTTAGATGCGATGTAAGTAACGCCTTTTATCATTTTGCCTGTTTGTTATTTCAAAGTTCTGTCACTGAAGCGTTGTGGGCAACTACACATAAAGTAACTGAAACAATGCAGTTTAATTGAGGCGATCGTCAGGGTCCAAGCACAATGGCTTGTGAAGATGATTCAGTTACATGTCTCTTTTCAAGTAAATTATGAATTTTATGTAAGTATTATTGCATGCACAATATTAAAATAGATAAATAATATAGTGTTACTTCTAGTGATTGTACATCCATTCAGTTATGTCTGACAACTTGACAAATATATTGTCAATACCATTATAATTAAGGTTAAAATACATTGTTGAAAGGTCTATAAGTATTTAGTATTTACAGTTCTTGCATAACAGTTACTTATTATATAGTGCTTTATTATAACTTTTAAAAACATTTAACCCAACAAGCCGAATCAAAATAACCAAGCATGTGTTCTGTCCAATATTTACCCAGCACTGGGTTGCCAAATAACCCAAGTTGGGTTGTTTTTAACCCAGCATTTTTAGAGTTTTCTCTGTTGAAATAATACCCGGATAAAATTAATGCATGTTTTATTTTAATACTCAACACATTACTGAAATTAAAATCTTCAACAAACTTTGAAATAGTGCTGCCTGCCAGAAAGCATATTTAGGGAATTAGAAATCATGGCACACCTGAATGTAATGTTCACGTCATCCTGTCTATTACAGGGATAGTTTACGTGAAAAATGAAAATTCTGTCATTAATTACTCATCCTCATGTTGTTTCAAACCTTCGTTCATCTTCATAACACAAATTAAGATATTTTTGATGAAATCCAGGAGCTTTCTGGCACTCCATAGACAGCAAGTACCAGGGTGAAGGCACAGAAACAAGGATGTTGTTAAAATAGTCTGTGACATCAGTGGTTCAACCTGAATTTTATGATGCAACAAGATTACTTTTTGTGTGCAAAAAAAAAAAAAAAAGGCTGAACCACTGATGTTGGACTATTTTAACAACATCCTTATTGTGTTCCGAAGATGAACGACTGTCTTACAGGCTTAGAAGGACATGATGGATTCTGTTTACAGGCAGAAGATATGAACATTGTATTGATAAAAAATGTACTAAAGCTCACTGTTTTTAGAATACAGTCTCAAACCTTTAAGGGTGCTGAGCAGTGGAGCAGTAAAACAGCTGCCAGTTAGTAATTTCAAACACAGCCATTGACAATCAGCTGGACAATTTTCTCCACAATGTCTGTAGTAACCAAAATCAACACAAGATGGAGCTAAAGACCTTTCTAACAACTCGCAAGCACTCCTCCTCATTGGATTACCTGCTGTCTCCTACACAGCTCACTCAAATGACATTAGCAATGTGAAACAAGATAAAGCCACTAACGCCCCCAGTCCTGATCCCTACACTAATGCAAGCTCACACACATACACAAAAAAGAGACACTATCTCTTTCAATCACAATCCACATTTACACACACTCTGCATGGCTTGTAATATCATCCTTATACATAATTACTTAGGAAAAATGCAGGAGAGTGTAATTTGTTAACACAGAAGAGTGAGTCACATTTGAAAAAAACACATCTAGTTCACATTTCTCCAAAAATCTATTAAAATACACGTATAATCTATGTAATATATAAAGAGTTCAGATGCAAAACCAGCTAAAAGCCATCTCGGTCAAAAATTAGATAATGATACTGAGTGAATGCTCTTGACACACATATTATACATCCATCAAATACTTTTACTTCAAACTCACTAAAATCCCACCCTCAGCCCAATCAGAAGCACCAGTACTTACATAGAAACCTATACATTGGAGCCTGATAAAAAATGCATTTTTTAAAGAAAGATGTCACATGGATTTAGAGACTTTTGCATCTGAACTCTTCATATACTGTATAACAAAATTAAGCATGTTTTATGAGCAATAAAAAGTGAAAATGTGACATTTCCTGGAAAGTTACGCATATTTTCCCCTTCAAATTCTCATTACTGTAATGCATTTGAATGTTTGACTTTGACCCTTTTTTTCAGTTAACTCACATTACAATAGCCTGAATGTAGAATGTTTATTTAAATGACTTTAATGACTACCATGATGTAAATACTTTTATTATTTAGTTTTTTGATTTCAGGGTGAAATATAATCATGTTCTTGGCAGATTCCATTGACAGTTAAAAATATCTCACTGCAAACAGCAATGCAAACATTATGTGATCACTCTCATGTTCACTCTCTGTTAAACAATACACTTGTAATAACAGCAGATTTGGGGAATTTAATCTTCTGTGTGTGGGCATGCTTAGAAACACCAGGAAAGTGACCTTTGACCCTATAAGGTCACTGTACATCCCCTGTCAGATATTAATATTGGGCATTAAAGCAGTGTGTGCGTGAATGATTAAGTGGAAGTGTATTTTCTTGGTGATGGAGCAGCAAGAGGGCAAAGGGTCAAATTCTCTGATTGAAACCCTGGAGATTGTGTCACAAAATGTGAAGATCGAAGCAAAAATAGAAAAAGGAAAAAAGACAAAAGGGAGAGAGAATTAATGACGTTTAAAAAGAGGGAAATTATCACCCAAGAAAATAAATTATGGCTCATAACAAAAGTGTGGCAATCAAGCAAGTGCTTTGAATTGGCTCTAGTAAGTGATCTCTGATTTCATATTAGACTCACATAGTAAGGCAGAGGATACCGGGCTGTTTCAAATCAATAAAGCTAAACAAATCGCCTCAGAATACGCACAGTAGGCCTCTCCCAGGGCCAATTACCAGTAAGGTAGAGGAGGGGGGAGCATCTTTGGTGACAAAAAAAGAGATGAATAACCCAAAACAGATAACAGAGGTGCATCGATGTAAACAAACCAATAAGAATAGCCTGTACCTTGTGGCAAGGTACCGCTGGCATCAGGTTTAATAACCTGTGACGCTCCTGCTGTCAGCACACACTGTGAGAAGGACATGTTCCTGGAACAACGTGCACATCAGTCACTTATCAACCAAACGTAAATTTACAGAGATAGGTTATCCAAAAACATTTAAAACACAGTCAAACCAAAAATTATTCAGACACCAGATTTTTTTGCTAGTGGGTGCAGGACACTATATGTAAGTGAGGATAGTAAAATTAATGAAACTGTGACACATTATACCCAAAAATTTTTCAGACAGTGGACTACCAGTAAAATTTATAAGAATTGTTGTGCTTAAGTGTTTTTTTTTTCCTTTAATTGGTAATGCGACCATTTTACACAACAGGCTGAACAAAAGTAAGCATTGCTTGGTATTGGGTTAACAAAGTATTGATAACTGTGTAAATATTGTCATACTAACAGTTTTCTGATTTATTTGGTTGATTGTAATCCATGTCATACCTTTCTATTAAAGTTATCCGACGTTATCAAGATTAATTTGTTCTGACACACTTAAACTCTGAGTTCTTGTCATATTTTATTACCATTTTCCAAACAATAGCAAAAAGCCGTGATAACGTGAGAAATGTTGAAGATGTCTGAATAAACTTTGGTTTGACTGTAGCTATTTACTCACCTTAACACTTCAAAACCCATACAGGTTTTCTGTAGAAAGTCTCGGTAACCATTGACTGCAGGGGTAAAAAGATGCAATGAAAACGAATGGTGAGTGAGGGTGAAATAATGTAAGTTTAAAATGACATGAGGACAACAAAAAACTTAGCCTTAAAGTTAAGGGCTAATGATTCTGATGATCTGATCCTGATTAATAATATTTACTAAGCAATGCATCATTGTGGATCTTTACTGTGACATCATTTTTTGTTTTGCTAGCCTAGTATTTTTTGGTTTAGGAACAAGAAGAAGAGGGTTGACAGGGTGAAAAAAAGGAAGGAAGGAGGAAAGAAGGAAAGAATAAGAGTACTGTAGGTGAAAACCAGAGAAATGGGGATGCTTTGGAGGGAGAGAGAGGGAGGGAGGGAGAGAGAGTGTGTGTATAGGAGAAGAATGAGGGAAAGAGTGGGAAAGGAGGATTGGGGGCTCTGACGAGGGAGAGAGAAAGAGAGAGGGGGGTTTAAAACGTCAGTGCGTGTAGGAGCCCTGCTGCCAGTCTGCATGTACTGATATGTGCGACGCTCAAGGAGTTTGCGCTCCGGTCAAGCTCGCTCACTGGGATCCTAACCGTCAGCAGCACATAAAAGCGCGGATAACGGAGATGACTCCCCTCACACAGCAACACGAAACGGAGCAAAGTGTACGCAAATGGCAGCGAAGAAGTGTCCTGTCAGTTTCCACACACCTTTGGATGTGACGCGCTCCAAGTAGCGGGAGTTTACCGTGACAGACAGCAGGTGGGGATTCCACTAAGAGAAGACTTTTTTGTTGGACATGGGACCGGGTCTCGGCTGTTTTGGATACGGTACCGGAGGAACCGCGTCTTCTTGAACGGAGAGCTGTCGACTGTAGGACACCGACGAGATGCGCTCCGACCACGGCTTCATCCTGCTGCTCCTCAACGGGACAGCGTGCTTGGTGAGCGGCTAGGGGGGTCTGAGGGGTGATGCTAAGTTTCAGTATTGCGTCTATTAAACCGAACGGGGGTCTCTGTCAACGGTTGAGTGGTCCGCTTCAAGTAGCCGTCACCTGCGCGTCAAGGGGTGACCGTTAACGTCTTCCCGCCGTGCGCTCGAGGGCGGGAGTTTAGGGCGCGAGTTCTGGATGGACTCGCTCGAGCGCGTATTGACTGTTTCTTGAGCGTCACGGTTCGCTTCGCGCGCAAGGGGTCCCAGCCTGCATTTTGTGTTAGTGTGTGGAGGAAAGAGATGGGGAAAGGAGAAATCCAGTGAGGAAAACATAGAAGCGTCACGATCCTACTTTTTCGAGGGGGCACCAGTGACAGTCGAGGATCACCTGGTGCTCTAGGTATATATGACAGGACCCGAAAAAGTAGAAAAGGGAGCTAAAACGTACAATAATGTGAGAATGCTAAAACTTTTTTTTTTTTTTTTTTTAGTATAAATTATTTTAACACTGTCACATGAACAAGAGTGTTGATAATAATTTCTACAGCACAATTGCGAGTGTGATATTGCTTTTATACAGCTTTAATACAAGTAATTCAAATAAAGAAACTTGAGTTTCAGACCAAAAGACCATAAGAAGTTAAGCTTCTGTCACTAAGAAAATCACAAACTGGAAGCTGGCGTGGAAAAGTGTGTGTGAGTGGAATGGAGCACCTGCGAGCCTGTAATCACTCCACTTCACAGGTTTTCCATTTTGCCACTTAAAACGATTCACGGAGCGACAAAAAAAAAAAAAATGCTCCGACTTATAAAAGCTTAACTCCGCATTACTCATACACTTTAGTCTGCAACAACAGGACCACAGAGGTGTGACACAAACTAATATAAACTTTAAGTCAAGAAAGCGAAAAATAATTATATACTGTACTTCACTCTTAAAAATAAGGGGTGTTTTTGCAGTGATGCCATAGAATAACTTTTTTTTGGTACCCAAAAGAACCTTTCACTGAACAGTTTTTAAAAGAACCATTTTGAAGAACATTTAAAAAAAGAACCTTTTTCAACTACTAAGACCCTTTTTTTAATTTAAAAGGTTCCATGGATGTTCAAGGTTCTTCATGGAACCATCGATGCTAATAAAGAACCTTTTTTTAAAGAGTGTTGTTGTTCACAGTATGAGGAGACCAAAGTTAAAATTCCCGACCTTACTTACAATTTTATTTGTAATAGTATTAGGTGAAAGCAAAATTGGGCATTTTGAGAAAACCTTTTCAGTTGTATAGTTTAAATGAACTAAGGCAAATGATGTGAGAGGCGTGAAAGGTTTTTAGATGTGTGAATAGACCTTTTTCACATTTCCGGTTTTCTCAGCAGCGGAAGTTGTCATAGTTGGGTAAACTTCGAGAGTAGTGAATGGGAAAATATCACAAATATACGTTTTGCATTCCTATTTGCTCAAATAGCAAAGAAAAATTCCACAGTGGTGTTTTCACGACTTTCAATCAAAGGTAAAAAATGGAGAGAGACTGATAACGGAAGTCAGAAGAGAAACCAATGTCAAATTTACTGTCCCTCCCATAGACCTGCATTAGAAACTTCCTCGCATTAGTGTTAAGTAGTAGTAGTTGTTGTTGTTGTTACTATGTATGTACATTAAAAAAATAAAATTAAAAATAAATATAAAAAAACGTTTGAGGATTAACGATGCTGATGATCACTGAAAAGCGTCATCACAGTCTTGTGAATAGGATCCATAAGTGATTAACTACATTTTTAGCCTTTTTTTCCTATAATAGGAAAGACATTTTAATGTCAATAACAACTATAATAAGAAAATTAAACAGATGATACTATAATAACCCTATAGACCATGTTTTATTGAAGAATGAAAATCACCTGTAGAAGTAGGCTGTCCTCAGTGTTCAGAGTCAAGTGTTGTCTTGGCGCACTGCACAGAGCCTTACACTGACCTTGGTGCACCTCCAACTGATATCAATGGTTAAAATATGCCAGGGTCTCCATAGTTTAACTTTAGAGCAAAGGTTGTGTATGGCTGCCTGTTTTTCATGCACCTGCTGTGAGGGTGTTATAGCTTAACACCCGCAGTCTAAATTTAATCCCCCTCTAGCAGTCTCTGTGTTACAATTATCTGCTGTGTAGCTGGAATAATTCATGACTTCTTCTTTGACACATTTTAATCCTCTTGTATTCTCCAGGGATACAAAATGCTGTCATTAAAGTGGCAAAAAAGAGAAGCATATCAGAATTAAAAATCATCTAAACAACAAACAAGCATAGCTTTATTTTCAGTTTAATTATGCCATATACTGGAACTTTCGGTAGGATCTTGCATTAGTACAAATCCAGCTTCCTGCTGTAAAGCCTCCCATTTGGCTACTAACATTTGTCCATCTGAAAGGGGGCGGACAACTAATAACCATGACAAATCTTCCCCGGATTAATTACAAAACACCTACTTGTAATTAACTGAGATGGGTCTGCCAGTGAGAGGAAATTTAATAAGGTCACATTCCCTTAAATCTGTAACCCAAGTTTGGATTTGAAGGGGGCAGTCCTGAGAGAAATACACAGCATATATACCAGAGCATCACCAATCTTCTGGGCTTGACAAATTTTAATAAAGAACAAACACATTCTTATAGAAATGCAGCAGAACGATAGTGATATATGTATTTTTTTCTTAGAGATATGAAAAAATACTGCCAAGAAAAGAAACAGGCTGAAAAGAGCAGACTCATAAAATTACAGGTGAAGGTTATAAGGATTTTAATTAAAATACCATACACGATCTGCCTTGCAGAACGCTGTCAGTGCATACCTTCAGATATATAACCATACGTTACATCAGGAAGACACTAATAACATAATTATCCAATTTAGCTTACGGCATTAGGTCATTTATCTGCCACATTACTTAAAACCTGAGGGAGAGTCAGCCGCAAGAAAATGGCTTACACACTCACACGCCTCAACTGGACATTGTGGGTAATTCATTTGCTGTGTGACAGTGATAAATTATAGAGCAATCCATGAATTATCCCTTATTAAACACTATTATGCCGTTATTATTAATAGACATGTAGAGCACATTAATAATCAACCGTAATTCTCATCAGCTTTATTGAAACTAAAAGGCCTGCTTTAATAAAGCCTTCAAGCGTTTGCCTAGTTAAACTCAGGAGCTTTCATTAAATCTATGGCCTGCGCCATGAGCCGACTGAATTTAGCATCTGAAAATCTACTGATCAACTGATGCTTATGAGGTTGGAAACATCTAAAACCTGACCACATACACATTTCAGAGTTATAAGAGCGAATCCACTAAATTATCATTTTGTGTGTACTGAATACAGAAGTCACTCTTGAAATCATGTTGACTGACACAGAAGCAACCATAGCAATGTTTTGCCCGTTTCATGTGTCTGACTACATTAGTTGTTCAGTTGGCTTCTGTACACACTATAGACTTAAAGCTAGCATTAAATAGAAATTCTAAAAATGGAAAAGATCATCATCTCATTATCTTAATGTGAATGATTCATCCATGCATATGGTTTTTTAAAAATGTTTTTTTTTTAGTCAACTCAGTTATGCTAGAAGTGAAATGGCAGACTTCTCTCTTTCTCAGTGTGTCTGATTTCTCCAATCATTTAGTTCTTTTAAACCCCGCCCCTTTCTGACAATCACTTGCAAGCACTCAAATCTGCCTCTATCCAATCAACAACTGATCGACTGAAACGAAGTTCACGCCCTATTTGTTTTTTCTTTTTGACTGTGTGCGTCACAATATGGAAGTCAACATCTATCGCTTTCGCTTAACTTTAATATAAATTTCACTGTAAACTTGACTGTTTCAAGACTGAATTTAAATGTAGAATGTGGTTTGAATATCATTACTATAAATAACCAAATTCTAAGCATAAACAACAGTAATAAGTATTTAGATGAGGAGTATTTTGCTGCAGTGTGAACGTATCTATACTGCACACATCTCAGCTAACCCAATATAAACATTATAAAATATTAATAATATAAAATGTTAACAATATAAAATAATGAAACACAACAATATATACAAACACATCAAGGTAATATAATAATATAAAATAAAAAGGATACACTCACACATTACTGCAGCCAATTAATTCCCGTTCTTGAAATAGTCACCGAATCAACGGTCATCTTTTTCACCCTCTTTCTCTCCTGATTGTGATGATTTAAGTGATTTCTCCACAGAACAATGTCATGCAGTCAAGAGCTTATTGCAGGCAATTACCGCGTTAAACGTGTTTATGCTGATGATATTGGCCCAGCATCATTCTCATTATGAGCTCATTAAATTAATACAGTTACAAGATGTAATATTTCAGAGCAGGCAGTCCACTTTCTGCACAGTCATGGGGGAAAATACACTACACAGACATTAAAAATCAGACAACTCCAGTCCATCTGTCTGGGCGTGTGCATTAAGCATTGGTCTTGGCAAATGCAGAAATTATGAATTATGCGTTTGAGTGCAAAACACAAATTTACACACCTTTCGTCAAATGTGTTTTCAGACCCAGTCAGTTTAGAGGGACATTTCTGAATGGACAGTCATACTTCTTAACCTAAATCACAAAAGAAGCCAGGACAGAATAGACCCAAAGACATTCAGGAGAGTGTTTTTTTGTTTTTCACTAACCATGCATAAACGTTGCTTTCTCAAAAACACATATTATTGTACTCACATATTATTGTAGCCCAGTTTGTGCTGAATACAGTGTTTTCAGCCTTTTATATGTTTATAACAACTGAAAAAAGATCAAATGTCAGGGCATGTCAAAACTTCTTCAGGCCCCCAAAACACCCTCAGACCGCAGAAGGTTAAAGCGACATATGGTCAAATCTTGTGTCCCACACTTGGAAATTTGTGCTCTGCATTTAACCCATCCAAGTACACACACGGAGCGGTGGGCAACAATTTTTGCTCCGGCACCCAGGGAGCATTTGGGGGTTTGGTGTCTTGCTCAAGGGCACCTCAGTAATGGTATTCACTCAATGGTACCGAGACTCAAACCCACGACCTTTGGGTTACAAGACTGACTCTCTAACCAAACTGTGTCAATTTAAAGCTTTTAAAGGGAACCCTGGGTATTATGACATGTATGAATGAATGTAATGGAAATTATGTCTCTTACTGAAATATGTAGTAAAAAAAACCCATGAAAGATTTACGTTATTTAAAAAAATCCACATAGCTTTATACATATTTTGGACTATGGGGGGTGCTATAATGACGTAAAATGGTTGCGTTCGGTGACCTACTGGTGCTAACTGTTGCTGTTTTTTCCGCAACATAATTTAGAATACACAACTACTGAAAGAGCTTACAGGTGGCAATGGATATAAGTGCAGGGTTAAACCAAATGCTATACCATCAATATTTTCCCACAAGGAGCCTAAACACCCCACATATCGAGTAAAATCTGTGCTGAGAAACTCCTTCAGTGACAGGCATTGGCATGTTTACATCCTGCCAGGACTGTATCTAGCATTTCTTGTCTCTGCTATTTGTAAGCTCTTTCAGTAGCTGTTGTCTACTTAAAGCCTCAGAGGGATCAGGACTAAAGTGGAGAGAACAAAGACGACGAGCCTTTAGAAAGTTTTATTTGGCCACAGGCATCTTCCCATTCTTTGCTCCTCTTCTCATCACTAGGAAAAGCAGTGAAGACTTAAATCACGTGTCTTGTTGCCCTTTGAATGAAAAATACAACCAAAAGCCACACAATGTGGCATTGTATCAGTATTTTATTTTCCAAATTGTGCTGCAGTAAAAATAGCAATAGGTAGCATCAGTAGCTCACAGAGTGCAACCATTTTACATCATCGAAATAATGGCGCCCCCCATAGTCCAAAATATGTATAAAACTGTGGCTTTTTTTACTTAACGCAAGTCTTTCATGGGTTTTCTGATACATATATAAGTGAGAAACATCATTTAAGCCATGTAATTCTTAATACAGGGGGTTCCCTTTAAAATATTAAGCTCTGTCTGCGTGCCATAAACAGTCAGATATTGTATGACTCACCTGTTCAACTACTGGCCTCTTCTGTCCCTCACGGACTGCTGCCTTGTCTGGTCAGATTTACTGTACAAGTAAACTCTGAGACTCTCCCCTAGATTGACCCACAGTTCATCTTGAGACAGTGAGAGGGCATGTTAGTCAGTCAGACAAACAAGACAGACAAGGGAAATTACCGAAGGGGATACACATTTAAACACCGCTGTCTACCTGCATCCCGTATGTTAAACACTGATGATTTTATGCATAAGCACAGACTGGCTAGACTGGCTGGTGGAGCCAATGTACTGTAGATGTCCCATCCACCTCCTTCTCAAAAATGGGCATTATTGACAAGGCAGGATTTCCCCATTGAAGACAAACAGAAAAGCACAGAGGTACTAAACCTCAATAGCACAGCTTCTATGCATAGATTATTAAGCCGTACCGCAAACATCCAGTTATATCGCAGTTAAATGCCATTATGTTAATATTGAAGCAATGCTTAATTGACACTAACTCTATAGCAGTGAGCGTGAACATTACAGTAAACATAAAAGACAAGAGATGGACTTTGCAGTGGTCTTTCTTCATTGTGACCTTACGGCCAGAAACACACAACACAGACAATGCACTGCAAGTGCATGTGCTCTTGGGTTAGCGTGGTGGTTAAAAAAAAGTACTCAGTACTCAAGGGGGCGACAGAGTTACCTTTGTCATGTCATGTCTGTGACATTAAACCAGATGTGTTTTTGTTCAGGCAGACAGCACCATGACCTGACATAGCAAACTGACTGTAGAAATAGGTTGTTTGTTGTAATGCCAGAATGCATGTACTTATATTTTGAAGTGTAGTGAAACCTGAAATTTAGCGTGGAAAGAAGTGTCTGAGTTCATGTACTCAAATATGTTTCTGGTCTAACAGAGAACTGTTTACTCAAAAACAGCTAGTATTTAAATTATGAATACTGGTCTGAAAATCACTGACATCACAATCATATACAGTTACAATTTCTATCTGACGCGTGACAGAAATATCACATGTGTGACAAATAAACGTTTCTGCGCACATACAAATATTCATAATTTCAGTAACATTATACAACATTCTTTACATTAACATTGGTCTGTGCATTATGAATTATGTGAAGTGCATTTATGAACTAGCAATGAATAACTGTACAGCATTTATTACTTTCCATTAAATGTTAAATTATATATTGTATTTAAATTAAATGTTAATTTATTTCATTTTGTTTCAATGTTAATGTTAGTTCAAAATGTGTTCACTAATGTTAAAGGATACAACTTTTTAAATGTAAAATTTATTTTACATGTGCAAAATTACCATTAACCAAGATTAATAAATGCAGTAAAAGCATTGTGTTCATCTACATGAACTAGATCCAGTTTATAAAAAGTTGTCTTTTCCATGCATTGAGGAACATTGTTTTTTACAAAAAAAAACAAAAAAAAAAACTTGTCAGTCTTTTAACGGTAATTGCTGAAAAGCACCTTCAAATTATGCTTCGAGGTTTACCTCCGGTGTGGATTTTAATCAATAAACAGAACAATCAGATTTCATCTAAAAGAAATAAACTGCTGGACCAGTTATGACTCGGAAAGCAGGACAGATTTGTTTGTGTCTGAGGAGGTTTTGCACTTCAAATAGTTTCCCCAAGCAGAAACAGAGACTTGTAGAGAGGGGCAAAGACGAGTTTCTTCATGGACGCAGTGCTACATCCAGTTCATTTGAAGCATGGACATCTGTCACCATCTGTGAACACAGACAGATGGTTATTGTATTAGCAAAGCATTGCAGTGACCTCATCAGGGTGTGACAAAGGCATCTGCTGACATCATTGGGGTGTGACATAGGCATCTGTTGGCGAATCCTTCAAGGCTGGATGAAAACAGTTATTTTGCTTTCTTATTGTTCCTCCATGGTGTCCGTCAATTTTAATTCTTGAAATCTAAATCCTTAATTACTTAGTGAGCTGTCAGTTCAAAGATCAGCTCTGAGACCGCAAACAAAGACTGTTTGAAAATATTAAAATTAGAGTCTAGAGAGCAGTGTATACTGATGGCTGATTTTTTTTTTTTTCAATAATTGCTCAATTTAAACTTTTTTAAAGAATAGAATTTTTTTAAAAGAATGTAATTTTTTTAAAGAATAGAACATTTAATAGAATGTTTAAAAAGCTGTCAGTAAGATTTTGAACAGACATAAATTACCAGTCAAAAGTTTTAAACAGATAGTAATGTTGAAAACAGTTGAGTACAATTTTTTCAGGTTTCTTTGATTAATAGAAAGTTCAGAAGAACAGCATTTATCAGAAATAGAAATATTTTGCAACATTATATGATATATATATATATATATATATATATATATATATATATAATCACTTATAATCACTTATGATCAATTTAAAGCATCCTTGCTAAATAAAATTATAAATTTCTATCATTTTCTTTCCCCCCAAAAAATGATAGATCTTTGGATCTTTCTAAAAAAATGTATTTGACTGTTTTAAATATTGATGATAATAATAAAAATGTTTCTTGAACAGCAAATCAGCATATTAGATGATTTCTCAAGGATCATGTGACACTAAAGAATGGAGTAATGATGCTGAAAATTTAGCTTTGATCACAGGAATAAATTACATTTTAAAATATATTTAAATAGAAAACAGTTATTTTAAATAGTAAAATATTTTACTCTTTTTGCTGTACTTTGGACTAAATAAATGCAGGCTTGGTGAGCAGAAGAGACTTCTTTAAAATACATTAAAAATCTTACTGTTCAAAAACTTGACTGGTAGTGCGCTGTAGTGAGGAAATAAAGAGTTTAAATTCAGCCTTGATTTTTGCTATTAGATGTGGAGAACACGGCCTCATTCAGACGTAGAATAGAGCAGAGAGTGGTTGGTGTTCCTCAGGCTTTCCTGAATGATGTAAAACATTGGTGTAGCAGCACTAAAATGATCATGTTCACAATACTTCTCCTTTGAAACGGTATCACTCCAAGAGTCATCCCTTAATACCAGACATGACTTTTCTTACTAGAGAATTTATCAAAGGAGTCAGTTCAACAATTTCATTCCCCACCCTGCTCTCTGCGTTTCTCTCTCCCTCTCTGATTCTCAGTGCGTTCCATGAATGATCCTAACAAGTGCAAATGGGGTCAAATAGATGAGATCTAAACTGCCTGTTAGAGCCTGTCCTATAGTGCTATGGAGAATCCCATTACTTTGGGCATCAGCTGTGCTCTCAGCCGTGGAGGAAGGGAGAGAGAGAGAACAGATGTAGTTTAGGATGGTGTTTGTGGCGATGACATAGAATCAAACCTCTCCCATTAGACTGTCTTGCACCGCTGCCACACATAGCCTTGTCGGATCTTGCAGCGTCATCCTTTATCCCCCAACCTTCACCATACCATCGATAAAACTCATAGGGCTAATGTTTATGGGTGCCTCTCAACTGGCTTTGCTTCAGAATGCAAAATTAAAATAACATAGACTAAATATGACACTTTAAACATAATTTCTGCAGTTTTGATTGTTTTCATGTTCTCAGCAGACAGTACAGTGTGGTCTGTTTTTTTCTCATTGCAAGGAAACACATATTTCATTCAGACAATGTTTTCTTTCTTTTTTAGTTTTGGTTTTCTATTTTCTAAGGATGTCACGTAACCGGTTTGAGTTTAATTGGATGCACAGCCTTTGGCATCAAAAACAAAGGATGTGGAAAGCATTTCCCCTTCCTTTTAAAAGTAATTATACACTACCTTTCAAAAGTTTTTGAAGGACATTTCTTATGCTCAGCAAGACTTGATAATTTGATCAAAAATACAATAAAATCAGTAATAAAACGTAATTCCAATTTAAAATGAGTGTTTTCTATTAGAATGTATTTTAAAATGTAATTTAGTCCTGTGAGGCAAAGCTAATAATTGCTTCAGTCTTCAGTGTCACATGATTTTCCAGAAATCATTCTAATATGCTGATTTGGTGCTAAAGTAACATGCTTAGTATTATCATAGTTGAAATCAGTTGTGTTGCTTCATATTTTTTCCAGGATACTTTGCATACTTTAAAAGAACAGCATGTATTTAAAATAGAGATTTTAAAATCACCTTAATTATAGTCAAACTTCTGACACCAAACTTGAACAGTACTGTAGGTACCGTGTTTTATTTGTTTTGGTAAGTTTGCGGTTACAAAAAAATAATATTTCATTAAGTTCTTCTGTTCACAACCCAATCAAAAAGTGTCACAACCAACCAACGGCCCCCTAATCAAAGAGCCTAACAATTATAGCTCTGCTAACACAAACTCTATCTCTCTACATTCCCAGCCCGTCTATACCTTCCTCACTCACCTATCACAGACCAGATTGTGCTGATTTGCACCCTTACGCACGTTCGCTCTGTCAATACGGTATAATGCAAAAATTTGATAGCCAATTCAGGCACCGCCATCTCGTTGTGAATACTGAATTAGCCCTGGGTCCACAAGCATCGCTGAACTGAACCCATCCAAATCATTTCAGATGGTCAGTTCAAGTGGGACGGTCCATGGTAAAAAGGAGCACAGAGATAAAGTTGAGGAGGAGGAAGGAAGAGACAGATGTTTGTCCAGTGGTCAGGGCTGAGGTCTCGGTTTGGCGTGAGGTTCTGTTTATTGGGCTCTTGTGACCCCACTGAAGCGGGCATAAATTATTCATTAAGAGTCAAACGGCTTGTTTCTTGTGAAATTACCTTTCTCCCCCCTTTGTGTTCTTTCTCTCCCTTGCGCCTCTTGTCTTGGTGTGGAATAATTAGTTCTAAGGGCAGAGCCGTTTGCAGATTTTAATCATGTAACAGAAGGAGAAATCTCCCAGCGTGAGCGGATGAGGTCTGTTGCAGAGAGTGAGAGAAATAAATGTGTCGGCGAACACTCAGGAATCTGAGTGGGATCTGGGGCCTTTAATTAAAAATTGATGTCATATTAGAGATGGAGATTTCAATCCAACAGCCTGAGGAAACACAGGAGCGCACGGCTCTTATTGAGAGACAGTGAGAGAGAGAGAGACGGAGAGCGAGAACGAGAGAGAGAGAGAGAGAGGTAGTTTTCATTGCACCCTGTCTGCTTCCCGTCCTCTCCCTCAATTATATGGAGTGATTTAGAAAATGAAAATCTCATCTCATACATATTGTTTTCTGCATAATATTCAAACTTAATTTGACACTCAGGTTAACAGCGCAGTGTGGGACACAGTACAGTGTGTGTGTGCGTGTGTGTTTGTCGGTGTGCAGTACCTTGACACTCGGAGGCTCAGAGGAGGTTATCGTCTGAATCATAGCACCAAATTAAAGACACATTGTCAGACTTATTGACACACACTTGTCAGTTACCTTGATTCATTTTCTTTGGAGATTTGTAAAAAGCATGAGTCTGACTTGTCAATATCTTTCTTTCTATGATTCATATGCAGTGGCTGGTGTTACTTACTCTTTCTGGTTGACAGTAGCTCTTAGCTTAAGCTTGGTCCATAGTGGCAGAAATGCACTGGAATACATGTTTTGTTGTTGTTATTGTTGTTTTTAGACATGCTGTGAATAGTTTGTTAAAAAGAGGACATAAACACAAATCACGTTTCCACAGTGTCACAGTTTGGCACAATATGACAAAATACTTGGACTTTACAATAATGTTAATATGCAATACTGAATTTATTAATGATAATGTCATACACCAACACTTTTTTTTTTCAAGTTGCATAAATGACAAAGTTAAAGTTTAATTTATTAATTTTAGTTAATGTTAATTTCAGCATATACTGTGTTTGTTAGCATTAGTTAATGTGCTGTGAACTAACATGAATAAATGAGCCCTTATTAAAGTGTTACTGTTTTCTGTGCTAAAATAGTATATTAAACATAAACTTAGATTAATAAATGTTGTAATTTGTGACCCTGGACCACAAAACCAGTCACAAGGTTTTTTTTTTTTTTTAAATTGACATTGTATAATCATCTGAAAACTGAATAAATAAGCTTTCCACTGATGTATGGTTTGTTATGATGGTTCAATATTTGGCCAAGATACAATTGAAAATCTGTAATCTGAAAATCAAAATATTGAGAAAATTGCCTTTAAAGTTGTCCAAATTAAGTTCGTAGTGATACATATTACTGATCAAAAATTAGGTTTTGCTATATTTATGGTAGTAAATTTACTAAATATCTTCATGGAACATGATTTTTGGCATAAAAGAAAAATTGATAATTTCGACCCATACAATGTATTTTTGCCTATTGCTACAAATATACCTGTGCTACTTAGGACCAGTTTTGTGGTCCAGGGTCAAATTTTAAATAAACTACCATTCATAAGTTAAAAATAAATAAATTAATACCTAATAATAAAATAATAATAATCAATCAAAGGCGACAATAATGACCTTTCTGAGACTTATTTACGACCCTAAACTATTGAACAGTATGATGTAAACCACAAACACAATAAAAATGTAATGAGGTTACTGATTTTATTAGATACTATAATTTTAAAAACTTGGGACCACTAGGGGGCCAGGTTTAAAAGGCAACTATATAAAATGGAATTTTTGAATTAAACAGAATAGGTTAGATTTTATTTCCAATTTGGAATATCAAAATAAAGTGCAACCACAGAATATCCCAGGGTGATTAAACTAAAAATGCAGAGTGACTGTGACAAGAAAGCTATAAAAGTACTATTCTTCAACATCATTGGTTACATTAGGAGAAAAATAACATGCATACAGATATATGCTCTATTTGTATACTAAATTCCATGTTGCCTTCTGAAAAAAGTATAAAAGTTCCAAAGCTACTCTTTTATAAGAGCAAACTGCCATATTCTTTGTTTCAGAGCGAAATTTCAGTCAGTGGACACAGGCTCTTCCCTTCACGAAGGGTTACATTAATTGCAGTGGCTGTTTCTTTAAACGACTAGGCAAAAACATGTACCTCTTTCTCCAGTGCTATCAGTCTGAAACGCTGTAATAGTGTATCTGTCTGTTGTACTATTGCCAGGGGAGATGTGATTCAAAGGGCCAGAGCCGGCTACACACTCTCACACACTCGTTATGGAATATTTCAGCCCTCCGAGGCCATAAGGTTGCTGTTTTAAAAGGTTACCCACAGCAGACTGCAATCCTACCTCTGATAGGAGCTTAATTTAAATCCATATTGAAAAATTCACTTCAAAGACGACAAGTTATTATATGCTGGGTGTTTTTCTTTCTCCTCAAACAATCATTTTTCATAACAATATGAAAATAAGCACACACATTTAATTAAATCTGTTTCAGTATTTCACAATAAAACCTGAAATGCATGCAGTATGGAGAAAATTAGACCCTAAAGCATTATTATTATTAATGAAAAAGAGCATACATATATTTTGTCTAGAATATAATCATATATTTAAGTAAGTTATGTGGTATGTGATTTTTCTACATTTTATACACAATTTCTTCTTTCATGGCTGATCTGACTCTAGTCTGTGACATATTCAATCAGAAAGCTACAATAAACCCCATTACTCAATTGTAAAGCGATTATGAAAGCCGTTATTCAACCTTTTCAGACAAGAGCCCATGGAATACAGATCCTCATGGCACTGAGAAAAGTCACAGATTCTCCTCCGGATAAATCAGCAGAATCAGTGATATATTCCCAAATGCAGTCGCTTGAGCTCTGCTGAGTAAAATGGTGCTGTCGTCTCTTTAATTGGCCTCGGTAGGGCACTGTAGCTGTCCCTTTAAGAGACTCAGGTAGAATGTTGTGCCAGTCTGTTTTTAATTGGCTGGGGTGAAACTGTGTACCTGTCTCTTTAAATGCCTGTTTATTGCCTCTGGAGCTGACAGGCCCACACCGGTCATCTCCCTACTCTTCTCTAAACTGCCTGCATTGTTCTCTTTCTCCCAGCTCCCACTCTCTCTTCTACACTTGTCTGTCTCTTTCTGGCTTTGAATGTCGTCTGCCTGCTCTCCAGATGCCTTCTTCATTATCGGAGATGCTATACCTCCAACTCATCCCACCTTCTCTCCACTTTTTTGCTCCCTCTGGCTGTTTCGAAAGTCACACTATACTGTCTTTGCACTTTGTGTACAGTATACAAATTTTCTGTGCAGTATAAAACTAGAGTACACTATGCAATTGCAATACTTTTTCTTCATTTTATTATTTTCAGGTGACCCTTTTTCTAGTTTTGCATTTGCAGTTAATAAAGAGTCAAACCAAAATTTCTTCAGACAGAGTTAAACTGTGTCAGAACAAATGCATCTTGATAATCACAAATGAATTACAATCATACTAAAATATATTCAGACGCCTTCAAAATTTCTCACATTATCAGTTTATTTGCTATAGTTTAGAAAATGGTAATAAAATATGACAAGAACTCAAGAGTTAAACTGTTGCAGAACAAATTCATCTTGATAATGTCAGAAAAATTTGATAGGTCAAAGTGTCAAATCAAATATTTGGTCCCAAAAAGCCCACTGTATGAAGAATTTTTGGGTATAATAGGCCACAGTTTACTTCATTTTGCTATCCTCACTTACATAAATGAACTAGTGTCCTGCACCCACTAGTGAAAAAATATCAAAAATTATATCTGGTGTCTGAATAATGTATGGTTTGACTGAACATTTATTAATTTAAAGGTGCAGTATGTAATATTGAAAGCTAGTGGAAGAAATGGGTACTGCAGTCCAAATTTATCCCGCACCCTCTTCCTTGAGCGCAATTGACAATGGAAGGAGACAAGCCTTACACACTCTAAGTTGTAGAGTTGATTTATCCGTGTTTTATTTCTCTTGTCATGAAAAGATTTAGACAGATAGCGAATGGGTCGGGTTCAATCTTCAATCTCTGACCCAATTTATATGCTGACTTCCATGGCTGCAATACGCTGTTTTTCACCAAGTGGCATACCTGGGTGTTGAAATAGCTTTATGTGTGTACACTCACTATAACATCAAAACATTGCGCTTTTGTAAAATAATGAAAGCAAAAAGGATGCGCTTTCTGACGTCTTGTTTTCTGTGAACTTGAGCACGAAACTCCTTGTATATATATATATATATATATATATATATACATACATACATATACGTATACATATATATATATAGAGAGAGAGAGAGAGAGAGACTGCAGTGACTGACAGCCACAGGTACACCTCAAAACAGATTCATCTGCGCTGAGGAGCTGTGTCGATGCACAACCCACGTAAACATCATGATTCAGCAAATAACTGCAAGTGCAGGTTTCAAACAGAGATGGCGACACAGAGGCAAAACTAACATACTGCAGCTTTAAGTAAAGTCAAAAAATTGCATACAACACCTTTAACAGACACTTTTATCCAGACTCATGCCTTACAAATGGGGAATAAAATGAAGCAATTCATCCACTTTTTTCAGAGGACACTGATAAGGAAAACTAAAGAGGTAAAGGACCGGAAAATGACTTGAGCAAGGATGCATTCAATTTATTCAAAGTGAGAGTAAAGATTTTTACATTGCTATAAAAATGTATAATGGGTTTTCACAAAAGTATTAAGAGCACAGCTGTTTTCAACACTGATAATAAAAAGAAATGTTTGTTGAGCACCAAAATATCAAAATGGTTTCTGTGGGATCATGTGACACTGAAGACAACAGTTGTTTTAAATTGTAATAATATTTTACAATATCAGTGCTTTTGCTGTTTTTAATAAATAAATTCAGCCTTAGTAAGCACCAGAGATTTGTTTCAAAAAATCCTATCGACCACAAACTTCTGAAAACTAGTATGCGTACTGTATTGTGCAATACTCTAGTATAGCATTCTCTCTATAATCTTTTTCCTTCTTCACCTCCT
Source organism: Cirrhinus molitorella (assembly GCA_033026305.1). Taxonomy (NCBI): domain Eukaryota; kingdom Metazoa; phylum Chordata; class Actinopteri; order Cypriniformes; family Cyprinidae; genus Cirrhinus; species Cirrhinus molitorella. Next base: position 26,217,426 of record CM065117.1, on the reverse strand, counting down.
ACTTCATCATTGCTTTCAAAGCATGAAACCATAAAAACGTCTTCTCTTTCTGTTGCCTGGAGAAGCACCTAAGGCTCGTTGTCAATAACTCTAAATGAGTCACAATTACCACAATGACAAGACCCCCAACCCACCCCCATTGCCTCCATTCTCACTGACTCACATGATACACACCAGACGGCAAAATCACAACCCAGTTTCAGCCAAATGGCTCAGTTTTTTTGATTATTCATATAGTGTGTTTCATTAAAGACCCCATAAAATTGCTTGACGAGTGCAGTTTTTTGTCCTGATGTATTTTCTATTGAAACAGAAAGTTGGGATGGCACATATCGAATAGCTTATTCTTTTACAGTATTGTAGTTTACGGCTAGGTAATAAATAAATAACCTCACAGTTAATAGACAGAGTAACAGCCACAAAACATTATATGATATAACATTCTTGTAGCTTAAACATGGGTTCAATTCCCAGGGAAAGCATAAACAGATTTTAAAAACAAAAATATGTACTTTAAATGCAATGTTATTTGCTTTTAGTAAATGCGTCTGCCAAATGCATATATGAAAAATGTAAATAATTGTGGAGTCTAATCTTTTCCTCTATTTTGATGTTACACACATCACGTCCTGCACTGGGTTTGGATTTGTTCTGTGTAATAAGATGCCGAGGTGTTACCTGTCCTGATCTGGCTCTGCACTTGTCAACATCATAGCAGATCTTTTCAAATCGCAAAGCCCTCGTGGGCTCACCTCCAAATAAGCTCTCACATTCACTCACTGCTTCTCTTTCCTCCCGTCCGTGCCTCCTTATGCAACCTTTAGCTCTATGACTCAGTTGCTAAGTTCCTTCTTTCGTTCCTTTTTCCCTCTTCTGCTCAGCGATTTGCCATCTGCTGCCTAAAGCGGTGCTCTTGTCCTTTTTTGTTTTATCACCCTGCTAATCATCCATTAAGTCTCCTTAAACACACAGACTGGCCAGGCGCTTACATTGCTAACGGCACAAAAGAAACACTATGGTGTAGTCACAGAATGTACCAGCAGAGGCTAGTTGAACCATGCTGACCAGCCAAACCCTGACCCCTTGATAAACACACACAGTTTCATTCACTTGCTCGAGGTGTTTCATTCATGAATTATAATCTTTTATCTTACGCACTGCTGCTAATTCTTGCAGTGTGGTACTGTGATAGGATGTCACTTTTTCAGTACATTACATAAAATGTCTTCCCTGCTGGATGTTCTTTGGTCAGCTGTATGTGGTATTATTGGAAAGTTGAAGCGTTTAGGAACAGCAGCAGCCACAAAGCTGAAGACCACATACAGTCACAGACTGGTCACTCAGTGCTGAGGCACATGGTGTGTAAAAGTCGCCAACGTTCTGTTGATTCAATAACTGAAGAGTTCCAAACTTTCACTGGCATTAATATCAGCACAAAAACTGTGCAGTGAGAGTTTCCATGGCCAAACTGCTGCATGCAAGCCTCACAGTACAATGCCAAGCGTCAGATAGAGTGGTGTAAAGCACGCCGACACTGGACTCTGGAGCAGTGGAAACCTGTTCTGTTTTCTGTTTAGCAGTCTGATGGGTGAGATTTGTTTGGCGGATACCAGGAGAATGCTACCTGCCTGGCTGCAGTGTTGGTGGTAACACATTACAAGTAATGTGAGTTAAGTAATCAGATTACTTTTTTTTTTAAGTACTAGTAAGGTAACAAATTACTTAATTTACAAGGAAATATCTGAGTTACTTTTTATTTTCCTATTTACTGACTGCTCTCCTGTCCCAATGCTGAGAGAAATCAGGAGTAAATGCATGTAAATTCGATGTTTACTGTAGTTTAAATATGTCTAGTCTAAACGTGATCATGCATTTATTTACTCATTTCACTTGCACAAAAACAGATGTTCCTCAGCATAAATAAAAACAGTGAAATGCAAACTTAGAATATGATACAAATCTGCAATAATTATTTGTTAACATCATATATTTAATTCCTTCAGCCTGAGATTTATTCATTACACTTTTGTTCTGAAAGGGCTTTTACATTTGTCAAAATTAAAACTCTTTTATATTTAAAACAAACAAGCAAGCCCAGTCCAGATAAAAAAGTAATGCAAAGGTAACATACTTTTTTAGAGAGTAATGCGTTACTTTTAAAAGCAACTTTCCCAACAGTGGTGCCAACTGTAAAGTTTGGTGGGGTTGCTAAAGGGAAATCTTCAGCATACCAAGATATTTTGGACAATGCTATTCTTCCTACTTTGCAGGAACAGTTTGGAGTTTATTCCAGCAAGAATGTGGCATAGTGCATAAAGCAAGGTCCTTAAAGACATGATTGGATGAGTTTGGTGCAGAAAAACTCACACAGAACCCTAACCTCAACCCCGTTGGACACCATTGAGATGAACTGTAACATAAATTGCAAGCCAAGGTTTCTCATCCAACATCAGTGCCAGATCACACAAATGCTCTTCTGGATGAAACTCTCAGAGAAACACTCCAAATTCTTGTGTTATAGCTGCAAAGGAGAGATCACCATCGTATTAATATCTTAGAATTTGTTGAAAATTTATTAGAATGCAATGCCATTAAAGCCCCTGTTGGTGTAATGGTTAGGCGTCCCAGCACGTTTGTCCATATATCAGCTTACTCGTTGTTATAAATCATATTTTGCTGGAAAAAAAGATTGCATTTGTGAAAAGGTTTTCAAAAGCTATGGCCAGTTTTGCAGTCCAGTAATAGCATATGCACATCCAACAGTGTGACAAACAATACAGCCATTCGGCGACCCCCAGCGATAAATTCACAGTAAATGCCCCATTACACAGTCTATAACAGCCTTCTCATTCTGATTGCTGTCTCTAGGCCTGTTCACTGTTAAAACTATTAAAACTATTTATGTTTTGGTCCCTGAGCATGTGACTATTTTTCTTCTCAGTGGTCTCCACTTTTAATCAATGAGTTTTATATTTCACATTTCTGTTTTTGTTCTGTCTCTTTGTCATATTTAAATCACAGTAATACTAAAGTAAAAACATGAAATAATTGAAAGGACATGATGTAAGCTGGACTCGAACTCTCTCTTCCCACATGAGCACCAAAGCTAAATGTATTGCGGCACCAAAACCCTGTCATCATTTAAAACTTAAAGAGGCTTAAACACACACAGACAAAAATACAGTTTGATATGTCAGCTTTTTCGTTCACATGGACATATATACTGAAAAAAAAAAAATGGTGTAGAAACAATTATAACTTATTTGTGAATTTTACAAATTATTAGGGATGTGCCTGTATCTGAATACCATGTTCGTAAAGGAACTGGCATGTACTACAGAACCCCTAAAGGGACTAAATAGAAAAAAAATATATCAATATTTCACTGCATTCTCTCACAATTATATCATTGGAAAATTCTACTGTATATAAATTGTAGATATTAGGGAGCCGCTATTAATATATTAATATAGTGCCTTTCAAGATTCACAATCACACATACTCTGTATACTATAGAGCGCAGTACTTACCACACATTTTACAAGTATAGATGTTCGTCAGTAGTGTTTTAGGATCTGCAAATCATTCACCATCATCATATTAGTCATCTCTTTTTACTCTGTTTATGTGAAAAGTGAAATTGTATGTGTAACAGGTTATCAATAGCAAGTGTGTCCCTTTAGTGGCTCTATAGAAGGCGTTATTCGTTTTCTGTCGTTATTTTTCTTCAGTTGGCCATATTGGCAGCACTAAATGTAAAAAATGTCACTGAAACGAACGCAACTCACATATTTTGTTGATTAACGCTGATGAAAATGGTCAGTTATTGTCATGTTTTGGGCTGTACCAATTGGTCGGACCAGGAAAAACATTTGGAGCACTATAGACTGCCAAAAGTTTTAACACATCAAGGAGAAGAGTGCAAAAGGTGTTTATAGTTGGTCAAACTGAATTAGGATTTCAAGAGCAAGAATATAGACATCATTTGTGCTTGTTCTTATCCATTTCAGGCTGCGTTTACACTTGGCATTAACATGCGACCTGTATCTGGATGTTGTCCACATCCACACTGAAAAGACAAATGTAAACGTGTGTGTGATCGGAATGTTATCCGATCAGCGTGTCCTGCTCCAGAGGTAGTCGAGGACGCATTGTGATCGGATCTCAGTGTAATGTAAACGCAATCCAGCCATCGTGCCTGCATTCAGAGGACGACGTCACGCAAAACCAGGAATTGCTGCACGTAGCCGCATGGTTTTGCGGTACAATTGAGCACGGAGTACTTTGCAAATATAGTGGTATGTTTGCCTGCACACTGACTGCAGCTTCCTCATCTTCCTCATTTTGTGGGATTTGTAAAATGTCCCGTGACAGAAAATGGTTTTCAAAAAAAATCCCACCACCACGTTTTTAAATATTACGCGGGAACGATCACGGTGATCGCATGTCAATGCCAAGTGTAAACACAGCCTCAGTCAGGTAGGTGAAATATTAGGCTTAAATCTTAATTAATACTGCTTTTACGTATCTTTACCACCTAATAACTTGAGTTTGCCAAAAACTTTCCTGCTTACTAAGTTCTTCTCTAAGCAGCTTCCACAAGTTTTTTCCGTGGTTAAAACAGCATAAATTAGCAGAACAACTTATTCAGTAGCACATTAACCATGCAATTCATGCTGTTGTTTACATCTGAGTATCTCCAATATGGCCGCACATCTGGCTAACTGATCAAACCGTGACATTTGTCCAAACCCTCAATATGGATTTACAATTCAGGCACATCCCTACAAATATTAAGTATTAAGAATTAGCAAGTAACACTAATTTAAATGTTACTTTTTTTAAGTTCATGTTTTACAGTGTAGTAACAATACAGTAGCATTAAGCAACACAATAACTTTGTGCGATCTTTTCTCTATTCCTGGCATCAATGCTCATTATATGTTAACATTTATTTCTGTGTTTAAATGTTTGTGCTTTTAGTCCTTGCGCATAACATCAGAGGTTTTGAGTTCTTAGAAAACAAGTTCTGCAGCTCAAAGCAAGTATCATCGCCATATACTCATTAAACTCCAAATTTACTTGGAATCCCATAAACAAGTCACTGGTGCGTAAAGAACTCATACAAATTAATACTCTATGAATAAATGGAATTTACTGCGCTCAACCCAGTGTGCTTTTACCACACATTGTTATATTAAAGAGAATCTCTCTTCCCTAATTGAGCCTCACTGCACAGCTATTTTTCTTCCTTATTGTCTTGTCTTTCCCCGCCTCTGTTTATCACATCTAGCCTTTTCTTCTTTTTCAACCCACCGTAATCCACATGAAAGTTGAGTGTAGGATTAGAGAGCTGGACAGTCTAGACAACCGTAACACTTTCGGTCCTGAGTATGCTACCAAAGCCTCCAGCTGCGTTTCTTTCCCTCCCATGAGTGTTTCATCTGGCAAAAAACATATTGTGTTTTTCCACCCACAGTGTTTAGCATGGCTGGGCTGCCTTACACCGTTTACTTTAAGTGGTATAAGAAAGCGAATGCAGTCAAAACTGCATCAAGTCTGCAGGGAGATGAAATGGCTGGTTTAGTTACAGATCTTATTAATGAAAGGCAGAGGAACATCCCTGTCAAGAGGTGAAGAAAATTACACTGATATTGAATGAATCATGTCCTTAATTTCACATGGAGGGCAGAGAAGTTACACGATCCAATTCATCTCATTTAGAGATGTTTTCATTTTGTTACTTGTTATAGATTATAATGTTCTGCCAATTCCCTACAGTCCCCTCCTTGTTATTTATTTATGGTTGGAAATTTGTCAACAGAACCCTTGAAATCCTTGACCAAAAATGAACAAGGAAGTTAGTACCTGTCTCTTCTTTGAACCATTGCACAACCTTTTTGTGCCGTATTAACCACCTTCAAAAAAGTATTAACCACCTTCAAAAAAAAAAAAATGTCTTTCTTATATTTTTGGCATTTAATTTCTGCTCTAGCATGTGTATTAATCTAATCGCCTAAACTTGGCGTTGTCTACTGTAAATACGAAGTGATAATAGGTAATTAATTGTTTGCATTTCACTTTAACAAACATTTTGTGACATTTCCAAAATCCTAATCTTTCTGTCTTGTTCAGCTTTCCACTTGCTCTTGATGAGGTCAAGGCTTGTAAGCTTGTTGGATAAAACTGGCCACGGATCAATATGCGAAGTCAACCATTTCCCAACATATGGAGAGTAAAGGAGACACAAAAAAAGAGAGAGAGAGACAGATGAAGACTGAAATTGAGATCAGGTTATAGGAACAGGGGGTAATGGTGTGGTTGGTCCTCCTTACCCCTCCTCTCTCAAACCCGCTTCACATTCATCCTGTCTTCTGTGAGAAAAAAAAAAATAGAAAGAAAATGAGAGTGAAGTCTGAATAGATTAAAATCAATATGTCTACCTGCTTTTTATTTTTGTTCATTATTAATCTGGGGCCGAGATGCTTCTCCAGGGAGATATGGGAAAAATGGGATTTACTTGCAAGGCCTCCCGTGTGCCGTTTTGAAGGTGGTTTTAGTAAAAGTGAAAAAATGCACTGAAAAAGAAATAGATGCATAGAGATAAAGAAATGGGGACCTGATTGATTGATTAATTGCTCTTACAGAACCATTATGGAATTACTTCTGCCTTCTGGAAGAAAGTGACAACACTTGAATGATCAGAATAGTGTATTCAGACTGGAGTGTTTACTCCTCAGAGGAAGATGGGATGAAGAACAAAGCTTTTAGCTGGTGAAAACAACATTGCATCATTCAGCACAGGGACACAGCAAAGAGCGTGCGTGACTGTGTGTGTGTGCGTGCCATTTATAAGCAGTAGCTGTTTTTAACCCAATATAGAATTAGATATAAAAAGAAAAGAGTGTTTTAAAGAAAATCTTACAAACAGATCTGAGATGGACTGTAGGCTGTAAAAATAGACAGTAATGGCTCATCATACTGCAGTCACAAAAATGACAATATCCATAATCAATGGTCTAAAACCCTTCATTCAGACACCATGGGATAGTGAACACTCAGCTGGTTGTTATAATAAATTAAAATCAAACCAAGAACTCTGACACGTTAATTGGGATCTGTTCAAATAAAATAAAATAACAGTCAACTGACCCTTCGCCAGGAGTTTGATTGACAGGCAATCTGACCAGTCATATCACAGAATCTGCAATTCTGTCAGACAAAATACAGTCAGGAGAGTAGATTTACATTGTCAGACCTAAACTTGAAATATAGTGTGTATTGACTTCTTTCTGTGGTTGAAACAAGACCTTCTGATGTTCATTCATGTTTATTTTGTGCTATAACTAGTAAGAAAGAAGAGATAATTGGTTCATATGCTGCTTGAACTGAGGCACTACACACATTAAAGAGCCACAAATAGTTTTTTATTTTTTTAATTTCTTAAAAACTTCAAGCTATTTACTAGGGGTGTGACGAGACACGAGACTGGGTTCACGAGAACGAGACGAGACAAGATTTTTTTTAAAGAAATCCTTAATAATGAAATATATAGGGAAACAGTATTTTATAGTATTTTATTTTTTTATTTTACAAAAAATATAGGTACATTTTGATATTAACTTGTACTTTATGAAATTAAACTTCTATTTTAATGAATTATATGCAGTAATAAACATGTAAACTAATGCTGCATGATTCTGGATAAATGAAAAAAAAAAGAAAGAAATTGGGGATCACGATTATCATGATTCTGAAGAAAAAAAAGATTAGATTAGAAATAAAAAAAATAACAATTTACTAGTGATTCTGACAGAAAATTAATTGCTTAAGTCTTTTTAAAAAATATATTTGATCAAATTAATTAATAAAGGCTTAATTTACTATTGGATTCTCCTGAATGAATGATTCATTGATAAATGCGTTTTAAAGGTGCAGTTGTCGCCACCTCCTGGTGGAAGAGGATAAACATTACAATACATACACGTGTTAAGATACTTTCACTTTGATCGCTATTATAGACATTAAGTGTTTATCCCCAAACTATAAACTTTTATTCTAGTACTTCTGTTATTTAAATGTCTGTAACACGGAAATAATGATCATTATTTGATTGAAAGACAGGAATAAGATTGCGTTGGAGTTCGAACAGAGATCGCAATTTTTTTAGGATTAATCGTGCAGCTCTAATGGAAACACTGCACGTACTACTACGTTCTTAGACACATCGGATCTCGCGAGATCTCGTGCCACGAGATCTCTTCACATCCCTACTATTTACACATTTATGGGGCATGTAACCTAAGCCCTCCCCCCCTAAACCTACCATTTGTCAGTAAAACACAAGATATAACTACAGTCATTATTAATATTCCAAGTCTTCTGAGGCAAAACAATTGATTTGTGAGAGGAATAGACGCGACTGCTGTCTCCGTCCGCCATTAAGCTCATCCTGTGTGCTGCAGTCTGTGTACAGTTTCAAAAAATGCTATGTTGCTCGAATGAAAGTATACATTTATATAAAGTTATATCAATTTTTTTACAAATGCATGTAAATCATTAAATAAAGACAAACAACTGAAATCAATGGAGAACCCTGCACGTCGAAATATTATGCTAAAGGGGACCAAGCGTCAATATGTCACAAGTTGGGAGTGAGAACATGTTGCCACAATTTATTTGTTATTGGTAATGAAGGTGGGCGGGTCTTTACAAAGAGTCAATCATGCAGTTTAGTGGTCATTATACAAAAATGTTGGTATAATGTGGTAAAATCTATAATAATTTCTCTTTCATAAACTTTTGGTAGAATTTGACCTAAAACTTTTAGCCCATACTAATCCCGGTATAAATCTCAGCCTACAATATGTGCATTGGATACAAAGGCTCGTCAAGACAGGTATTTTCAAGCAGAACAATGCAATTTAATATTTATACCCCCAATTAGGCAGCATGACATTCATGCAGGACCCACTCTGCATAGCTGCTGAGCAGATTAGCGGATCTGCAACAGAGCTAATGTAGAATTATTCGGTCTGTAGAGGCGTTACACGCTCGTCAAGGCCAGTTATTAATCCACGCGTTCTTTTGTAAAGGCACAAAGAAGACCACGCGAGATCCAAGCAAAGTGACTGAGAGCCCGGAGAAAGGCGAGCACAACTACAGAAGACTGAATTAGCCAGAGCGTGTTGCGCTAATCCGTACTGTATAAAACGCAGTCTGTCTTATCAAGATTGGAGATAGGCACTTAGAGTAAAGTAAAATGAGCATCAGGCATGAGTAAGCCTGATTAAGCCGGAATAAGCCTGCATAAGAAGAGATGAGATGGGCGTGAAGCATCAGAGTGGGCTGAAGGATCAGGGTTGAGACAGGGCAGCATGCATTATGGAGGAGAGAGATCCTTAAGCTCAGTGGATCAGGCCTGCCCTGACAGTGAGAACAGACTCATATACACACACACAGCATACACTTACACACTGTCTGAATATACATGGTGATATAGTCTGGCAGGGATCTCTCTCACACACACACAAAGATAGGCAGAATCCTCAAACACTGACTATGACTGCATACATTTACTCTGAGGGTGGACTGGCATATATTCTAGTTGGAAGTCCAACCCGCTGAGAAATAAAGGCGGGTTTCAAATAAGGTCTCTTAAGGCACTACTTTATTCTCTTCTTTCTTTCCTGCTGTACTTTTCCTTTTCACACATTTTTCACATTTAAAAACCACCATTATAGACCTACCGATTATTAAAGAAAAATCTCATATCTCTGTAATATCTCAATTGTTTTAGTAGGCAACAAAAATAAATGGGGGCATAATAGTAGTACATTTTTAGTCCTGAGAAAAACACCCCAGTAATTTCTCTAGGGATCTCAGCAATGTCTCAAACTGTGCTCAGATTTGCACATTTCACACATTTCATTATGATTTGGTAACGCTTCGGAATAAGGAAAACATTCACTATTATTAACTAAGTGTTTTCCCTGAACAAACTCCTAACTTATTAACTGCTTATTAACATTTAATTTAATTGCCAATCTAATGTTAATCTTGAGTACCTGTAGAGTAGTATTGCAAGCTTCGTATCTCAGAGGAGTTTCATCAGATTTCTAAAAGACAGATAGAGCTGTACTGCTTCTATTCAAAAACAGTTGAGCTCCTGGAGGCATGTCGTGGGCGGAGCTAAAGAGTCACGAGCATGCGCAGCTTTTGCGTAGCGATCGTCTGCAAGCTGTGACATAAATAATTCCCTTAACGCTGGGTTCTTTGGGAAGCTGAACAAGGTTAGCTTTCCCTCACAATCAAAAACATATTTCTTTGACTTCTTTTGTGGCATTGTTGATTTCGTGATCTGGAAACAAAATGACAAATCCTTCTTCTTGATCTGGTTGACGTGTGCATGCGCTCTTCCGGGAGAAGTGGCCATACAAAGAATTCCACCACTGGCTCATTGGAAATACATTTCTGCAAAACTGAGAGAAAAAAAAAATGTACTCATATGTACAAATCACTGCAGTTTCCATTTGAAATGAACACTGAAGAAAAACGTGTATTCCTTTTCACACAAAGCGTGATTTACAGGTACAAAGTTTTGATTAATAAAGCTAAATTTTAACACAATTGCACTCTCTAAAATAAAGGTGCTTTACGATGCCATAGAAGAACCTTTTTTATCTAAATGGTTCCATAAAGAACCTTTAACATCTGAAAAACTTTTCTATTTCACAAAAGGTTCTTTAAGAAGGTTCTTCAGATTCTAAAAAGGTGAGAAAGAGATGGTTCTGAATGTTCTGAATGTGGATTTTGTGGAAGCAAAAATGGTTCTTCTATGGTATTGCTGTGAAGAACCTTTTAAAGCACTTTTGTTTTTAAGAGTGTACTTATATTATGACTTCAAAACAATTTTAACATTCTGCACAATTTGAAAACCGATCATTTTGAACATTGTCACCACATACACAGCTCCATATGCATGAGTTTCTTAATTCTCTAAGTAGGTTTGCTCAATAGCTTACACAATACAGCACTGCACTTGAGTGATGAAAAGCTCGAACCCCTTGAAACTACAGTTCAACAAAACCACTCAAATCCGCATAAGGAAGTTAAAATAGCTCAACTTCATCAACAAATACATTTTACATTTGTTAACACTATTGGGTAGGTTTAGGGTTGTGTTTGGTGTAGTTAAATTTCCAACACGATAGAGCATTAAACTTTAGCGACACTCCCCTGATATTTGAATTCTGAACAGCTGCAATACGTACCTCAAGCAGTGTATTAAAAACACAGCAATATGTGCCTGTACCAATGTAATAAAAACATGCCACGGTTATACATTGAACGTGTGTTTTAACACCACTCCCTTACATTTCACTTTGAAACTGCAATGAAATGTGCTGTAAGGTATGTAATTATGGTGTTGCAGAAATGTATATAGAGGCACGTATTTTCATGAGACTGGGTTGAAAATTTCCACCCTTTATGATGTCATACAGGGCCATGCTTGAAAAAAACTTTCACATATACGAACTCAGAAGTTTGTTTGGCACAGAAATACTCTGCCATATGTCCAACTCATTTTTTTTGGCCATGTTCAGCTTTAGAATCCAACTCTTTTAACAGTGTAAATAAGTCAGAATGCATTAAATAGCATTAGACCTTCTCTTTAAGTTAAGGTATCTAAAATATGATCATGCAGAATAAGGAAAGGGCATGACAGGGCCAGCCAATGCTGCAGCACAGTTGGGGATTCGGTGTCTTACTAAAGGGTCTCACTTCAGTCGTGGTATTGAGGGTGGAAGAGAGTGCTGTTGAGTCACTCCCCCCACACACAATCCCTGCCGGACCTGAGACTCAAACCTGCAACCTTCAAGTTACAAGTCAGACTCTCTAACCATTAGGCCACGACAGGGACAGATGGAGAAAGTTCTGTTGTTATAAGTACTAATAAACAGCAATTTGTGACCCTGGACCACAAAATCAGTCATAAGGGTCATTTTTTTTCATTAAGATTTATACATCATATGAAAGCTGAATAAATAAGCTTTCCATTGATGTATTTGATTTGGCAGTTGCTACAAATGTACCTGTGCTATTTAAGACTGGTTTTGTGTTTTTTCTTTTATGCAAAAAAACATTAGGATATTAAGTAAAGGTCATGTTCCATGAAGATATTTTGTAAATTTCCTACCGTAAAATATATAAAAACATAATTTTTGATTAGTAATATGCATTGCTAAGAACATTTGGACAACTTTAAAGGCGATTTTCTTCATTTTTTTTTTTTTTTTTTTTTTTTGCACCCTCAGATTCCAGATTTCAAATGATTGTATCTCAGTCAAATATTGTCCTATCCTAACAAGCCATACATCAGGGTTCACATCTCAGCTTGTGATTATGTATAAACCTCAATTTCAAAAAATGTTATGATTGGTTTGGTGGTTTCAGGGTCACATATGCTATCAACAGTTTCATAGGTATACACTCTTACTATATACTAACATTTTTATTCATGTCGGTTTCCTAAGAATGTTTGGTACTTCACTGTCTATAAAGTCACCTAAACAATGAAGGATCATGAGTAGTAATTTTTGTGATACATTATGGTTAATCATTACAAAGAAGTAGAAGTACTAGATGTTTCCAATTAACAAGTGAATCATTCTTTAGAACTACTTCTTTTAAAATAATTCAAATGAGATGAATTGATTTGCAAAATTTTGCATTGACTGTAAAAGAAGAATTTAGTGTAGGAGTAAAACAGTGTCAGCACCATTTGATGGGGAAAATAAGATACTGGTAATTTTCTGCAAAAGCATTATCTTTTTAGTTTACGCACATTTCTTTAACCCTAATCCTAAAATGCTACACAAAATGAGCAGGTGGAACCTTAAACAACACTTAACACAATTTATGTAACTTATTCAAAAACATAAATGCTAATTTATGTGTCATTTGGCATTTAACTACACTAGTTTATTTCACCACAGAAAGCACTTAAAACAAGTAATGACAGTTAAATAGATAATAGTTAATCATTTTTCATCAACTGAAATTCACAGTCTAAACAAATTTGGTTTGCTAAAATGAATCAAACTTGTCAATACTATAAATAAAGAGAATACAAAAACAAAAACAAAAAAACACAGGCCAACTAAATCTGGCACTTGGCACCCCAGAGGCAAGTCTCAGTTATATTTTTATGCCCTGGAACAGATGGAAGTGAAGACAAGAGGTCACATGGCTATAGGTAGTGTGAGATGACATCAGTTGACTTGGACACCACTGAAAGTGGGAATTAGTTTTGGTTGTATTCCATGTCACCACAGCTCGCAAGGTCTCTGCAATCCGTAAACCTGGAAGTGAGTTCTGTCTCTAGCGAAGTCAGAGAGCTTCAGTACAGCTTGAGACTGTTTCCTAGAAATGAATGTCTTTTGGGGAAGTTTCAGCTTTGAACCTGACCGTGCGGATACAATGCAGCTCAGGCCCATGGCTCAGAGATACAGACCAAACAGAATTTAGAGCTCATCAGATAATAAACAATACATCAAAGCATTATTGTTCTCTGACACTCTGCAACACACACACACACACACACACACACACACACACACAGACCTGTGAAGAGTCACATCCAACTGTTTGATCCAAGGTATGAGAGCTCTTGTTGGATTATCTGAATACGAGGTGTTTCGAATAGATCATTACCATCTAGTAATTACCAGTTACACCCACTCTGGGGCTCTTCACCCATCCATGAGCCCACGTCGAGAGGCATCTCATCCACCTCCACAGCTCTCTCTATACAAACAATGAGACAAACACACACTGTTTTATTTAACAACATCCTTCGTGCTTTCTGCACTACCTCCATCCAACCCCAGAGCCCTCCCTCCCTTTATTGTATGTATCTGTATCTGTTCATGCCTAGCAGGTTCTTAATAAATGAACTGTTAAAAACATTAAAATTCATTCATTAAATAAAATAGAAAAAAATAAAAATAAAAATGTAAGTGTTCAACTCTCATGATCTCTCATTCTCTTTCTCTCTTAGTCAAATTAGCTCTGGGAGTCCTAGAGATCTCCTGTACAAAACAGATAAGCCATAAAGGGATCAAATCATTCCTACGCAATATCTAAAGCAATATCATGAACCAGTGAGTGTAGAGTACAGGTCAGACCACAGAGATTAATTCCTGTTGACGGGAGTCTAATGTAGCCTGGACATTTTAGTGAGGTGTCAATGACGCTTTGCCTTGGGTGAATGTTGATTCAAGTGCTGATGATGTTTCCCTTTTAGCTGTTCTTTTTTTTCTCCTTTCAATTCAGTCCTTCAAATTATGCTGACGAGCACTGCATTAATATTCCTTTTCTTTTTATTACAGTGTTTAAAAGGCAGACCTGTACTGATATTCCTCAAACATGCTATTTTTCTGTTCTATTCAGCGTGATTCAATAATTTGACTCCATTCAAACTTTGTTTTGCAGATTTTAGCCTTGGGCACTCTATCCATTTTGTCTTTCATAACTATAAATATAAGATTCGTGTTCAAAAGTCTTGCTTTGCAATACCTATTCAAAAACTCAGACTACCAATGACTTTACTGTAGTATCTACATACTGAATTGACCTTTCGTAAAGACTCGCCCCCCCCCCCCCCCCTTAGTCACATCCGACAAGCCATGGCACTCTCACACCACGCATTATGTTCTCACACTATGAAAAATACATCATGGAGCAAAGAGGACACTGACAACGCGCTGACAGACAAGACAGAGCAGGTTAATTCTGGTATAAAACAAAGCCTTAGCTTTCAACTTTTGTAATTTTTAAAGAAATTCAAACAATAAATACCATGTTGTGGCTCTTTAATGTGATAGCGTCTTAGATCAAGCAGCATGTGAACCAATTATCTCTTCCTCTTTACTAGTTATAGCACAAAATAAACATAAATAAACTTGAAAGGTATTTTATTTAAACCGCAGAGAGATGATTTTTCAAGTTTAAGTCCATCAAAGTTACTCTAATTGTCGGACAAAACAGCAGATTCTGCATTATGATAGGTCAGATCACCTGTCAATCAAGCTTCCTGTGAAGGGTCAACTTTCTTGCATTTCTTTGGACAATTAATTGATTAATATTTTCATACTTACACCTACAAAGAGCACAACAGACATTATGTGTTGATTCTCATAAACAGTCAAGAAAACTAGGCAGATGCTGAGCATCATGACAAGATCTTTTAACAGTTAAAAGCTGCTTTATTGTGGCATTTGATTTATGCAGAAATGAAGTCTAAAACCTAAGCCTATGTAAACAGCAACACTATTCTTTTGCTGCCTTGCAAACACCAGTATTTCCTTTAGGAAATGCAAATCTAGTTTCTATTCAAATTTCTGTCTGTGTAACCTCCTCTCTCTTTAAATGTCACATTTTTCATCCACTCTATTATACTTTCAGTCTCCGGCTCACTCTTGCTCTTGTTTTCTTTCCCACAGCTGGCTCTAGGACAGGAAGATACCCACTCGTCAGCTTCTTCCTTCCCCTCGTCTACGTCAAAGTCCTCCTCCTCAGCAGACTCCTCCAAAACTCTGGGGGTTCTGGGATCTCAGGGTTCGATTTCACCCCTGAGTCGCTGGGTGATGCACAGCCGCGGCCGTGCCGCCAACACTTCCACAATGGAGCTGCCCTATCGTTCACCAGTGCCCTTTTCCAAGCAGGAATTTTGGGAAATGCTAGGTAGCGATCTTCTCAAATCAGACACGGACGCATCGGGGAACTCTCGTGTCAAGCGCCGCCCGCCAATCGTCAAAACTGGCAAATTTAAGAAGATGTTCGGCTGGGGTGACTTCTACTCCAATATCAAGACGGTGCGCCTCAACCTGCTTATCACGGGTAAGATCGTGGATCATGGGAATGGCACCTTCAGCGTCTACTTCCGTCACAATTCCACCGGCCAGGGGAACATCTCGGTGAGCCTGGTACCTCCGGTGAAAGCGGTGGAGTTTGACTTGGAGCGCCAGAGCGTGGTCTACCCTAAAGACTCAAAGATCTTCAACTGCCGCGTAGACTACGAGAAGGTGGACCGCAGCAAACGCACCTCGCTCTGCAACTATGACCCCTCCAAGACATGCTTCCAGGAGCAGACACAAAGCCACGTGTCCTGGATCTGCTCCAAACCCTTTAAGGTCATTTGTATCTACATTTCCTTCTACAGCACAGACTACCGACTGGTGCAAAAGGTCTGTCCAGACTATAATTACCACAACGAGATGCCCTACCTACCCTCAGGCTAGAGCTTCAGGGAGCAAAGGACTGGGGCAAGGAGGGCTGACTGGGGGGAAGGAGTTGGTATACAAAGGAACAGTTCTGTTAAGGATGTGAAGATGTGAAGGAGGGTTTTTTTTTAGAACACAGAAGTCTTTATCTAAAGACTCTTCAGAAACTTATCATTGAGTTGATATGGAACACCCCCTCATGACCTGAACATCACATGCGGTTCTCTAAAAGGTGAATGTACAGTATTCGATGTGCTGCAGTTGATGTCTTGAAGAACCTCTTAAGCAACCTGGCAAATGTGACCTGCAAAAACACATATATGCAAAACCAAATGGTCAGGCCCAGGTGCTCAGGGTGGAGTGTCCGAGTCCCTGATTGGCTGCGCTCATCAGTGCCCAGTGTTACAGTCTTTTAATTGACACATGGGAACAAGAAAATATGCTGGTCACCATAGGCTGCTATGCAGAGGTTGAAGAGGCTGCTGTTTTGGTGTACACCAGGGGTCTCCAAATTCTGTCCTGGAGGGCTGGTGTCCTGCAGAGTTTAGCTCTAACTTGCCTCAACACACCTACCTGGAAGTTTCTAGCACGCCTAGTATGACCTTAATTTGCAGGATACTGGCCCTCCAGGACCAGGTTGGACGTCCCTGATGTACATTAGTTTTCTATGGTTCCACAGCATCAGTCGTTCTTTAATACCCATGGATCCTTTCCATTGCACGAAAGGTTCTTTAGAGTGGAAAAAAGGTTCAGTGGGGAGCCAGAAATTGTGGATCTATAGCATCGCTGCAACCCCCCTTTTGAACCTTTACTTTTAAGAGTGTAGCTCGTTTTTCCAAAAACAAACACAGCTAACACAAATACAAGAAATTAACACATCATGCCTCACTGACACCTTTTTCCACCTGTTTGTTAAACACAAAAACAGTAAAGGATGACACAAAACGAAGACCAAAAATAAAACTACCCTGCTGAAAAAAACAATACAAACTATCACAGAATTTCTGTGTAATGGTTTTACTGGATATAATGGAAACTGTACTGGTTTCAGTGAAAACTGTAATAGTCCCTGTTGGTCTCTACTGGTAATTAGTCACCTTCTGTTGGTGGCCTGTTAAATCCTATTGGAACATGTCCCATCTTTTAATGGTTTTAATGGTTAATAGTTGATGATTTGTAATGTTTGTAATGATATTTGCAGCGGAAACCATTCAAATTTCTGTGACGGCTTCTATTGTTTTGTTTTTTGTTTTTTGTTTTTTACAGCAGGGCAGTGCTGTAAATGCAGAATGCAAAAGAGCAAAATTACCAGATTTCACAAAAAGATAAAAGTCTCCCCTCTCCAATATCAATGGGAAAAAAAACAAAAGCAGGACAGAAAGCACTTTAATTAAAAACACAGCACCGAAAAAGAGATGTTGAGTCTGCATTGAGCCCAATCTCTCTATTGTTCTGACTGTTAGGGAAGAGCAAAAAGACATTTTGTTTGGTCAGGATTCCTGACTTTGTGCTGTGATAACTGTTCTGCTGAACGCACGATTGCTTCGTCCTTGTCTGAACATTGCCTTGCAGTCAGCCGGTTTATCGTTGAGAAAAAACGAGAAACACTGTTATGTTAATTTTGCATAATTTAATCACACTGCGCTGGGAGAGCTTGCATTCCTTTCTGAGATATACCTGGCCAAGGCTTTCTCTGGATGTAAAATTACCACATTAGACGAACAACATTTAAGCTGACCTTCAATGAACAGACTGTTTATTGATAATTACTGTGAAGGCAAATCAGTTACATAAAATTCAAGTGGTTTTAGATAAAACATGGGCAGACCTTGTGAAGACCAAGTGAAAACAGGCCAGGTGAACTTAGGTCACCAGGGGAGAAATGACGGATAAGGAAAGACAGACAGGAAGGATGGAAGGTAAAAGACAGCAGTGGGAGTTATGACGTCTGCAGTGACGAGCAGGTGTGCATGACAGAGTGAAGAGGAGAATGAATGAGGATATAAAAGGGGAAAAAAGGTGATGCACACCATGAGAAAATGAACAGGATATGGACCAGGAACAAACAGATGAGAAAGGGACAGAATGAATACGGGGGAGGGAAAGGGAAGAGAAGAGAATCACGGAAAAAGACTGAAAAACAAACTCAGGATGCTAAATAGAGTAACATAAAAGCACAATATGGAACATCAAAGTGTAGTCTCACCGAGAGAGTTGGAGGGAAGAAGCTTTTTACGAGCCCACGAAGGGGAAAAAAGCCCTTGTTGCCTAAAGTTAAATTCAGCACGGTGAATACACCCCTGTGGGTTTCCACGCAATTTAGAGAGTAACGAAGACGGAAATATCCTGCTGGATAGATCAGTTTATCCATGTTCTTAAAAGACATACTATTTATCTCCTTCTAATCTAAAATGTATTGTTTTACATACAGACAAAGCTGCAAAACACCCTGACAATAGCCTGTGTACCATTGTCATGTGTCACTGACAAGTGCTCAGGATCCAAAATTACCTGACAATATCACCAGCAGGTCATTTGGAAACTTGTAGCCTCAAATATAAGCTGTTTTCAATCACTTGGTAAAACATTCAGCTAAGCAGATGGTTTAATCTCACATCTGACTGTAATTCTTACAATCCAACTTAAATCATGCTGTGATTCCTTCTCTGTGTTCATTTTGTACCCTGTAATTGCTCAAGACGGTAGAAGAAGAGTCACCTGCTCTAAGAGGTCTGTGTCTGATCTGTGTAACTGAACGTTTGATCCAGGCTGTGATGCTTTGATCTGTCGCTGTTGCTTCCTAAACTATGTCGAAATGTTTGGCCAGTCTGGCCATATCAAATTTGCCTCAGTCTAATTCTCAGAACAGACACGTGAAAATAAAACACCTCTGTCAGTGCTCCAGGCTTTGCCCAGTGCTGCATGCTTCGTCTGCCCTGCTGGTGAACTGAGCACTGGGGCTCACAGCTCTCTGCTCTCTTCTCCCTCAGGCGCTGGTCTGGACTGAGCTTCCTAATCTCCTGCAGCTTAACTACACTACCGCCTGCACACAAGAGCACACACACACACATAGACCCACTCGTGTAATGGTGTAATTGCTCAACTTGTAGGGATCCTTCATTCTTTTTTATTGGTTCCATTTTGTTCGTTCACCTTCAATTGTTCAACTTCATTTTGTTGGTGTCAGTTATCTTTGTTCATGTTTTAGTCTTTCAGTTGTTCATTCTCTTTTTTATGTTTTGTTTCTTTTTCCATTTATTCCTTTATTTGTTTGTTCTTTCATTTGTTCAATTTCATTCTATTAGTCATTATTTTCCATTTGTTTGCTTTCATTATTTCTCCTCTCTTTTGTTTGTTCATTGCCTTTCTTTTTTATTTCCATCGTTCTTCCTTTATCTTTTGATCTTTCATTTGTTTTCTTCCATTAATTCATTCTTTATCTTTCATTGGGAACTTTCTTCCTTCATCCCAGCAGGCACAGACGTCAATTTAACGTCAAGGTGACGTTGCATTTTGGTTGAGAATATAAATTTGGCATTGGATTTTAGTTACACAACCTAAAAAAAACAACAAATATCATCATCAGTTTAATGTTGGTATTGGACATAAAATTAACATTGACTATAAGATGTTGAATTGACACTGAATTTTGGTCACCCAACGTTGCAAACTATTAAATATCAACGTCTTCTGACATTGTGTGCCCGCTAGGATTTTTCTTATTCCTTCTTTGACTTTTCTTCTGTTCAATCTCTCTTTATTCTCTCTGTCTTACTGTAATTCTCTCTCTCTCTCTGAAATATAGAGAATCTTTCTTTTTTGCTCTTTATATTTGTTTGTTCTTTAGTTTGTTCACTTCCTTTCATTTATTCTTATTTCTTTCTTCCTTACATCCTTTTTGCACTTTCTTCTAATAGAATTGTTTTCGTTTGCTGTTTCTCTTTTGTTAATTTTTTTTATTGGTTCACTTCCATTAATTTGTTTGTTTTTTCATTCATTGTTGTCTTTCTATCACTATTTCTTTCATCCTTGCATCCCTTTTGCACTTTCTTCTTCTTTCTTTTCTGTTCAATCTCCATTCCTTCTCTTTCTTTTTGTATTTTTGTCTGAAAATCTGAGAGAACCTTTCTTTTTTGTGCATTCTTTATATTTAATTTGTTCTGTTGTTTATTCACTTCCTTTCTTTTGTATGCTTCCTTTTTCATTTATTCTTACATCGTTTTTGCACCTTCTTCTCTAATTGGTTTTAATTTTTGTCTTTCCATCAATGTCTTTCTTCCTTGCATCCCTTGCACTTTCTTCTGAGATAATCTCATTTTCATTCATTTTTCTCTTTGTATGATCTGTTTGTTTCCTTTTTCATTCATTCTTCATATTTATTTCCTCCTTACTTCCTTTTCACACTTTCTTTGAATAGAATCATTTTCATTCCTTTTCTTATGTTCAAAGTTTTTTTTTTTAATTTTTGTTTTTCTATCAATATTTCTTTCCTCCTCAATCCGTTTGCTTCATTTTTCATTCATTATTTGCATTTCTCTCTTCCTTACATCCTTCTTTCTTCAAATAGAACCATTTGTTGTTTCTATTTTGTTCATGTTTTCGTCTGTTCACTTCCTTTCATTTGTTTGCATTTTCACTCATTTTTGTCTTTCACTTTAAAAAATAAAGGTGCTTAAATGTGCTTCATTCATTTTTCTTTCATTCTTTTGTTTTTGTTCACTTCCTTTTTCATCCATCCTTTGTCTTTCTTCCTTCCATTCTTCTTTCACTTTGTTCCATTCACTCTTCCTTCTCTTTTTCCCACGCATTTTCTCTCCCTATTTCTGTCTGATCCTCTAGAAACATCTTCAGCAAACCCCTAGTGGTTCCCTTCGCTCTTCTCATGGTCACAGGATGTTTTGGAGCCCTCCTTTCTATTGCACTCACGCTTAGCTAACAACAGAACATTAAGTGTTCCCCTGATGATTTCGCACGAGAGCTCGCTGACTATTTCGTGTCTATATTAAACCGCTGAACATGAGCACAAGAGGGCTGTGCTAAAATGTAGAGTTTAGAAATCAATCCTAATTTGCTTCTAATTGCTTGCAGGTAATAGTAGCACTTTGAATGCTACTTACCCACAAAAGCTGGCTGCAAAACTGTTTATACCCATACACAACGCAGCCCCCTACAGGAACAGATACCATTATATCCAGGGAAAATGTCTCCGAAACAACTCCGAATCTCCCTCTGACTGCAGAAAAGGGATAAGGAGACTACACTGTCACGCACTGCTGGGCGTTGCCAAGGCAAGGATAAAAGTTGAAGTGGAGGAACTCTTCAGTTGTCATAGCGACAGGCTACTTGGCTGGCCTGCCGGACTTGGACAGAGCATCGGACACCTGGTCAATCCGTAGAAGCAGAACTGAGCTAGCGGCCTCTGTAAGCAACAAATTGTACAATGAAATGTGGTACTGAACAGACATATACTGCACATAAATATATAAATAAATGAATATTTATAAATATATATATATATATGAAAATATATATATGAATACAGATATATACAATACTCCAACTCCCGGGAACTGGATGAAGCTGTATTACATGTCAGACATACAGTGGACTTTTCTCTGGTTCATTTGAGGTTTACCGTTTATTTCTCTATTTTTACATTGTTTATTTTACGTGTGTGTCATATTGATATAGTGTATGGATGACAATGGTGGCATTTATTGTGGTTTTCTGACATCTGACAAAAAAACAAAAAAATAAATAAATTCTGAATAAATTAGAAGGAAAGCACTGAGTTTGGCTCCCGAGCTCAGAGGGCTAAAGTGACTGTCGTCTCAGGTCTCGTCTTGTTTTGACTGCTGATTGACAGAGGGGATGACATGAGCACCACATGAAAGTCTATGTTATCGCTCTATTTGCATACTTGCATTCAGTGCCCATGGCAAGAAGCGGGGAAAACAGGAGGCAATAGTCCACAGGGACATGGAGAAAGAGATGGAATGAGATGACAGAATTACTGAAACAGTGGAATTATACAATAAATTGCCCTTAAACAGTGTCACCCTGAACTCAAAACGTCAACTGCTACAAAGTTTCTCATACTTTCCTTTCTTTCTTGGACATAATTGGCATTAAATCTGTCCGGGCTCACAATTAAGCCTGACATTTCATAGCATGCAAATGAGCTTAAATGATGTTGTCGTAAAGCAGATCGATTACAACGTCGCCTCTGACAGCGACTTCAGCTCCCCCTTCTGTTCTTTTTGTCTTTAGATATATTATTTCACGTCCCTAACAGCCCTCTGCTCTTTCTCTCTCTTTCCTCTCATCTCCCAATCCGGCCTCTTGCACAGCCTGCCTGAGGATAACCTTGGAGAGAGTGATGAAACCGCTCTAATTTAGGCTGTGTGCTCCCGCTCAACCCAACGTTAATAACGTAACTCAAAACAAACCAGCGGTGGCGCCCCACAGCACATCACACAGCAAGCGAGAGCAGAACAGATAAAAAAAGACTGACAAAAGAGTGAAATATAAACGGAGATAAACGCGCAGGAGTACAACAAATACAGCAGGTGAATTAAAAAAAGACAGCGGGCTATTAAACATAGTTTAAATATTTCTGAAAGATCTACGCAATCAATAAATAACAGAGTGAATGATCAGCCTTCAGAAACTAAATTTGATGTAATACCATTTTGTTTCTGGTCACTTCCTATTCTGTACAGGCATCATTCATAAACATCCACTGAAGAAGCTTGATCAATAAACCGTTATTAAAATGCAATCATTCATCAACCATTCAAGTTTAAAAGCAGCCATACGGCATTTCTAAAGCAGAGGCTTTGTACTATTATTTATTTCTGTGTTATTATTCAGTTTCTAGTGATGTTTTTTCCAGATCTTAGCAAAAAAAATGTTAGTGCCTTAAGTTGCTCTTAAGTTGTTATTCCTTACGATCTTGTTTTCTCTTTTTCCGAAGGTCACAAAAGCCATTTCTAAGTGCAATATAAAAGCTGCTTCATGTCTGTCAGTGACAAACCACTTCAAATTCAGTGTCTGACACTTGAGAAGGAGGCTACAACGTTATCATTGCAAAGTCAGACACAACAGTGACCCTGAAGAAGTGGTCAGTTTTACAGCCAGTCAACTCAAGAGACTGAGGCATCGACTAAACAGTTTGCAACTGACTAGAAAAACTGGGAGAAAGTCAAGAATTTTTTTTTTTGCAAGCAACATATAACTTAAAGACATTTCATCATGCAATTAATATTCTTAAGCAAAGCTGATATGTTCTATAACTTTAAAAAGCTGCCTGCTGTGCCACTGGAGAAATGTACCAGGCCTTTAAGAAACTGATAATGATTGTGAAGTTCATCTAGAAACATTAACAACTTTGACATTTAAATAAATAATACCAACAAAGCATAAAACCTGTCCATGCAGCATGAAGCAAAGCACCAACACTTCTTTTGGGAGTTTTAATAAACGCGCTGTGAGGTGTGAAATCAGGAATAACACTACATCCTCCGGAGTGCACCGAGAGGAAGCCCACAATAACAATTACAGGCAGGCCTAATTTATGATACAAGGCATGTGTGAGAAGCACTTTCAGACAATCATAACAAAGATGTTCAGTAAACTGAAACATTAGTAGTCATTATTATGCACACATTTGTTGGATGGTAGGTTAAGAATAGCACACAGAGGATGGTAATGGTTAGTATGTCCAGTACATAATGGAATCTTCCAGGTTAAAATTAAGCCCTATTGACAGCATATGTGGAATCACGCTGTTAACAACAGATAGAAGTTGACTTGTTCCTTGAAATAAAAACTTGATTTGTTCCAACATAAATAAAAAAGCTAAATAAAGGCACGCTCACACCAAGCACGATAACGATAAAAATATAGATAACATACATTTTTTTCTAATAGAAAAGAACAGCACAGTTCACACCACAGCTAACAGTATATAGAGGAATCACTATGGTGTTCTGAAATGAGGCATTGTCCTCACAATTTTTGATTTTAAATGTAAATTCATGTCCAAGTCACATTTTCTTGGTTAAATAAACATCGCCAGAACATGTATTTTTCCATTACCAATGTAATTCATAGGCTATTCTATTTATTAAAACCAAGTACAAATCAGTTTAGTGTTTTTAAGCATTTTACATTTATTCAAAAATAATAACTCAAGGCAGTAACAATTTTAACAATAGATTTTATTTAAACAATGGTATATTTCATCCAAGAAATGATGTTCAGCTGTTCTTTTTCATATCAGTCATCAAAGCTTGGTAAACACTGTAAAAAAAAAAAAACAATTTGCTGAGTCAACTTAAAATAATTTGTAACCTGGCTGCCTTAAAATTCAGTCAACTCAAAGAAGTTTAGTCAACTTGAAATGTTAAGTTGTACTAAGTGACAACTTAGATATTTGAGTTGATTCAACTTAAAATTTTAAGGCAGCCAGGTAACAAGTTATTTTAAGTTGACTTAGCAAATTGTGTATTTTATTTTTTACAGTGAATACTGGTCACAGACGCAGAGATATACCTTTAATTTCAACAAGCTGTTTGCTTATTTAAAAACGCATAATTTTTCAGGCCATTTTAAGTCTTATTTTGACATAACAAACTGATTTTATCTAAGGGTGTGAGTTTTTTACTTCTTAATATAATTTGTCTTCCCATTAACGGCACTATACTATTCATTCAGACTAATTCGCGAACCCAGAATGCGCATGAACACAAGAGGCAGGATTTATTGCATGAACCAATCACAGCCGATCATTACCAGTCATATCCAATCACCTTACGACAGAGACAGCCTTCTCTGTCATAACTGTCCCCTATTCATTCTCAATTACCCCCCACTAAACTCACAGCATGCTTTAGGGGGTCTGTTAAAACTTAATGTGCTCATGGAAGGCGAGAGAAATGCGGACTCCCGCTGTAGCTGCTGGTGTTGTTGTTGGACAGTTTTATTTTAGAAAAACTAGTGATTTCTATGTTTTTATATGTTATATTCTATAATATTTGCGTTGTTTTATTTTTGTAGTATGATTTTTTTTTCTCATCCAATTTTTTGAAGAGAAACTGCCTCCCTTGTCTCCTTGGAGGAAATGTCTCTGCTTTCAACTATTTTTTTTCAGCCGAATTCATCCTGCTTTAAAGAGCTCAAGCATTTAAAGTGACAAATAACAAAACAAATAACACAACTTTATGCTTTGACAGATTATAAACACAATGTCATTATGCATTGTTCCTGACGTTAATAGTTATCGTTATTGTCCCTGGTATGAATGGTTAAATTCCACCTGATCTCATGACAAAAACATACCTGTGGGAACTTTTGGGTATGAATATGAAGAATATGACTCACAATGAAAGAGATAAAAGATGAGAGATCGAAAGACAAGCTAAATACTTCACATTCACGTTTGTTCATACTATCGAGCAGGTTTAGGTGTAGTGCAGAATGTACGTTATTTTAAAACGTCACGGAGCATTAGAGTTATAGCCCCACTAAATGGACATTTCAAGTGGTTTTTTGGTGACATATTCAAAACCAATGTCACATAAAACATACTATATATACATCTGTTCTGGGGAAAACAACTAACACTCTTTTAGTGCCACTCAGTGGACATTTCACATGTACATGTATTTCACATCTTGCTAAAAAAGTTCCCACAGGTAAGTGTTTGTCATGAGATTCAATTGGTTAAATTACAATTAAAATAAAGTCACTTTGAAGTAAGTGAAAGTGACGAGACGTGAGGCCAAGTATGGTGACCCATACTAGGAATTTGTGCTCTGCATTTAACCCATCCAAGTGCACACACACAGTAGTGAACACACACACACACACACACACCGTGAACATACACCCGGAGCAGTGGGCAGCCATTGCATTGCTGCGGCGCCCGGGGAGCAGTTGGGGGTTTGGTGCCTTGCTCAAGGGTCTCACCTCAGTCGTGGTATTGACGATGGAGAGAGCGTTGGATATTCACTCCCCCCACCATCAATCCCTGCCGGACCTGGGACTCGAACCTTCAACCTTTCAGTCACAAGTCCGACTCCCTAACCATTAGGCCACGGCTGCCCCCTTATGCAGACCAATAAACATTAAAATACACAGTTTGAAAAGCATAATCACAAGATTAATATTATACATGTTGGCATAAGACAGAATTGCTACTGACCTTGAATGTGTAGAACTCTTTCCAGTCTTCACTTAGCATTTGATAATGCATAACCACATTTTTCATTCAACCTCAAAAAGTGTAAAGTGCTGCCAACTCAAAAAGTTTGTCTTAAATAATTAAATAATGAATTCAAACAAAAAACAGGTTTTAATGAATAATTCGCTGAAGCGTGTTGTGCTTTCATACCTTCTAAAATCATTGGCCCAGTAAGAATTTTTCGGTTTGGAGGGATCTGTCTGCAATCTGAGACGTGTTAAAATTATTTATTGTGGTAATAGACATTATGGTACAAATGCTGTCAATAAAGAACATTTGTGACCCTGGACCACAAAACCAGTCATAAGGGATATTTTTTTTTAAACTGAGATTTATACATCATCTGGAAGTTGCATAAATGAGCTTTCCATTGATGTATAGTTTGTTAGGATAGGACAATATTTGGAGAAAATCTGGAATCCAAAGGAATCATAATATTAAGAAAATTGCCTTCAGAGTTGTCCAAATGAAGTTATTGGCAATGCATATTACTAATCAAAAAATTTTTAAAAGTGTTGATATATTTACGGTAGGAAATGTACAAAATATCATGGAAAATGATCTTTACTTAATATGAATATTTAATATTTTTAGCCTAAAAGAAATATTGATAATTTTGACCCATACAACGTATTTTTGACTATTGCTACAAATATACCCTTGCTACTTAAGACTGGTTTTGTAGTCTTAAAATGGATAGTTGAAAATTTTGTCATTCACTCACCCTCAAGTTGCCCCAAACCTGTATGAGTTTCTTTCCTGCTGACCACAAAAAAAGACATTTTGAAGAATGCTGGTAACAAAACAGCTCAAAGAAGCTATGTACTTCAGTAGTATTTTCTTCCATACTATGGAAATCTACCGTAAATAGCTTGAAAAAGAAAAAAAAAAGAAACTCATATTGGTTTGGGGCAACTTATTAGCTACCCCATTATTATAAGACCATCCCAGAAGCTGGTAAGTGCTAATATTTGTAAGTATTTAGATAAAAAAAAACTACAGACTAGTCTAGTCTGTTATTAATTGTGACCTGATGGAATAGATCGACAAATCTGGCATTAACAGCCAAAGCAGAATCCAGCACTGGTGGGCCGAGTGCTAGTTTTCCTTTGCCATGAGCTGTTGGCCTGATTTTCATAACGAACCATCAATATTGATGTTTCTCTCTAGTTTCTGATCCAACCTGAAGGATCCACAGAAAGGCTCCCGAATACTCGGCATCAAACGAAAAGCAGTCCAATGCAGAAATAAAAGAAAGACGGAGAGAGTGAGCAAGAGAGAGGATGAGTAGGAAGACGAAGACCTCCATGCCTATGAAAACCAATTAGGAGAGCGGTTACCTGGAAACCAAAAGAGTCCAGAGGCTAGTCATTAGCATAGCTCTGCTCATCAAATTCAAATATGTGTGAATATTTTTTTCTGTCTTGTTCTTTCGGTAATAATATTTTGCCTCAGAATTGAGAGCAGACCCCGAAACCTCGAGCACAAACATTTCAGAAGGGTTTCCATGTATAGGCATTTTAATAGCTTCTCCAGATCGCCGTGAAAGTGCCGAGACAGGGATAGGTGACTGTGACGTCAACAACAGAGATTAGCACAGCCTGGGTTTACAAAGATAAAGTCACTAGCACACAATCCAACTGCTACTCAAAACCCTTCCTCAATACTCAATATTTACTCAAACACACACCAGAAGATCAAAAAAGAGAGAGAGAGAGCAAAAGCACAAGCCATGTTTTAGTTGGCCAGAAAGTGAAATGGAAGGAGAGGAAGACCAAAGACCTGATGAAAAAATATGAGAGACTGAGAGAGAGAGAGAGATCTGGTGTGAGAAAACAAAATGAAAGAGCATCTGCGAGGCTGTTAGGAATAAAAGAAGAGAAACAGCCCCAGGGGCCAGAATAAGATGACATGAATAAACTAATCATTGTAATTTAATTAGAATAATCTCCCACAGACCTTGCAAAATGAAATTATAAATAAATGGCTGGATTATACAGTGCGAGTACAATATTCCATTGCTCTGAAAACTCGACTTCTCAATGGATGTAAATTGTAACGAAGAAGATTTTAATCTTGCGGTCAAAAGATCTGAAACCACTTTAAAACTAAAGAGCTGTTTCTTCCAACAGCCTTGTTAATGGATCATTTCTAATTTAAAATTATTTTTAGTGAATTTTGAGGAAATGGTGTGGTTTCTTGGTAAAAACGTAGACTGAAATTGTATAGCTAATTTGAGAGATGCTTGACTGACTCCTCAAAGGTTTTATTCTTTTATTTTTTATTTTTTTGTCTTACAGCAAATGTGTCTTTGTCTCGGCAGTGTTACACTATCTTTCACCTTGAATCAATGACTTGGTCTGTTTTTAATGATCTGGCTTGACAAAATCTCCTCCAGAGACTACAGAGGAAGCCAACCAAACACATAACAAAGCCTTGAACAATTCCTGTATCCAAATCGTAAACTTTAAAATAACTAAGGACTCATTTTAGTGTAAAATAATAACCCTTTTTTTTAACCAAGTAATAGTTCACTAGCATTTCTTTTTGGCTGCCAAATTACTTAAAGGGATAGTTCACCTCAAAAATTATATTTTGTCATTAATTACTCACCCTCATGTCTTTCCAAACCCGTAAGGCCTTTGTTTATCTTCGGAACACAAACTAAGATATTTTTGATGAAATCCAAGAGCTTTCTGACCCTACATAGACAGCAATGCAACTGACACATTTAAGGCCCAAAAAGGTAGTAAAGACATTGATAAAATATTCCCAGTGACATCAGTGGCTCAACCATATTAAGATATAAGAATACTTTTTGTGTGCAAAGAAAACAAAAATTCAGTTGCGTTGCTGTCTATGCAGGGTCAGAAAGCTCTCAGATTTCCTAAAAAATCTTCATTTATGTTGCGAAGATCTTATGAAGGTCTTTGCAGGGTTGGATTGATCCATTTGTAAGTGTCTCCTGACAATGAATTACCTGTTTTAAAGCAATCCGCCTTTATACTCACCTGGACAAGCTTTACATTGTGTCAGGCAGAACCTATGATAGAGCTGCAATCTCACACCCCACACCTACATGCCTCGAGACATACAAAGCTAAAAGAGGCATCACGAGTCGATCATTGTGACAGCAGTAGAGATCTCTTTCTCTCTCTCAGTGGGGCAGCTGTAAAGGACATCTCCACTTCAGAGTGAGGTGCCGTGAATCAGAGGAAGTGATTTAAATTCACTGACGGGACTTTAAATACCAGCCAGGGATCATAGCTGTGCCCTTTGGCAAAGTAATTATTCACTCGACTAAAAGGTGTGTGTGTGTGTGTGTGTGTGTGTGAGAGAGAGAGAGAGAGAGAGTGCGTAGAAAGATACTATGAATTTTGTATCTGCGTGAAGGGATTTCTATTGAGTGTGTGCTTGTTTATGGGTGTGCTTGTTTATAGGCAGAGGTGAGTGTGTATATAGTGCTCCATAATGAATGAATGTTTGTAAGTAAGTGAATCACTCTGTGGTCTGTGTGGAGCCCCTGCAGTATACAGTACTACAGGCTTCATTAGACTGAAAAATGTGAAGACATTACCGATTAGAAGTTTAGGGTCGGTAAGATGTTAATGTTTTGAAAGAAGTCTCTAATGCTCACCAAGGCTGCATTTAAATCATTAAAAACAGTGCAAAAATTTAAATATTTAACATTTTAAAGAATGCTTAATTTTTTTTCTATTTTAATATATTTATAAAATGTAATTTATTCTTGTGATGTCACACTGTCCTTCAGAAATCATTCTAATATGTTCTAAACGATTATAAATGTATTTACTGTTACTTTGGTTAATTGAATGCATCCCTAAGGAATAAGAGAATATTTATGAATTTATTTAAAAAACGAACAAATGAACAAAAAAAAGGAGAAACAATTGATGAAATAACAGGAATGCTTGACTGAAGGACAGCAAAATGAAATGACGGAAATACATAAAAAAAGGAAGAAAGCTTTAATAAATGAAAGTGACAACAAAAACAACAGAGAAAATTATTAAATTAATGAAAGAAAGAATGAATGTTAAAGAGCAAGCAAAATAAACAGCAAAAAGAAAAAAAAGAAAAAATGATAAAGCTAATGAATAAAAGAAAGAACAAAAATGGAAGGAGGGAGGGAAAAGAAAGAAAGAAAGAAAGGAAGGAAGGAGATGGGAAAAAGAAGGAAAAGAAGGGAGGAAGGAAGGAAGGAAGGAAGGAAGGAAGGAAGGAAGGAAGGAAGGAAGGAAGGAGCGAACGAAGTAAGGAAGGAATGAACAAATGAATGCACGAGGGAACAGACAAACTAACAAAAGAATGAAGGCAGGAAGTAAGAAAGGAAGGAATTAAGGAATAAAGGAAGGAACAAACAAACTAATGCAAGGCAGGAAGGAAGGAACAAACAAACAAATAAACAAACCAATGAATGAATGAACGAAAGAAGGGACGAATTAACAAGTAATGAATGAATGAATGAATGACGAAAGGAAGGAATGACCAAACAAACAAACAAACAAATGGATGAATGAATGAAGGAACGAAAAAATGAAGGCATGAAGGAAGAAACAAACGAAAGAACAAACAAATGAAGTAAGGAAGGAAGGAAGGAACAAACAAATGAACAAACGAATGATGGAAGGAAGGAGGGAGGGAACGAACAAACTAACAAACAAATGGATGAATGAATGAAAGAAAGATAGAAGAAATAAACTAATGAACTAACAACTGAAAGAAAGAAAGAAAGAAAGAAAGAAAGAAAGAAAGAAAGAAAGAAAGAAAGAAAGAAAGAAAGAACTAATGAAGGTAGGATGGAAGGAACAAACAAACAAATAAATGAATTGAAAGAAGGAAGGAACAAACAAATGAATTAATTAACGAATGAATGAAGAAAGGAAGGAAGGAAGGAACAAAAACGAATGAATGGATGAACAAATGAATAAAGGAAGAATGGAAGGAAGGAAGGAAGGAAGGAAGGAAGGAAGGAAGGAAGGAAGGAAGAAACTAACAAGCTAACAACTGAACAAATAAACAAAGACAGGAAGAAAGGAAGGAACGAAAAAGAAGGATAAAATCAAGAACAGGAAAGACAATTCATTCTCTACACTGAAAAAGAAGGAAATAATGTTTTTAGAGGAAAGATACGAAACACAGAGAAAGTCACTACCTAAAGCCAATGTCTAGCCTCCTCATCCCTCTATCCATACGTTATAAGATCTATTCATCATCAATCCATCCATCTCTCCATCTTGTAAGCTCAGTGTCTCTTTGAATAAACGTCTGCAGAATGACTACACATTCACAGTGACCCTTCTTTCTCTTCATCCTCCTATCTGTCAGCCACATCCTGTTTCTTTAGTGTTATTTTCTCCCTACCCTCCTCCTCAGGACAGCCCTTTTTTATTTACCTCCCTTTGTTGCGTTCTCTCTCTCTCTCTCTTTTATGAAATAAAGTGGCATAGTTTCGGTAATAGTCAGAAACAGTGACAGCCCTGCTGCCTGATGGGAACTGACATTTATTGGGAAGCCGTCCTTCAGAGAGACACATGTGACAGTTCCTCAGGCCACCACTTCCTCCACTCATGTCTCTCTCCAACTCCTCATGCTGTCTTTCTCTACTGTATGCGTGTGTACTGATGTATACAACACTGAACTGATGAACTAATTATGTACATTAAGGTCAAAGATAAGATATTTACAAAGTACATCATTACTCCAGTCTTCAGTATCACATAATCCTTCAGAAATCATGCTAATATGCTGATTTGCTGCATGATCCTTATAATTATTATTATATATTTTTTCAGCATTCTTTGATGAACAGAAAGATTATTACAAATTGTATTATTATAAAATGTCTTTACTGTCACTTCTGATCAATTTAACGCTTTTAATTTAGCATCTAAATCATAAGCATTTTATGTGTAACTTTACAGACAAATTCTTTTAGGCTTACTGAAAATTTACTTAATGGTATGAATTTATTGTATTTAAGCAATGCGATAATGAAACTTTTCTGACAATTTACTCACCCCCATATCATCCAAGATGTTCATGACTTTCTTTCTCCAGTCGAAAAGAAAGGAAGGATTTTGAGAAAAACATTCCAGGATTTTTCTCCAGACTTCAATGGGGATCAATGTTGAAGGTACAAATTGCTTTTAATGCAGCTTTAAAGGGCTCTACACATCCCAGCCAAGGAATAAGGGTTTGATCTAGTGAAACAATTGGCCATTTTCTAAAAAAAAAAAATGTTGTTTTACTTTTTTTTTTTTTATATAAAGTGCATTTGACTTTCTTTGCACGTTCGCTTTGTAAACACTGGGTCGGTATTTCCGCCAAAGTCACATGTGACTTTTCCAACAAGATTACATAATGCATGAAGTCAAGCTAGTACAAGACGAGCATTTGTGGTTAAAAAGTATACACATTTTTTTTTTTTTTGCAATTTAGACCTAGCTGGTCCTCACTGTAGAAAAATGAGGATGTAGAAAATTCCTGGAATGTTTTCCTCAAAAAACCTTAGTTAGCTTTAGGATCTCAGTGCCTCAAAAACAAACAACTACATAGTTGTAAAAGTTCATTTTAATTACATATACATGCTTTTAGGTTTAAGATGCATATAAAAATGAAGCATACAGAAGTTACAGAATGTATGTGTAAATTAGAACTACTGGGGCAGACAGCCAGGCAGTGTTCCAAACCTCAGTAAGCTGCCTTGCTGCCTAAAAAGGTTTTTTGACATTAGCACTGCTAAGCTCTCAGCACGATACCATAAGGAGCATAAAATATATCACACATATTGGGTGAAATAATCCATTTTTAATTACACTGGATTGTTTGTTCATCAATACTTTAAAGTATTGAATGAAATGCAAGTTAATTTATAATCGACATTTCTCTCGCCTCATCCTTCATTGTGGACTTTTTTTTCAACTGAGTGTGTCATAGTCCATAATGGGATTTCCTTCACCACAAAAGATGCATGCAGTGCTGACTTGAAATTTGGCTAAAATGAAGTATCTTAGAAAACAAGATAATGAAGCTGCCTACCTCGTTGCTGTCACGGTGGGAACATGGCCATGATGCCTTATAATGCTGCCTCTGTAGTTTAGGAGCAGAGCAAAAATGTCAGGACAAAACAAAAGACAATAGAAAGGAATATGTAAAGAAATAAAAAAGTGCCTGTTTGTGCTTTTTTTTTATGACTTAAGCAAACTTTTCGCGTTTATTTTATTACTTACGCACACAGTAGGGCCCTCAATTATTTCCCTCATAGCTGCTTCAATATGCCGACTCAGCTTCCACTCTGTCTTTCTCTCCCCTCCTCCTTCTCCTCCTTCTACATCCCTCAATCAATCTTCATTTTCTCTCACTCTGCACATCCCGTCCTCCCTCACCATTTTTCCCCCTCTTTAATGGGCGACCGTCAAAATCCCTCAAGTAAAACACTCCTCGTCTTATCTCTCTCGTCTTTCCCCATTAATTCCCTCCGTTGGTCCTCCTTCCTAATAAACAGGATCTCACACGATACCTTGGGATGCAGGGTCGGCTCCGTCTTAATAACCACACAATGCCGTGTGAGAATGAGAAAAAAGGATATGAAGATGCATACAAAAGACATGCACAAGTAAAACCCTTATGATAGTCTTGTGTATCTTTGTAACTTCTAATGAAGCCGTTAGAAGCCACCAACATGGCTGTCCGCACAAATTGCGGTCCACCACCTGTGACAGGCAACAAAAAACTGCAGCGCATGCTGAGCTCTATGATGTCAGCGTGGATCAGGATGTCTTGACAATCTCTGAAAGTGACATGACTCATTTTGAGAATAAGGTGAGTTGTCATAGGCTTCATGTGAAGGTGTGAAATCACATGGACGAGGAGGATGCGTGTGAATGAGAGAGAGAAACAGAGAACATTTGGGACAGCAAGACAGCCGGAAAGAATCAAAGAGAACTTTAAAGGTGTTTTCACACAGCCGCTTTCTTTCAGAGGTCTAAGAGCGCTTTGCAAGAAATTAAGTGCTAATATTTTGTTTTAACTCAGCTAATGTTGACTCACACAATTGACACAGAGAATAAGAAGAGATGCTGGAAAAAAGGTTCTAAAGACATTAAAGAGTAGGTGATGAAAGCTTTGAAAGCATAAGATCCCACCCTTCCTGCAAATCACTCTCTAAAGCCACACCTCTTCAAAAACACATGAACGCGAACAGGCACGATAGCATGTAACCCTGTCAGATTGTCTTATTCACTGGTGAGAATACATTACAGCATACGTTCAAAAGTTTACATCCCCTTGATTATTAATACTGTGTTGTTACTTGAATGATCCACAGCTGTGTTTTTTGTTGTTGTTGTTGATGATGTTTAGTAATAGTTGTTCATGAGTCCCTTGTTTGTCCTGAATGGTTAAACTGCCCGCTGTTCTTCAGAAAAATTCTTCAGGTCCCACAAATTCATTGATTTTCCAGCATTTTTGTGTATTTGAACCCTTTCCAACAATGGCTGTATGAATTTGAGATCCATCTTTTTACACTTAGGACAACTGAGGGACTCATATGCAACTATTACAAAAGGTTCAAACACTCACTGATGCTCCAGAAGGAAAAAAAGCGATGCATTAAGAGCTGGGGGTGTAAACTTTTGAACGCAATAAGAATGTGTATATTTTTCTTATTTCTTTTTTTTTTCATTTAGTACTCCCCTTTGGAAGCTACATAAGATAGTTATATGTTTCCCAGAAGACAAAATAAGTTATATTTATCCTAACCTTCAAATTCAAAAAGTTTTCACCCCCAGCTCTTAATGCATGGTGTTTCCTTCTGGAGCATCAGTGAGCATTTGAATATTCTGTAATAGTTGCATATGAGTCCCTCAGTTGTCCTCAGTGTGAAAAGCTGGATCTCAAAATCACACAGTCATTCCTGGAAAGGGGTAAAATATGCAAAATGCTGGGAAACCAAAGAATTTGTGGGACCTGAAAGATTTTTTTTTCTGAAGAATAGCAGGCAGTTTAACTGTTCAGGACAAACAAGGGACTTTTTAGACCACTTAACTTAGTGATTGCTATCAGGATGTAAAGAGACCTTTGAACCAGCAGAACAAAAAAAGAAAAAAAGAAAAAAAAAAAAAACATTTACACACCCAAATCACATACCCTGCCTTTAATCTTTCACATTTTTCACTTGTCATTAGCCTTGCTGATAATGTTCAGGGCTCAGACACTCTCTGTTTGAATCTAGATTAAAGACACATCTCTTTAGCCAAAAATGTAAATAATGCTTCTGATAAATGCACAGATTTCAGATGATGCAAAGTCAGTATTAACTTTTAATTGCTGGCTAACAGATTCAAGTACATTACCTAAATACATAACTAACTAATTAACTAACCACATACTGTAATATATTATAGTTGTAAATTACTGCCATATAGTTTTTTGTTTGTTTGTTTGTTTGTTTTACAATACTTATTGTGAAAAGCACTAAACAAACTTGAATTGAACTGCACTGAATTGAATTATCACTAAACTAATGCTGGGTTTTGACACAAATTTCAAAATTCGATTCTATTTTTAATCACAAGCTTAATTTTTCTAGCTAGCTAACGAATGGTCACCGAATATGTTTTTTTCTGAGGTAAATGTGACATAATGTGACACTGTTTACAACCTGTTATAATGACATCTTTGCACGAGCGAAACACTGATTGAGCGATTATATGAGATAGGATATGGATTTTAAGTTGTACTCTTGGATGTTCATTCATATATATTTTGTGCTGAAACAGGTACCAGTTCATGTGTTCTGCTGCTTCTCTTGAACTGAGGCGCTACAGTGATCTGTCACTCCACATTAAACAGCGGCAAAGCGGCACTTATTGTTTGATTATTGCAATAAAATATATTCTATATATTAAGTCTATTTAAATTGAGAAATTGATCTTTTTTTACCCAGCCCTACATTAAACCATAGAATTCTGTGAGAGTAATGATAAAGCATGTTTAAAACCCAAAGACAACACAGAGAGGGAGATATTGGTTATACAATACCCCTAAGGCACGCTTTTATTTTATTTTTTTTGACTCACTAAAATAAACCTGCTTCATCCCTCCACAATCCCATGAGTCACAGCTCTTATCAGCATCAGCTTTTTAGCATGCAGCCATTATTAAAGTATTATGTGTGGAGTGTCACATTGGACGGGGAGGATCAAGTATAATAGATCCACAGAGATATGAAGACATTGGTGGAAAAGCCAGATTTTCCACTTTATCCAATAAGATTTAAAAACGAAAGCGAACCAAAGGTAACCAAAGAAGTTAGAGAGAAATGCAACAAGGACAGAAGGACAGAGCAGAGAGAAAGAGGACGGGATAACTGAAAGAGGTGAAGAAGGGTTGAGTGTAATTATATTCACAGTGATATGAAGCATACACCCATTTAGACTCCACACACACATATGCAGCAGCGCTCATGCATTATAAATCCCTCATACACTCACAGACTGGTGATCTGAAACAGAAACACTCCAGTTTGAGGGATTAATAGTGAGATCACTGGTTCACATCAAATAATGCACTCCTTCACAGTACATGCAAGCAAATACACGCAGAGACTTTTCCATATATTTAGCATTACTCTGTCACTTTTGCACACATTGAAAGTTGAAAATCTGAGAAGAAAATACTAAATGCTAATTCTAAAATGTATATTATTTTATAAATTCATATTAATTCATATAT
Organism: Cirrhinus molitorella; assembly: GCA_033026305.1. Taxonomy (NCBI): domain Eukaryota; kingdom Metazoa; phylum Chordata; class Actinopteri; order Cypriniformes; family Cyprinidae; genus Cirrhinus; species Cirrhinus molitorella. Next base: position 26,180,136 of record CM065117.1, on the reverse strand, counting down.
ATAACTTGTATACACTACCAGGCAAAAGTTTTTCATGTTTTTAAAGAATGTTTTTATGAATACTAGAAAGATCCAAAAATCAGCATTTAACTGAAATATAAAGCTTTTGTAACATTATACACTATACCAGTCAAAAGCTTGGAGTCATGTGAAAAAGTTAGGACAAACTATTTAATTCCACGGTCTTCTGTATCAGGACATGATAAAAAAAAGGTCCTTGGCAGGTCTTAACATTTGGAAACATAAATCCTCAGATAAACAACAGTACATGACAAATCACACAGTGTCATTATTTATTTAACAAAAATAAAGCCTAGATGGAAAAGCCATGTCACCCTATGATTCAATTGCTTGTAGATCCGCTTTTGACAGCAATAACTTAAAGTAATAATTTCCTGTATGACTTTATCAGTCTCTCACATCATTCAGAGGGAATTCTGGCCCACTCCTCTTTATAACGTTGCTGTAGTTTATTGAGGTTCGTGGCCATTTGTTTATGGACAACTCTCACCACAGCATTTGAGTCAGGATGAGGTCTGGACTTTGACTGGGCCACTGCAACACCTTGATTCTTTTCTTTTTTAGCCGTTCTGTTGTAGATATGCTGGTGTGTTTGTGATCACTGTCCTGTTGCATGACTCAATTTTGGTCAAGCATTAGCTATCTTATGGTTTGTTCAGATGCAACTTTGCAAACCTGAACCATGCTGCCATGCTTTTTTAGATAGAAGAGGTTTTCTTCTGGCAAGCCTTCCAAAAATGCCATACTTGTCCCATATTTTTCTAATTGTACTATCATGAACTTTTTCAGTTAAAATGTTAACTGAGGCCTGTTGAGTTTGTGGTGAAGTTCTTGGGTTGTTTGCCAATTCTTTGAGTATTACATGGTCTGATCCTGGGGTGAACTTCCTGGGACGTCCACTCCTGGGAGGATTGGTGTCTGTCTTGAATGTCTTCCACTTGTGAGTAATCTTCCTCACTGTGGAATGATGGACTTCAAATTGTTTGGAAATGGCCGTGTTACTCTTCCCAGATAGATGGCAGCAACAATTGCTTTTCCAAGATCATTGCTGATGTCTTTTCTCTTTGGCCTTGTGTGAACACACACACATGAAAGCTCCAGACCAGCAAACTGCCAAAATGTCTGCTTTTATATAAGTGCTAACTCTTGCTGATGATCAGTTAAATCAAGGGCATTTGTTTAGCCTAACCCTCTTAAATCCCATGTTAAGTGTAAGGGTGTCCTAACTTTGTCACACATGGCTTGTCCATTTTGGCTTTATTTTTATTAAATAAATAATGACATGGTGCAATATGTGATGTATTGTTGTTCACCAGAGGTTTTACTTTCCAAACTTTAAGATCTGCCAAGTAACAAATATATTTTATGATGTCCTGATACAGAAAACCATGGAATTCAATAGGGTGTTCTAACTTTTTCACATGACTGTATATTATTTTGGCAAATAATTTACTGAAATTAATACTTTTATTTAGCAAGGACACAACTTTAAATTGATGATAAAGACATTTATAATGTTACAAAAGATTTCTATTTCAGAAAAAAATCTGTTCTTCTGAACTTTTTATTTATAAAAGAAACATGAAAAAATGTGTACTGTTTTCAACATAATAATACTATATGTTTTTTGAGCAGCAAATCTGAATATTAGAATGATTTCTGAATGATGCAAAAATTTCAGCTATAAAATCACTGGAATAAATTACATTTTAAAATATATTGAAAAAGAAAGCGGATATTTTAAATAGTAAAAATATTTCAATATTTTACTGTTTTTGCTGTACTTTGTATCAAATAAATGCAGGCTTGGTAATCAGAAGAGTTCAAAAGCTTTTGACTGGTAGTGTACTGTATGTATGTAATATTATGTAGCAAAATATGTATATTATTTACACTTCTTCACATTCTTCAAGGCTCTATGTCCTGTCGCTAGTCAAACAAAATGACTGATCAACTCACATTTTCTTGCTTCGACTGAAGCTCAAGCTGCTCTTAAAACATCAAATCATCAGGTTTTACTCAACTTGTGGAGTTTATGGACTCTTGAGCAAACGAGTGACAAATCAAATACTTTCTGAAAATCATGTTCATTTTTCAGTTCAACTTATCACTCAAATTGTTGCACTGATATAATTCATAATGACAAATATTGTGATAAATTGAAATACGATATACTAAAAATTCAAAACACAAGCATTAGCACTTGTGTGGCTAAATTCAATTGTTGATTCACTTTTTAGTATTCTAATGCGGTTGTATTTCCTGAAATTGGAAACAGTGTGCCGATGACATTCAATATCATCTGGAATATCCAAAAGTCAGACAAACAAGCAAAAGAGAAATAGAGGAGGAATAGGTGACGAGGACTTGAGAAAACGAGTTATGGAGGGATGCTAGGAGCAGGTTAAAGGATGGAGAGTGTTGGGGGAGGCTGAGCACGTTTTATGAGGCCCTTAACATTTAGCTGCCCGTGTCTGTCTATTACAGCCAGAATATCCTCCTACACACAGATCATCCATCAAATAATAAAGAGAGACAGAGATGGGGAGAGGGGTGACAGTGGAGGAGAGAGGGACAGGAGAGTCCTACACAAAAAAAGATCTGTGAAAAACTACAGAAAAAATATATAACAAAAGGACGATTGGGAATGAATAGAATGAATAGCACTACAAGAGTGAAAATGAGGAGCGATAACAGACAAAAGTGTGTTCACTTGTGTTTTTCAGGTTGTCAGGACATATTCTGAGCATGTTTGCAGACAGGCATTTTTTAAATATAATTGCAGTCTGGCTGCATGCGCGTTTTGTGAAAATAAACGACCAAAAAAGCAGTCAAAACACTCTCCAAACAAGGAGAGACTGAGACATTGCAGATGCCACAATGAGACAGACAATGGTTTGAAAAATGAGCCTGAAATGTCAAGGACAGATAACACCAATCTGCCTTTCAGAAGAGAAAAAAGCAGATGGGCTAGAGAAATGCTAATGCGGAACATGAAAGAAGAAAATTTTGTTGTTAATTGTTATTGTGGCTTTGCAATGAGACATGCACAAAAAATAAATAAATAAATAAATAAAAAAAACAACAACAACATGAACTCAGCGTTTTTATTTGAAAGAAATAAATGAATGCTTTTATTCAGCAAGGATGCATTAAATTGATCAAAAATGACAGTGTATACTTTGTGACGCACACAAATCTATTTCTATTCATCAAAGAATCCCACAATCCAGTTCCAGTTTCCACAAAAAAATTACACTTTGTTAAATATTACTGTTTTCATTTATAAGAAATGTTTCTTGCGCCCCAAATCAGCATAGTAGAGTGACTTCTGAAAGATCATGTGACAGAATACAGATTTATTATCTTAAATAATGTATTTTTGATTAAATCACTTTCACTTTTACTTTCATTAAATAAAATCAGTCTTGGTGACCATAAGTATGGAAGCCCGTTTTCGGGCCTTTTTAATTCAAAAATTAAAAAGGCAATTGCAAGTTATCTCACAATTCAGTTTTTTTGTTCCTCACAATTCTGACTTTTTTTTCTCAGAATTGTGCAAACTTGCAATTGCGAGTTATAAAGTCAGAATTGTGAGATATAAAACTTAAAGTTCTGACTTTTTCCTCTCAGAATTCTGTGATAAAGTCAGTGTTGAGTGTGACTTTTGTGGGAATTTGTGAGAAAGTCAAAATTGCGAGATGTAAACTCTGAAAAAATTCTGAGAAATAAAGTCGCAATTCTGAGAAATAAAGTCAGAGTTGCAAGATTCTGACCTTTTCTCAGAATTGCAAGTTTATATCCTGCAAGTGTGACTTTTTTTCTCTTCAAAATTGTGAGTTATTCATTTCTGAGAACATTTCAGTGTTTTTCCCCTCAGAACTGGACTTTATAACTCGCAATTGCAAGTATATATCTCACAATTCTGAGAAAACAATTACAGAAATTGCAAGACATAAACTTGCTTTTGCGAGAAAAAAAGTCAGAGTTGTGAGATAAAAAGAAAAAAAAATATTCAGTGATGGAAAAGGGCTTCTATTTGTAAGAGACTTCTTTCAAAAAATCTGACCAACCCCAAACTTTTAAAAGGTATACTTTTTGCACTATTAGTGGCACCATAAATAACTGCCAAAAAATTGCCCCAAATTCATGCCATTGGTTGAGTCACTAATGTTACGGACGGCCCAGACAGCAATTTGTTTTCTACTGAGAGTCACAGAATAAATAAGCACACTTCAATTTTAAACACTCAAAGTCATTTTTCTAATGATGGCAGGACCATTATATATAAGCCAATCAAAGCCAAGACCAAGTGTCACATGACCACAGAACGCTCTGCATCTTTTATGCAATTATATAGTGTCTATAAAATTCAAGCAATCAAGAACCAATATATTTTTAGCCAAGCGACTCAAATATCATAAATCATAACTCATAAACATCAGCAGTAAAATGCATTACTGGGTCTTTTGACACTTACAAAAACAACAGCAGCGGCACGAAGATGATAGAACAACAACTGACTGTTACTGGGGAGAAATCAGCAGGAAGAAAGAGACACAAAAACAGACAGACTGAACGAGACAGTGACGAGAAAATGACGCTTGAATTCTCCAACTTTCACAATAGTAACCGAAGAAGTGCAACTTTATCAGTTCATTTCTTGAGTTTATCATTCACGTACACACCCCTCTTGTTAATTGCTTTGCGAATGCTGTTATGTCGACAACCCCACAAATAAATCTATAATGAAATGCATTGAAAAAGACTCAATGAGCGAGAGACAGAGAGAGGGAGAAAGAGAGAGAGAGAGTGTGAATAAGTAACCTTGTGTTCTCTTCAGCAGTGAGTCCCTCTGCTCCATCCCTCTACCCCCAGCAATTAATCATCTGATAGTGAGCTTACTCAAGTGTGCCTCTGCCCCCTATTCTAATTAACCAGAGAAAGAGAGAGAGAGGGGGAGAGGATGGACAGATTGTCAGTAAAAGACGGAAGGAGAGATGCAGGCTGGGGAGCGAGCGATTCGATGGAGAGATGCAACTGAAAGAGAGGGAGAAAGATGACAGGAGCACCAGCGGACGGGAAGATTTAGAGGGGCTGCCACCCTCCGCTGGTCTCACAGGAACAAGACACCGTGCTGCCACCAATGGCAGACTATCAAGCATACTAAACAGACAGCGTGTGTGTGCACGCTCTCTCCTTTGCAGAAATGCTGATGGTGTCGGGGGGAGCAAATATTTCGGCTGAGGGTCAATGACAAATAAAGACGTCCGAGACGATGACAAGGTAAAATCCTTTGAAAAGCATTTTTTTAAATGTGTTGACTTTTCAGCAATTCAAGTTGTTAGAAAATATAAATTATTATTAAGCGAAAATCTCCAGTCATCACAATTTATTGAATGTGTTGATAATTTTTGATTAAAATAAGGTAGCCCAATTTGGCTTTAGAACAGCGTCATGTTGATTATTAAACTATAAACTGTGAGAGCGAGAGAGCAAAATAAGGGTTAGGCTTAGGGCCCCCTAATCAAAGTCCACCTTTGGTCATGAGGATCTACAAGAGTCCCTGGTGAAATAATTTTTTAATCTACCTAGACAATAGAGTGAACAGGCAGATTTAAACACACACACACACACACACACACACACACACACACACACATGTTGTGTTTCCATGTTTTATGGGGACATTCCATAAGCGTAATGGTTTTTATACTGTAAAAAACATATTTTCTATCGCCCAACACCTAAACCTAGCCCTCACAGGAGACTGTGCATACTTTTATTTTCTCAAAAACACTCATTCTGTATGATTTATAAGTCTGTGTGACCACAAGGTCAAAATTTAGTAGTTTTACTATCCTTGTGGGGACATTTGGTCCCCACAACGTGATAAATACCAGGTGCACACACACACACACACACATCAAATCAAACATTCGTACAAGCAAAAAAATATGTCTTCAAGTTGATTAGTCACAAATTTAGTTACTGGAATAATGACCTAGAAAATATTTCTTTGTTTTAATATTAAAAACAATGAAACTCATTTCCAGGTTCAAATGGAATATTAAAGGCAATTTTGTGTATCTTGTGTATCTTTTCCCAAGTGTCTGGAAAGTCTTGAACTCCATCAGGTTTCCCTCCACAAATTTCACATTTATTTTACATTCTACCCTCACAGCTGTGCAACACTCTTTCCAATAGGGATTAAATCAAAATATTTTTATTTACAGTACTTTTAAAATCTACTGCATTGTACTGATCCAAGGCTAATTTTCAGCCAATTTTCATTTATATATATATATATATATATATATATATATGGCTTCTTATAAAAAAGTGTTTCTGTGGCTTAATTTGCCCCAAGTCAGTGGGTAACATGGGCAAACTGGCCATCGGACTGAATCTGATTCAAACCCATGTGAAATTTGAATGATAATTTACCTCTTTTATAGTGAGACACGCCTGGTGAATAGGGTAAAATGTTAGGTTTTTTTTTTTTTTAAATGTTGTTCAAATATGCAAACGAGACATTATTTACTGAAATATGTGCTAATTTGCATACAATTCTAGTACAAAAATCTAAACACTGGGTGAAGTCAGTTTAAAAATTCTTGTTATTTTTTTTTTTTTTTTAGCATATTAGAGTCAAATGTTTTTACAGAGGGAATTTTGGGTAGTTTGGGTATTTTTGTTACTCCATAATTCAGAAAGTACTACTGAAGTGGAAATTTATGGCCCGGTGTAGGAGAAAAAAACTCATTTTGAGAAAACAGCCTTTAAAAATACAGATTGTAATTGAAATCTATTGACACAAATAGATAAAGTGCTATAAAAGAAAGAGTGTTTTTTCGATGTTTACTTTCCACTAGCCTGAAAAAACACTATATGAAAAACCAAAAAGCCCAAAATCTCAAACTTGACAGATGCATACACAGAAGTGTTTTTGCCTGCAGTGCAATTCAAAAATCTAATTTTGTTTTACAGTCATATTTCTTTTCTTAAAGCTAACTTAACACAAAACCAACCAAATTATATTGTCATTTCACTCTTCAGTCATTTGCATTTCTGAAACAACATGTTGAACACCAAAGTAGTAACCTTTCTAAAAACAGAGTTTGTTGAGTAAAATTAAATAAAAACTGAATTAGAATGAAGGAATAAATGTCACTTAAACTAATAAACATTTTTTTTTTATTCTTGGCATGGTAGCTTTTCTGCAATGGTTGAATGGTTTTATATGTTGCTAAATCACCTACAGTATATGAATCATAAATATTTTTAGACCTGGATAAATTTGCTTTGATGTAACAGCCATTACATCTGTTATGCTAAAATTTCAAGCCAAAAACCGATTTTATAGTAAATGGGCGCCTTCCATTCCTCCCATGTGTTTCTCCTTTTTACAGTTTGGCAGAAATGATGGGTGGTTCCAAAATACATGATCACAAGACAGTAAAAGTGTACAGTTGCCAAGATACAGGGGGTGGGTCAACTTACCCCACTCCCCCCTATGTTAAAACTGTGAACTCAATGCTAACCAACAAACGTATTCCATAAAGATGGTATCAGTCACTCAGTATGCACTTTTTTAATAATATTAAAAAGGTGCAATATTTATGATTTTCAATATTTGTGAATTTCGCTGGGAGTGCAGTGCGCTTCTGAATGGCTGTGGTATTTGAGTAATTCTGTCATGTTGCGTGTTGCATCTGGTGTGAACAACAAAATTGCTGGAATCTTGTCATATCGCATCTGGGTAGGACGAGGTGTTACTTTTTACTACAACCATCTCAACAAGTAAAATGCAATAACAAACCAATTTCTGTGACTTCTAAATTTAATTGGTAATGAATACTTATGAAGTCAGTTATTTAGGCACTTCGCTTACATTTTTACAATGGTGTAAAACAACAAAACATGAAAAGGTCTAACTGGGAACAGCAATGTTTATTAGAACAGCAAGCCAATTATATTAACCATTTTAATGCACTGTACCAATGTTATGTAGATCATACAGACACAGTGAGAACAAGCAAAGCTCTCCACAGACTCTTAATAATGCATACAACACAACACTATGACCTTCACCCGTTAGCATCTTGTCTGCAAAGTGTCGCTGGAGAAATGAAAAGGAGATGTAGAAAGGAGTGATGGCCATCAGAGTGCGAAACTGCCACATCGGCACCACCTCCACATAAACCTCCATCTTCTGTCTCTCCTTCATTTATGAGACGAGTGGTAATTTATGGCTTTATTTACGAGGGGGGTCGGTGGACAGATTTAATATTTTAATTCTGTTTTATTGCCTGAGCACAGAGGAAACCCAACGAGGTTTATCACCACCCATCGCCACAGCGACATGCTGATGGACAGAGCAGGGTGAGACTGCCAAGAGTAGGAATGAGGCTTGGAGTGAGGGATAAGAGAGAGGAGCGTACGTGAACAGAATGGTCCATCCCACCTCTAGACGACCTGCCAAAATATTCAACGCTTCATACCTTTCTCTCCCGCTCCCTGTCACGTCCTATAACTCTTGCCTTGGCTTACTGGGACGAGAAGGTTTCGGCCCTGAGGCAGCCAGCCGAGCTTTTGCTCCAGGGAGATTCATGGTTCACACAATCGACTCGCGAACAAGCAGAGAGTTGATTCACAGCTTAAAACCATCGACTCAGGGCTAATATCAGGATCGATTCATGGCTCCCTACTGTCCAGACTTGATACAGGAGTTGATTCATGGCTTTAGCCAGTTGATTCAGAGTGATTTCCTAAAAGGAAACTGCAGACTGCTCAAAATGTTGTATAGACGGAGATTTAGCATGAATAAAATCCCATTCACACATCAAGCTAGCAGAACACTAAAGATTTAGCAGCGCTGTGCCAGATCGAACAGAGGAATTTAAAACTGCTGACAGACAAAGCCACCGTTCTGTGTTGTCGCTCAGTGCATGAAGTCATTTCAATTTGAATAAAACATCTACAGTTAAAAATAATTGCTGTTTACACATATCCTCCTTCTTTTTAGGACTTTCTTTTGTATACTAATTTTTCAGACTCATAAGACTCCAAATCCTAAAGTTATTTGTACTAAATTTACATAATATTAAAGACTGAAAGCAACTACCATTTGACCGGACACAGTTTGTGTAGTGAGTCAACTTTCCTGTAAGAAAAAGACTATATTTTTTAAATGTGTGTCTTTTTTTTCTCAGCACTTTCAGCATTACACTATTAATTGCCTCAACATTTACATACTAACATTCAAAAGATTGGGGTCGGTAAGAATATTGACATGTATATATCTTTGAGGAAACTGGAAATTCAAGGATGCATGAAAATAATGCATTAAATTAAATTGATCAAAAGTGACATTGAATGCTTTCATAATGTTACAAAAGACTTCTATTTCAAATAAAAGCTTTATATTCGTCAAAGAATCCTGAAAAAAAAACATGGTTTCCATAAAATATTAAGCAGCACAACTGTTTTCAACTTTGATAATGGTTAGAAATGCACCCAGTCAGCACATTAGACTCATTTCTGAAGGATCATGTGACACTGAAGACTGGAGTAATGATGCTGTCACCTTTAACATCACAGAAATAAGTTGTTTTAAAATCTATTAAAACAATATTACATTTTTAATGTGATAACAGTTAAAAATCTAACCTCAAACCTTTAACCAGTGGTGCACATGTACTGAAAAGCCACAAAACTCCAATTTCATGAAATCTTTAAATGACTATTTTCTAGTAAACCTAAGACAAAGAAACACCCCTTTTTAAGGCTATGAATGGGTTATTAAAACAAGACTATACTGTATATACTTATATCTACAGACACACAGGCCATCACTTTCACCATGCCTCAAAACAGCAAAACTCATCAAAATCAAAAAGAAAAGATAGAAGTGCCAATAAGAGAAATTAAATAATTTTTCACCTTGCAGAAGTTCCCTTGCTCACGTATCAGACATCATGGGATGTTTGATTGCATTCTTAATGGAAATCAATAGAAGGTTTTCAGCATTCTGCAAGTGACTTTTCTTCCAATCTACAAAATGTCATTACTTTTTGAGGCCTACAATTTCAGCAAGGCTAAAAAAAGAAGAAAGAAAGAAAAGTGCAACGAGCAACCGAAATTGTGGAGGAGCAGGGATGTTAGACAACACTCTCTTTCTTGTTCACATTTTATCACCCAGTCATTCAGGAGGGAACAAAGTTGGACAGAAAAGTGAAAATAAAGCTAACCAGTGTGAATTAAAGGAGTGAGTGATCAGGTGACCCATGTAAATGGACAGAAATAAGATCAGACACTCCTGTGGGAGTGAACGCTCCTCTCCTCCTTTCCTCTGTTCCCTCCTTCCACAGGGGGTACATGGTGGTTTATTGATTAGTTTGCAGTCCCATCAGGGGGTTTTGTTCAATCGATGAGTTTCTAACAGCCACCCTCTCCTCTAGCCCCAGGGGTTTATGGGAATGTTAAGAATGGCAGTTCTGTTAGAGATCAGGGTACCCCACAGATTCGATAACACCCCCCCACCCCCCACCCCACCCAGGAAAAACAATCCACCCGAAAACAGCCTCACCTCCCGGAGTGTGTCACGGACTGGTTATTATCGCTGTGAGAGTCGGACACACTGCACAGGAATGTTCTGCAGAGTGGTTATTGGGCAAAATCTCTCTCAAAATCTGCTCCTGCTGAATTCTGCACAACACTATGCAAAATAAAGTGGCCCCCCGTTTTTTTTTTTTTTTTTTTTTTTTAGATTTATTCATTTAGCAGACGCTTTTATGCAAAGCGACTTACAATTGGGGAATACATCAATCGATTCATCTTAAAGAGGCAAACAGACACAGGAAGTGCTCATAATACCATGTTTCAGACAGTGTTCAGACAAGTACAGGCTAGAAAAGGAAGAATAAAAGAGAAAAAGTTGTTATTGTTTTTTTTTTAGGATGAAGTCAAATAGTGTCAAAGAGATGAGTTTTCAGCTGTTGCTTGAAAATTGTCAGGGAGTCGGCATTCCAGATAGGGGTGGGAAGATCATTCCAGCAGCCAGGAAAGGTGAACGAAAATGATCTGGAAAGTGATTTTGTGCCTCTCTGTGATGGTACAATGAGTATTGAATTGGTTCCATTAGTATTTTTCCCATAGTGACTTCAAGTCTTCTTTAAAGGAAAAGTTCACTTCCAGAACAAAAATGTACAGATAATTTGCTCACCTCCTTGTCATCCAAGATATTCATGTTTTTCTTTTCTTAGTTTTTTGAGGAAAACATATCAGGATTTCTCTCCATATACTGGACTTCAGTGGTCCCCAAGAGTTTGAACTTCCAAATTGCTGTTTCAATGCAGCTTCAAAGGGCTCTAAATGATCCTAGCTGAGGAAGAAAGGTATTATCTAGCGAAACGATTGATTATTTTCAAAAAAAAAAAAATAAATTATATACTTTTTAACCTCAAATGCTTATCTTGTCTGGCTCTGGGTGAACTGTGTATTCCGGTTCAAGACAATTAGGGTAGGTCGAAAAACTCCTATCTCATTTTTATTCTCCAACTTCAAAATCGTCCTATATCGTGTTTTACCTCTTTTTGTAAAGGGTGTTTGTTCTTGTTCGCATGTTCGCTTTGTAAACACTGGGTCAGTACTTCTGCAGCAACTGCTAGATAAGACCCTTCTTCCTCGGCTGGGATCATTTAGAGCCCTTTGAAGACGCATTTAAACTGCATTTTGGAAGTGCACACTCGCGGGCACCATAGAAGTCCATTATATGGAGAGAACTCCTGAAATAATTTCTTATCGACTGAAGAAAGAAAGACATGAACATCTTGGATGACAAGGAGGTGAGTAAATCTGTACATTGTTGTTCTGGAAGTGAACTTTTCCTTTAAAGAGTTATAAGACATCAGCTAAATCAACCAGCCATTGGGGAAATCACAAAGGTTAGTTCACCCAAAAATGAAAATTCTGTCATTTTCTCTTATAAACCTGTAAGACATTTGTTATTCATTGGAACAGAAATTAAAATATGTTTGATAAAATCCAAGAGCTTTATGACCCTGCAAAGACATAGACACAACTACCACGTTCAAGACCCAGAAAGATGGTAAGAATATCACTAAAATAGTCCATGTGACCTCAGTGGTTCAACCTTAATTTTATGAAGCTCAGAGAATAATTTTTTGTGCAAAGATAACAAAAATTAACAACTTTATTCAATGATTCCTTCTCTCCTGTATCAGTCTTCAAAATGCATTCATAAAAGTATCCCCACCCATCCCAATCTCTCTTCATCATCTGTATATTCTGGTTCAAATAGGTAAGGCTGGGGAAAAAATTGCAAGTGTCTAAAGATTTTGACTCTCTGTCAAAATCTTCAGACATGTCTACGAAGACTGTTTTATGTACAGCGTATAATTCTGCTTGTAAACAAGGCACAGTCTGTGCATCATGTTACTCTCCCGAACATGTTATTATAAAGTCTATTATAAAGGCCTTGAACGTGTCAGATGTGTTGCTGATTTGCAGGGTCAGAAAGCTCTCATATTCTATCAAAAATATCTTAATTTGTGTTCTTAAGATGAACAAAGGTCTTAGGGGGTTGGAACAATGTGAGAGTGAGTAATTAATGAGGTTTTTGGATGAAAATCTCTTGAACTAATGAGAGTAAGATCTACAATCTCATGAAGCATTACTAATTACATAAATTAAAATAATAGAAAAATATATATAACTTTTGATTAAACAATGTTGTTTTTATATACATACAAATAGTCTAAAAATATAGGCAAAAAGACTGGGGCTGGGACTGGGCAGGCAGTAAAGTGTTCTTTTGGTGCAATTTATTTGTCATGATTCTCTGATCGGTGGAGATTGCTCTGTGGAATCACAAAAAAAAAAAAGATAAAATAATGCAGGCTGATGGCTTCAACAAAAGCAAATTGCATTAACAAGCAATACAATTAAGCACTGTAAATGACAATAATTAAAAAAATTATGGAGAAATAAAAAAACTGTTGATTTAAAGAGGTTGATTTTATAAGCATATTATGAACACAAATATTTAAGTAGTTTGGGTTAAGTTTAGGTAAAAAGACTGTTGAACAGGTTTATTTAAACAACAATTTAAAATAATGCAGGATGGCTTTAACAAAAGCTTGTGCCATTGATTAACAGCCTTTTACCTCACAGTTGCTCTGTCTTTAAAGGTTTTTAAGTTATCACCCAAAATCAATTCCCCTTATTAAGAAAATGAATGTGACTTTTACTTGCAGAGCCCAGCTGTGGCTTTGGAACACTCAATTTCACTATATTTAAATTCATTCTGCAGAATTCTGCTATTTACTTTACAAAGCAGGGTAGAAAATATGTAAAACAGTGTAAAAAGTTCATTTGAACCTGCTTTATAAAATGTAAGTATTCTACATTAAAGGGATAGTTCACCAAAATTGAAAATTACCCCATGATTTTGCTTCGCCTATATCCTACGTCATCCACTGGAATGCCACTCTCTCGTGAACGCGTGTATGACAGTTCAACAAGCGAAAGATTACAATTTATTTAAGTTTTAAACATGGATATTTTTCTTACACAAACGTATTGACTCACTTTAGAAGACCTTTATTATCCCCCCTGAGCCGTGTGGAGCACTTTTTATGACGGATGGATGCTTTATTCAGACTTCAAAATCTCAACACCCATTCACTGCCATTATAAAGCTTGGAAGACCCAGCATGTTTTAATATAACTCAGATTGTATTCGTCCGAAAGAAGAAAGTCATATACTGGATGAATTGCGGGTGAGTAAATCAAAGGGTAATTTAGATTTTTGGGTGAACTATTCCTTTAATTTTTGTAAAATGAGGAATAAAATTCAAGGAATATCAAACTTATCTGAAATGAACACTATGAGATAAATCTGTGTGAAAGAACACGAAAGAGAGGATGAGAAGAAAAGAAATGAGGTAAAAGGAATGCAGGCCGTGAATCTTCTCCTGATGTTCCAGGAAATGGGTAGACAGACACAGAAAAGATGTGCTCGCTTCCCCTGGGTTACTTGAATAATTAACCAACGATTAATTAAACCTGTTTACAAAGAGAGGACAGTGACAACAAGACAGAGTAAGAAAGGGAATGAGAAAGAGACCCAAATTTACCACAAATGGAAAAAAAATCAGATATCGCAAGGGACACACTTGTTTAGGCTGACCTTTACTTCTCCCGTCGACTTCACAGGAGAGTGTGTGTGATTCAGAGCTCTGGATTCTCTGATTAAGAACAACTGTCTCTTTAAAAGTTAAACAGAACATAATATCTGTTAACGAGAGACAGAATTCAATAAGAGAAAAAGTAACAAAAAGATAATAAGCTTGGATGTTATTTATTAGATGAGTCAGCAAAACATACTCTTAGATTAGGTTTCTGCTCTAAATGTTGCCTGCCTTCTGGAAACACACACATCCCAAAACCTACAGGGGCCATGAAATGTAAACACATTGCTTACACTGAAACACTGTGTCAAGGAACTGGGTAATGCCACAGCAGGGGGGTAAACAAGGGACAAGCTGACCAAATTAAAGATCCTTCACAGCATGAGGATTCACTCATATGCATGAGCACTCCATTTCTCAAATGCCTCCAAATCCTTTGCTGCATGCTATTCTGAAGAAAAAAAAAAATGTTTGTTTTCATAATCCTTAATCCAAATGTAATGACTTTCTCCTTCTCAAAAAGACTTTTCCTTTTTTTGTTGTCATAACCAAGGCTGCAAGCATGGAGAAAAATAATATTAACTAATAATAACCATAACCTCCATGTTGAACATGAATGCCATTTTTCTAGATAAAAGTCCCACCCACTATTGCTTCATGACCAGTGTTGGGGAAAGTTTCTTTTAAAAGTAATGAGTTACAATATTGCGTTACTCCCTAAACAAAGTAACTAATTACGTTACTTAGTTACTTTTTATGAAAAGTAATGCGTTACATTTTAAATCTGGGCAGGGCTTGTTTATTTGTTTTTAATATAAAAAAAAGTTTGATTCTTAGCAAATGTAAAAGCCCTTTCACACCAAAATGAAATTAAGTGAATAAGGCTAAGGCTAAAGGAAAATTAAATTCACGTCCGTACAGTTCACATCTGTAAAGTTCAACACTCTTTAGAAATGAGAAAAAAAAAGCACAAATGTTAATCTAGTAAGTAAGTTTTGCTTATTAGTACACTGCAAAACATGCTTTTCTTACTTAGATTTTTTGTCTTGTTTCTAGCCAAAATATCTAAAAATCCTTAAGAAGGACTTTCTAGACAAGTAAAAATTATTGTCTTGTTTTTTTCTGAAAACAAGTCAAAATTAAGTATGTTTTTGCTTGAAACAAGCAAAATAATCTTGTTTTCTTTTTGAAATAAGATTTTTTTGCTTACTCCACTGGCAGATTATTTTGCTTGTTCTAAGCAAAAACTCACTTAATCTTGACTAATTTTTCCTGGAAACAAGAAAATAATTATTTACTTGTCTAGAAAATTCATCCTGAATTAAGATTTTTTCATATATTTTGGCTGGAAACAAAGAAAGACAAAAAAAAAAAATCTAAGTAAGAAAAGTATTTTTGCAGTGTATGGTTGAATTGGATCAACAAAGGTCAGCAGCAAAGTCATTGGTTAATAAAATGGAATTAAATACATAAAGGAAACAAAAAGTAACTGGAAAAGTAACTCATATATTTTCTTGTGAATGAAAAAGTAATGTGTTACTTTACTAGTTATTTGAAAAAAGTAATATTATTATGTAACTTGCGTTACTTGTAATGCACAACCCCCAACACTGTTCATGACATATTACAGAAGTTAAAGGAGATCTATTATGCACCTTTTTACAATAGGTAATATAAGTCTCAGGTGTCCCCAGAATGTATCTGTGAAGTTTCAGCTCAAAAAACAAAAAAAAAAAAAAAAAAAAACACAGATCATTTTGAAAATGCCAAAAAATGGAAGCTGTTTTGGTGCATGTCTCTTTAAATGCAAAAGAATTGCTGCTCCCCGCCCCCTTTTTCAGAATAGGACTGTGCCTTCACAGCTCGTAACTCAGATACTCTACTAAAAAACATCTGTTTGGTTTTGATTATCATGTCTATCGCACATCTGCACACACGCACAGAAAGCGTCTGTCATACGGCATGTGAGCACTAAACTCTCTTTCTTATTGTCTTATTGCTTACACTGTCAAACACCACACTATTTTGTCTGTGAATGTAAACAGCTAGCCGAAGTCTGCCAAGATTATGTTATAATAACATAATTCAAATCAGACAACAATGATATCACGAATTTAGCCACTTTAGCTAAATTTATGTTTTTTAAAAAAGCAGCATTTTTCAAAAATGTTGGCCGCCATATTGAGTGTTACAGTTTCTTCCACATATCGTCGCTGTCGGGCGGAATCCTCGTATCTCCAAAACCGTCATTTTTCAGGAAATGAAAAAAAACTGCATATTTTTTGAGTTATTAAATATTTTATCGTTAAAGTTGGTATTATACCATATATTGCTATCATACACTGTTGTGTACCAACATTAAGACAACATTTCCCCAAAATCATGTTTTATCGGAGATACGAGGTTTTATGACTTGGGAGCAGGGAGATACGAGATTACGCCGTCATTGATAAGAATGGCACATACACAAGTCGCTGCTGCCAGCAGTGTTCATCAAAGTCTGCGGTCGCGTTGAGCCTTTTGACAAGAGAAAAGGCTTCAGTAGTTAACCAAAGCTAACGACTGTGGTTACATTTTCCTAAACTCTATTTTAAAGGTTGGAGCTATAAGTGATGCAATACCAAAATAAAGCGATAAACTGTCTAATAGGCGGAAATTAATCTGCAGGCAAACAAAGTCTGCGGTCTCATTGAGCCTTTTGACAAGAGAAAAGGCTTCAATAGTTAACCAAAGCTAACGACTGTGGTTACATACATCTTCCTAAACTCTATTTTAAAGGTTTAAGAGCTATGATGCAATACAAAAAAAACTGAGTCCGTCTTTTTTTCCCCTTAATTCTTTCAGAACAGCTTATACTGCCGTTTCAGCTATTAACATAGTTACGTTTTGTATGTAATGCCAAAGTGGTTATATTTCGTTTCGTTTTCTTATTAAGTTAATTTAGAAAAACTTCTGGAGCATTTTTTTGTTCGTTAAATATCAGTTTGTTTGTTTTTTTTTACGAACAGCGGCCAGCGGAAGACTTTTTGCCTTTTAAATCATTACGACTTGCATAAAATAAAATCTATAGATCTAAAACAGTTAAAGTAGCTATAGAACAATGTTAGTTTAAACATTAAACCTAGATAAATGCGCGATCACATTTTTCAGCGAATAGGCTACATGCCTCACAAACATGACAAATAAATAAATAGAAAGCTTTAAATTATTACTTAACGAAATAAAACAAATCAGAAAAAAACGCTTTCATTATGTAATCCGGAAAGATGCTTTCCTTCAAAAGTTGCGTCCAAAGAAGAGATTGCGAGTCAGCGTCTTTGCGACATTATCTCAGAATACACTAGTTTATTAATGGATCATTCAAATATCTCCTTACTGTTTCCACCGACACATTCAATGCTAATTATTTTTGCCGGTGCTTTGTGACAAGAAGATGGAAGGGGACATATGCCCCGACGCTCCAGCGGAGTGAAGAAGAGGTGGAGATACGAGCTCTTCTCAGACAGTTGAAGTGTTCAAATGAATTAAGAGATTTGCTCTCAAGCTATTTTCAACACTTTAGATTGGTTAATAATTTGTAAAAATTACAGATCCACGTGGGCACTGACCAATAGCATCGATTTGTGAAAAAATATGAAATTTACAAAATTTGGACATACGAGGTTTCCGCCCGACAGCGACGATATTTTTCTATGATTGGCCCGACTACTATTTCTTCAGACCTCTGCCGGTCATTTAGTGAGCATGCATGTGAACCTTGAATGCTTATAAAGAGGAAATTAATTTACAACAACGCTGGCAACAGCAGGATATTAATCTGTCATTTTCTCTAATCTCTCCACAGCAGCTGAGATACACAAGTCTAATCCAGCCATCACAACACACACATACAGATATTAAATGAATTACATCCCTCTAATGCTCCCTCTGGAAACCTGTGTCTTTCGTTTCAACTATCAGCCTGAACTCTTTATCATCAATGCTTTCAAATTAATTGTTTTATCAGTCGTTCTGTTATTCCTGATATCCACTTATCTAGCCTCCCCCTCCACATTTCCAGTCAGTCTCTCACTTCATAGTGGGAAATGTGAGAATTTGCATATGCGAAACCCCACCTGTCATCAAAAATACAATTAAAAACTTGACCTCTGACCTCAATGGAATATCAGCTCAGCTCTTTTAGAAGTTACAGATCTCTTGCATTGCTGAGAATAACTGCATTATTTCCACTGACATTTTAAAAGTGACATTTATGATACTCATCTGTTTTGATTTATGCAACCTTTTTGTCTGCCGCAAATGACCGACTAAAAGAAAAGCCAAGCCTGGGCGTGCGTGTGTGTTTGTGTGTGTGAGAAGTTGCGTGTGTGCGCTTCAGAAAACACAAATTATGAAGTTTATGATCTGACAGACTGCTGAACAACTGGTGTGATTGTCACAGTTGGCCGAACCTGCTCATTGTCTCATTCACAGGCAGTTTTCTGTGGGCTGAACGGAAGCCCAGACTCATTCATATAACAGCTGTGATGTCTCCCTTTAAAAACTCAAGCCTCAGCCGCGTGCCTTTAGAACAGGGGTCACCAATTAGTGGACCACGATGCACATCCAAATTGCTTCCATCCAGCCTGTGAAACACTTCTCATAAATTAACATAATTAGAAATGTAGTGCTTTTTCTCCATATGGAACAGTAAAGCAATCTTGACACTGCCAAAGTGCCAAAGAAACTGCATTTTAAATACCATAATGAGACATCAAATGTATATGACAACATTCACAATGGACCCTTCACAGCGACTTTGATTGACAGGCGATCCGACCAATCATGATGCAGAATCTGCCATTTTTGTCTAACAGACAAAAATCTGAATGAACAGATTCTGATGTTCATTCATGTTTATTTTGTGCTATAACTAGTAAAAAGGAGGAGATAATTAGTTCACTTGTCGCTTTAACTGAGGCGCTACAACGATCAGTAGCGACACATTAAAGAGCCACAAAACTGTATTTGTTGTTTGAATTTGCTGCTCTGTCTGTCAGCACATTGTCAGTTTTCTCTTTGCTCCAAACTGACCTATCGGTAAGCCCCTCCCCTCGAACGCAGATGAGCCAATGGCAGTTGAGTATCAGCTGCACAGAGACTGAACCTCGGACATCTGTAGGTTTCAGCACCATAGAGAAACACTGGAAGATCTGAAGCTCTTGTCGTTTTGATGGTGTTTATGCTACAAAAATAAAACGATGTGCCTGAGGTACTTGTAACAATCCTCCAGGTATCCTGAGAGAATTGGGAATTTTGAATTTATTGTATTATTCAACGTTCATTTTCTCCAGCTAACATTAAAGTTAGTGAGTCCATGCTAACATACAAATCTCAGCTAACTATACTCATGTCATGTACAGTGTAAGTCAAAAACACATAAACCAAGGTCTACATTTCAGTGCCTCTCCATATTAAACTGGTTAAATGTAAAATAATTAATCTTACACTGCAGCAAATGAACAGTGTTGATCCTGGATGTTGCTATCTGCAATTGTGACGTTTGATTCCTTGATTCCTTGATGTTACTCACCATATTTATTTTAAAATAATTTATATATCCCTCTATGGCATATTTAAGCCCTACTTGAATGCTCCTCGATGAGAGGTGGTCCTTCTGTGTTCAAAATTTATCAAAAACATCTTCGGACAAGGCTTTACACTGACAGCCGTCATTGTAAGACAGTGGGAAACTCCGTTTGTTTGTCCGAGGCAGCAACAGTAACTAAGGGGGGCGGGGCTTACAGATAGGTCAGTTGCATTTTTCACTGCGTGAGAACATGATGTGCAGCCTGAGAGCGCCATGGCTTTGCAATGAGTCAACTGATGATCAAAGGGTCAATTTTGGTGTGAAACAGTGTCTTAGCTTACAATTTTTTAAAGAAATTCAAACAATAAATACCGTTTTGTGGCTCTTTATTGTGTCGTGACAGATTGCTGCAGCACCTCAGTTCAAGTGGCATGTGAACTGATCATCTCTTCTTCTTTACTAGTTATAGCACAAAATAAACATGAATAAACATCATGTTGTCTCAACCATCGAATGTCAAAATACACTATTTTTCAAGTTCAAGTACACCAACGTTAATCTACTCTTCTGTCTGGTTTGTTTGTCGGACAAAATTGCAGATTCTCTGTTATGATTGGTCAGATCACCCGTCAATCAAACCCTCTGCGCAGGGTCAATTGCAGGAAAGCCACTTATTAGCTAAATTTATCACTCTAAAATCCTCAGTCCTGACTGATTAGTCGTGGCATTCTGTGGTCAAATGTTTTTTTTGTATAATGATCACTAAACTCTGTATTTGACCGTTGCCCCTGACAACCAGTTTTCTTACACTCTGCTAGTCTTCTCCTAGCACAGCACAGTGTTTTGCTTCTTACATAATCAAATCATTTCAGCTCAAATCAATTTTTCTATGCCCATTTATTTATTTATATTCAGTAAGCAGCCATGTAATAAGTGGGGTAATGTACAGTTACATGGTAATTATAACAAAATAAACCTATTCAGGATGATACAAGACCCCTCCTGATCATTCAGTCGGGTTTATTTTTAGATAATGACCAGATGATTGTACACGATAGCTTATAGTGTCTGCCGCTTGTTGATTCTCATGTACAGCCAACAGAAAACAAGACTTAAATTAATTGCTAAAGTAATGAAACATTTAAGATTTGAGGCAGGATTTCATTTATACTGAATTACAAAAAATAATTGTGCTCTGCTCAGATTTAATGTTGCCAAAAAAAAAAAAAAAAATACTGATCATTAATTCATATAGTGGACTTTAATGTGGATCAACAGGTTGAAGGTCCAAATTGCAGTTTCAAAGGGCTCTACATGATCCCAGGCTGGGTCGGTACTTCAGACAACACCACAAGTGACCTTTCCAATGTGACTATGTAATGTCGTAGTGCAAGACAAGCATTTGTGATTTAAAAGTATACACATCTTTTTTTTTTTTAGAAAATGACCAATCATTTCGCTACATAACTGTAACGGTAGTCCACTAAGGCGAGTTGAAATGATGAACCCAAGTGCAATTTATTGTAACAAGGTGAAATCCAAACAGACAAATGATAATCCAAATGGTGGCTTGACAGAAACAGACTTGACTTGAACAGACTTGGCATGGAGCAGACCAGTGATGCGCGGGTCAATGTATAAACAACCCGCACCCGACAGACGTTTTCAACTAACCCGCCCACAACTCGGACCGCAAAAAAAAGAGAGAAAATATTGTACCCGCTTCCTGACCCGCATTTTTTAAAAGTAGTAAATGCTCATCGTAGCATCATTGGGCCATAGACGTAGGAACTAGGGGTGCAGGGGTGTGTCTAGTACTATATATTACAAAGGTTTAATTCAGTTGTCCCCAACCCCCGGGCCGCGGACCGGCACGGGTCTGTGGGTCAATTAGTACTGTGCCGTAAAGAAAATATACATAATGTGTTTTATTTATTATCTGATAAATACGATGAACAATGTTTTATTTTGGAAAATTACCGGATTCTCTCTGCCACATCTGTGTATAACTCACTCTTGATGCATGTCAAGATGCTTGCCTCGGTCATATGTCTTGCCTATACATCCGCCACACCACACTTCTGAAAGACGCGACACAACATCATCTTGTCATTCATTGCAAAAGTAATTACAATGAATGTGTCGGGGGAAACTGTAAGGAGATATTTGAATGATTCATTAATAAACTAGGCCTACTGTATTCTGAAATAGTGTTGCAAAGAAGTTGCAATCTCCTGTCGATGCACCGGAGAGAAATGCATCTTTACAAATTACATAGGCTAATGAAAGATTTTTTTTCTCGATTTGTTTTATTTCATGAAAGTAATAATTAAAAGCTTTATATTTATATATTTATGTTTGTGTGCGCTGAGTTTTGGTATTTTTGTGAAGCACTGCTTTTTAAGCACTAGAGGACAGAAAGCGCATGTTTGTTTTATTTATTTTATAAAACCTCGAGATTTGTGAGTAGCCTACACGCAAATAAAAGTAGATCCTTAACATTTCCGAATGATGTATTACTCTTACCTTTGTAAGCAAAAATGATGGATAATTTTAAATTGTTTCTACTGAAAAAATGCGAATGATTGCGCTGGCGTCTTCATGGCCTCAGCTTCCCCTCTCCGCAAAAAAGATTGGATAGGCCTATGCGCCTAACAGCACACATTTATTTGTTTAACATTTAAACTAAATTTGTTTTACTTGAACTGTTTTATATATATAGATTTTATTTTAGACAAGTTGTGATGATTTGAGAAGGTAAACTGATCAAACAGAACACCCATCCGCTGGCTGATATTCCTTACATTAAAAACAAAAACGTATATTTAGCGAACAAAATAAATGCTCCAAACGTTTTTTCTAAATTAACTTATTAAAAAAACAAAACGAAATAAAAGCAATTTGGCATTGCATACAAAATTTAACTATTTTAATAGATGAAACTTAATCGAAACTGCCTTGCACTTGCTAATCATCTTTATGTTATATTAGTTGTTCTTGCTGCTTTTGTGCAATAGATGAATAAAAATTTATTTGTTTTTAGATATTTAATTTTTCAGATATTTCTATTTTGCGGGAGTCCCGCGAAACATTTTATTTTCCCGCATCCCGCACACACACGAGTCTCTACCCGCCCGCACCCGAACTAGCCCATCAAGTTTTGCGGTAACCGGCTCTAATGGTCCTATCATTTTATTTTGTTTTATTCATCCGCCACACCAAAGTCCGGTCCGTGAAAATATTGTCTGACATTAAACCGGTCCATGGAGCAAAACAGGTTGGCGACCCCTGGTTTAATTGACAACTTTATTTCAAACGACCCGACCGACCGCGACCCGAATATCATTAAAAATATTTTTGGATGACTCTTTTTGGTGACCGCAGGCACCCGCTCATTTTGGATCAACCCGCGCATCACTGGAGCAGACTTAAAACAGTCATGGCTTGAAGACAGACTTGGAACAGGCATGAACAGACACTCACCAATAGCAGGTTACAACATTAATACACAACAATGAACAATGGGAACATGAGGCTACTTAAAGGAAACAGACAGGGTCACATGACAAAACCAACCAATGAGAAAACAAAGAACAACACATAGCAACCAATGAGATAACAGAACAGAGAACACCATGGCAAAACATGAACCAATCAAAACATGACACATGGACAAGCAGGGAAACAAGAGGAACAGGAAAGCATGACATAAACAGAAACTAGACTAGACTTCAAAATAAAAGACATGAAAACATGAACATGAAACAGAAACCCAAAACAAAACCCTGTTATAATAACACCCTATTTCAGTTTTGACCTTCAACCCATTGACCCTCATTGAAGTCCACTGTATAGAGAAAAATCCTGCATGTTATCCTCAAAAATCTTAATTTCTTTTCAGCTGAGGAAAGAAAGATATGAACATCTTGGATGACATGGGGGTGAGTACATCAAGAAAGTTTAATTCTGGAGTGAACTTCTCCTGTAAAGGAACTAAGAAAGATCATTAAAAGAATTGCAATTTATTGTAAAGTAATCCAGTTTAACTATTTGCAAATCATTTTAATTTAAAATATGCACACATTTATTTCTACATGTATGCCAAACAACGAATAAAGGCAAAATGGCAAAAGGTTAGCTTGTCTTGTTACAATAAACAGCATGAATTGTGTAACTAACTGCCAATATTTTAAAATTAAAACGGCACAATTTAACAAAAAGTTGAAGTGATTTGTATTATAGGATAATTCTGTCCGTCATTTAATTTAATTTTTTTTTTTTATCATAAAACAGTTGTCAAATATGATTTTTTTTTTTTGTTTTTGTTTTTTGTGCTTATGTCATAACATGCTCTTTCACTGGTAAAACTGAAGCGTCATGCTGGAATTCATGACTGGCTTCTGTGAACGGTAAAGCCCACCTTCTTTGATCTGATTGGTCATCTCAATCATTGACACTTTGAGAAGCACATTTTGAGGCTGACCAGCCTAAAATTTCACTATTTAACTATGGTGGTTACACCTCTGCTCTCCTTTACAGCAAAGTCACAAAAATATCCAAACTTTTTCCTATCCTGATATGCTGTACAAATCCTGACATTCAATTATTAAAAATAAGATCAAGTCAAACTTAAAGCCTCAAGCTCCTGAACTAAAATCCCACTCCTTAAGACCACTGCATCTCATCTCCCAGAAATGAAATCACTTCTGCAATGAATATTAGCGAAATGTACCCTGTGTATTACATTTCATGACCATATGACACATTGGCTCTGGCAACAGTGTTAAGTATGGACTTTTCTGACCTTTGCCGGAAAGAAAATTTAGAGACTGGACCTCTTTACACCTGCTTTAGGATGTGGTAGGCTGATGGTTCATGAGCTGAGGGAGTATATCTTCTCATAATCCCCTCCAAACACACAAGCTTTTGCAAACATGGTGCCCACATGCGTTTCCCTAAAGGAATTAAAGCATGTTTAAGATTGCGGTCATCTATCATCACGCCCTCGTATCACACAAAGATTCAAAAAATTTCCCAATCAAACCAAATTAACCTCGAATTAGTGCAGTGTTGGGAGCAGTGTTAACGAGCAGGAGCTGCTAATTGGCTGTGATTGCAGCAGGCTGGAGTGATTGCAGTCCCATTAAAAAGTCATAAAGTTCTACGAGCAGAGATGTCCCATTGGTATATCTGACCTTCTTATCACCGCAACGTTCATCAAGACTGAGAGAAAAAGAGAGATAAAAACAGAAACACAGAATGAAAAGAACAATTTTAGCAAACCAAGAAGAAGAGCTGAAGACAGTCCATAACTGAGCAATTACTCTGTGACTAGCATCACACAATATGAACCAGCTGTATGAACCAGTGACTGAAGTCAAGCCCCAAGCTAGACTGGGGAAGGTGGCTCCCCTGAGAGCTTGTGCAATTTCTGCTAAATTGTAGCATATTTAGAGACAGTAAGAGTTTGTAATATATTTACAAAGCATAAGACACTCAACAGATTAGCATGTAGTCCAAAGGATGATGAGAATTGAGTTATATAGCACAAAATTACAAGTTTAAAATCATGGGAGCAAGAAGCATTCCAGGGCAAACTCATTGCAGCTGCATTCTTGCTTCTGCAGAATATGTAAAATATATATCTGTTACTTGTAAATTGTTTATATTGTAAGATGTCTGAGTATTACATCTAATTCATAAACTACCCTTCAATATTCAGTCATACATTTTTTACACACTTCATTTATTTATTTATTTTTTATTGAAAGAAATGAATACTTCTATTCAGCAAGGATGCATTAAATCAATATAAGTGACAGCAAAGACATTTATTATGTTACAAAAGATTTTGAAGTATTTTAAATAAATGCTGTCCCTTTAAAAATATTCTAATCATCAAAGAATCCTGAAAAAAAAATGCATCATGGATTTCAAAAAATATTAAGAAGCACACCTATGTTACTTGCACCAGATCAGCATATTAAAAGGATTTCGGAAAGATCATGTGACATTGAAGACTGGCAAAACTGAATATTTGATATAAGCCTGGACCATAAAAACAAAAGGGCCTTAAGACAATTTTCTGAAATTGAGATTTATACATAATCTGAAAAGCTAAATAAATCAGCTTTCCATTGGACATATGGATATACAGACAATATTTGACCAAGATACAACTATTTGAAAATCTGGAATCTGAGAGTGCAAAAAAAAAAAAAAAAAAAAAAAAAAATTGAGAAAATCGCCCTTAAAGTTGTCCAAATTAAGTTTTAGCAGTGCATATTACTAATCGAAATTAAGTTTTGATATATTTATGGTAGGAAATTTACAAAATATCTTCACGACCTATACTTGGCATTGAAGAAAAATCTATAATTTTTGACCCATACAATGTATTTTTGGCTATATTTTATAAATATACCTGTGCTACTTGGTTTTGTGGTACAAGGACTCATATATTAAAATGAAACATAAATAAAACAGCAATTTTTAACTTTAATAATATTTTACAAAATTACTTTTTTTATCAAATAAATGCAACACTGGTTCCTGCGTTAGCAGCACCACACGCATGTGTCGTGGTACTCTTGTGATCGTGCATCAAAGATTGACGCAAAAGACAAAAACATTTTGAATACATTTTTGCTTTTTTTTTTGCACACAAAAGTATTCTTGTAGATTCATAAAATGAAGGTTGAACCACTGATGTCACATGGACTATTTTAACAATGTCCTTACTACCTTTATGGGCCTTAAACATGTCAGTTGCTGTCTATGCAGGGTCAGAACTCGTATTTTATCAAAAATATCTTAATTTGTGTGATGATCAAAGGTCTTACCGTTTTGGAACGACATGAGGGTGAGTAATTAATACCAGAAATTTCATTTTTGGGTGAACTATCTCTTTAAAATGCTCATGTGAATTCTGAAAGCATATAGAATACAGTGTTTACTCATGTTTAAAACCAAACTGTGTAAACATAATTATATGCAACATTTCAGCAGCCCTGAATACCAACATTCTGCTTCTTTGTGATTGTAGCCCATGTCTTTACTGCTCAAAGAACACATTTGATTGGCTGAAACTAAGAGGATTAGAACTGTAAACAACAGCATTAAATACATCTGCCCATTGAGAACAAGAGGCGATTATGATGGATGAGTCCGAGTGACTGTCACCAGATCTCCAGGGAGGGAGACTGAAGTTTGGTGAATCATTTATGATATGTACAAGAGGTCTTGAGGGGCCCTGATTGCCTTCAGAGAGGAAAGAGTGTATGACGTACATGTGCAAATTAAAAAAAAGACGGTGTATGTGGTCAAATGGAGTGTGTGTGTATGTACAGATCTCATGTTCTTGGGATGTGTGTGGCGTCTGCAGCAGTGAATGGTGTAAGGCTGTTTACAGAAGGTCACAGATGAGAGCAAGGCAATTTGAGGCTGGAAATGAGTGATGTCCTCTCTCATTTAGACAGCACAGCAACCCAAGCATCTCACACGCCGGCTCTTCTCACACATCACACATGCAAGTAGGCGAATCAACAATATCTAATCTTCAAGGACAAAAAAACGGATGGAGATACACAGAATGTAACTACACTAAAAGTATGGCTAAAAGTATGTAGGCACACACTTGTAATTAAAGGGATAGTTCACCCAAAAATTTAAATTCTGTCATTAATTACTCACCCTCATGTTATTCCGACCTGTAAGACCTTTGTTCATCTTCACACCACAAGTTAAGATATTTTTGATGAAATCCAAGAGCTTTCTAATCCCTGCATAGACAGCAACATAACTACCACATTCAAGGCTCAAAAAGATAGTAAGGACATTGATAAAATAGCCCAAGTGACATCAGTGGTTCAACCGTAAGTTTAATGAAGCTACCAGAACACTCTTTGTGCACAAAGAAAAGTTAAATAATACCTTTATTTAAGAATTTATTGTCTTCTAAGGTCAAAAAGCACTCCGATTTCATCAAAAATATCTTAAATTGTGTTCTGAAGATGAACAAAGGTCTTATGGGTTTGGAATGACATGAGGGTGAGTAATTACTGACAGAATTTTCATTTTTGGATGAACTACCCCTTTAATGAGTTTGGCTATTCAAGCTACATACATTACTAACAGGTCCAAAAAATCAGGAAGGCAATCTCAGAAATGATTATGTAGCTCCTTTCGAGCTACTCTTCTTTTCTCTTCCAGCATGACAATGTCCCTGTGCACAAAGAGATGCCCATAAAGAAATGATTTATTGAGTCTGACTGAGAAGAGCTGGACTGGCCTGCACAAAGCCCAGACCTGAACCCCGCTGAACACCTTTGGGATGAATTGGAACGCTGACGGACCAAAAATATGTTGACTCTTGCAATCACATGTATACACTAGAACGAGAACAAGATCAAGAATGTCTCTCCCTCGGACAAGTAATAGCAAATCGTAAATCATGGTACACAACTCTAAACTAAAGCTATTGGACAAACCCATTTGATTTATCCTCTCATCCGCCTTATTCAACTGGTAATAGGAATCAGAACTGTGCATGTGATCTTTAATCAAACCAATAAAAAGAATTTTAAGCCACGTGTCATTTGAATTTCTCTCCAATTCCTTGGAGACACGCCGAAGGTTTTTTTTTCAAATTGCACCAATTTAAAAAGAGAGAGAGAGATTGCCAAAATAACACAATGGGAAATTGGTGGAAATATTCCATTGTTACCCACCACAGAAAAGCATTCGATCAGTGTTTACATTAAAGCGTAATATTCTGTGGAATACTCAATAATACCGGGTCCAGAAAACTAACACCCAAAAGCGGTTTATTAAAGTGGCTTATTTAAAGAAAAATAACCAGACATTGATTGACTCCTGTCAATCAATACAGGGAATGTAATGACTTCTTAAAATAAGGTACCACTCAATTATTCATACATTTAGGAAGGAGGTAGTAGCGCAAAAGATTACAGCTTTAGCATTTGCAGTAAATGTGCTGCTGTGTTTTGTATTTTAACGATGCAACACAGTAACACTATGAGAAAGGTGTGAATGTTTTTGCTCTGAGGTGGAGAAGAGGAAAAGGGAAGAGTTTGCTCTGCATTCATCATGAGAAAACAAGAACCTACTGAAGAAAAACAGCCATTTACTCACATTTCCACCTGAAATACATCACATAATGTGACCCTGGGTCATAAGTAGCAGAGGTATAGTCAAAAATACATTTGGTCAAATGTATAGATTTTTATTTTAAAAAGCATTATTTTACAAGTTTCATGGAGATGTTTTGTAAATTTCCTACTGTAAATATATCAAACTTAATTTCTGATTAGTAATATGCATTGCTAAGAACATTTGGGCCCCTTTAAAGGTGATTTTCTCAATATTTAGATTTTTTCTGCACCCTCAGATTCCAGATTTTCAAACAGTTGTATCTCAACCAAATATTCTTCTATCCTCACAAACCATACATCAATTAAAAGATTATATATTTATTCAGCTTTCAAATTATGTATAAATCTCAATAAAAAAGAGACACTTATGACACTTCATATGAGAATAGATTAATACATCAGTCACCTATTATTTTACATTTAAATTATTTTATAACATATTAATTAACGCTTTAACTCTAGAGATGACAAAGTAGGCATGCACTTTTCAGAAATGTCTGACATATTTATGTTACAGTAACTGAAAAACAAAAACAACAACAATGCATCTCTGTAGTCTGTCAGAAAATAAAAATGAATTGCATTTACACCACCTATTTTATGCCCCAAACAATAGCAACGCTATTGTTTTTATGGAGGACGTTTTATTTTGTTTATAATCAGTCCTCATTAAAGTTACAAAATGTTTTCGAGTTAATAAAACAGCCTTGAAGCCTCTCCGTGAAACAGAACATGAAAGTTAAAATAAGAAAAAGACAGACACATGTTGATGGATTAGTAACAAGCACTCGTCCCACCGTGTACAAGAGCAGCCTGCAGAGTCTGACAATGACGCTCATAGAGGAAGAGTGTGTGTGTGTGTGTGTGTGTGTGTTTGATGGTGTGTGAATGCCATGGCACCCTTTTGTCATCAAAAGCATCCACACACACATTCAGCTCTCTGCATTACGCCTCTTAACCACCTGCACCGCTTGCGTGTGTGTGTGCAGAAAAGAGAAGAGCAGCCAGCTGGTCAGATATCTACGGTAAGAGACCAGAACCAATGATCAATCCAGCCTCATCATTCAGCAACAAAGCCCAACTGTCTCCCTCAGTATCACACACACACAATTCACAAACAGCACCTGCCTCTCTCTTTTTCCTATTAGACCAGCACACATTGTTTCCCACCTCTGAGTCATTCTAATATTCAAGTACACATATAAAAACCATCCGAAGACATCCACCCCTGATGCTTGGACGCACAAATATACTCACTCACCCCCTCACATCCTCTTTATTAGCTGTGCGCTCTCTCTAATCTCATTGTCTCGTTGTGTACGGACACGCCTGATTCCTGCAGGCTCATTAGAAATGCTCTTTTTATTAAACACACACATACAAATCCATTCTCATATGTTAGAAATAAACACACACAGACAGCAAAGCATCCGTACTACTTGAATATCATTTTCTGCATTTGCAGCCTGCAAATACAGAAAATAATTTTCAGTATTTGAAACCTGCTATGCTTATTCTACTTTTAAAGCATAAATTTGCTTTAAACAATTTGTCTACATAATATTCACACATGTGACCCTGGACCACAAAACCAGTCTTAAGGAGCAAGGGGTATATTTGTAGCAATAGCCAAGAATACATTATATGGGTCAAAATGATAGATTTTTCTTTTATGCCAAAAATCATTCGTATAGTAAGTAAAGATTGTGTTTCATGAAGATATTTTGAAAATTTCCTACTATAAATACGTACAAAATTGTTGATTAGTAATATGCATTGCTGAGAACTTCATTTATACAACTTTAAAGGCGATTTTCTCAATATTTAGACTTTTCTGTACCCTCAGATTCCAGATTTTTTAAATAGTTGTATCTCAGCCAAACATTGTTCTATCCTAACAAACCAAACATCGATTTAAAGCTTATTCATTTAGCATTTAGACGATGTGTGAAACTCAATTTGAAAAATTGACACTTATGACTGGTTTTGTGGTCCAGGGTCACATATGCAGTTCATAGGAAACACTGTATTCATTGCATTATTAGAAATACTATTTAAACCTATAACATTTTACATAAGATTTGCCTATTTTATCTAACACAGAATCCGCCATTTTGTCCGACAAACAAATCAAACAGGAGAGTAGATTCACTTTGGTGGACTTAAACTTTGTTTAAAATTGTATGTACTGAGATTCAGTGTCAATACACTGGCTTTCAGTGGTTCAAATAAAATACGTTCTGATGTTCATTCATGTTTATTTTGTGCTTAAGTAAATAAGAAAAGACAATTGGTTCATGTGTCAGTTTATCTGATAAGGTAATACAGTGATGTGTTGAAAATTAATTTTCAAGCTGAGACTTTGTTTCATATCAGATGGAACCTGCTCTGTCTTTGTCACTTAAAATTCCCTTGATCTTTTGACATAAAGTCATTGTACTGTAAAAACATCCTGTCGGCGCCTTGTGGGCAGTGCGCTGACATACAGAGTCATTGCAGGCGTCCTGAGTTCGAATCCCGTCTCGAAGACCTTTCCCGACCCTGCCCCCTCTCTCTCTCCCTCTTTGCTTCCTGTCAACTATGATCTGTCCTATCCTAATAAAGTCAAAAAAGGCCAAAAATCAATCTTATAAAAAATATAAAAACTTATAAGAACTCAATACTTTCTCATTAGTCTAAAAACAGCTTATATTGAAGCCAATCTCCCAAAATGACAGGTTGTTTATTTTGCAGCTTTATGACGTAACAGTGTGGCTAAACACCGCCTCCACAGAGGAAGATTAACACCTGCTTCTACATCACTGCCTGTTTAATCCTACCTTTAATCCTTATTTACACTGGTAGTGTAAATAACAAGAGAGGCAAATGCAAGTCTATGAAGAAACCATAATGATGGCTCAGAAGACAACAAGAAGTTACGAAGTGCCAAGTTGTTGGAAAAACACAGTCTTTGCATTGCCTTCCTTCTGATCCCAACATTAGGAAATAGTGGATGAACTTCATTTTATATAAAGATCCAGATCACATCAATAAGAACTTGGTCCTTTTTGTTCACTTCATTTAACCACAGTGAGTAAACGTGAGTAACTGTTTTTATTACGTGGTCACTATTGCTTTTTCTGATATTACAGATCGTTCAATATGTTCTGAGTATTTATGTGTCCATCGAAGGATGTAGGTTGTCAAACATACACAAGCGTTAGCGTTTACTTCCAAGACTACAATCCGCCACGCCTATTCAAACAGAACGTTCTGATGAGGGGGGTTAAAACAGGACAAATTAGGATGTTTTTGGTGTAAAAAACTTTGATAACATTATATGTGGACCTCAGAAAACAAAATTATAAAAAAAACATGACCCCTTTAAGTTGAAACAACATTTTTTTTACAGTGTTGACAATGATAGAATGATGGATGGAATGAAAGTACCATAAACAGAATAAAAGAGACACATAGACAGAATGATATCTACAGCAATATCTAGACAGAATAATTGATAGATAGACCAATAGATGGATAGATGAAAGACTGATAAATTGATATATAGAATGATAGCTAGATAGTACGACAGAAAGACAAGCGGACAGTCAGACAGTTTAATAGGTTTCTAAGTGCTGAAGTGTGTGTGTGTGTGTGTGTAGTGTGATCTGCTCTCCTGCTGTTAGTGTCACATGTAGACTGACTCATAAATGTCTTTAAACACTCATTAGAGAACAGCACTGATATAATCAGCCAAATAGGGACTAGTACAGACCTCACACAAAACGCACTAGGGGATTGTCACACTAAACTTTTTGAAGACTAAGTGACGCTGATTGGTTCAGCGCGGACCAAAACGGCAAAGACGTAAATCTCCACAGATCATATTTGCGTTATTTTAGACTTTGGGACATTAAGGGAATGAATCATTAAAACATCTAGTCTTACAGGGCTAAATCAGGTGATACAGAGAACAGAATGTGTGACACAAGTAATGACGCCATATCAGATATTTCAAGACAAAGAGCAAATGAAAAAACATTTAAACTTAAAATTAAACTACTTAGTAAAGAGGTGGAAGAGAACTTCTAGGCTAAGAATGACGTCTTCCATGCAGTTTGAATTGCACCCCAAGATAAGTTCAGAAACACGAAATAAGGCATTGATGGGTAATTTAATATGCACTGATACATTTAGCTTCAAAATCTTATTGTCTATCACTTAACTCGCATGAAAGCGGCAAATATTAGCAGTACTCCACGTTATACAAGTGCGTATCGAGACACCCTCGAAAACACACAAAGATTTTATTTAGAGCTCATAATGAGAAAATGATTCCCGCCCATGTAAGGACAAATATTCATAATTACACTTTCCAAGAGAGAAAATGAAACGGGGGAGGAGACGCCCAGAGAAATGAGATTTGAGGAAAGAAAACAAGGATGAGGAAGAGAGGGAGAGGGCTTTCAGATATAGAGGAATAAAAACAGATTTCATATAATGGGAACACGGTGTGCGTGGCCAGTCAAATCTCCCATTATCGCTCGCAGCTTTTGGATGGTTGTCTCGACGGGGGTCCCGAACACAGGAGGGCAGGCAGGGGGGCTACAGACCCCAGTGCAGCTTACATCTCACACACAGACTCATCTCAGCCCAGCTGGAGCTCTCACACACAACTTCACACTTACACACCCGTCTTTCTAAGTATATATATATGAAAAGCGCACGCGTCTAGTCCTTTAATATCATTCAGCGCTCTAATAGTTCTTATTAGAACCCAGCAAGAGAGAGGAAATGAGGTAAGACATCCCACCAGGCCTGTGAATTAAAACTCTCCATCTCTTTCGTTCACCCACTCTTCTTCTATTGTTTCCCTCCATCTGCCCGTCTCTCATTCTGCCTTTTCTCTTTCCATTTCACTCTCTTTTTCGCTATTGGGCGTGATATTAATTTTTTGAAAATTAAAAAAAAAAATTGAATTTGCTCCTGTAAGTCTCTGGGGAAGAGAACGAGATAAAAGCCGGAAGAAAATAATGCATACAGGTGCACGGAGAACAAAAGGATCAAAAGATAAGATGTCAGTGTGGGTGGTTTGTGTGTGTGAGAGGAGGGAGTTTTTGTGTTGCTGTGACAGGCAAAAGAACACTGTATGTGTGTACAAATGTCACATAAGAATGAGGTCGAGACTGCTTACAAGCGCCACGTCGTGAACGCCATTACCGAACGAAAGAGAGGGAGGGTGAGTCAATGAGCGGGGAATAGAAATTAAAATGAAAGAAACTCTAAGAACTGCTATTGAGCTGATGAATGGCATTTGGTTGTTCATCCGTGAGGTTGAAATTTAAAAATTGAACATGGAATCAAAAATATGACCCATATTTTAATGCACTTCCTGGTCTTATTGCACAATTCATTTGATTTCACATTAAAAATAATCTTATAACTAGCAATACCTAGAAAAACCATTCCTAAAATCCAGTCCTATATATTTGATATGGATTTTGTTTTCTCTTTCATTTTGTGCCTTGCCACAGTCGCTCACCGGGGAATTTAAGCATTATGAAGTCACTTTCTATTAGCTCCCAGGTAGCTAATATGATCAAAACCTTCACCGCGGCACGACATGAGTCATTTTCAACCATAGTCTGTCTAAGATTTGTCCGTTTTTATATCAATATGTTACTAATTAAAACCAAATACATATTCTATATTTCTCAGTGTCTTGGCTAAATTTGACAAAATTATAAATTCACATCAGACTTTTCGACAGCAGCACCTTTCTGCGTCCTGAACGTGTCAGTTGTGTTGCTGTCTATGCAGGGTCAGAAAGCTCTCGGGTTACATCAAAAATATATTAATTTGTGCTCCGAAGATGAACAAAGGCCTTACAGGTTTGGAACGACATGAGCGTGAGTAATTAATGACAGAATTTTTGGGTGAACTATCCCGTTAACATTTTACAAAACAAAACTGAGTAATATTTACATCTCTTAAAGCTGACATATTATATATTATGACGTGTTTTATTAGTAATATAGAACAATATGACATTCTGTAATGTTGCTCTGAAATGATGTGTATTGTAAAAGAGCTTGACCTGAAAGAGAATATAAATATACAGTTGAAGTCAAAAGTAAATTTTGCAAGAATTTGCAAAATGTTAATTATTTTACCACAATAAAAAGTTATTTTGTTTATTTAGTACTTACCTGGATAAGACATTTCACATCAAAGACAATTACATATAGTCCACAAATGAAAATACGAGCTGAATTTATAAAAATTTACCATGCTTAAAAGTTTGATTCTTAATACTGTGCTGTTGCCTGAATGATCCACAGCTGTTGTTTTTTTTTTTTGTTTGTTGTTTGTTTGTTTTTTTAGTGATAGTCATGAGTCCCAGTGAAACTTCGGGCTGTTCTTTAGAAAAATCAGGTCCTTCAGGCCCTACAGATGTTTTGGTTTTCCAGCATTTTTGTATATTTGAACCCTTTCCAACAATGACTGTATTTTCACACTGAGGACAACTGAGGAACTGTGGACCATTCAGGTGTATGTAAACTTTTGAACGGGGTCATTTTTATAAATGTAACTATTATTAATCATCTTTTAAGTTAAATAACTTATTCAGGTCAGTACTAAATAAAAAATAACATGCATTTTGTATGATCCCTCTTATTTTGGTAATATAATTAACATTTTTCAGATTCTGCAAGGTGTAAACTTTTGACTTCAACTGTATATTATTGTGTTTCGCCTAAGCAATTTGCCCTATCACAGAAAGCATTTTAGCATTTACCTTTAATAATGAAGATAATATAGGACAGGACTTGATTTTATCCATCTGGTTAATTTTAACATAAGATTTAGACAAACATAAGATTTTTCCCCAGCTCTATAGTCTTGCTTACATCTGCAAAAAGGGAAGTTTATACATTTCTTTATAACAACATGCACAGAAGAAGTGTATCATGAAGTGCAGACTGTTTTTAAACAGGTTTCCAGAATAAATCCCCTCCAAAATGCCACTGGTCAAGCAAACAGACAGTCCCATCCCAAACTCATCCCACTAACTGAGCAGTACCGGGTTGCTCAAACAAACAGAGCACTTTCTAGGGAAATTAAATACAAACGCTTACTTATAGCTGCCTCTGCATACTCAGCTGGGATACAAGACAGTTTTAATATCCAAAACATTACGCACTACACACTAATTTTCATTTCATGTTGTCTTCACACACCAAAACGTAGCAATCATGAACACTTCTCACAAAATATTCTATGTTGCCAAACAAATTACATCAGCCTCATAGCAGCAGTGATTAAAATAGAAATACACACACACACACACACACACAGAGTGTTGCGGTCCAGCTCCACTGGGCCGTGATGGGACGGTCTATGATCTCTGGACTCAATCCCGGGTTAGAGGACGTCTCCTCCTGATCCATTCCACCATCTGCTGCTGGCCAGACAGAGCGCACCATCGGGAGAGAGAGAGGGAGAGGGACAGAGAGAGTGAGGTCGAAAGGCTGGAGACAGTGAAAGCAGGAGGGAGGACAGAACGGGCCTGGGCAGGGCATGTGTGATCAGTAGGGACATGGGGTCGTCTGTTACCTGTCCACCTCCAACCTCACACCATCTGCTTGCGGGAGCGCAGGAGCAAGGAAAGGAGGAAAGAAAAAATGAGGTGGAACAGAGGGATGAAAGAGTGCAGAGAAGGAGGATAGGCAGGATGAGCTGATTCGTAGGTGTTTTTATGTAAAACATACACATATGCCTTTTGGACAGACACTGAAACGCATCTAAAATGGAAGAAACTTTGCCTGAGAAAGTCATTTTCTGTCAGATTTATAGATTTTAAGATTTAGTTCAGCTTAATAGGCATTACAGTTGAAGAATGTTCTTGCCACAGTATTTTAATTACAGTATCTATAAAATGTTGATGCATGAATGGATAGATGATGATTAATAAAAATAAATTTTTTCTCTCTCTCTCTTTCTTTATTTATTGCAAAAAAAAAAAAAAAAAAAATTGAATTTTATATAAAGCAAAATTATTTGCACTCTTTGTATTGCTAAATTTAATTACTTTTAAATTAGAAACTTTAATATGTGACCCTGGACAACAAAACTTTTTTATTTAAAATTGCAATTTATACATCATCTAAAAAGCAGAAGAAATAAGCATTCCATTGATGTATGGTTTGTCAGGATAGGACAATATTTGTCTGAGATACAACTATTTGAAAATCTGGAATCTGAGGGTGCAAAAAAATCGCCTTCAAAGTTGTCCAAATGAAGTTCTTAGCTATGCATATTACTAATAAAAAATTAAGTTTTGATATATTTCAGAAATGTAAAATAAAAGTAGGAAATTGTTTTAGACTTGTTACTTGCTCTTAGATGACAACATTCGGTGAAAATTCTTATTTGGGCCATACATTTGAATCTGTTAATCTGTGATTCCTAAGTACAGTGAATATCCACAACGGTGCAGTGACTGACAGCTACCAAAACATTAGATTCATCCGCGCTGGAGCCGTGCCGGAGCACAACCCACGCATGG
The DNA here is from genome assembly GCA_033026305.1 of Cirrhinus molitorella. Lineage (NCBI taxonomy): Eukaryota > Metazoa > Chordata > Actinopteri > Cypriniformes > Cyprinidae > Cirrhinus > Cirrhinus molitorella. The sequence goes on along the minus strand of CM065117.1, from coordinate 26,142,609 downwards.
AAGATAATTCCGCAATTATGGCGACACAGAGGCAAAAATTACAGACTGCAGCTTTAATATCCTAAAAAATTTTGGCATAAAAGAAAAATTGATAAGTTTGACCCATACAATGTATTTTTGGCTACTGCTACAAATAAACCCGTTCTACTTGAGACTGGTTTTGTGGTCCAAGGTCACAACAGCAAGTATGAAATATGAGTACAATTTGTTAAATGTAATGGAATTAAATACTAAATTAATATAATGAATGATAAATAAATACAATAGCATACAATAAAATCAATTAATATAATCATTCTATGTGTTCAGTATTCTGTGAACCTCTAAAGATGTCGTAAACATTTACACCTCCAAGTTGTTCATGCATTAAAAAGGATTGCATTTTAGATGCTGCCAATCTGTTTCAGTGTCTGTCCAAACATACCAAAAATGAACGTGTGCTAGAACTGCTTTCCATACAAATACCTATGAATACTAATGACATCACGTTATATATGGATAGGAAGAGCGGGAGGTAAGAAACAGGGACAAGACGCAGTAGGCAGACAGAGAGAGACATGCATGCACGCAGCTGGGAAGCAATGCGAACAAGCAAAGAGTAAATAAAATTGAGATGGAGAGGGCGGTACTGCGTGCGTGTGTGTGTTCGGGTGTGTAATTGGAGAGGGTGCGGTACATTCGAGAAAGTCAGAGCGCATATGCTGACGAGTGAGTTTTGGAGGGGAAAATTGAGTTTGAAACAAGGGGGAAATAAAAAATGGAGCGATGTAGCGATAGATAGAGGAATAGAGGGATGGAGATGTATAGGCCAGTTAACGCAGGACGAAAAACAGAGAGGCCACTTCACCGGAATATTACTTCCCAGAATCTGTCTCTGTAAATCCCTTCGCAAATGAAAAGCAGCAAAGAGCCTTTGCATACATAAGTCATCTTGCCGTATCCGTCCTGCAGCCCCTCCCCTCAATTGCTCACATACTGTATGAGACACAAAAGAACAACAAACAGAACAGCAGGTCAGTCTTTCAGGTTAATGTAATCCAAAATTAACACTAAATACTATTATAAAAGTTCAGGTAAAAATGTTTTGAGTCTGAGATTGCGTGTATGTAGTGCTGGGAGGTTTAGCCAAAAATCTGTATCACTTTTTTCTTTCAGGATTCTAAACGTTTCACTGATTAGCACATTTTTTCCCTGACTGTGCCTGTATATGAACCAGAATCCATTAACATTTTAATCACGATCCAAACAAACATGCTACATATAGCATTAAGAGTTTTTGATTGAAATTAGATTGTATAATTTTCAAAATCTGAAGCAAAAACAGAATGGTCTGAGCATAGTTTTGTAAAATTATGTTACATAAAACATCTGCATGAAACAAAAACACTGAATGAATAAGATGCAATTTTACTGTCTGACAGCAGGAGGCGCTTATGGAACAGCAGTGATTAACCCCCAATTCAGTATTTAGGATTTTCTACCAATATTTTGCGCATCGTGAATGGTGAATGGTGAGTTTGATCTGCCTGCTACAGTACTTTCTCCTCTTTGTGTTCTTCTTCAGTGTCTCTGGCTTCTGTTAACTCCCATTTACAGTTGGTTTATTTGCCCAGTTAAAGAATTAGTTGTTTGTTATTAATAGTTCTAAAACGTTTTCCAATCATTAGTTAGAAGTGTGTTAACAGGGACCAGTTAACAGTTTGAACCGGTATATAACTCAAGCCTGCATTTATTTGATCCAAAGTACAGCAAAAACAGCAAACATTTGAAATATTTTGACTATTTAAAATAACTGTTTTCTATTTGAATATATTTTAAAATGTAATTTTTTCCTGTGATTTCAAAACTGAATTTTTAGCATCATTACTTTAGTTACATCATTCTAATATTCTGATTTGCTGCTCAAAAAACTATTATTATTATTATTATTATTATTATGTTGAAAACAGCTGAGTAGAATAAAAATAAATAAAAGCTTCTAGAATGGGAAATCAGCATATTAGAATGATTTCTAAAGGATCATGTGATACTAAGGTGGGAATACTGATGCTGAAAATTTAGCTTTGATCACAGGAATTTTAAAATATATTCAAACAGAAAACAGGTATTTTAAATAGTGAAAATATTTTATAATACTACTGTTTTTGCTGTACTTTGGATCTGATTGGTGAGCAGAAAATAATTCTTTAAAAAACATTAAAATCCTACCGTTCAAAAACATTTGACTGGTAGTGTATAAATTTCTTAACATATAAAATAACTTACATTTGAAATACATACTGTAATAGCCACAAATTTTTCTATTTTTAGATAAAAGGTACTAAATAATAATAATAACAATAACAATACATTTTCTATATTCTGATATGAACAATTAGAATGTCTAAAAAAAAAAAATGTATTTTTCTCCAGTAAAAAAAAATATTACAAACAACGCCAACACAGCATCAAGCGTTATGTATTGCCGCACACACTGGAACTTCTGTAATAAAATTATATTTATGAGATTAAGTAATAAACCTTGACCTCATTCTAACCCACTGAATCGACCGTGGATGCATAATTGCGAAAAGCTCCAGACTATTATTACAGAAGAGAAAAGCATACTCAGGATACGAGGGATTTATTGAGACAGAAAGAGATCAGAAAATAGATCAACAAAAGGAGGCAATTCATTTATCAGAAGATAAATGAATGAGCAGTGATGTTGTGCAACAGAGAGAGTTGCGCCGACAACAATCGATACATCTCTAAAACAGTCCTGAGAGGAGCGCACCGCTAGCAAACAGCTGCTCTCAGCTCAGCCTTCAGCTTCAGCTCTTTTATTCTTTCTCCTCACTTTCTGCTTTTAAATGAACATGATTCGAAAAGAGAGAGAGAGAGAGAGAGAGAGAGAGAGAGAGAAACACACTGATAGATGGAGGAAAGAAAAGAAAAAAATGAAAGAGGTGGTCACTATTGGCCTGTTAGCAGAGTGAGAAAGAATGCATGTTGTACAGCAGCAAAATCAAATCAAATAAATGTATTTTTTATCCATAATAGTTGAAATAAGGCTCTCAAGGGAGTGCTGCTGTATTGTATAGTATAGTATAATATATAGTAGAAGGTCACAGGCACTTTGTGTCTCATATATAACAAGACCTAATATATACTTACTATTCAAATATATACCATGCAGCTAACTAAGGATAAGAATAGATAAGATAATCATTTTCCACAACTCCAAAAAGTAAATTCAATAACCCAGCAGAAATGCCAATGCCAAATCGTTTAAACATATGAGTACTTTTCCAGAAATACACTTAGAGTAAATGAATACAAACTCCAAAGCATACATAAGCTGTCTGTCACCCCAGCACACTAGAAACCCCTGCTTCCCTCCTGCTGTTATTATTATATTAGCAGTTATTAGCTACTTGGAGGGAAAAGTCTGAGAGGAGAGGAGGGGCTGCAGTGAGTCGTGGAGTGATGTTAATAAATCATGTTTTCATCTCTTCTTCTTTTTTTTCCTCTCATCTGAATCAACTCTCCCCCTCCACCATCATAAGCATAAATCTGCCTAAATTGTTGGCAAGCGCGAAAATAAAACAAACACACAAACGCTAACAGCCAAACAGCCTAAAGCAGACTCAGTGATTCACTGCCAGTTTTGTTGTTTGCATTATATGATCATCAAATATGTAAAGTGATTAAAATGTTGGTGTTAGTGTAATATGTTAATCGGTGGTGGTGATAGAGCTACGTCCAAAAAGCCTAGGACTACTCGTGAAAATGCATCTAAATTAATAATAAGTAGATCATATTTAATTAGTATAATAATAATAATGTTGTAAGAAATATATAATATATAATAACTTGAGCATGAAATCAGCATATCAGAATGATATCTGAAGGATTACGTGACACTGAAGATTAGAGTAATGATGCTAAAATTCAGCTTCATCACAGAAATAAAAAACATTCAATATTTTGAACTGTAATATTTTTACTATATTTTTGATCAAATAAATGCACCTCTAATTAATAAGCAGTCTACTATATACTATATATATATTGATGTCAATTAAATATTTAAGATTATTTATTACAACTTATTTTTCTGAAATGTGACCCTGGACCACAAAACCAGTCATAAGAGTCAATTTTTTTTATTAAGATTTATACATCACCTGAAAGTGGAAAAACATAAGTTTTCCATTGGTGTATGGTTTGTTAAGATAGGACAATATTTGATCTGCAGGTGCAAAAAGATTGGTTGGTAATCGCTTTTAAAGTTGTCCAAATAAAGTTCTTAGCAATGCATATTATTAATAAAAAATGAAGTTTTGATATATTCACAGATGGAAATTTACTAAATATCTTCATGGAACATGATGTTTACTTAATATCCTAATGATATTTTGGCATAAAAGAAAAATCTACAGTTTTGAGTCACGCAATATATTGTTTGCTATTGCTACAATATACATGTGCTACTTAAGACTGGTTTTGTAGTCCAGGGTCACAAATATAAAAAATAAAAAAAATTCACAAATTATAGGACCTCACTATTGTTGCAAATGGTTCATTAGTGATAACTGTCCCATACTACTGTACATAAAACCCAAAAACATTTAGCGTTTCGAATGTTAACACTTCTAACATTTCAGCATTAATATCAACCATCATATGTTTACTTTACACAAATGACATTCCTAACGTAACTACAGTAATCACATCAGCATGTAATTTCAAGAATACTTTAGTACTACATACGCATTACCATGAACCCTGTAATATAAAGCGTGACCTCATATATTACTAGAGCTGAAGTAATAGGCTATTGCAGCCTCGGCGGGTTGTTGTTAGCATAATTGACGAGATATTTTACGGTTGGCGTGAGGTGATGTGTTATTTGTCTTGGTGTCAGCGGCGTAAAGGCATTTCTCCCTGATAAGCCCAACAGCACAAGGTTAAGCATTGGAGAGGGCACCGCTCTAATTCCCCGCTCGGCAGGGAAGATTGACAGCGCGTTTCACTCCATGTCCTCGGCAGTGTTTTCGGGCAGAGCGTACAGGCAGTCATACGCAGTGATTTGTGTTCCCACTCACGCCGATAGTCCTGTTTACAACCACTGACTCTCCCCCCAAGCTCGCTAAATAGCATTGCTATGTGTGCGCGCGCGTACGTGTGTGCGTTTAGCAGCGAAAGGAGGACATTAATTTGCTTTATCATCTCACCCCGCCTCAGTCTCCACTCTCAGCCTGCCCTCGCTCCTTAATAAACGGCTTGTGTTGAAGAATTGAATTTAAACCAGGGCCATCCAGCATATTTCTGTGCGAAGAGGAGGAGAGAGAGAGAAAGAGGGGGAGAGAAGCACATCAATAAAGTCGACAGCATTTAAGAGGCAGACAACCTTTACAAAAGAGCGTGCCCGCTTAACGGCCTGACATTGGCGCTTGTAAAACAGCGTGGCAAGCAAGCACAGCCACAAGGCAACGGCCCATGAGACGCTGCCGTTTAAAGTCATAACACACAGCAGAAGCCAGCACAGAATGACAAGACACAATCGGAAAGGTGTCGCATGACTGCTGAATGTGTCTGGACATAAAAACCACCTGCTAGAGCTTTAACACCACATGACCTGAGAACGTGGAACATACAAGCAAATAAACATACATTGAATGCCAGCCTTAAACAAGGAGAGAGCAGAGAGAGGAGTTGTGACAGATCAGTTTAACCAATTGGAAATGAGCTGAAATCATTGTACATGTCCACCACTCTTCTGAGGTGACAATAGAGCCTGGTTTCACAGACAGGGCTTAGACTAAGCCAGTATTAGGTCATAGTTGAATTATGACATTTAAACAATTTTTGCCTTAGAAAAAACATTAATGGTGTGCATCAGAGACAAAACAAAGGGACTGGCATGTTTTAAGATCGATCTGTGCATTTTTTTTTCAGTTGAAACAGCTCAGGCTTACGTTTTAGTCTAGGACTAGGCTTAAGCCATGTCTATGAAAACAGAGGTAGAAGCCTTAAATTAATAATATACTTTATATATATATATATATATGTAGGCTTAATATTATTAAATTATTAAAGAGAAGCTTCAATATTTTTCATTAGAATTGTGATCATGTTAATGAATGCTTACATGCATGATAATTAATCTCACTGTCCAAAACCAAGTGAGCAATTAGGGGGCATATAAGGCATTACAGGCGACATATGCTGCCTTTGAAGGTACCATATTTTAGTCAGCATTGAATACATCATTCACAGACAATGCAATAAATATACCACTTGTTAATTGATAATTCATGTTTGCTGATTATGTAATATTTAATGATCATTTATACAACTTGAAATTGAAAAAAAAAAATATTATTATAACACCATAATACTGCCCTTTAAATTTTTGCAGTGGGAAATCTCACCAAGGCTGCATTTATTTGATCAAAAACACAGTAAACATTGTAATGTTAGTAAAAAAATGTGATTCATAAAAAATAAAAATACATTTACATATTATGTACTTAATAAAAACACCCTGCAATTGCACTTTTAGTATACTAAACTCTTATATTTAAAGTGTGCTAAATTGGAACAGCTAATTTTGTACTTAATGCACTTTAATTGTATGGAAGTAGTGCTGAAGTCCAACTAAAGATATACTTAGGCATATTTGATTGTGCTAAAGTGGAACTACTGCACTTTATTTACACTTTAAATATGCATTTAAAGACTAATATTATTTAAAGATCATACATTCCTAATCAATAGCGACATTAAAATATATGTTATGCTTAATATTAAGAAATGTGCATTGTGCACAAGTAGTACTGCAAATAAAGTTTAATTACAATTTTCATATCAGTAGGTCTCAAGTAAATATGTTCACAGACTTGAACTATAATTAGTATAAATAAATGCATTTTAAATCTATATCTTTTTGTTACTAGTGATGGCAAAGCTGTTCAATAATATTTCTGTGAAATCTATGATACTTTTTTCATGTTTTTTTACATTTACTTTTATTCACTTAGCAGACACTTTTATCTACATTGACTTACATCGCATTGAAGGTATACATTTTATTTTTTAATATACATTTTATCCATTTTTGCTTCCTTTGAATCGAACGCATGACCTTGGCATTGTTAGCACCATGTTTTGTACTGTTATAGCTATAGGACAACTTTTGTGAATAGAAAGTTAAAAACCGAATTTATTTGAAAACTTTTTTTTTTCTTTTCTGTAGAAATATAGTAGTCGTGACAGTCACTTTACCTCAAACTTTTAAACAGTAGTGTTTTTTGAAATAAAATTTAATCAACATTAATAAACATTAATAAAATTGTTGTTCATTGAACTGTTAGTTCATAATTTTTTGGATTAAAGTCTGTGTAAAGCAATATTAAATGAGTTCTCTGTTTGTCACACCACAGAAAAATGTGTTATTAACCACCCAGACAAATTTTAATGAGTGTTACATGATGGGCCCAAGCTCAGTGGCTCTAGTTCATCAAAGAGACATGATTTCAGGCCCGCCCAAAAAATCCTGAACACAGAAATGGTGAACAACTGTTTAACAGTCTCCATAATTCAGTACACTGTAAAAAAACAATTTGTTGAGTCAACCTAAAATAATTTGTTATCTGGCTGGCTTATAAATTTAAGTTCAGTCAACTCAAAAAATGTTTAGTCAACTTGAAATGTTACGTTTTACTAAGTGACAACATATTTGAGTTGATTCAACTTAAAATTTTAAGGCAGACAAGTAACAAACACAAACACAATTTTTTGTTTAGTCAACTTGAATATCTAAGTTGTCACTTAGTACAACTCAACATTTCAACTTGAATAAACCTTTTGAGTTGACTAAACTTAAAATTTTAAGGCAGCAGAGTAACAAATCATTTTAAGTTGACTTAACATATTGTGTTTTTTGTTTTTTACAGTGTACTACATAGTTCACACAGCCTTTGTAATGTGTTTTCAGCAATACATTTCAAATATTTGTAATGTGTTTAGAAACAATTCTCTGAATTGCCTTACACAGACTTTAACCAATACCTACTTGTTACCAAATCATTAAAATTTTGAAATCCATTGATAATTAGATAATAACAAACAAAACAAAACAAAAAAAATACAGATGAAAACCGTTTAAAATAATAATACCCTTTATGTATGGCAGAGGATCACTCACTAAGATACCATTCCAGTTAGGTTGCTGCCTTTAGAAGGCAATTTCCAGTTTAGGTAGTCAACAGCGAGGATGCTCACTAGGTTTTGGAACAGAGGTAATGCGTTACAACTCTCCGGTCTTCCCTTTCTGAAAGCGCACTCTTGTATAGAGACGGAAAGCATGTAGGGGAAATGAAAAAGAGAGAGAACAGAGAGGAGACCACCGGCAGCATTCCCGCACAACCATCACAAGCCCGATTTATCTGCAAGCTCCCACAGACAGCAGATGGCATATTAGAGAGAGAGTCTGTATTTACCTCTCAGCTTTGCTTTTATTTACACCCATTTGAACGCACAATTACATGTGTATCTGCTCAGGAGAGGCTCCATGCGGCCCCCTCCAGAGCTCTCCCTAGCTCTCCCACTCGCTCTCAGTCTTAAAAGGGACTAAATGAAGACGGGAATCCAACAGGAATGGGCTCCTCTCATTCCACATGCAGATTTATGCAAATCCATGCGCAAGCAGACACTGACCTCAGATCGCCAGACGCAAGTGCTGTAAATATCAGATTTTTCTCTCATTTTTAAAATCAGTCTTCTGCCTCAGCACCTGCCGAAGTTAAAGAGAGGACACTGGGAAAAAAAAAAAAAAAAACATTTGGGAGATTTTCTCATTAATATGCAAATGCAGGCAATCAGATTCGTAGGTTGGATTGAATTAATCTCTGCCACCTCCTTCGCTTGTGCTGTAATCACAAATTACAGACAGACATCTGACAGACAGCTAAGGCCTCGGATGCCGTCAGACGGGCCTTTTACCTCAAGGGGAATAGTCGAATCAACTCAAACGGTCAGCTGGAAAAATGCGTGGCGGCACTTACACGATCGGTTCCGCCGGGACTGTGTTTTATTTTCGACTTCAATCTTATTCACCGCAGTCTAATCATGAAGTACCTGCAGTCAGACGGCAGCGTTTTAATACACTTACAGCACAACAGAGAGCCGGAATCACAAACGTCACAGTAAATTGGATTAGAAAGTTAGCGGACAGACAGAGAGAGAGTCCTTCAACAAGGTCTTTGTTTTCTTTTGGAATTCGTCATGCTTTAACAAAGTCTTCTAAACTCACTTCCGCTTACCTGAAGTGCACCATGCACAAAGTATAACAACACTTGGGATGAAGTTTAATGACATTCCCAAGTATTGACTTGCCTGAATCCGTGTAGTAAACTAAAACAATCCCAACATAACGTATCTACAGTACATTCTTACCTTGTTTAGAGGAGAATGTGACACATGGACCATAAAAAAGCGCAGTTCGCATGCTGAGTCTGAAGAAAGATACGGGACCCGCAGCGAGCCGAGAGTCTTCAGTCACTGCCGGCGCGAGCAGCAGCCGCACACCTGTCGTGCCAGCGTGAGCGACGCAGCGGCCCATGCTTCGTTAGGGTGACAGAGAGAGGTGGCGAGCAGGCGTAATGGCATCATTTTCAACCGAAAACACAAGGAGACAGACAGCACTCTCATCTAACGAGGAACACTTCAGAGTTCTCCGCCGGGCCGTTGCAAGGTCACCTCACCGGATACAAAGCATGCTGCGATGAGACACCAGCAAATATATAAAACAGGAAATGAGGAAAACGGGCATCTGAGAGAGCACACATGTAAGCTGTAGGCTTTAAAGAGGAAGATTTCATTACCGGCATATCTGTAGGAGTGGTTTGTAACTCAGTCTCTCTGGGTTTTCTGGTGAGTGGAGTCATACAGGCGTCTAGACAAAGGCGTGGAGAAAAGGTCATGCTTTAGTTCACCATTTCATACTAAACTTATTAAAGAAATTGAATGTAGTGTGTGCTGTGACATTTTATTATGTAATATATCTAACACACAGTTAGCCAAGTTGATGTTGCATAACACCTTTGTGACAGACGTCTTCCAGCAAGCAAAAGCTCCCTATAGTAAAGGAGAACATTCGTTTTTACGGATTTTCAGTCAATACAACAAAAATTGGTCGCAGGAACGCATCACCATGGGAATGTGTCACATATTCCTTTAGAAGTCATTCTAATATGCTGATTCGGTGCTCAATTATTAATAATGGTCCTTATTATTATTCATGTTTCAAACATAATTGCTTAAGATTTTTGTGGAAACCATGACACATTACAATGATTTCTGAAAGATTACGTGACAATGAAGACCAGAGTAATAGCTGCTAAAATATATTAAAACGGTTGCTTTAAATGGTAATGTTATTGTTCTTGCTATATTCTTGATCAAGTTAATGCAACCTTGGTGATCATGACTGGTATACACACTACCAATCAAAAGTTTTGACACACCCTGTCATTTAATGTTTTTTAAAGAAGTCTCTTATGCTCATCAAGGCTGCATTTATTTGATCAAAAATACAGAAAAAATAGTAATATTGCAAAATGTTATTACAATATAAAATAATGGTTTTTATTATAACATCTTTTACAATATAATTTATTCCTGTGATGCAAAGCTGAATTTTCATCAGCTGTTACTCCAGTCTTAAGTGTCACATGATCCTTCAGAAATCATTCTAATATGCTGATTTATTATTAGAATTAACAATGTTGGAAACAGTTGTGCTGCCAAATTTTTTTTTGCAACCTATGATTCTTTTTTCAGGATTCTTTGATGAATAACAAGTTAAAAAGAACAGCATTTATTCAAAATATAAATCTTTTCTAACAATGTAAATCTATGCTATCACTTTTTATTAATTTAACACATCCTTGGTTAATAAATTTATTTAAAAAAAAGAAAGAATAAAAATTTACTGACCCCAAACTTTTGAACAGTAGTGTATATTGTTAGAAAACATTTATATTTTAAATAAATGCTGTTCTTTATTAACCTTTTATAGCTAAAAAAAGTCCTGAAAAAAGTATGACAATTAAGCAGCGCAACTGTTTCCAGCACTGATAATAAATCAGCATATCAGAATGATTTTTGAAGGATCATGTGGCACTGAAGACTGGAGTAATGATTCTGGAAATTCAACTTTAAATACAGATATAAACTAGTTTTTAATGTATATTAATATAGAAAAACATTGGTTTACATTGTAATAATATTTCACAATATTATATTTTTTTCTGTATTTTTGATCAAGTGAAAACAACCTTGATAAGCATAAGAAACTTCTTTAAAAAACATTAAATGAGAGGGTGTGTCCAAACTTCTGACTGGTAGTGTATATTAATATTGGCACCCTTGGTAAATATGAGCAAAGGTGGCTGAGAAAATAAATCTGCATTGTTTATCCTTTTGATCTTTATCTTTATCATTTTAAAAAGGTTTCAAATTCTAACCTTTCATTGAAGTAAAACAATGGAAAGTGGGGGAAAATAATAAAGAAAAAAAAAAAGTTGTTCTCTAGTTCACGTTGGCCATAATTATTGGCACCCAATTATTGCAGCATCCTTTTTCAAAGATAATAGGTCTGAGTTTTCTCCTATAATGCTTTATAGTTTGGAGAACACCTGACAAGAGATCCATGTTGGTGATTCTTCTCTTCAGTTCACCCCACTTCAGGTCAGGAACTGGGGCGGCCATGGCAGAAGCTTAATTTTGTGCTCATTGAGACTTTTTTTATGTTGTTAACCTCGACCCATTATAAGCTTTCTAACAGAGTCAGTCGGGTTTAGATTTCTTATCTGTTGGTATTTGATCCAAGATCCATCTAAACAAGAAGTCCAGGACCTTCAGCAGAAACATAGGCTCACAACATTAAAGATCCATGAGTATATTTAACTGTGGGCATGGAGTTGTTTTTATCCGTGTCTGCGCCTAACCCTTCTGGCGGGTTTGCTGCCAAAAAGCCTTTTTTAAGTTTCATCTGACCTTAGAAGCCAGTCCTGTTTGAAGTTCCAGTCGTGTCTGACAACTGAATATGCTGGAGTTTGTTTTTGAGCGAGCGAGGAGGATTTTTCTTAAAAACCCTCCTAAACAACATGTGTTGATGTAGGGGCTGTTTGATTCTTTTCTTTTTAGGCTTGCTAACCCTAAGACTCAACTAATCTCTGCAATCTCTAAGGGCAGTGGGGATTGTTGGTGGGGGGAGTGAATAACCAGTACTCTCTTCCACCTTCAATACCACGACTGAGGTGAGACCCTTGAGCAAGGCACCAAACCCCCAACTTCTCCCCAGGTGCTGCAGCAATATGACTGCCCACTGCTCCGGGTTTTTGTTCACTACTGTGTGTGTGCACTTGGATGGGTTAAATGCAGAGCACAAATTTAGAGTATAGGTCACCATACTTGGCCACACATCATGTCTTTTCTTTTCCTCCTTTCCAGTTCTCCAGCTGTGACCCTTGGAGAGTCTTTGGCCACTCAAACTCTCCTCCTTGCCATGCATTAGGAAAGTATAGACACATCCTCTTTCAGGCAGATTTGTAACATCTTTAGTTGATTGGAATTTCTAAATTGCTGCCCTGATGGTGGAAATGGGGGATTTTCAGTGGTCTAGTTAGTTTCTTACAGCCACTTTCTTTTTTGTGAAGCTCAACAATCTTGTTCTGTACATCAGAACTATATTCTTTGGTTTTACTCCTTGTGATGGTTGATTAAGAGAATTTGGCCTTTGTGTTCCTCATATTTATAATCCTGTGGAACAGGAAGTCAAGGCTGGACATGTATGTTCTTATTCACACTGGTGTGATAAAAAATGTAAAAATGAATGGGAATATACTTCAGAAGAATTTCTAGGGGTGCCAATAATTGTGGCCAACATGGACTGGAGAAAAACATTTATTTCATAATTTATTCCCACTGTCAATGAAAGGTTAGAATTTTGTGAATTTTATGAACGAAAGATAAAAAAAAAAATATTTTCACAGCAGCCTTTGCTCATAATTACCAAGGGTGCCAATATTAGTGGAGGGCACTGTATATATTATAAAATGCATTGATTAATTAATTTTTTTCAGGGAAAGAATTTTGTGGCACATTGATGGAAAGGAATGTACACAAAAATGTGGTGAAAAAACCATCTGGTGAGCAAAAAAATAAATAAATAAAAATAGTATCTCATACAAAATGTGGGCATTTTGTGACTTTCTGGGTGCATTTTGTCTCAGAAGGGTTTCTGTTACCCACAAAATGAAAATGCATTCACCTTTATGTGCATGGAATGAAAGGTACATCCAAGAAGTTACTTATATTATGAAATAAAGTCAAGAACCAGACCAATGGTGCAGACCAATATGACTTATTTTTGCCTTTCTGTGTTTGAAATGCTAAAAAGTGCAAGAAATACTGCATCTAGTCAACACAATTAATAAGGTTACACTTAGCACCTCCATAAGTCAGTTTAAAGGAAAATGTCATTGGCATATGCAAATCGAAAAACATTTGCTCACCCTATTGTTGCTTCAAATCCTGACAGTAAAAGTCACCATCCACTTTGGTTGTCTGGAAAAGAGCTGCTCAGACATTTGGCCTAACAAAAAAAACAAATAAAAATGGGTGTGAATAATTGACGACAACTGATCATTTTTTTCCCCCACAGAGACTTTTAAGCATGTTCAAAACCATCAACATCCACAGCTAATTGTCTCTGTTTCTTGCATTCATGGCATAGACCCACTGTTTGGATGGCTTCAGCCTGCTACGAGATGACTAAGGCTCAAAACCCTCTGATTTGCAGTTGTCATCTGTTCCTTCTGCTCATCTCTTCCTCTGGACCTACAGTGTAAAATGTTCTCCTGCCTCGAGCATTAGATAAACACGAAAAGTCGCCTCAAGCGTGTGTGTGCCTAGCAGTGAGGCTGCAGGCCTGCGTTTTTAAAACGCTGTCATTGTTGGACTACTGTCACACTGCCATTTTCAGCAATCATCACCTGGCACCGTGGTTAAGCCAGACTTAAGGAAGATATGTTTAAAAGACACTGAGCATTATCGGCTTACAGGAACACTGGCACACTTCCCCATCCGTTCTGGGGTTCCTTTTAGAAGGATATCCTTTCCTTTTTTCCATTTTCCCCTCACAAATCTACTGCTCAAACATTTGTTTTCTTTTTATCCTCTTTCAGCGAGCCAGCTTGTCTTTAAGGCAACATATTTGTCCGCAGCTCATCTCTAAACTTTCTTTCCACCCCCTATTTCCGCTTTCTTAGTTTTTCACTTTTTCAATATCTCTTTTTTTTAATTGCTAGCAGCCCCTAAAAAGTCATCTGCTGCTTGCTCCTGATATTATATCATAATTAGCAGGGGTCCAGGCTGGCACACTGCTCGCTAACAGATGGCACGCTAATTCTATTAGCATGTGCGGGACTGGCCGAGCAGCTTTTAGCCCTGGACGCTACAGCATCGACCTTCAACCGCAGGGAACCACGGCGACTGGCCAGCACTGTCGCCATGGGCAACACAGTTTGAGAAATCCTGCAGCAGCACGCGTTTTCTCTCTATTTCTTTTCGTCACATACAGTCTCTCTCTCTCTCACTCTGTACTTTTCACAGCGCCAAGCCCGAGTTTAATAGCCCTGCAGGATATCCAAAACCATTCATACGCAAGGTGTTGTTTATCAGAGTTTGGATACACAATGAAGTTTTGCACTTACGTGAATAGGGTTCTCCAAAGAGTCAATTGTCAAGCTGAGCGATGTAACCCCAGACAGCTGTGGTACATTAGCGCACACTCTTCAAGAGGTTGGTAAGAGTCAGCACACACCGATAAATGCCGTAATACCTCAAGAGTCAATTTCTTGGTCTTTTAGCCACTTTTGTCGATAGGAGTTGTATGGAGTGCAGAGTAAATGATTGGGAGATCATGGCGGAATGGAATCGGGAAATGAAGTGAACCAGATCAATCTTCCGATTGCCCAGTAGGTCTGGTTAGACCAACTTACTGTGCATCTCTGAGCAACATGACAGTTTCATTACGAAATGAAGCAACCATTAAATGATTTGGTTCAATCGCAATGACTCACTTATTAACAGTGAATTACTAGTTTTAATTTCACATTTAAAGTATCTTTTCATTTTTTTAATAATTTCACATATCAGTATTCAACGTTTTATGTAATCACAAATAAATAAAAATATCAAAACATTATTTATGCATTTGTAACTGCAGGTTAAAGCATTCCAGATCCCTCTAAGCTGCATTAACATGTGCAAATACACCTAAATGCCACTTCATATGCAACTTCAGCAAAGATGATTTTTGTTGATACTGATTTCATTTGTTTAGTAACAGCCTAAAAGTATTTAAAAAAGAATTTCACTCAAAAAATGATACACACTTAAAAAATGGCTTTATAAAGTTAAAAATGCCCATAAAAGATAAAAAAAATCAGTTTAAACTTATTGGAAAAGATTAATTTCTATCACTGCTGTGAACTGGCCACACAGAATGTGAAGAATTTTAAAAACTTTAGGAGTCAGCTGTCCATGGTTGTCCTTAAGATATCAGCACAATGACACACACAGCAAAATACTGTCTAATTATCATTATCAATAAAATTCCAGAAAATATTGAGATATAATTTTTTTGTCAATATCGCACAACCCTAGTACTGGCACAAAATTACTTGCAATGGTCGCTTTGTCACGTCAAGTAACAGCCTCAAGTTTTTTTTTTTTTTTTTTGGCTAGTTATGAATGGCCAGTAAATTTTAATAGCCAAATTAGCTGGTGATTAAAAAAGTTAATTTCAATCCCTGATGTTTATAACACATTATGTATTTTAACAGTTTTGTTCAATAAAACACTATGATTACTTGCTTTTGATGCTATTTGAACTAATTATTATTATTTCCTCATTGCTAATATTTATGTATTCTAAGTCATTTTAAAGGCTATTGTTCGCTTACGTCTATCTTTATTACTACAAAAAAATTTATTATAATATTCTGATTACTTGATTGCTCGATTACCCATATAATAGTTAGTGACAGCCCTAGTGTTTATCAATAAATGTTGCTCTTTTGAACGTATTATTTATCAGAGAATCCTGAAAAATGTATCACGGTTTTTACAAAAAATACTGAGCAGCACAACTGGTTCAACTTTAATAATGATAAATGTTTCTTGAGCAGCCAATCAGCAAATTAGAATGAATTCTGAAGGATCATGTGACACTGAATAATGGAGTAAAAAAGCTGAAAATTCAGCTTAGCATCACAGGAATGAATTACATTTAAAGATATATCAAAACAGAAAACATTATAAATATTATTTTAACTTTCTCTACATACTGTTTTACTGTTTTTTTTTTATTTTATTTATGCCTTAGTGAACATAAAATCAACCACAACATTTTGAACGGCAGGGTAAATACACATGTATTATATACACATATATAATTCCTGAAAGTTAGAAATAAAGTCAAATCAAGCATCTGAAGAACTTCCACATATTTCATGCTGAGAGTATCGGAGGCAACAAATGCAAAAGCAAAGTATGCCGGGATCCTGCCAATCAAAAAGCAGATAATGTGTCAATATTGACGATGTAATGGGGTCAGGAGTGCATTCACACAGATTTGTCATACAACAACATCATAGTAACAGTTTGTCAAACGCATTGAGAAGCTGTATTCCCAACAGGGTTCCGAAAAAGAAAAACATCAGTTTAAAGCTACAGGTAAATATGACAAAGCTTAAGACAACTATCCTTTGGGTATAATGGAGGACCTCAGTAACTGCGTTAGAGACTGCTTTAGGTCTCAACTCAGTGTTAAGTTATCCATGGCTTTGTTCTGATTGTTCTATGACGTAGACTTAAAACCTGATAGAAAGGAAGACTACATGTATTAGAGAGTGATAAAAATAAAATAAATTTGAGCCTAGAAAAATGCAGTTGTGCTCTCTCCATGGAACAGCTGACACTGAAGCTTCAACTCAAACCGCCTAACAGAGGCAGAGTACGTCATTTAATTGAAAGCTAACAACATCCACAGCAAAAAGCTCAGCTTAACCCAGAGCTGAACAAGCCAATACCAATGACATAGTAAGTGGTGATAGTTATTAAAAATCAGACTGCTAACATTGCCTGGATTACCACTCACTTGTGCTTTCATAAATCTTACTCAGCGTAGGAACCTATTTAATTATTGACAGGAAAGTAAGGTTGTGAGGAACAGTAGTACAGTGTATTAAAAGGAAAATAGAGTTGTTTAACATCATGCCAAATGTTCAGCTGACAAAACGTCTTTCCCAAACACTTTTAAGCAGACAACAAATCAATAAAAGAGTTTTGAAAGTTGTGAGTTTGGCAAATAACATATGATCTGGGACCTCTAAAGAGTGCATTCCAGACATAACCGACTGTGTTTTTGCAAGTTAAGTGTGTTTTTAATATAACCTTGCATGTATTTGACAGTTTAAGCGCAATAAGTCATGAAAGAGAGCTTTTTAGTACTCACATGCCGCATGACAGACACTTTCTGTGTGCTTGCTTTTCAGAAAACACTATATCAGAAGTTTAAACCGATATGGCAATAAAACACATGATTTCAGCACGATAGACATGATAATCAAAACCAAACAGATGTTTTTTAGCAGAGTATCTGAGGTACGAGCTGTAAAGGCACAGCCCTTAGGGGCGAGGAGCAGCAGCTCATTTGCATTTAAAGAGACATGCACGAAAACAGCATGTTTCTGCTTCCACTCAAAATAGGCATACTAAGACATACTGAATTTCTCTCAAATTGTCATGTGATAACTTACAAAAAGTTTGCACATAAAATTGTTAAAACGTGAGGAAATGTGTTAATATGTGAGCCTGTCAACACATTAGTTGCACAGGTATATTTATAGCAACCCTAACCCTAGCAATACATTGTATGAGTCAAAATTATACATTTTGTTTTATGCCAAAAATCATTAGGATATCAAGTAAGGATTTATTTTTATTTTTTTAATTTCCTACCATAAATATATCAAAACATAATTGTTGATTAGTAATATGCATTGCTAAGAATTTCATGTGGACAACTTTAAAAGCAATTTTCTCAATATTTATTTATTTATTTATTATTTATTTATTTTGCAAGGTATCAAAACATAACTATTAGCTATTTTCAAGCAAATTCTACTGAATAACCGAAAAACTACATATATATATATATATATATATATATATATATATATATTTATGGGCATATCTAGCTGCCCACATCTTGTATCTATCATTGCTACAATGTCTTTGTTGCATAATCTTCAACTAAAATTAAACATGTAACATATTACTTCTAAAGGCTGGCAAGATATTCTTTTCCAGTTGTTACAGGATTCAAATCATGTCCTTGAGTATCTGAAAGGCAGTCTCACTTTCACAGATTTACAGTACAACAGCTGCTTATGCCAGAGTCTCAGTATAACCCCATCACCCTGAAGGACTCCATCACTTTTCATTTGCTTTCACCTTCACCTTCTCCCTCCCTCCTTCTCATTTTTCCTCTTTTCCTCCTCCTTTCTCTTGTCACACCATTCCAAATGCAGAATGAATGTCTCGAGCTATAGAATACACAATTTTCGTACCTCAATAACTGATATATGCAACTCAAAAAAGTCTCAGCCCACAGTACCCACACTGAACATCTGGGTCTGCAAAACTACGTTTTTTCCATATCAACTATTCAGTGGGTTTCCTGAATGATGGAGGAAACACTATTTTAGTCTTTCCATTTCAGTATTTCACGTCTTATTCAGTGTGTTACTTTGTTTCTTTGTCATTAATTGTAAATTGTACTAGCAATTTCTGTGTGAAAATTGTTTCTACGCCACATTTTTCCCAGTGTTATTGGTCTGGGAGGCTCTGTAAAAACACAACATTTACTAAAATTAACACAAACTGCTTCCTGCCTCTTTCCACCACTTTCCTTGATTCTTTCTTATTCCTGTGCTGTGATACGTCTATCCATTCTCATAAAGCTCCACATCTGTCCTTGAGGATTCATATCCCTCTTTTTCTTCGCTTATTTTCTCCTCCACCAGATCACAATCCAATTCTCTCTATCCTCTGGACTCCATTCCTGCTTAAGTCTGACTCCCTCGGCCCAGACCTCCGTCTGTCTATCTCCACCTCTCTCATTTTCTCATCTAATCATCCCTCTCTTTTCCTCAGTATTTACATAGTAGGGTGAACAGGGTGGAGGCTCTTACAAAATGCTTCTCTCTGTAATATCCTTTTTTCCAGACTTTTTTCTCCTCCCACTCGTGTCCTGCGGTCGGTAGCGCAGAGCAAACACAGCCTGTTATTATGGCACGCTAGGTGGGCAAATATCATCAGCCTACTGCCATGCCTATTTTTACACATCAATATTAACACAGGCCACAGAGAGTAGCAAAGCACTCTGGGAAAATTAGACCCCCGGCAGAGGTCTAGCCATGGGGGGAGTTGCAATTGTGGATACATACTTAGAAAAACGGATGCAGACATAAAGCTAATGGCCATGTGAAAACACCTTCAGCCTCAGAAACACCATGAAAAAGCATCACCACGTCAATCACTGTCATATTGCTTTAGTTCGTATAAACACACACCTTAAACCGAATGCATTTTCAGCATTTTTAGTCCTTGTTAGGTATGTGTCTCAATGCAAAATCCTCATGTCTTGTTACTAAAATTGAGATTCAATATAGGCAAGAATAGGAATAGGAGCAAAAAAGCCCACTCATTGCTCACTTGACCAGAAACAAGACCCAGCTGGCTTAATTTGAGGTTCTATGTAAATTTTCTACCATCTTTTACCTTAAAGAGCGCTTCTTTCCTACATATTTGCCTACAACCTTTAACACTGTAAATCACAATAAACACACCCAAGCTGAATCGAACCGGAGGAGACGGGCGAAACAATAAATAATGTGTAAAAAGTTCACGGCACACCTGGAACTCTGCTGAGTAAGCGATCTGAGTCCTCTCAGCGGCATTAAACCCTGGACCATTACAAGCTTGTTTCCTTTCACATCGAGAACTCTTTCAGCCAGAACCCATTGGCTGGCTGCTTGGACTGGGAAAGAGCAATCTTATTACAACGAAGCCAAATCTCAGCACTGAAAAGCTCTACTGTATGTCATGGGCTGTAGATCCATTCGGCCTGAAGCACTCAGTCAGGAGGATTAGTGTTGTTTTTCTCATCTTTGGACGTTGAAGAGTATTGCCTGCTTAAAAAAAGCGAGCTCATAAGACCAGCTCTATCATTTGAGTTGTTTTGATCCAGAAACACACTTTAAGTTCTATACTAAATGCAAGAAGATATCATTTCTATAGTTTCTGATCAACAATCGTTAGATACATGCTTAAGACAGTAATATTGTGACATACTGTTACAATTTAAAATAACTGTTTTCTTAGTTTAATAAATTTTAAAACTGTAATTTGTGTGATAACAACGCTGAATTTTCGGCATCATTACTCCAGTCTTCAGTGTCACACGATCTCTCAGAAAATCATTCTAATATGTTGATTTGCTGCTAAATAAACATTTCAATGTTGAAAAGAGTTGTGCTGCTTATAATTTTTATAGAAACAGGGATACATTTATTCTGGATTCTTTGATGAATAGAATGTTTAATAGAACAGAATTTATTTGAAATAGAATAAATATCTTTGCTATCACTTTTGATCAAATATCACTTTTGATCAATTGAAAGTAGCCTTGCTGAATTAAAATATTAACTTCTTTCCAAAAAATCTTATTTCAATCTTTTGAACAGTAGTGTAGGCCTATAATCTTGGTTGTCAAATTAAAAAACACTTTTTTTCCCCACAGTATTTAAATACGAAATGGTGTTTCCTATATTCAGACTTGTTTACAGTGTTAAAGAGTTGGATTCTCATGCTAAACATGGCCACAGTTTAAAAAAATAATTTGGACAAATGACAGAGTTTCTTTGCCGAAAATCTTACTTCCGGGTTGGTACAAGTTTTGGCTGATTTTTTTAGATCGTGGCATTAATGACTTAATCGGTGGTGGAACTCCTTATATGAGCATTTCTCCCGGAAAAGCGCGCCCGCGATCACGTCGGCTAGACCGTGAGAAAGAGAGCACACCTATCAACGTGCTTCATTCGGCTGCACCGAATGTTTCTATAGAAGTGTGGTTATGGTTGTAAGGAAAAGATAACTTTGCTCAGCTTCCTGAAGAACCCAGCGTTACGTGAACAGTGGATGCAGTTCCTTTTTCCGGGGCAGCAATGGAGTTTAGCAAATGTGTGTTTGTTGATGAATTTTTTATATACGAGGACCAGTTCAACGCTGGATTTGCACATTGTTTGATACTGAAAGATGGAGTGGTCCCAGCTATAAAAGATCCCGCTCATGAGTCAGAACTGCAGATGGTAAGTGAAACAACATCAAATGTCTGTTTTATTGGCAATCCTAACGCAAGTGATCGTCAAACTTAGCTCCGCCCACGGCGCACCTCCAGAAGACCCATGATCCATGACCCGTTCAAAAGTTTACACACACTTGATTCTTAATACTGTGAATGATCCACAGCTGTTTTGTTTAGTGTTAAATTTAAAATAGTGTTGTAAATTTGAAGATCAAGGTAAATGTAACTTATTTTGTCTTCAGAAACCTGTATCTTCTGTAGCTTCTGAAGGGCAGTACTAAATGAAAAAAAGAAATTCCACACTTCTTAATTTTGTTCAAAAGTTTACACCCCTTGCTCTTAATGCATCATATTTCCCTCTGAAGCATCAGAGAACATTTGAACCTTCTGTAATAGTTGCATATAAGTCACTCAGTTGTCCTCAGTGTTAAAAGATGGATTTCAAAATCATTCAGTCATTGTTGGAAATGGTTCAAATACACAAAAATGCTGAAAAACCAAAGAATTTGTGGGACCTGAAGAATTTCTCTCAAGAACAACTATCAAAAAAAACAAAAAAAAACCACACACACAAAAACAGCTGTGGATCATTTAGGTAACAACACAGTATTAAGAGTCAAGTGACTCAATCCCTGAAAGAATCAAGAAACTTTTAAACGGGGTAATTTTTATAAATTCAGCTATTATTTTCTCTTGCGGACTATACGTAAATGTAATTTATGTAAAATATCTTATTGAGGTCAGTACTAAATAAAAATAACATGCATTTTGTATGATCCCTCTTATTTTTGTAAAATAATTAACATTTTGCAGATGTAAACTTTCATATTTGCAAAATGGATGTGAGCCAACTCTCCCCCCATTACGGTACCCCTGGAAAGGGGGCAAAATGAATGAATAACACAGTAGAAAGCACACACACATAACAATATTCACACAAACACACGTCCCACTAGAGGTTCAGTACCTATGGGAAAAGGAGAAAAGAACAGTAAATGAAGGACATTTAACAAAACTCACAGCCTTTCCAGGCATGAGCTGTGTTCAGCATCCTAAACCTAAAATGTCCCTGTCCTTACACACAACTACAAGATTCACTCATCAATATGCCCCCAGAATCACATGGATGCCTGAGCCACTGTATAGGATACAATTTATCGATTTACTGTCACACAACTAAATGCGAGTGAAAAGAGTTGGTTTATAGATAGTGGAAGCACATAAGAATATGAATCACAGCTATAAAAAGAAAAAAATATTTTAGCGGTACTTAAATATAGAGGATATTTTTTGGTCTATGAAAGGTGCCTTGTGGCCAAGTATGGCGACCCATACTCAGAATTGGTCAATTACTCCACTCACCCACAATCTCTGCCAGACCTGAGACTCGAACCTGTGACCTTTGGGTTATAAGTCCAACTCTCTAACCATTAGGCCATGACTAAGGTCATAAAGCTAAAGAAAGACTCTAAAAAATCAAATCCAGAATGGCAAATATTGGCTCTTAGTAAGTTCATTTCTGACAGCGGAGTGCACACATCTGCACAAAGTGCTTACGCTCTACAGTATATAGACCATTATGCCAAAGCCAACATATTTCATTAAACCGGTAAATCTGTGCTTTATTTTTGTGCAGCATCAGGAGAGATTAAAGACGGCTACGTCTCTGCAGTGTGTTAAACAACGCTGGCTCTGCAGAACACAGCTCAAAATCAAACCCAATCAACTCAACTGCACTGCAGGGACGGCTAGCCTTTTCCACTTCCTGCAGTTCCGCAAACCGATGCAGAAACATCAGAACCCCCCGTAGACTCCCCTGATATCAGACTCGTGCTTGATCCAGAATGCACTAAATCAAAGCTAAATTAAAGCCAACTGTCCTTCGATACCTTAGACTGGGCTCTAAAAAGAAATTAAAATAGAAAATGATCCACATGGTGTTCATGAGCTTCTGCATTGTGATTAGTGTTCGCTTGTGAAGAGTAGAGTTCTAGCAAACATACTGTATATAGACATAAATACACCAAAAAAAATTAACCAATGCATCACTTGACAGAAACCTTTCTTAGTTTTCTCTTCAGGGGCATTGAGTTAACCGAAGGAATTCATAATATTCATAATAAAGCAATAAATAATATTATTAATATTATTATATTATATAATAATAGTTTAAAACATACCCCTACCCAACCATGACATGTGCTGTTTTTTAGGAGACTGAATTCCCTTAAAGGATTAGTGTACTTCTAGAATGAATAATTTACTCACCCAGATGTCTTCCAAAATGTTTAGATGTTTATGTCTTTCTTTTTTCAGTCGAAAAGAAACTGCTGAAAACATTCCAGGATTTTTCTCCGTATAGTGGACTTCAATAGGGATCAACTTGAAGGTCCAAATTGCAGTTTCAATGCAGCTTCGAAGGTCTATACACGATCCCAACCGAGGAATAAGGGTCTTATCTAGCAAAACGATAGACCATTTGTCTTTTGCGATGCACATACACGTCTTTACGCATTACGTAATGATGGAAAAGTCACATACAGTTAGTCAAAAAGGTAGGATAGGGTAAACTCCATCTCCTTTTCTCTTCCAACTTCAAAATTGCCCAACTTCTTTGTTTTATCTTTTTTTTTTTTCTCGTAAGGGCCGTTTGACTTTCTTTGCACGTCCACTTTGTAAACACTGGGTGAGTACTTCCACCTGAAACTGCAAATTACACCTTCAGCCCGTTGGCTCCTAATGAAGTCCACTATATGGAGAAAAATCCTGGAATGTTTTCCTCAAAAACCTTCCTCCACACACCTTTTCAACTAAAGAAAGACATGAACATCTTGTATGACATGGGGGTGAGTAAATGATCAGGAAATTCTGATTCTGGAAGTGAACTTCTCCCTTAAAAAGAACTAAATATGTTGATTTATTAAAATAAAGAAAGAAATAAAATACTTTGTGATTATAAAGCATACCTTTTTGCAGCCCTAATATTTTGATATTCTATTTTATAATGTTCCCAAAATGTTCCCAAGCACCCCTAATGTGTACACATACAACATAAGGAGGTTTTGGTGGTGAATCAGTCACAGTGTGATTTCATAACAGCAGGAGGAGTGTTCCACTCTATAATGTTATTAACTAATATTGCCCTGATGAGATCCCTAATTAGAGCTTTTATCAGATGGATTATTCCGTCAGAGAAAGAGGAACACATGCTCTCTCTCACACACACACACACTCACACCAATTAACAAGCATTTAAGGTAAGATAGCCTACTAAAATGGCGGACGCGTACGTATCTGAAGCGTCGAATGTGGCATCTACATTTACATATCTATGGTTACTACAGCCTACAGTCTGCTTGCTAGCTACGCATCGCGTAAATGCATATTACCTGTTGCAATCAGCGTTGTCCAGGTTGTAGCCGTATTGACAGTTGAGAGAGAGGCGACAGGTTTCCCGCGAGTGGGCGTGGTTTCACCGCCGCCAGCGGACACGCCCCCAGCGTTTGAGAGCAGAGAATAGCTACTGCTTATTTTTTCAAGATTTTGATACCTTATTTACCTACCGTTACTTGCAGAACACATTTAATATTTCTTTACACTAAATTTAAGTTACAACGTAAAAAAAAAAAAAAACGGGTTAAATACAACTTAGCACTAGGTGAAATATGGACAAACCCAGCAACTGGGTAGTTTTGACCCAGCAGTTGTTTAGCCCAAACTGTTTAATTTAAAGTTAGTTCACTTCCAGAAAAAAAAAAATACATATGATTTACTCACGCTGCTTGTTAAGATTTCAATGTCTTTCTTTCTTCATTTGTAAAGAAATTACATTTTGTTTTTTTGAGGAAAACATTCCAGGAATTTTCAGCCTGAGAGTTTGAACTTCCAAAATGCAGTTTCAATGCAACTTCAAAGGGCTCTAAATGATCCCAGCCAAAGAACAGGGGTCTTTTCTAGTATCTGCCATTTTCTTAAATAGATTAATATGTACACACTTATGTAGCTATGTCAGAAAACTCCCATCTCATTTTCTCCTCTAACTTCAAAATCGTCCTACATCGTTGTTTTACCTTTTTTTTTTGTAAAAGGCATTTGACCTTCTTTGCACATTCACCCTGTGAACACTTGGTCATCACTTCTGCAGTGATATAGGAAGATTTTGAAGTTTTTCGACATACCCTTGAATCGGAGCACACAGAGTACGCAAGCGCATTACAGAGCTAAACAAGATGAGCATTTGTGGTTAAAAAGTGTATAAATATTCATTTATTTAAGAGAATTACAGATCATTTTGCTAGATAAGACCCTCATTCCTCTGCTGGGATCATTTAGAGCCCTTTGAAGCAGCACTGAAACTGCATTTTGGAAGTTCAAACTCACAGGCACCATTGAAGTCCACTATATGGAGAAAATTCCTGAAATGTTTCCTTCAAAAAATATAATTTCTTTACGACTGAAGAAAGAAAGACAAACATATTGGATGACAATGGGGTGAGTAAATTATCTATACATTTTTGCTCTGGATGTAAAGTAATCCTTTAACTTAATTATTGTTTAAAAATTACCATATGACTGGCTTAAAATTATCCCAAAATACACAAATTCTAGAGGCATCAGCAATAATCAAGAGGTGAACTTTAAAAGTGATTTTCTCAACATTTTGATGTTTTTGCACCCTCAGATTCCAGATTTCCAAATAGTTGTATCTCAGAAAATATTGTCCTATCCTAACATCCTAAGCTCAATTATTCAGCTTTCAGATGATGTAGAAATCTCAATTTTCAAAAATGTACCCTTATACCTGGTTTTGTGGTCCAGGATCACAAATGTGTTGGTAAATGTTGAAATGAACCTTTACAAAGAATAATAAGTGCATTATAAGCATTTTTCATTTTAAGTTCCTAAGTTATAATGTAAACTGATTGTGAAGCGTTAGCATAAGAATAATATCTCTAAAGACAGAAATATAGTAAATATTTCTTAATTATAACATTATTTTACTTTACACTAAATTGTAGCAAACTTTTCCACAAAATACAGGAAATGACGATGAGCTTTGAAGTATCACAAAACAAATTAGGATTCATTTTAAACGATTCTTTACAGAAAACACATAGGGTATTGCTGCATTTGGAGAGAGAAAATATTTTTCTTTCACAATGTTTGAGTATGTTATCAATCAGCTTTGAAAAAAACATAAACCCCATTTTAAAGAAAATATTGCACCAGTGCTTGCAAAGCAGGAAAAATCATAAAACTCTTATAATATTTAGTTTGACCTCCCGAGGTTGACCATCAACATTCTCGAGGTTAACTTCTGGTTTTCCCTGACCATCTGTTTAAAAAAAGAAGGGTGGGGGAAGCTATTTTGCACCATATTTAAAGAAAGTGCCCTTTAACTTTAAGTGTGTAGTCAGAGTTGTCATAACTTGTGAAAATCTCTTCTCGTATCTCTAAAGAACTGATTGGCTATACTGCATGGTTTTCTCTCCTGTCTCTCATTAGTCTTTGGTGGCTCAGCTTTATTTAAATGATTTAATCTGTTTGCTGTCATCCTGCACGGGGAAGCTGCTTAATTTGTGATGTATCTTGCTTCAGTGAGAAAAAAAGTTTGTACCACAGTCACTCTTAAAAAAAAATATATATATATATTTATTTATTGCCATCAATGGTAAGAACTTTGAACATCCCTGGAACCTTTCAAACGTATAAAGGTTCTTTATAGTCAAAGGTTCTTTAGATTTCTAAAATGCCCTTCATAATGGTTCTTTTTAGGAACTGTTCACTGAAAGCTTCTTTGGGGAACCAAAAAAGGTTCTTCTATGGCATCACTGCAAAAACACTCTTTTGGAATCTTTAGTTTTAGGAGTGTAGAATGAGCAGAAAAGAATGAAAGGATGAGAACAGGATGAAAGAGGAAGCTGGAACATACCTGATAGGTAAAGAAAAAAGGAATGTAATATAGTGATAATAGCTCAAGTGACATAACAAACATTCATTTATTGTCCGTGACCTTTTAGATAAATGCGTGTGTGTGGATAACTTGAAGGACGCTTTACTTCATGGATCTGCTTTGTGACTGAAAAACAATGAATGGGTTTTGCACCTCCTTTCTTCCACCCTTTTGTTTATCTCCTTCATTTATTTCCTCTGTTCTTCCCCTTTCATCTCCTCCTCCTTCTTTTGGCAGTCCTTTTCCACACTCTCTCCTTCCCGGACCATCTAAAGACACGTCGCCGCGAGCGATTGCAAGTTGCCATGACGCTTTCTGTCTGGAGATTCCTTTGGCACTGAGCTTGTGTGGG